>OX337245.1:54402718-55602718 GCA_946965025.1 Blera fallax
AATATTATATGTACATGTGTATGTGCATGCATAGTACGTTTTGTCTCCCCTGATTGGATGGCATATTTTCTTGTTTGGATCTGTTTCCATGATGTGAAGAAGAGAAGATGGCCAAGGAGCTTAAATAATAATGGATGATTTCATTTTAAATGGAATGGTGCGTAGGAATTTAAAATAAAGGCAGCTACGGCGATTGATAGGATTATAAAATAAAATTGTTGATCTAAAATGGGGATTGTGTACATGTATGTGTGTACATATGTATGTACATAAATAAATAGATACCTAACAATATGCCGCGTAGCGGCGCCCTGAGCACCTGCATGTGAGGCCGAAGGCCGTGCAGTGTATGAGTCGAGGAAATGTCCATAGTGTTTTTTTTTTAACGAGCGTAGCGAGCTCACTCACCTCGACTTTCATATGTATGTATGTACTAAACCAATATCCGAATAACTTCATCTTATGTCAATACTCTATTTATCAACAGAAATAGAGAACGTGTTCGAGCGGCAATGCATACATAACCAGTGTGACCATTAGCTTCTCTCAAAAATATTCCACTCAGCCGGAGAGCTGGAATATTTATATTCAATTTCAATATTTTTTTATTCGACTTTTATATTCCACTTGGTAATACCCCTTTAATTTACTTAAAAGTTTATTTTATACGAAACACAAAAAAATTGTAAAAAATAATAGTTTTGAAAATCAAAATCTAATTGTTCATCTTCTGCGGGATTACTACGTATTCAAATTAGTATTTAAATATTACGTGATTAATTTATTTATAATAAAATTAACTGAAGGGAAGAATATATGTAGTTCTTATATTCTTCATATTTTTTATCTAAATATTCTTTTGGAGAATAAATATTCCACTTTTATATCCGATAATTTTTCGAAAAAAAATTTATTCACTGCTGTTCTAAATATTACACTATGGTCACACTGTACAAACAAAACAACGTGTGCGAATGCGAATAAGAGATAATTGAGAGGATTTTCTCTGAGTTCGATGAGGGATGGTAAAATATCGGTATGAAATGTTTTGTAAGCGAACAATATTAAGTTCGATCTGTATTGCAGTGTATTGGTGCATACTTCAATGTAGCGAAGAAATGTTTGATTTAGGATAGAAAAAGAAAGATTGATAAAAAGATAGAAAATGTTTGTCTTAAAAAGCAAAAATTTTGAAGCTAATTCGCTCTAAGTCTAAAAGTCATACGAGCTTCATCATTCACGCCAATTTTTGCAAATTTTTGCAAATTTTATTGCCTGAAAGTCGGGGTGAGTGAGCTCGCTACGCTCGCTAAAAAAAAAACACTATGGACATTTCCTCGACTCATACACTGCACGGCCTTCGGCCTCACATGCAGGTGCTCAGGGCGCCGCTACGCGGCATATTGTTAGGTATCTATTTATTTATGTACATACATATGTACACACATACATGTACACAATCCCCATTTTAGATCAACAATTTTATTTTATAATCCTATCAATCGCCGTAGCTGCCTTTATTTTAAATTCCTACGCACCATTCCATTTAAAATGAAATCATCCATTATTATTTAAGCTCCTTGGCCATCTTCTCTTCTTCACATCATGGAAACAGATCCAAACAAGAAAATATGCCATCCAATCAGGGGAGACAAAACGTACTATGCATGCACATACACATGTACATATAATATTCGTTTCATGAATACGCCGAACCGAACCTCTAATCGAATAGCCAAACAAAAAAATGTAACCAACCTCTAAAGTCTAGAATGGCATATCATACAGATTCGATCATTCACGCCACGCAACACAAGAGAACACAAATATTCGCATACAAAGCGCAATCATAAACAAACGCGCATACTCTCATTCTCCAATTTCCTTTCTATCCTACACACAAAAAAGTCACCCTCCATAACAATAATATGCACATGAGCACATACATATAACGCTCAACGCATATCCACCAACCAACCCTTTAAGCATAAATACTTTTCAGGTATCTATCTATCAATCACATATTATCAATCGACCACGTGATCACTATCCCTTCTTCCACAACCTCACTCATTCGCCAAAACTCCATGCTGTAACCCAAAGCATATTTTTCTCTCTTTTGGGATGAGCTGTCCCGGGATGAGTTGTCCCTTGGTATGAGCTGTCCGGGGATGGGTTGTCCTGGGATGGGTTGTCCCTTGGGATGAGGTGTCCTGGGATGAGGTGTCCCGGTATGAGTTGTCTTGGGATGGGTTGCGATGACACCCAACTTTTGACCCCCGAAGAGCGCTACAAAAAATTTATTTTCTCGAAAACTATAAATCGAATCCCGAATCCGAAAGCAGTTTCGGATTCAGGAAAGATGCGGGCTCAATTCTACATAAAAAATATTAAAATCGAAAACGATAAAAAATTCACTATTTTTTACCGAGGCCGGTGGTGCAACTTTTGACCCCGAACAGCGCTACAAAAAATTCATTTTCTCGAAAACTATAAATCGAATCCCGAATCCGAAAGCAGATTCGGATTCAGGAAAGATGCAGGCTCAATTCTACATAAAAAAATATTAAAATCGAAAACGATAAAAAATTCGCCATTTTCTACCGAGGCCGGTAGTGCAACTTTTGACCCCCGAAGAGCGCTACAAAAAATTCATTTTCTCGAAAACTATAAGTCGAATCCGGAATCCGAAAGCAGATTCGGATTCAGGAAAGATGCGGGCTCAATTCTACATAAAAAATATTTAAATCGAAAACGATAAAAAATTCGCCGTTTTTTACCGAGGCCGGTAGTGCAACTTTTGACCCCCGAAGAGCGCTACAAAAAAATAATTTTCTCGAAAACTATAAATCGAATCCCGAATCCGAAAGCAGATTCGGATTCAGGAAAGTTGCGGGCTCAATTCAAAATACAAAATATTAAAATCGAAAACGATTAAAAATTCGTCATTTTTTGCTGAGGCCGGTAGTGCAACTTTTGCCCCCGAACAGCGCTACAAAAAATTCATTTTCTCGAAAACTATAAATCGAATCCCGAATCCGAAAGCAGATTCGGATTCAGGAAAGATGCAGGCTCAATTCTACATAAAGAAACATTAAAATCGAAAACGATAAAAAATTCGCCATTTTTTACCGAGGCCGGTAGTGCAACTTTTGACCCCCGAAGAGCGCTACAAAAAATTCATTTTCTCGAAAACTATAAATCGAATCCCGAATCCGAAAGCAGTTTCGGATTCAGGAAAGATGCGGGCTCAATTCTACATTAAAAATATTAAAATCTAAAACGATAGAAAATTCGCCATTTTCTACACAGGCCGGTAGTGCAACTTTTGACCCCCGAACAGCGCTACAAAAAATTCATTTTCTCGAAAACTATAAATCGAATCCGGAATCCGAAAGCAGATTCGGATTCAGGAAAGATGCGGGCTCAATTCTACATAAAAAATATTTAAATCGAAAACGATGAAAAATTCGCGGTTTTTTACCGAGGCCGGTAGTGCAACTTTTGACCCCCGAAGAGCGCTACAAAAAAATAATTTTCTCGAAAACTATAAATCGAATCCCGAATCCGAAAGCAGATTCGGATTCAGGAAAGATGCAGGCTCAATTCTACACAAAGAAACATTAAAATCGAAAACGATAAAAATTCGCTATTTTTTACCGAGGCCGGTAGTGCAACTTTTGACCACCGAAGAGCGCTACAAAAAATTCATTTTCTCGAAAACTATAAATCGAATCCCGAATCCGAAAGCAGATTCGGATTCAGGAAAGATGCAGGCTCAATTCTACATAAAGAAACATTAAAATCGAAAACGATAAAAAATTCGCCATTTTTTACCGAGGCCGGTAGTGCAACTTTTGACCCCCGAAGAGCGCTACAAAAAATTCATTTTCTCGAAAACTATAAATCGAATCCCGAATCCGAAAGCAGATTCGGATTCAAGAAAGATGCGGGCTCAATTCTACATAAAAAATATTGAAATCGAAAACGATAAAAAATTCGCTATTTTTTACCGAGGCCGGTGGTGCAACTTTTGACCCCCGAAGAGCGCTACATAACATTCATTTTCTCGAAAACTATAAATCGAATCCCGAATCCGAAAGCAGATTCGGATTCCGAAAAGATGCAGGCTCAATTCTACATAAAAAATATTAAAATCGAAAACGATAAAAATTCGCTATTTTTTACCGAGGCCGGTAGTGCAACTTTTGACCCCCGAAGAGCGCTACAAAAAATTCATTTTCTCGAAAACTATAAATCGAATCCCGAATCCGAAAGCAGATTCGGATTCAGGAAATATGCGGGCTCAATTCTACATAAAAAATATTAAAATCGAAAACGATAAAAAATTCGCCATTTTTTACCGAGGCCGGTAGTGCAACTTTTGACCCCCGAAGAGCGCTACAAAAAATTCATTTTCTCGAAAACTGTAAATCGAATCCCGAATCCGAAAGCAGATTCGGATTCAGGAAAGATGCGGGCTCAATTCTGCATAAAAAATATTAAAATCGAAAACGATAAAAAATTCGCTATTTCTAACCGAGGCCGGTAGTGCATCTTTTGACCCCCGAACAGCGCTACAAAAAATTTATTTTCTCGAAAACTATAAATCGAACCCCGAATCCGAAAGCAGATTCGGATGCAGAAAAGATGCGGGCTCAATTCTGCATAAAAAGTATGAAAATCGAAAACGATGAAAAATTCGCTATTTTTACCGAGGCCGGTAGTGCAACTTTTGACCTCCGAAGAGCGCTACAAAAAATTCATTTTCTCGAAAACTATAAATCGAATCCCGAATCCGGAAGCAGATTCGGATTCAGAAAAGATGCGGGCTCAATTCTACATAAAAAATATTAAAATCGAAAACGATAAAAAATTCGCCATTTTTTACCGAGGCCGGTAGTGCAACTTTTGACCCCCGAAGAGCGCTACAAAAAATTCATTTTCTCGAACACTATAAATCGAATCCCGAATCCGTAGGCAGATTCGGATTCAGGAAAGATGCGGGCTCAATTCTACATAAAAAATATTAAAATCGAAAACGCTAAAAAAATTCGCTATTTTTTACCGAGGCCGGTAGTGCAACTTTTGACCCCCGAAGAGCGCTACAAAGAATTCATTTTCTCGAAAACTATAAATCGAATCCCGAATCCGAAAGCAGATTCGGATTCAGGAAAGATGCGGGCTCAATTCTGCATAAAAAATATTAAAATCGAAAACGATAAAAAATTCGCTATTTCTAACCGAGGCCGGTAGTGCATCTTTTGACCCCCGAACAGCGCTACAAAAAATTTATTTTCTCGAAAACTATAAATCGAACCCCGAATCCGAAAGCAGATTCGGATGCAGAAAAGATGCGGGCTCAATTCTACATAAAAAATATTAAAATCGAAAACGATAAAAAATTAGCCGTTTTTTACCGAGGCCGGTAGTGCAACTTTTGAGCCCCAAACAGCGCTACAAAAAATTCATTTTCTCGAAAACTATAAATCGAATCCCGAATCCGAAAGCACATTCGGATTCAGGAAAGATGCGGGCTCAATTCAACATAAAAATATTTAAATCGAAAACGATAAAAAAATCGCTATTTTTTACCGAGCCCGGTAGTGCAACTTTTGACCCCCGAACAGCGCTACAAAAAATTCATTTTCTCGAAAACTATAAATCGAATCCCGAATCCGAAAGCAGATTCGGATTCAGGAAAGATGCGGGCTCAATTCTACATAAAAAATATTAAAATCGAAAACGATAAAAAATTCGCTATTTTTTACCGAGGCCGGTGGTGCAACTTTTGACCCCCGAACAGCGCTACAAAAAATTCATTTTCTCGAAAACTATAAATCGAATCCCGAATCCGAAAGCAGATTCGGATTCAGGAAAGATGCGGGCTCAATTCTACATAAAAAATATTAAAATCGAAAACGATAAAAAATTCGCCATTTTTTACCGAGGCCGGTAGTGCAACTTTTGACCCCCGAAGAGCGCTACAAAAAATTCATTTTCTCGAAAACTATAAGTCGAATTCGGAATCCGAAAGCAGATTCGGATTCAGGAAAGATGCGGGCTCAATTCTACATAAAAAATATTAAAATCGAAAACGATAAAAAATCCGCCGTTTTTTACCGAGGCCGGTAGTGCAACTTTTGACCCCCGAAGAGCGCTACAAAACATTCATTTTCTCGAAAACTATAAATCGAATCCCGAATCCGAAAGCAGATTCGGATTCAGGAAAGTTGCGGGCTCAATTCTACATACAAAATATTAAAATCGAAAACGAGAAAAAATTCACCATTTTTTACCAAGAGCGGTAGTGCAACTTTTGACCCCCCAAGAGCGCCACAAAAAATTCATTTTCTCGAAAACTATAAATCGAATCCCGAATCCGAAAGCAGATTCGGATTCAGGAAAGATGCGGGCTCAATTCTACATAAAAAATATTAAAATCGAAAACGATAAAAAAATTCGCCATTTTTAACCGAGGCCGGTAGTGCAACTTTTGACCCCCGAAGACCGCTACAAAAAATTAATTTTCTCGAAAACTATAAATCGAATCCCGAATCCGAAAGCAGATTCGGATTCAGGAAAGATGCGGGCTCAATTCTACATAAAAAATATTAAAATCGAAAACGATAAAAAAATTCGCCATTTTTAACCGAGGCCGGTAGTGCAACTTTTGACCCCCGAAGACCGCTACAAAAAATTAATTTTCTCGAAAACTATAAATCGAATCCCGAATCCGAAAGCAGATTCGGATTCAGGAAAGATGCGGGCTCAATTCTACATAAAAAATATTAAAATCGAAAACGACAAAAATTCGCCATTTTTTACCGAGGCCGGTAGTGCAACTTTTGACCCCCGAACAGCGCTACAAAAAATTCATTTTCTCGAAAACTATAAATCGAATCCCGAATCCGAAAGCAGATTCGGATTCAGGAAAGATGCGGGATCAATTCTACATAAAAAATATTACAATGGAAGATCATATAAAATTCGCTATTTTTTACAACGGGCTGTAATGCAACTTTTGACCCCCGAAGAGCGCTACAAAAAATTCATTTTCTCGAACACTATAAATCGAATCCCGAATCCGTAGGCAGATTCGGATTCAGGAAAGATGCGGGCTCAATTCTACATAAAAAATATTAAAATCGAAAACGATAAAAAATTCGCCATTTTTTACCGAGGCCGGTAGTGCAACTTTTGACCCCCGAAGAGCGCTACAAAAAATTAATTTTCTCGAAAACTGTAAATCGAATCCCGAATCCGAAAGCAGATTCGGATTCAGGAAAGATGCGGGCTCAATTCTGCATAAAAAATATTAAAATCGAAAACGATAAAAAATTCGCTATTTCTAACCGAGGCCGGTAGTGCATCTTTTGACCCCCGAACAGCGCTACAAAAAATTTATTTTCTCGAAAACTATAAATCGAACCCCGAATCCGAAAGCAGATTCGGATGCAGAAAAGATGCGGGCTCAATTCTGCATAAAAAGTATGAAAATCGAAAACGATGAAAAATTCGCTATTTTTACCGAGGCCGGTAGTGCAACTTTTGACCTCCGAAGAGCGCTACAAAAAATTCATTTTCTCGAAAACTATAAATCGAATCCCGAATCCGGAAGCAGATTCGGATTCAGAAAAGATGCGGGCTCAATTCTACATAAAAAATATTAAAATCGAAAACGATAAAAAATTCTCCATTTTTTACCGAGGCCGGTAGTGCAACTTTTGACCCCCGAAGAGCGCTACAAAAAATTCATTTTCTCGAACACTATAAATCGAATCCCGAATCCGTAGGCAGATTCGGATTCAGGAAAGATGCGGGCTCAATTCTACATAAAAAATATTAAAATCGAAAACGCTAAAAAAATTCGCTATTTTTTACCGAGGCCGGTAGTGCAACTTTTGACCCCCGAAGAGCGCTACAAAGAATTCATTTTCTCGAAAACTATAAATCGAATCCCGAATCCGAAAGCAGATTCGGATTCAGGAAAGATGCGGGCTCAATTCTGCATAAAAAATATTAAAATCGAAAACGATAAAAAATTCGCTATTTCTAACCGAGGCCGGTAGTGCATCTTTTGACCCCCGAACAGCGCTACAAAAAATTTATTTTCTCGAAAACTATAAATCGAACCCCGAATCCGAAAGCAGATTCGGATGCAGAAAAGATGCGGGCTCAATTCTACATAAAAAATATTAAAATCGAAAACGATAAAAAATTAGCCGTTTTTTACCGAGGCCGGTAGTGCAACTTTTGAGCCCCAAACAGCGCTACAAAAAATTCATTTTCTCGAAAACTATAAATCGAATCCCGAATCCGAAAGCACATTCGGATTCAGGAAAGATGCGGGCTCAATTCAACATAAAAATATTTAAATCGAAAACGATAAAAAAATCGCTATTTTTTACCGAGCCCGGTAGTGCAACTTTTGACCCCCGAACAGCGCTACAAAAAATTCATTTTCTCGAAAACTATAAATCGAATCCCGAATCCGAAAGCAGATTCGGATTCAGGAAAGATGCGGGCTCAATTCTACATAAAAAATATTAAAATCGAAAACGATAAAAAATTCGCTATTTTTTACCGAGGCCGGTGGTGCAACTTTTGACCCCCGAACAGCGCTACAAAAAATTCATTTTCTCGAAAACTATAAATCGAATCCCGAATCCGAAAGCAGATTCGGATTCAGGAAAGATGCGGGCTCAATTCTACATAAAAAATATTAAAATCGAAAACGATAAAAAATTCGCCATTTTTTACCGAGGCCGGTAGTGCAACTTTTGACCCCCGAAGAGCGCTACAAAAAATTCATTTTCTCGAAAACTATAAGTCGAATTCGGAATCCGAAAGCAGATTCGGATTCAGGAAAGATGCGGGCTCAATTCTACATAAAAAATATTAAAATCGAAAACGATAAAAAATCCGCCGTTTTTTACCGAGGCCGGTAGTGCAACTTTTGACCCCCGAAGAGCGCTACAAAACATTCATTTTCTCGAAAACTATAAATCGAATCCCGAATCCGAAAGCAGATTCGGATTCAGGAAAGTTGCGGGCTCAATTCTACATACAAAATATTAAAATCGAAAACGAGAAAAAATTCACCATTTTTTGCCAAGAGCGGTAGTGCAACTTTTGACCCCCCAAGAGCGCCACAAAAAATTCATTTTCTCGAAAACTATAAATCGAATCCCGAATCCGAAAGCAGATTCGGATTCAGGAAAGATGCGGGCTCAATTCTACATAAAAAATATTAAAATCGAAAACGATAAAAAAATTCGCCATTTTTAACCGAGGCCGGTAGTGCAACTTTTGACCCCCGAAGACCGCTACAAAAAATTAATTTTCTCGAAAACTATAAATCGAATCCCGAATCCGAAAGCAGATTCGGATTCAGGAAAGATGCGGGCTCAATTCTACATAAAAAATATTAAAATCGAAAACGATAAAAAAATTCGCCATTTTTAACCGAGGCCGGTAGTGCAACTTTTGACCCCCGAAGACCGCTACAAAAAATTAATTTTCTCGAAAACTATAAATCGAATCCCGAATCCGAAAGCAGATTCGGATTCAGGAAAGATGCGGGCTCAATTCTACATAAAAAATATTAAAATCGAAAACGACAAAAATTCGCCATTTTTTACCGAGGCCGGTAGTGCAACTTTTGACCCCCGAACAGCGCTACAAAAAATTCATTTTCTCGAAAACTATAAATCGAATCCCGAATCCGAAAGCAGATTCGGATTCAGGAAAGATGCGGGATCAATTCTACATAAAAAATATTACAATGGAAGATCATATAAAATTCGCTATTTTTTACAACGGGCTGTAATGCAACTTTTGACCCCCGAAGAGCGCTACAAAAAATTCATTTTCTCGAAAACTATAAATCGAATCCCGAATCCGTAGGCAGATTCGGATTCAGGAAAGATGCGGGCTCAATTCTACATAAAAAATATTAAAATCGAAAACGAGAAAAAATTCACCATTTTTTACCAAGAGCGGTAGTGCAACTTTTGACCCCCCAAGAGCGCCACACAAAATTCATTTTCTCGAAAACTATAAATCGAATCCCGAATCCGAAAGCAGATTCGGATTCAGGAAAGATGCGTGCTCAATTGTACATAGAAAATATTAAAATCGAAAACGATGGCAAATTCGCCATTTTTACCGAGGGCGGTAGTGCAACTTTTGACCCCGAAGAGCGCTACAAAAAATTCATTTTCTCGAAAACTATAAATCGAATCCCGAATCCGAAAGCAGATTCGGATTCAGGAAAGATGCGGGATCAATTCTACATAAAAAATATTACAATGGAAGATCATATAAAATTCGCTATTTTTTACAACGGGCTGTAATGCAACTTTTGACCCCCGAAGAGCGCTACAAAAAATTCATTTTCTCGAAAACTATAAATCGAATCCCGAATCCGTAGGCAGATTCGGATTCAGGAAAGATGCGGGCTCAATTCTACATAAAAAATATTAAAATCGAAAACGAGAAAAAATTCACCATTTTTTACCAAGAGCGGTAGTGCAACTTTTGACCCCCCAAGAGCGCCACAAAAAATTCATTTTCTCGAAAACTATAAATCGAATCCCGAATCCGAAAGCAGATTCGGATTCAGGAAAGATGCGGGCTCAATTCTACATTCCAGTTTGTCGGGTGGTTAAGTTCAGCTGTTGATAATGAAATTTAGGTTCTCAAGGGTCTACTATTGGGCACAATGGACTCATTGTTAGCCTACGTGAGCTAACAATCTCATGTCAACTAATGCACCCATCTACCTAACCTCACCTAGGCATCGGTTTAATGAGAGCTCCACGCACCCTCGATATGATGACCTAGCATTGTTGGGACTGTGGTAAGGAAGATGGTGCGTAGTCATGATAGATGCCCTATAACCCTAACACGATGAAGGATCCTCGTAAGAACTTTTTTTGATTTCAAGGAAATCGGCGCCAATTGGTTCAGAATTCTATAGAAAATAAAAAAAGCTTCCATGTGCAGGTCACTTGCGTGATGAAGAAAAGAGTTTTTTTATCAATTTACCCTTAAAAAATGCTAGAAATTCTGTTGAAATTGATTAGTATCAAAAAAGCCAGGGTATTGCGTAACCTGCTGCAAAGGTGTACAATTCTTAAGCCAGCCACTATCTTAAGGGGAAAAGATAATCCAACACTTTATGTAGCCGCTCCCATTTGAGCACGATTATGTCATCGACGTTATGTTCAATCATGTGTGTTGCATAAGACTGTACATTTAGTTCATATTATTCAAGGACTGGAACTTTTATTTCTAGACATGTGAGTTCCTGAACACCCCTTTGTCGTGATATTTCCACACCCGATTTAAGCTTTTTTTATCAAAAATTTAGGATCCCAACTTGATAACAAGCAAAAAAACATTTACTTTGAATGGCACATATGTAGATCTATTCGCTGACCTTCCTCATGGAGGGAATTCCCCCAAAGCCATTAAATACTTCGATATCGGTGACTGTTTACTTTAGAAGTGATAAATTTCAACCTAAATGTTATAAGTGGCATAAGCGAAATGAGGTCATGTATTCATATCAAATCTGTTTCTAGTTACCCTGATAGCTTAGACGTGGCTCAAGAGTCTACAGGTTCTTAAAGGAGTGTGCCATGCATACAAGTAGCCAACTGGTGACACGATACCGAAACGATAACACGATTATAAATGGTTTAAGAACCATCGCTCGCAGCAATTTACATATGTATCTTCAGCTTTATACTTGAGGACGAATAGACTAAGTTACTTAGCTACTTAGTTACTTAGGCGGCGCTATAACCAACAAGCCTCTCCAGTTAGCCCGATCCTTAGCTAACTGCCCCCAATTGCGCACTCCAAGTTGGTCGAAGTCCCCTTCTACTTATACGTACAACCTTAGGCCAGGGCCCTGTAACACAACGTGACAAGTACTTGTAGGACAAGTAAAATCTGACTACTCAATAAAAATTCTGTAACACAAACCAGACTTGTCGTTAATACCGTGACAAGTGTCACAATGAAATATGACAAGCGGGTTATTGTTTAAATTCCCTCGTTCTGTAACAGAACGCGACAAGTGTCAAGAACCACTAGTCAAACTACTACTGCTTTTGGACAGGCGTTTTGAATATTGTCGTAAAGTGATTAGTGTACTTTGTCTAAGTTAAATTATAGTGAAAATATAACAACTTAACAAAAAATTTACTTTTTTGATTCCGATTTTGACAGTGATGATGAAAGTGATTATAATGAATCTCGACACAGATTAAAAGTCTATAAGCAAAGAATTAGTTTTGAAATCGGTGGTCATTTATTTACAACATTTATCTTCTTTTGTTAAGACTTCGCTAAATCCACCGAAAAGACTATCTTTTTCTTCTCTAATTTTTGTTAGAATAGCAATATTTTTGCCTTCAGAAATTTTTGCCATCTTAACTCATTGATCACTTGTCAAACAATGTGGACAAGTCGAGGGAAATTTATTATTTTGACAAGTGCAACAGTTTGCGTTGTGTTACAGAATACACTTGTCCTTGTCGGACAAGTATAGTTTGCTAAGTGAGTAAAGACTTGTCGACTTGTCACGTTGTGTTACAGGCCCCAGGTCGTCCTCTAATGCGTTATCCCTCCAGGTTTGATTCGAAGACTCTGTGGACCGGGGCATTGATATCGATTCGCTCGACATGTCCTAGCCATCTTAAGCGACTGATGCGCAGTTTTTTCACTGAGTCGATGTTGCTGTTCAGTTCGTTGAATCTTCTCTTCCAAAGCCCGTCAACGCAAACGGGACCGAATATCTTACGAACAATTTTTCTTTCGAAACGACGGAGGATATCTTCATCCACTTTCGACTGTGTCAATGCTTCAGAGCCATAAAGCAGGATAGGTTAAGTTAGATTAAGAATATGGGTGCCTTGTGACCATCGTCAGTACTCACTTGACGAGCATTTTACTTATGGACCAGCAGTAGTCTTATGGATAGGAGTTGAGGCATAGGCCTCAAAATGTCGCAGATTGCTTTCCTTTGTTCGTTGCCATCGATGTCATAGGGTAGCTTCGCTTTCAAGGAACCCATCCCGAAATTAATGGTGCATCCACTAATGTTAAGAACTTTAAGAGATCCCTGGTCAATTGTGACCATAAGGTAATTGCGGATACCTCTTAACTCGCGGACGAAGGCATAAATCTCCAGCTTTGACTATTAAGTTCCTTAAGCTGCCTGCTGGTTAGTTTCATCCTCTGGAACTGGAGTTCATATTGAAATAAATTGACGAAATGGAAGACACGATAGAGAATTGCCTCCAACTGTCCAGCCAGTTATCGCTCGTTATCTTCCCATCGTGGTCGGAACGATCGATTATGGCTGCCTGCATCTCCGACAAAGGGTTTAAGTTAACTGGAGGCTGCAGATTCTTTGGTTGTCTTTGGACTTCCTCTTCAGACCTTGTCCTTCTAACGGTCTGCTTTCTTCCGAAAGTAAATCGTTTAAGTAATGTGAATCTTCCCATCTGTTGTTGGCTCTAGTGAAAGCGCCCAACTTGAATGTTTACATGTAGCTAGGGATACACCCAGGTTTTACCATTTAGGCAGAATTGTGAGAGTTGTACACTTTCTGGCGAGCTCGTTAGCCTTACAGTTTCCCAAAATGTCTCTATGTCCATGCACCCAACAGAGCTGAATGTTAAACTGCTCCGTCGTCTCCTCTAGTAATGAACGGCATCTTAAAGCGACCTTTGACGTAAGAGAGCACGATTGTAGGGACTCGATTGCTGCTTGACTGCAAGTGAAGATGCTAATATCATTGACAGATACTGCATTACATTTAAGCCTGGACAAGAACTCCTTGATCGCGAGTGTAAGGCTGATTCGGCTGACCTTCCTTTGCTGTACGCATATTAAGATTGCAGATATCATGGAAGAATTGATGTCCTGACGCAAATGTATATCCTTCAGCCTTTTTCCCATTTTCAGCAGAAAGAAAGATAGACTGATAGATCAGAAGTCCTTATGTTCCGCATCCGAATTTCTGTCTGAATTAGGTATAAAGACGACTTCAACTACAGTCTACCTTTTGGAGATATGGGCCAAATTTTGGAACCCATGAAGATGGCTCTGAGCCAAGGAAGCACAAGGTCTTCACATTGCTAGATCTCAGCAGAAATGTTGCCGTCAGGTCTTGGGGACTTGAAGAGTTTGAGACTGCGCATGACCCAGACGATCTTTTCTGCAACCGTTATACTTAGGAAGTCGTTGCACGGTGGGCCACAAGTATTTAAGTTATAAGCACAGCAACCAGGAAAGTGAATATCCAGTAGAATTTCAATGCACTCCTTATTAGAGGAGGTCCAATGCCCATCTGGATGCAACAGGTAGCTACGTTTACAAGGGTTTTGGAGAATTTCTATCGCAGCTTAGAAGATTTTGAGGACTCTTCAAAGCTCTCATAGAAGAGCCTCCAAGTTTGAATTTTCTGAGAGACACTTTGTAGGCATCCCAGTCGCCAATCTCTTGAGATTGCTTAGCCCAATTTTACACTACACCACCGTCGTTCCTTCTTTCTTCGTGGATGACGGAGGGGACAAGCCACTGGCAAAGCATTATTTGGCATCATTTAGAAATTACTAGCGCCACCTAGAATGTGATCTGCGACATTCTTCGGAATTGCAGCCGCGTTTTTTTCCAGATCCTTAGCGGCAACACTGTTTGGTGACTTAATGTTCAGCGCGCACCTATATTTTCTGTCGCACGACTATTCAGTAGAAAAAACTTTCACGTATAACAGCATTCACAGCTAGAAATCGCAACCCTTAATCAACCAAAAGTTCTATAATTAACCAACAAAATGCCGCCATCGGTTCAGTTCAGTTTCAGTTTACTTTTCAGCGATAAAATGTACAAGTATTTCTGGCCGATTTTTTTTCCTGGATCTGAATAACACACGCACTTTGGATCTTTCAAAAACACGAAAAAATTATCAGATTCAGTCGCCTTTAATTTAATTGATAAGCGTTTATCTTATATACATACTGTGGTTGTCAATAGATTTAACTATAAGGTGGCAGTTCATAAAAACGCTTTATATACGTAGACAGCCGCACTTAGAATTTACCATACTTAAAGCTTCACTCGACGGCGATAGGTCGATACGGAGTGACGTTTATTTTTTAACAGTTCGTAGAGAAACGAATAATTAATTCCGTCAGTATTACGTAAAACTCGACGTTTCTTTTTTTACTAAAAACAAAAGTTTTTCTTGCTGGAATTAATAATTCCATCGGCAAACGTTTGTAAAAATGTCGGAAAAAGGCTGAAACTGACGTGGTTAAATTCGAAAAAGTGGTGGATGCAGTCACACTGAAGTTATTGGAGGTAAGTGAATGTAACATACTAGTGAGTGCAAAGTGCAGGAGGTTTTTTTTGCATCAAAGTTTTATATGATCATTGGCAGCACTGGGAATCATTAATTTTATTGAACCGCGTGGTGTGAAGTTGCTCTTAAAAAGACTGCGCAAATATTCGATTTCGAAGTGTTGATCAATCTTGGCACCCTTTCTCTTTCTCTGTCCATACCTCGAACTATGGCCAAAATGGCTAAAAGAAATTCCATTACACTTCGTCACCTGAACAAATAGGTGACATTTGCATTCTAACCTCAAAACATCAATTGAAACGTGTAATTTTGAAAAATTTAATTAAAATAAAATCATGTTTGATATTTTCGGAACAACAAGACTGCATATCTACTTTTTTGCGCAAAAGATCGTATGTGGTCCAGTGCCTAGCTTCTTGCGTTCAAACAGTCGCTCTTCGAGAATTCACTGGATCGTCTACGACTATATGTGGGTTTTCGGAGCCCAAATTTGCTTGTTAATAAAGCCTCCGATATAAATTTACGACCAAAATTACCGTTATTTTTCAACTTATTTAAAGCCCTTACAGAGAAGCTATAACGACGCGGATTGTCATTTTGCTTCAACTCTTGAGTGAGTTGGACCTTTTAAGCAATTAATTTAAGGTCTTTGTGCTTTATTCTCCTCAGACAAGTCCAACTGATGTGATGTGGTCCAGCCCGCTTAACTCGTAAAGGAGTCCATCTACCAGTACTGTGTCGAAGGACTTCTCCAAGGCAACCAGGCAGGCACTCGTGCATTGCTTCTTGTTTTAGTTCCATTGGATATCCAATTCGGATACCGCGTCTTTGTATCATTGGAGGTGGGACCGCTGACTTCAAATGCGCGGGATATTCATCCATGTCCCGTCTGGAATTAGGTTTTGTAATAATAGCACACTCCTCGTCGTCATTTGATCCACGCCTCATTTCCGAGTCGGTCGAGCGCTCTTGCCACTCTGTTATGTTGCGAGGTCTCTCCTTTTCGAGCAGGTTTTCTCTGCTAATACCAGTACTGCTTTGGTTTACCAGGTGATAACGACTTTACAATTTTACTGTTGTTGGATGTGAGTCATATAAAATAATAGAAGAGACTCCTCTGGCTAGTCTACAGTTGTACCTTGATCCTTGATGTTTGGCGTAAGGCGTACAAGAGCATGGCTCACATTGACTCATATACAGTCGGGAGGTGCTTTTTTAGCCTTCCACTAATCTAGCACGATTCCATGAAAGTACAGCCACCATACGGTACTGTCTTCATTGTTCTCCTGCTGGTTATGAGAACCCCCCTCAGTTTTATCTTCCGCTAATGACAAGTCAAGCTAGCAGTTGGGCTGTAACCAGGATGGCAACGTCATCAGCGAAACCTACTACGTTTGACTCTTCAGATATCGGGAGCAACAGTACACCATCGTACATAAAGTTTCACAGTATTGGGCCCACCAGGAATCCCTGCGGCACACTATCACTCACGCTATACTTAAAGCACTATATTTCTTGGAGTCTCCCTTCCATAGTATTTCATGCATTGTTTTTCCGCTGTTTCGACTACGATGAGTCTATGCCAGAGCGCGCCTTCCTGAAGCCGTATGGTTCTGCGGAAATTCATATTATGGATCTGGTAGTGACAACACACTCCATGATTTTATCGACCGCATCTAGCGCACAGAATGGGGGATATGACAAAGACTCGTTTGGTGACTTGTTGTTTTCCTTGGGGATGAGCACTAATCACTGTCCCTTCTATTGGCCCGGAAAGACTCCTTCGCTCAGGTACGAGTTGTAAACATCGATGAAGTCTACACGCGCTTTTAATACCAACTGCAGTACTCTCGGACGATTGTCAGATTTTCACAAGACGTGGGACTGTCTTTTTGGTGTTTTCTGGAAGTCGAAGTTCGAACATCCCGCTCAGTCCAACGCACATTGGAAAGTGTTTCGATCTCTGCAATAAATGAAGTGGTTGAAGGTGCACTGAGTGGAGTAGATCTGGTCCACCCGCGTCTCCTACTCTTGCATTTGATGCTGGAGCTAGTCTATTTGCCCTGATCACGTCTTAGTGCTTAAGCTTGCAATACTCATTCTGTAATTTGGTTTTACTAATTTTTTTGTATTTTCCGTTTTTAGTTATGGCAACTCAAACCGTCTTGACTGCACATTTCAATGATCTTCGCGAGAAAACAGCAGCCTTGACACATGTCTAACTGGCTTTCACGGTACCACGCTGGATAGCAAAGCCTAGAGAAATGCCTTAAACATGAAGCAGCAAATCAATGGCTTAATGGAGGCCGAGTTTCAGGACCAATCTGACGGGACGTAAAGGTAAACAAAGAATAATATTTTAACCCATTGAAACATCATAAGTTTCAACCTCAATATTCAGTCTTTCAATACAAAGTTCAATAAATGGCCACTCGAAGCTTGGCCAGGTCCATAAAACAAAAGGTTATAAACGGGCTCGTTTTAAATAAAACAAATTTCGCTTGACATAAAATATGTCAGAGGGCAACAAACGGAGTCGAATACTTAGATCTCTAATATCGAACGGAAGGAAATGCGAGCCGTTTTGATGGGGAATGACCAAAATAAGTGGAGATCGGTATGTTGTTGGTCATTCAAAGGGGTTGGACTTGAAAATATCCAATTTTCCATATGAAAATGTAAAAATTTGACACCTTTACATTGACACTTGGTTTGGTTACGTCATCTGCTTTTAATGGACTATTGTACTTTGCAAGCGAATGTCAACGGCACTGAGAGTTTTACTATTCTGGTACCACTGAATGAACCATTGGCAGCATTTAAGAATGAAAAATCAATGAAATTAGCGGTTGCTACTCCAAGTATGGAGGGTATTTTGTTCGTCCTCGCTGCCTGGGTCCATTTATTGGTACCAGGATTTTACGATTTTAAACGATACTGACCTTCGCTAGCAACGTACAGTAGTCCATTAAGAACAGCTATCCTATCTGATCGTAGTTATAAAGCTGTCAAATTTTATAGTTTTCATGAATATGATTCCTTCAAACGTAGGCATGTTCTGGACCACCAACAACATACAAATTTCCATTTATTTCGGCCATTCTACCTTGAGCCAACCCTGATCCCTTCCACTGCATTTATTCGAGATCTAAACATTCGAATTCGTTTGTTGCCCTCTTACATATTTAATACTTAGTGATAAAATTTTTTTCTTATTTAAAACAAGTCTGGTATAACAAATTTTATTTTGACATTCAATCTTCGTGTGACCATTTGTTCAACTCTGCATTGAAAGCCTGAACATTTACAATAATTTTCTTTGTTTACAGTGTCAAGGTCAAGTCGAAGGAGAGGATGTCAGTTGGAATGATAACTGTCCCGACCCTTGGGTATCTATCAAGGATTCAGAGATGAAAACACAAAAATGAAATCTTTGACAGCTTGTCTAAATAATTTGAAAAATAAACTTTCGTTAAGTTCTTCGCTACTTTGTTCGTGTTTATTTCCATATTTGTTACAGATTATTTGAGCAAAAAAATGGGAGCTAAGGTCAAAATTCCGCGTTAAATTTTCTTCAGGGCTGTCAATTGCTCAAGTTGTCCAAAATAAGCGTATGTGAACGGAAGCGATTACACAGCTGTTAAAGTCAAATGTCAAATTTTCGTACGAAAGCGTTTAATGAATCGTTCGTTTCGTAAGTGAGCAAAAGTGAACGAAATCTTGACGAACTTACGCAAGAAGCTCTTATGGATGTACAACACAAGTTCCTTGTGTACGACGTATCCACCAATTCTTCTTTAGAAATTCTGACGTTAGGCACAATAAGCAGCCTGAACAGTACTTAGCTTGGGTCACCTGTTATACCGGCATTCGTTCTGGAAACCTTTATGGTGGTATATTTTTTTTCCCAAAAAAATACATGACTACGCCCATAAACGTAAAGACACTATGACCAGAAAAATCGATTGTACCATACCTTTATACCAATAGTGACTGCTGCGGAGGAGTTCCTCGAATCTTTTGAGCGAGAATCTCCCTATGGTTATATAAATGTATGCCAGATGGAATCTCAGCATCATTTACCCGATCCACAAGAAAGGAGACTCCCTCAAGAGTTCCAGACGTATCAGACTCTTTAGCATTTCGTGCAAGATTTTATCTGCCACATTGTGTAAACGCATGAATCCTTTCGTCAATAACTTGTTTGGCGCCTATCTGTATGGTTTCAGGCCAGGAAAGTCTACAGTTGATCGAATTTTCACACTTCGGGAAATCGTGGAGGAAACTCAAGAAATCCAAATCGATACCCACCACCTGTTATCGATTTTAAGGCCGCATATGACAGCATTTATAGAGAAGACCTATATAGAACCATGTCTATTTTTGGCATATCTGCCAAACTCGTCCGTATGTGCGGGATGACGATGAAGAACGCCCGCTGCTCCATTTAGGTCGGTACCGACGTCACTAAAACCTTTGATGTTTTAAAAAAGGATTTCGACAAGGTTGTACGCTGTTATATTTGTACATCTACTAGCGTACGCCGACACCACCGACATAATTGGGAGAACACAGCGGGCTGTCATTGGTGCTCCCTAATATCGAAACAGAAGCTGTCAAAATGGGCTTAGCTGTAAATGAGGGCAAAACCAAGTATATGCTGTCAACAAGAAGGGACACATAACATCGGCGAATTGGACAGAACGTCACAGTCGACAGCTATAAGTTCGATGTATTGTCTACCGTGACCCGGATAAAGACGTCCTTGGTCGTTTTAAACGAAAAAATCTTCGTAATATATTCGGTGCAATTTGAGTTGACAGGCTTTGGAGGAGAACATTATGAACTGTACAACGACATCGACCTAATTAAAAAACTGACCATCAGTCTGGCCTAAGATGGCTAGGGCATATCGACTGGACGGACACGAATGCTTTGGCCCGTAGAGTCTTCGAATCCAACCATAGCTATCACCGTCTATGTTGAATAGCATGTTCTGCTTGGCCGCGGTATGTTGGTCTCCGTCGCCATTATACGGCCTGCAGAATTGGTTTTTCCATGACTCTAGTAGAACGTTTCGTTCTTCATCTCTACAGGTTTCTTTATAGGCTTTGGTCACTGGACACCATTCCATTCTTCTTTTTGTAAAGCATCTGTACATTGTTCCTGGAGTATATTCTCTCTATAACTTCACGCTCTCCTCATGCTTTATTTTTCTTCTTCTGGTGATGCCGATGTTCTTCCAGAAGCTTTTGCACATAGAGCTCCGTAACAACCTATCAGCAAACAGTTCTGACTCATCTCAGTTCGCCAATTTTGGATTTTATGTTTCTGTATCTGTATCTGTATGTGCTGCACTAAAATATTTAATTTTTCAACTTATTTTCAATCAATCAGTGTACGCACATGGACGCATATCAAATAAATGATAAGCATTCCTATCAAAAACTTTTTATCGCTATCACCTTGTAGATATGTACTCGTATATAGCACCTGGTGCCGATTGCTGTTTAAAGGTTCTGATGTCAGCTTTTTTTGTAGACCTTATCTGACGAGGGTTTATTGATTTTAATACATGATTTGCAAAATGAAGTAATAATGGAGCTATAACCCTGAAGGTGTCCTAAGGTTAGGTTATTTTAGGTAAGCGGACTGGCAGAGAGGGAAAGTCTCATGCCGCACTCAGGTCAGTATTAACCCATTGTGTTACCCATAGGGGGGAAAGGTGCTCCTCCGCCCATTGGATCCCTGTAAATGTCTAATCAACTCTACTCTTGTTACTTACTTGTTTTCAAGTACAAACCACTTTGATGACTTGGCAAAGTTCAGCATCTTGTCTGTAGGAACACCAGAGAGCTCTTCAAGGTTATAGAAGAAGTGTTTACCGAGGAATTTGTTTCTGGAATGTTGGAGTCCAGGGCAGTGGCATAGGAAGTGGGTGATGTCCTCAAAAACTCCCTCGTCGCCACAACCTCTGCAAAGTTCTTCTTCTGTCCGGCGCAGGTTCTTCATGTGGTACCGCAGACTATGATGCCCCGTGATGATATCCACGAGGACAGAAAGGGATCTTCTGTTCTTTCGTATAAATCTCTCGGTCCTTGTTCTATCGAAGGACGGCCATAGTTTTCTTGTGATGTTACACGTTTCCATAGACTTCCATCTTTGGTTCGCCTCTCTTATGGCTAATTTCCCTGCTATAAGCTTGAGCATGCAAGGCGGGATGCTTACAGAGAGATCAGTTGGTTCTATTAAATCTGTTGAGCCTTTCCTAGCTAGTTTTCATTGCCTGGGATACCCTCATGTCCAGGAACCCAGCAGACCGATACCTTGCGCTGTATTCCAAGAACCTTAAGCTCTTCGCGATAGCATCTCACAAGCTTCGATTTTATTTCGGTAGCAGTAATTGCTTTTATAGCTGCCTGGCTGTCGATAAAGTAGGTGATCAACCAGGCGGTACCCTGTTTTGTAACTATTACTACACATCAATTGTGCTTATTTTACCTCCCAAAATATTGGTGACATCGGTCTAACTGACCCTCGTCGTAGGGATTTCTACGATGGAACTGGTCCTCCACGAAGGGGGGTTATGCCACCGAATATTTGGTCATATGTGCGAGGAGGGCGAATGGAAGAAAAGATACAACCGCGAGCTCTACGATCTTCGCTAAGATGTGCATGTAGTCGCAAAGTAGCTATGTCGACAACAAAGCTTCGGCCCAGAGTATCTTTAAATCCCAGCCCCGGGTTCAGGACAACCAGAAAGACCGAACCACCACTTTAGGACCAAGCTATCGCGTAAGCCAGAGCGCTTGGTCTTTACAACTGGAAACAGCGTACCTGGGATCGACGAGGACGGAAGGCTATCCTGGCTTAGGCAGAGACTCTGCACGAGTCGGAAACCAGTTAAGTAAGTAACTAAATATCACTCACTCCCTATCGCCTTGGTTACTGCTTGACTATTGACACATGTTCTAATCTTCGAAGGATTTTTTTTATTGATGCGCTGGATGGATAAAATCCTTTATGGATACTAGGTAGCCCATGCTGTCAGTTATGCTGCCACTTTGCATGGCTAAGATATCCCCACTACCCTGTCCTGATTCCCCTATGGTGCCGCCGCTGAAGGCGTTTCTTCGTAGGAAGAGGTTTTGACTTTATGTCTCCTGCGTCTTATGATCCAGGGTTCTTCATCTCCCAGTACTGCTTCCCTTTGTAGCTGGAATCATGGGCAGTGAAAGAATACATGCTTCACGTCTTCAGGAGTATCATTGCACAATTGGGAG
The DNA here is from genome assembly GCA_946965025.1 of Blera fallax. NCBI lineage: Eukaryota > Metazoa > Arthropoda > Insecta > Diptera > Syrphidae > Blera > Blera fallax. The sequence continues at coordinate 54,425,387 of OX337245.1, forward strand.
AGTCATCAATCTTTCATTCGAAGAGATTTGACCAAAAACAACCATGTCCCGTAAGCAGTTGCGTTATGTAGTTAACTTCACCATGTCTGCGGCTTATCCAAGTCTCTGTAGTCGGGATAAGGCGATAAGGCCAGTGGCCTTAAAGGGCCTGGAAAGGGTTCAGCGTAGCTGCCACTTCATCAAACTTGTGGTTCTTTCAGTTGTGTCCGCTTCACTGTTAGGCAGCCGTCCCTCCTGCCTCCACTATAGGAACTTGTTTTGCAGTTCTTCGACCATTAAATCGATGTGTAACATTCCTGCGATGACACAGGCTGCATGGTCCGAGGTTGTGCTACACACTTTTGGTGCACTTAGCTAATTTACTGCTCTAATTTTTCTTTTGTAGGAAGTCACTTTCATAACGAAAGACGCTACATGAGGTTCCATAGGATTGGTCCCAGAATCGAGCGCTGGGGTACTTCTCCAGTGAGTAACACTTCTTCAATTGCTGCTTTCAACCTATTTTCGTCTAGGACTTTTCCCGCCGTGTCCAACATACGAGCCGCGGTAGGATGATGGGTCTCAATCTAGTTTTCCTCCCTTGGGTACAATCTTGGAAGGATATAGACTATTAATATATGTATGTACAAATGGATGCAAAGGACTTCGGTTTCGAAGACACTCGAAGTAGAAATGCACTCCATTGTCGCAGTTGTCATGTTGCGCTTAACATAAGACGCAGGCACAAAATGCAGCTTCAATCAAATCGCTGTCCAAAACAGTGGTCTTCTAGTACCTGGTTAGGGCCCAGTTCTCCCAGTCCACCTCTGGCAACAATGTTATCCTAGACAAAGGGAATACTTAGGAACGTTTTTTGAGACATAGACATTCACAGGAAGTTCCAAAAAGCGGAAAAAATAAAAAATTAACTAAACCGGACTTTATCACGAAAGTCAATCAAAAAAATGCGCACAATGAGGTGTCTCCCAGAACCGGAATACCTTAATCCAGCGAAAAAAAAAAACGAATTTAATAAACTACTTCACCACCAATCCTTATCCACACAACCGAAAATAATAAAATACTCCGACATGAATTTTCCAATGACGCAGCAGCAGCAACACCTGCGCGCGTGGTTGCTAAATGCAGAAACCACCCCTTTTCACCATTACCACCACCACCATCACCACCAACATGAGTAGAGCAACCCCATTTTCATTGCCATTAACTTTCTGCCTGCAGAATTTTTTGGTGTGTGTACCAAAATCTGGTCACGGATGTCAAATCGTCGTGCAAGGGTTCAGGTTCAGGGTTCTTCTGCAGGATTACGGACCTATCATTTGCCGAATACCACATGACGGATTCCCATCGCTTGGCTCCGTCATGTCTTGCTATTTCCTTGTTTCCTTTACCCATTGAGGGTAGTTAATGCTTGTACTCTGCTAAGAGCTTTGTGAATTTCACCACATGACGATGATGTCGAATTCACTCAGCACCGGTTGTGGACCTACATCTATGTGTTTAGCGTGAAACCCTCAAGTGGACCGTTTTCATTTTGTCCAACAACAACAACAACTGCAAAGTTAATGTGCATTAATAAAGATTTTTGACATCCATATCGATGTAGAGCAGAGCTGGGTTTCGCTGATGCCCAGAGCAAACAACAAGAGGCCATCGGAGCTGGATGATAAATTAGCGTGGCGACAGATTAGGATCAAATTCGACGTCGAATGGGAATTATGACAAGTGCTTGGATTTGTTTTTGCATTAAGGACCACATTGGGTTAGATTTGATGGGCGATGATAGTGCAACTTGGTAGGCGTTTCTCTGTTGCTGTTGACGGATATTCAATTAGATTTCCTTTCCTAAGTAATGGAGATCTCTTATCGAAGGGCTTACTGTCCGTTGATTAAGGCGTATTGTTTGCCTCCGTAGGTGGGCTATGTTGAATCTAGAAACATTCGGGGGTTGGAGGGAGATGAATTGATTAAGGACTCAGTGAACTTTCAATTACCGATTGAATGCAGTAACTTGAGTATAAAATGTGCATAAACGAGAATTGCTTGTCGATGTTTTTGATCAGATCGCTGTATTATTGGCGGCATCTGGAATTCAAGATGTGTCTTATAAAAAGGTGGAATGCTCTCTGAAGGGGCTATGGAGTGCATATTGGCCGATTGATACCACGAAAATACCCAATACAGCTCCCAAGTTGCGGCCTAAAATATCCATCGGAAGCAGAAGAGCTCATAAAGATAACGGCATATTAAATGGCATAAAAGTCGTGCTCCACGCTATAGACGACACATGTATCACATGTGTAACCTTCTGAGATTGAAATCTCTACATGTGATTCATGGATCTCTGGCTGTTCCCTGATCGATCCAAAACGAAGTGTGTGATATATGGATGCATGACAAATAGACTCAAGCGTTGGTGCTGGTTTATATGGAACCAATCGTAAAATCTGGAGTGTTTCTCCTACTGAATTTTTGGGAGTCTTAAGCTCGAAGGGGTTTCGAAGATTTTCTTGAATGGAGGCTTGTTATTCATTCGTCCGATGTGACCGAACCAATGTAGTCTCTGACCTCTGGCTTTTTGAATACATTTACATCTTGGTCCAGCTCCTAGACTTCACGGTTATATGTACCTTCTCTACCTTTCACTATCCTCACACATAGGACAAAATATCCGACGAAGAATTTTGCTTTCGAAAGAGCCCGACGTTTTTCAGCTTTAGCTGACATGCCACTGTCAAGTGTTAAACCAGAATCTCGACAATAATAATCAACATTTCTATCCACCCGACCAAGAGAAGCCAACAAGCCAACACCAAAGGCACATTCTATAAAAAATTAGAGCAACTACTTACGTACACCCACGATATTGACAGAACTTAACGGGCTGTCACCGGCGCATGCTGTCACCGGGGCATGCTGTCCTCAAGAGAGAAGATGAGCATCGTCGAATTAGACCAAGTCACAGTGGATAGGTACAACTTCGAGGTAGTAAGGGACTATGTGTCTGGTGGCCTGCAGCCGCTAAAGCCACAAACCTGAACACCCTCACCAGAAAACAACGTCTAGCCTGCATAGGCACGACTAGTGCTATTAGGACAACACCCACCGCCGCCCTCGAAACCGTGCTCGGGCTATGCCCACTTGACCTCTTTACGAAAGAGGTAGCGGCTAAATGTGCCCTACGACTCAGAGAAACCTGGACTTGGAAAAACAGTCAAATCGGTCACAGCGCCATTTCCAAGTGGATAAACGCCAACGAGCCTTCGGACTACGTGACCACCCACTTGGATTTCAATCAACAGACTCTAAATTCCCCTCCAGGGAAAGCTGGACAAATGGTGAGATCATAAACCCCACCTCCATATCTATCGATGGATCAAAAATGGACGTAGGTACGGAATCCGGTATTTTTTCAGTGGAACTCTTAATTGCCCGGTCCATAAAACTTCCAAACCACGCAAGTGTGTTCCAGGCGGAAATTCAAGGTATCTCCGAGGCCTGCCGACATCTTTCCACACTGAACAACAACAGACAGGTTGATTTTTACATAGACAGCCAAGCAGCCATCAAAGCCATAACCTAAATCACCACCAAATCTAAATTGGTCCAAAGATGCACAATTCAATGGCGGCCCATCTCAGGAAAATGCGAATCAGCACCACCGACCTATGGAGAGGCTGAGGCGACACAGAGGTAGAGGAAAACTCAACACACTTCCTCTGCGAATGCCCAAGCCTCTTCAGAACCAGACTCTCAACCCTCGGAAAATCACACTTCAAAGACCTTAGTGAACTAGCAAACACGCCACCTAAAACCGCCCTAAAATTCATCATGAAATCGGGCTGGTTCAGGAGGGCCACCCCTGCTACTAGCTAAACAGCTAACCCACTGCTTATCTTTTTTTTTTTTTCCTTTTCTTTTTCTTTTGTTTACAGGTATATCAAACCGGGGGAACACAATGGATCCGTTGAGACCTGAGTGAGACTGCACCCTTCCTGATGCAGTCACCCCCCCCCCTACCTAACCTAACCTAAGGGACTATGTCTACCTTGGCCCAGCCATCAATTCTAACGGCGATAGCTCGACAGAAATCAAACAAAAAGTAACTCTTGCTAACCGCTGTTCCCTTGGACTGAGGTAAAAATTGAGCAATAAGGCCCTATCCCAAACAACGAATAAAGCTCTTTATGAGGTCTTAATCATCCCAGTCCTGCTCTATGGGACTGACACATGGAATCTCTTAGACTCAAAACCTTAGGACATTTCAACGGAGCGCAACGGCAGACAGAGTATGTTGGATGGAAGTACAGGCGGCCTCTGAACTCGACCTATTAAGTAAGGAATACCATCTCGACAAAAGCTATATAGTTCGATTCCCCAGACGCAAGGAATGAGAGCAGGGCAATGCCGTTCCAAACGAGGATGGAATAGAAGTGTATAGAAGATGGATCACGCACCGATGGAGAATCAAGGGCCGGGGTCTACTGCCGAACGCCACCTATCAATCACGCAGTCCTTCTGGAACAGCAGAGAATTGGTATACTTATGCCGGAACTACTACTCAGTACAGGAACCCAAAGCAAAAGCATTAACATCTGGTCGGACAGTCAGCAGCCCTAATGGCACTAGTAAACCCAGCAATCAACTCGAAATTGGTGAGGGAATGTAAGGAAGACTTCATATCTTGGCAACCTCTTCGCAGGTCAACCTGCTTTGGGTACCTGGTCACTGCAATATCCGAGGAATGGACTGACGAGGAAGGGAATGGGAAACATGGATACGCCCACGGCTACAACCACAGGAGTAGCCTTAAAAGTTGTATAAACCGCTTACGGAAGCTTGCTCACAAAATACCACGAAAACGTGTGGAAAGGACTGCTAACCTGTAAAGCTGCCATGACTGAGCGCTTCTGCTTCCGTCAGGCAAAGAGGGCGCTTGATATAGACAGAAGACAACTAAAATAGATGGTAGGTCGATACTCCGGGCACATCAACCTGAATAAACAAGCTTACAGAATGGGACTGGTGACTCAGGCACTTTTCCGGGATGCAAGGAAGAGGAAGAAAGCCTCGAATTCTTCCCTTCGAATGCCCTCCAACAGGGCTGCAAAGATACGTTCTACCCGGGCAGAGTTGTCTTAGACGTTATAGTTACAGAAAATCCTGAAGTTCGTTAGAAGTACATAACGTTTCTCTAACAGTGAACCCCACTCGCCTTTCCATACCCAAATTAAACCACCCTTCACTTACATCCCCCTTTTTACCTTTCTCTACCAGACAGTTTCTCTAGAAGGTAACACAACGCGCCCAAGCGGCAGTCTACGTGATGAGGATATCCTCACCCTCCCAAATCAACCAACCTGAAAACCGGGCTTACTGGAGAAGCTTCTTCGATGAGGCCTTGGTTCTCCCCAAACAGTAGCACTTAAGTAAGTTCAAGATCCTCTCCTAAACTTTGGAATGCCTCCCAGAGCGCTATAAATATACAGGTGCCCAGTTCTATGAAACTTCGAGGTAAACGTTCGACCCTTTATCGTATAGAAGACGTGCTACAGAGCTCATAATACCATGCAAACTCCCGAATCATTTTAGTAACCTAGCTCTTTTATTTAAACTTAAAATCCTAAGGTAACATCACAGTCTTGCTTCTCTCGTGCTCCCTCCCGCATCTCAATTGGTCTCCCCTTCAATGTGTCCATTAGAATGCCTACTTTCCATGTGCCTTTGCAGATCCCTCCTCCTCGCGAGCGTCTTATTACAAAGGTGACACTTGTACGCCGATGTTCCAGGTTGCAGATGCAACCTCACATGTTTATTCAGGTTGCTCGGATCGCCAAACGGCCGAAGGCAGAACTTACACTTGAGCGGCTTGAATCCTGTATGTGTTCGGATGTGAATTTTCAGGCCATACTTCCTGGAGTATACCTTGCCGCAATAGATGCACAAGTGACCCTGTTTCGAGGTACCCATATTGCTGACAATTGCTTCAATTTGGGCAGCTGCATCCATTGGATTGAGTCCCGTTGCTGAATGATTCCGTGGTGATTGCGATGGTAGTGCATGAGGTGGGCTGCCTTGTGGTGGTATAAACATCCTTGGAGGGCTTCGGAAATCCATAGAAACTGACGAAGACGATGACATCGATGGGCTGATTGGCTTAAAAGCCGATAATCGAGATGTTGTACTGCTTGATAACGACGTGGTAGGTGGACATGAAGGAGCTGTAGAAAGGTGAGTGAACATCGTTGCTTTCAAAGCGTAGTGCAGCCGAATCCACAAAATGTCCAAGGAGTGCCGACCGCACCCTAAGGCGAGGTGAATTTTCAATGGATTCGGTGTTTCGAATGCCAATCGGCAGATGTGGCATGTATACCGTTTATTTCCTAAAAAAAAAATGATGCAAAAATTATTTTAAGGGAAAAAAAGTAATCCGCAGCCGGTAGGATTCGAACCTACGCTCCCAGAGGGAATCTGATTTCGAGTCAGACGCCTTAACCACTCGGCCACGACTGCTACATCCACCTGCCTGCCAAAGTTTACAATTGAAAATCAAACTCACCTTCTATGTTACTAGGCGTCAGGAATGGTATCGACATAAGGATTGCCAACTCCTCTGAGAACCATGCGACGAGTTCGTCTCCCTTTTGTATATCCTTGGTGACGCGGAGGCGAACTGAATTGCCAGCTCCACTTTCCCTATCCACTTCGAAGAGAACGTTGTAACTATGAACGTCCTCTGATAGCTTGACTCGCCTCAGCCAGGAATTGTCCTGCTCCATTACACTGGCTAAATGTCCTTCGAGGATTTTACAGAAATCCGTCCCATTTGGGATAATTCCATTGAATGCCATCATCGTCAAAGTGGATATGTGAGATGTTAAAGTATCCTTTCGTATCGTCTCTGCTGCTATTACTCCTGAATCCCTTTTGCGCGACATGGATGGAACCGATGGAGGTGGTGGAGTTGATCTAGTATCCTGACCACCAGTGTTTGGCAGCAAGTGCTCAATCCGAAATATCATACTGGGTGTTTTGCGCTCCACTCGCTGGACAGAGGTTCCAATCAGAGTATTGTTCGATGATAGTACGGGTAACATCGCGTAATCCTGTACCGTTCCAATCGCGGTCTAACTTGAATATGAAGTCTTATTGGAAGCAGCATTTCTTTTTATACTCCCAATAACGGAGTCACCCTTGCAAAAAAAAAAAAAAAAAAACATCCAATTGGTCACAGTACAACCCTGCCACCAAACATTGACAAGGAGTCGTAGCGGCGACAAGTGCGTAAAGTCTCACGACCTAACCCAGCATCCGCAACAAAGAGTACTACTGCAGGACATGAAAATGCGAAAATCCGCAGCCGGTGTCAGCCAGCAAGTGTACATGGTTCGGCCTTTTGGCTTTCATTTTGGCGGGGGGATTGGAAACGGATTTTAATTGCAATTAAACGATCGGCGGCGGCATGTACCAACCCTCGTTTTACCAAATCATTACGACGAGGGAGAAGATTAGAGGGATTCTAATGATTGTTCGGGTGTTTACATAAAAAATAAGGTCCTGCTCCGATCAACAGGATGATGTGGTGGATGTTCGATGTAGCTGCTTCGCGATGTAAGGGTGCAAAAACATGTGTTTCGGATCTCAGCGGTGTTGAATGATTTTTCAGATCGGCTTAGGGGTTGGGATAAGCAAATCGGAGTGGTTTTCGCTGAATTATAGAGGAAGAGATTGGAACGACGCACGGTCGTGGTGGTTTGGTTGCATTTTGAACTAATTTAAAAACATTCGAATCAGGTACGTACAGGTTGGCCACCATTCAAGTTTCGGGTCGCATTGGTCAATTTGGTACGCAACCAAAATTAATTGGAAAATTTAATTGTTTTTTGGGGTGGTCTTGCTTTTCAACTTGAGCCTTGAGGAGACTATTTTTTCGGGATAGGATAGCTGATGCACTCAAGAGCAGCTGGTTCCAGTTCAACTTATTTTAATGAAATTTTCTCGAGTAGGCACTTCAGTAGGATGGGTATGAGCACTCACCACATCAGTATCGAAGGTCTGGTGCCTTATACGAGCAAAACCAGGTCATAAGCATCGCTTAGCAAAAGCGACGTGTCCCATTAGAACACCAATAAGTTATCTGCATGGATCTTCCCCAAAATCTTGTCTAGCAAACTGATTGGACATCTCATTTCTGAAAATCTCTGTTTGACCTGGGACCCAATAAAGAATCAGCCTTGCAACCGAATACAAGGAGTCCTTGCATTCTCGAACTACTTTTCTTCTTCTTCTTCTTAAGTCCTGTCACCCCCCTAGGGGCATAGGGCGTCAACAACGCCTGCGAGCCAACGTGTTCTTACTTCTGCAATACGCTTCAACTCTCTCCAACTCATTCAAAAGCTCTAGACTCCTTTTCAAACATTCTTCGCCACGTACGAGTATTTCTAAAGCGACCCCCAGTTCTCCCAACTTAAGTAAGGGGATTTCATTGCATGGCAACGAAATTGGTGTGACCAATCTATTCCTTCGTGGAAGTGATGTCAATAGCTTCCTGACCCGTTCTCTTCTTGGAGGTTTTCGTTCGAGATGCGATTGGGCCAAAAAATTCTAAGAATGATGCGAAGACATTTATTTACGAAAGTCTGCAGCTTACGAATGACTAGCCAACATCCATTTAGTAGTACTGACTTGACATTGGAACAGAACAGTCGCAGCTAGGTATTGGTGCTGTAAACATTACTCTTCTACTATCTACATCCAGCGCGGTGCCACTGTCGACCGAGATTATACTTCCTAAGTATATGTAGAAAGCTATCAACTTTCTCGACCTGCTCTCCTCTCCCGCAATGCTTACTAAAGCGGTGGAAGTTATTAGGCTGAGTGACTTTATCTTGGTCGTATTAATCCTCAATCCTGCTATCTTTGCCTTGACTTCCAGACTATGGACCATTTGATGCAGATCCATAATTATATCCGAAGCAAGCAAATGTCGTCAGCGTAGTCCAAATGATATTGAAACACAGTCTAAAGGAAGTAAACAGGGCAGTAACGCAGCCTAGCTAGCCTCTCATTTCAAATTATAGGACAAACGGACGCTCCATGACAGACCAGGACGCTAGGCAAACTAAGATCCAAAATACGATGGCTGTTTAACAAAGCCAAGCGAGGTGGAACAGCGGCTAGATTGGACAATGAACACCTTCCAGCCGTTTAAAGCACCGGGAGTAGACGGAATCTTTCCTGCCCAACTACAAAAAGGACGCACCTCCTCGGGATAATCAGAAGCAGTTTGGTCCACAAGTGCATACCGAGACCTTGAAGAAGGGCAAAAGGAATTTATATACTAAAAATGGCAAAGAACGACACCACATCACCCAAATCCTACAGGCCAATCAGACTGAGCTCGTTCATCATAGGTCATAGACAACTATATACATAAGAGTGTCGGTGTTAGAAAGAAGACCTCTCCACCATAGTCAACATGCGTAGAGGGTCGGGAAATCCACCGTCACTGCACTGGCAAGCCTATATCAGGAGACCATTGACTACAATGAAACGGTCGTCTGCGAAACTTTGGAAAGAACTCCTCGTACTAAGACAGGCCAAAAAAACTTATCGGGAACTATAACCGGAAAAGAAGTTAGGTTTGCATAAACATCAACAAGAACTGGCTGCGCATCCTTCGATGCTTCGAAACGAGTCAAGTCGACACTTAAGGAGCACCTCAGCAAACTGGGTATTGAGCAAGGTGGAGACTGCAGATTCTGCGGAGATGTTGAGGAAACCCCAGGTTACCTTCTCAAGAGATGTAGAGCATTGGTCCACAAAAGAAGGAAACATCTTGGATGCCTACCAACTATCAGAAGAAGATCTACCATTATTAGATCCAATGTAGGTACTCCGATTCATCAAGAAAATTGGACTGGAGCAGTTGCTCTAAGTTGAGTATTCACAATAGCTCTACAAAAGTCGCAGTGCGTCCACTCTCCTATAACCAATCCATCTAAGGATTGAGTTAACAGCTGACTTATGTATGTAAGTGCAGCCTGACTTCGCTATAGACACAGATAATCAGGAGACATATTCCATATAAATAATACACTTCCAGGCTATCAGGATCGCATAGGTTTCCGCTTCAAAGTTGCATACTTACCTAACTAGTAGTGAAGTCTTATATTCTTGTCCTCCACAAAGACACCATGACTGATTTTGAAGCCATCTATCCTATTTTTAACTAATATTCTGGTCGAAGCCACTCCTGTAGGCAAGTAAAGTCGCACAGCAACCGAAATTCCATTGGTAGGCGGCATATTCATAATACCACGGTCATAGGGTAATTGTCGCTCAAAATTGATGAAACTGGAGTACAGATAATGCCAAAAGCTGCCCCATTTAAGGCAATCGATTATTTAAATAGTACAGCTACAGCCCTTGGTACAATTATAAAGGGAAGGTAGATCTACCCCACTTCTGAAGTGCCCCACAAGAAAATTAAATATTCTCATTCATAGAAACACCCGTTTAGGTAGGGTACTCTATGGTGTACGCTTAGGCAAAGTAAGAGTGAGCGGAACTCTAATTGAGGGAACAAACCTCTTCTAAGTAGGTATCAGCAGGAGCATTGTAGATCACAGCGCAAGTTAACCCCATACAATAATAATAACTGATTTCTTTTGGCCAAAATTGATTAATCTTAATGTTGAAAACATGTGATGTCCACCATGATGGATCAATCTGTCAAAGTACAAGCGACACAATTTACTGCGAAAAAAATGTCCAGGTCGTGTGATCTAAAGAGATACGGATAAGAATTGGTCAGAAACAGCGTGTTATTTAAAAGTTCGCATGTGTATGTCAATAAACCACAAACAATTTCCGAATTTAGAGCCACAACTAAGCAACAATGTCATCGACAATTTCATCAAAAAAACAAGAGTTTCCTAGCATTAGGTCTGTTCCTTTACTTTCTGCTCCAAAAATAGTAAGTAAATAAATTTCAAGGAGTGGGAGTAAAAATCTCTCAGAAGAGGGTGTATTTACACACATATCTGAAATTTGTATTCTCTACTTAATCGCAACATGTCTTACATTACAATAAAATAAAAATACTATCACTTTTTAAATATATTTCGTTATGTGCTTAATTCAATCGTCTTAGGTTAATGTTTTTTCGTTTTCCGAGGGACTATAGGTGCTCTCAAGCAAAAAAAATGCATAGCCATTACACGAACACGAAAAATCTGAGAAACGACATAAATCAAATTTCCATTATCCGAAAAATTCTTAAAAACCATTGACTTCGTACAAATAAATATCCCTGAAAAATGGTTCCATATTATCTCACCATTTGCCTTCTGAAGACACGTGTAAAATTTCTAAATTTTCTCTCAAATAGTGTTTGATACATTTTCGACCTATTTTGTGAATTTTCTTATTCGCATCATTTTCCTATGTTCAATCAGACAACAACTGCCTCCAACAAGACAGTATACCCGACAGTCATTCAATATCCCCCACGCATTCACGAAACCTGGCAGCACCTATCACTACCAGTTAACCTAGGAAGTGAAAAAATGAAAACACCCAGTACGAGTGTAAAATTCTCTAAAACTTCGAAGAAAATAACTTAAAAACTTCAATTTACACTTTCTAATTGTTTTTGTACAATTCTATACGTGTTTTTGCTTTCAAATAGTATTAATTTAAATCGCCTTCACCTCATACGGTCCTGAAATCACCAAAAATACGTGTGCGGAAACGTGTTTGTCGTACCAGAAAAGCACAAGAAAAATATCCCTGCAGAGTGCAGAATCAAACGACACGAAAAAAAACACTCGCCACAAACTGCAGCTGTCTCATTCTATCGCCCAATTTACCTGCCACGGTTGTGCGTATATCGTCTCTTCTCTGCAGCAATAAAGTTGTCAAAAAGTTCTTACGGTACGAGGAAGTGTGTTGGTGGTTTTTTCTTTTTTGAAAATATTATTTTTTACCTATTTGCAAGTGAATTCTGGTTCACAAAAAACGAAAAAAACTATTCGAAATCAAATGCTTAACAAACGTGCATCTGTTTAATTAGAAATTTCAATCGAATAAAGGTGATTTTTCTGTTCCATCGTTTGTGGTTGCTGATGCCATTTGAGTGTTACAAATTCGTGGCTTTTTTTTTTAATTGCATTTGGATCGCAAAAAACAGGTCGCTGTATATCTGGATAATTGGTTGGGAATTAAATGAATGAAAATGAAGTTATTTTTTGGATTTGTAAATGTCATAGTTGTGACGTTTTCTATAAAAAATTACTAACGTTGACAGACGGCCATAGGAATTTCTTCAGTGCCAGACTGAGACAACCATAAGTATTTTTCTCTTTTTGTACAAATTGTCAAATGAGTTTCACCCCGACTACGACGTTTTTTTTTAGAGCAAATTTTTTTTTTCTTTGTAAAAATAGTAAAATGAAAATTTACAAGAATAACTCTGATTAAACGTAAAACAGGTAGTGAATTTGCCAGTGTGACTTGATGCATTCTGCGTATTGTAGTGGGAGTATGAATGGGGTGTAGAGAAGGGACAAAAAAAAACTGGGAGTGAACCTTTTTCGCCAATCATTGTGGGGATAAATGTTTTTTTTTTTCTCATATTTTGTTTTATAAATGCATTATTACCCAATAAATTGATAAAATTAATTGAAGCACTTGTGTTTCGTTTTATTTTCAGCAGTGTTGTACTAAATAACCACTGTGGAAAAAATTAACGACAAAGCTAAGAGAAGTGAAAATACGAACGAAAATGTTTTGGGACAAGGGCTATACACCGTCACAGAACATTGAGGCGCTTTTGAACAAGGAGGTAAGACTACTTGCAACATCGACCCACTTCACTTCGAAAATTTAAGTTAATGCAAGCAAAATGATATGCAAATGTGTGTGCTTTTGTTTTTATTTTGCAGAATGTCACAGTGGAAGAGTTTCTGGAGGAAGATGACATTCTACAGGAATGTAAATCCCAAAAGAATATTAATAACTAGTAAGTAGATGAGTTTAGAAATTGAAGTCTTTGTATTGTTGGTTTGTTGGGACTTTATTGATGGTAGTTTTAAATCGCTTATGAAATTACTTAATTTGAGACTATTCGGCCCTTCCCGTGTCTCAACAAGTACATATGTATGGTTATTAGGAGGAAAATGTTTCAGTAGCAAAATTAATATACGAGCGCGGTGTATTACGTACCCATGTTAGGAAAGAAAACACACGAGATTCAAAACCCGAAAAAAGAGGTTACTGCCTGATAGTAAAATTGACCGAAATTAGTGAGTTTTCCAGGGTTTTGTTCTTTAAAAACAAAAAGATTAAGTCTTCTTTGAAATTAGTCCACACATAAAAAAGATTTTTCGATTTCATCAAAATAAGCTTCTGATTTGGCGAAAACTCATCGTTTGATGTGAATCACTTATCGCTGGGTTTATTTAGAACATTGGTTGGAGCGTTTTCACGACTTGTACTTGGATATGTACTTAGTTTTACTCTTGTTCAAGACCAACACCAGTTCATCATTTACCGTAAAGAATTTCACTACGGTGCGCTTAAACTTGCCAATGAGGTCTATATCGTGGGCGCATCCCAGCAGCCCTCTGTGTTCAGACATGGATACACACTATCTGCTCCAGCACATGGTTGAATAAATCACATGATAGCACATCTCACCGACGGTAGACGTTTGAAATAATTCAGAAGACCTACTTCCAAACTTCGCATTTCATCGTGCATTGCTCAGCGTTACTCGACACAGACGAGATTGACGAGTTTCCGAAGCCATCGCCTTGTAGAGCTCCCAAGGATGAATGCTGTCATATGCAGCTTTAAAGTCGATGAGCATATGGTGCGTAGGGGTGGGAGGAAGAGGCGCGCTTACTTGAATTCTCAATTCGGTGAAATCTCTGAAGCGGGATAAATCGGTGGAACTTGAGTGTATACCTTCGGCCTTCTACATCCTCATTAAGATTGCATCGGAAGTTGACAACTTTCCTGAATAGAAGTTAAAGAGGGTGATTATCAAAAACCAAACAAAGGATGAAAGAATGCAGGAACTGCATAGTTTTCAATCGGAAAAAATATGTTCTACTTCAACTCTCGGTGTACAACAACCAGATTACTGCTCACTATCATACTACATCAAGCACATTTAAACCAAGTGAATGCCTTCAATTTAACTTTTATTTATTGCCAATGCCTTCAACTGAATTCGAGAAGGCTTACGGAAGTTTTCTATACGCATATATGTAAGCCTTAAGTGCCCTGAATTACATAACGAAAAGATAGACTTAGAAATAAAAAGTGCCTGCAAAAACGCTGTTATTTTTTCAAAATTTGACTAAAGACTAATTTGTCCAATCCTGCAAACAGCCAAAAAGGGACTAAAATCCAGGTTCTCGCCATTCGTGTTGTGTGTGTTATATTTTTCGCACGAACCGTGAGACCTATAGCTTACTGTCATCCGAAAGGCATAATTGCGAGATTTCTGATGACAGTTAATTATTCTCGGACGTGTTAATGTTTTCTGGTATTGTATGTAGAGTCGAGAGTCTAAAGCACAAGCTACAGAGCCACATTGCCAAGAATAGTAATTTGCTCCACGCAAATATGTATATCGTAAAACAATTCGAAAACGAAAAATGATGGCGAGGATGGGTGTTTCCAACGCTCAATGTCCCTTGATAAGTATGATAGAATTTAATTATTGTTCTAAATTCTTTCGTTCTGGGGGTAGAGCCGTGTGTAGCTAGTTTCAACACACGGATATTTTGGACACGTTCGAATAACGGCAATGCCTAAAAAAGAAATTTCAAAGGACTCTAGTGCTTGATACATATCTGTGGGAACAAGGAAAAACAGCACAAGTCTACTTACATATGTCAAAATTGAGTTATCATACAATCGGGGGCGCCATACTCGATTCTTGAATTGTACAAACACAAATTTGTTCTCATCTTTATTTCTGTGTCAAAAACTTTCTCATAGTATGGATAATTTTTGTTGTTAACTCATGACAAACCTTTAAAGGACTCTCCTGAAAAATTGTAAAAAACGACTTGTGCCACAGATATAATATCCTAACATAGAGCTAAACACTATACTGCGATCACTGCATTTTCTTCAATGTATGGCTATTCTTGGTATTTGTAATGAGAACATCACAAGCTTTGGATGAATGATATGCACACCAAGCATTTAACAAGGCGTAAATTCTCTCTATTTATCTTGTTAACTGTAAAAGAGAAATGCGGGTATAGAAGCCAAAAAATTGTTTCATAGCGTTAGTTGTCTAGACTCTACGCTTAATAATGAGCATAGCTAGGTGGCAGGTACTTACTCACATGTGCTGTCTAAGAGATTTCAGTTTTCAAAATATGCGTCCGTAATAACAAAAAAAATTAAACTTGTCCTCACAAGTATGTTCGAGTATGTTCGTCGAAAATGTCTTAGAAAACGTATTTGAATAGAATTGTGAAAACACGAAAGAATATTTTTAGGGCACACCCGAATACAAGTATAGGCATGTACGTATAACTTCAGGGCGAGGAAGCTATTTGAGGACATAAATTTGCTCAGATAGCGTTGATAGCAGATGTTAAATTTTTCCCAGGCACAATGTCAGATAAATGCCAGACCCCGTGGTTATTGCCATATGTACATACATATGTGCAGAACCGGAACTTGTTCAACACGTACAACATCGAACGTGGATGAGATCAATTGTAAGGAACCTTCAAATGTCTGAGCGACTAATTCGCGGTGTAGTTCATAAAAGCGTGCGATACATGTATGAAGTGTCAAGTGACCATTTTATTTCGGAGTAAACAAAAAGCAGCGTGTCCTCCGAGAAAATCGGCTCTTCAATTTGAAGCATTTAGAAGATGTTTTGCTTTGTTTTTTTCCGATGGAAAATAAATGTTCACGAGGACTTAAAGGTCAATTAAAGGAACAACAGATGGGTATGTGCAGGGCCTTCAGTAGTTCCCCGTTTATGATGCCCAACAAACTATGTATATGCCTGTGCAGTGCATGCTGTCAGATAAATTACGGTGGTGAGGCAGTTATTTAACCCTGGATAGACAATGTGAGGTAGTTTTCTTGAATTATTACGCCTTTAACAACAAAATAGTCTACAGGACATTACGTTCGATAACGGCCTTAGATTAATTGACTTTACCACTAAGTAAGACGTAACTATACAAAGCACACGATTTCCTCATCCAAACATTCACAACGTGGCATCGATATCCTTTGATTATGCAACATATTACAATCTACGAAAGGCAGGGTTCTAGTAGCCTCTCCGAACGGCCAATATACTGTGTTGCAGCCAAAGTACGAATACTGATATCCCAAACGCAATAACAGAAAAGATGCAATGAATGCTGCAAACGCAAGGACCGCATGTATGTGAGAATAGCATTATCCTAAAATCCAACAAAGTTGCCGAACCATATGGGTTATCTGTCGCACTGCTCGAAGCAGCGGGCCATACACCAACTGATCTGGTAAATTCGTCGGCTTACGCAGAGTGGCGATAAAAATACGTTTAATTCCATTAAGGTTGGTAACAATCTCACTTACACCTTTGATCTGAAAATCACTGTTATACGATTTCTTTAACATTATACTCGAATGAATTGTGCGAAACTCAGAGAACAAAATCTTTAAAAAGTTGGCCCAACTTCTTGCGTGCGCTGACAGTATTGACATAATTTGCAGAACTCCGCGGGCTTCGACTAGCGCGTTTGCAAGTATTAAGAAAAAATACTGTCTTATGCTGTCGACAACATTGACGTATTGGACAGAAAGTCGCAGTAGACAGGTATAACTTCAAAGTAGAAAGAGCCTTTGTCCACAATGTCTCTGCTATCAATTCTTATAACGGTTTCTTTGCGCTAAGTAGGCACTTAAATTTTGTCTCGAAAAACTCAAGAGATTCTATACAAGCCTTTAATACTCCCAATTCTACTCTACGGCACTAACGCGTGGATTCTATCGAAGGGAAAAAAAATTATTTGTATGATATTCGGTCCCCTATGCGTTAACAGCAATTAGAGATGGAAATAAAAAAAAAATAATACGCGAACTGTACAGCGATATTGACCCAGTCAAAAAATTACGTATTAGACGTTTCAGATGGCTGGATATATGAAGCAAATGGACACAAACGCTCCGGTCCGCTTGGTCTTCGAATTCAACAGAGCAGCGCCGCAGAGTAAAGCCTTGTGCAAGTTGTGAGCACAAGTAGAGTGCGCAACTGGAGGCAGTTAAGTACCGGTCTAACTGGAGAGGCTTGTTGGTTAAGACCCATGTTCAACCCAAATTGTAGCGTCACTTGAGTGAGTCAGTTACGGACAGCTCGTCTGATAAGTTCGCGGCCTAAGGCATTAAGTGAAAAGAAAAACTGTCTTTTAAGACCTGTCTCGAAACGGGAGCCCTGTGAACTGGTGCTAACTTCCAAAACAACGCTCCCGTGCCTGAGTTGCTCATGTCACTTCTGTACGACCGCTTCAAGTACCTGGATCAATAAATTGACCATTCATCGTAGTTATTTATTAATTTTTTTAATTTTTCGACTTTTCCAACTTCAGTGACTATTGACGCAGAACGCCCTGGTCGGGGGTCGTCTTTACAACTCTCTAGCCCTTGTTGTAAAAAGCTAGCTCATTTTTTGAATATGGTTTACGAAGGCCCAGAATCCTGAAGAGTCGATGATATGTTCTTTAGGCGATTATCCTTTTTTCACTAGGTACTTTGTCACGGCACGCGCGGTGCTCAAAATTGAGAGAATATTCTCTTTATCCTACCACAGATATGTTACAACAAAATGGAATTATTATTGAAACATGGTGATATTTATATCACCGTAAAAGAGTGCCGCAATTAGTGCTATCACTAATGACAAGATGACTCGTTGTTGAGTATCTCAGGCCACGAACTTATCCGCCGTCCCTCGAACGCACTGATGCGTTCTAATCTCCAGTAGACATATGCTCAACTTATCACATATTTTTTAATACTTAGTATATTCAAACCAAAACAAAACAGTTATCATCTTTATCTTTTTTGTACTCGAGAAGGCTTGATAAAAATTCTTTTAAAATTCATTGATGAAGTCACCAGTATTCTTGTGGTAAATAAATTTCAGTGTATTTTATTAATTACTGTAGATAACAACTGAATTAAATTATCGTTTATTGTTGTGCTCCTGAACTGTAGAAAGTCATAACCTGATCAACGATAGCCTTCCATTTTTATCGATTCCTTGTCAGCTTCTATTTTGAACAACGTACTTTGCACATTAATTTTGGAATCTAAACACAAAGATCTGAAAAGTAGATATTTTTTTTGCGTATAGTGATACAGGCATACAGTGGTGTGCAAAATAATAGGTGTGTACTCGAAAATCATGAAAAATTAGTTATATTTACTATAATAATTAACGGAGTCATAAAAACTTAAACAATTTTTAATTCATTCTATCGGACTTATAAATTATTGGGTAACAAAAAGTTATAAACAAATAAATAAAGTTATTAAACACATTTAATTTTTTTCGTGCTGTGCAAAAAAATAGGTGTGTTACTTTTGCGCCTAAAAAAGAAGATTAAAACATGTTAGTTTTAAACGAATAGTTTTGAACATTTAGCCGTATGTACTTTGCATCAATATTTGGTTCCAAACCCGTTATTATTTTTGACCTCTTGACATTTCCTTGGCATAGAATCAATTAGTTTTTGGCACCTTTCGACAGGGATTGATTCCCGGGCGGCTCGCACTGACTGCCACAATTTCTCCTTATTTCTATGCCTGGAATGACCTAGTGCCCTCTTGACGTCGGCCCACAAGTTTTCTATTGGGTTTAGGTCTGGAGATTGCGCCGGCCATTCCATAACGTCAATATTTTTGCTTTGAAAAAAAAACTTCACCACTTTGGAAGTGTGTTTTGGGGTCGTTGTCATGATGGAATGTCCAACGCAACGCCGTACCAGGAGAAACATCCCCAAACCATCACACTTCCGCCTCCATGCTTGACGGTTTTTATAGTTTACCGCGGTGAATATTCTTTGCCTTGTGGTCTTCTAACATACTTCTTGCCACTATCTGCGCCAAATAAATTGATCTTGGATTCATCAGACCATAATATATTTCGCCACTTTTCTTTTGGCCAATTCAGATGTTCCTGCGCAAATTTGTTCCTTTTTTGCACGTTGCGCTTGCTCAATAATGGGCACTTTCGAGGACTTCTGGAAGGTAAATTGTGCTCAATTAATCTCCTTCGTATGGTCGAAGCATTTAAATCCAATCCAAGATCTTTCTTTATTTCCGTAGAAGTGGCAAACGGTCGTGCTTTCACCAGTCTCGCTATTTGGCGATCGGTTTGTTGGGTCATTTTTCTCGGTCTACCTCTCGTTTCTTTGGTTTGATGCCATTTTAAGGCATTTTTGACCATGCTCTGTGAACAGCCAATGACTTCCGCAATAAACTTGTATGTTTTTCCTTCCTGTCGCAAGGATTGTATCAAATTTCTAATTTTCTGGGAGCAATGTGCCTTACGTCCCATTTTCAGTCCGTTTGAATTTTTACACTTATAAATTTAATAAATTCGAATAAACAAATCATTAAAACTTAATTTTGAGGTGAAATACTTACGACTTTTACCAATCTATAAGAATTTATACAATTTACAATAACGCACCTATTATTTTGCACACTCAAATTTCGTGTCCGCACACAGGAATGAACAAGGAATGGGAAAAAATGATGACAATACTGATTGGAAACGATACCAAGCGATGCAAAATTAACAGTTAAATACTTCATTGCCGTTTTCGAAAGAATTTTGCAGCTAACGTCTGAGAAAAATGAAATTTAATTGAAAGACAGACTTTACACCTATTATTTTGCACACCACTGTACATATGTATATGGCCAAATGTATTAGGCCATATTGCAATTATTAATGTCTTCAAGAAACAAAATGTAAAAAAAATGAAATAAGAGGAAGCAGATGTGACAAATAAAAAGTGGCCTCCTTTACCCTTTATGACTGCAGCGACTCTCTTGGGCAAAGTGCTGACTATGTTATGTTAGTTTGAAGTGGCTGCCAGCTGAGAATCGCCAACACACTTAGACCAATGGTAGGTCCATTGTGATACCACGTGGATCATGGGAGAACGTTTCTCTCTATCTACTCGTTAAACCATTTTGAGCTTCTTGTGAAGCGTAGGAGGCTCTTAATATCGATATCTATCAGGTTGTTTAAATCGTTGTAATAGGGGGCTCCTAAAAGGAGCTTCCTTCTACGGGAGAGAGCTGGTCACAAACAAATAAGGTGAGGAATAGTTTCTTCCTCTTCTTCATCCATGCAGCTTCTACAAAAGTCGTTTGCAAACAGGCCGATATGCGATCTATTGAGAGAAATCAAATTCTTAGAATGTTTTAGATCCAGCTTCGGCCAAAACTGTTTTGTCGCTAGACATGTTGATCCACTTGTCCACCAAAGATAGATTTGTACTCTCGACAGCATCCAAGTAACGATTGGAATACCTAAGATGCCTTTATCCGGCAGGCTGGGTATAGCTGTTTCTGTTCTAGGGAGTTAATCGGCCTTACAATTCCCTCGAATATCCTATGCCCCGGCACCCAACCCAGCCTTTACAAGGTGAATATTGAACTGCTCAGCTACATATATCCGCGAGAGACGATCGGCAGTAAGAGCTACTAAAGAATTTATAAAAGTCGATTTCAGGGATTTGATTGCTGCTTCGCTGTCTGAAAAGATACGGATGTCTCTAACAGATATCACGTTTTTTAGTTCCGTCTAGAACACGCTTATGCATATGTTTTCCGCTCACTCCAAGCGTGTCTATTTCTAATAGTTTTTGAAGCAAGCTCAGATGGGTTTTTTTTTTCGATTTTTGAGCGAAGATCGTATTAAAAATTGGTCCTCCCGAGGCGTGGTAATCTTTTTTCTCCCGAATTTTTCGAGACTTACCTGCCAACCAGTCTGGCTATATCATTTAGTTCCGTCTTGCACTGCACAACGTGAAAACTTCACTTCTTTTGCTCTTTGACCACCCAACCAAATTCTGGCCGCAAAGGAACTCGTGGAATTCGGATGGCAACTCCGACAATTCTGATTAATTATGAAGCCATTAAGCCGTGTGATCGTTTTGGTAGTCAGTTTTGTACTGTCCATTAGATAGATAAATCCTTTCCTGGAATTTTTAAGCTACTGCGAGCTGTGGCAGATCATTCATGCAGAACATTTTCTGCGTTTTCCTCTTCTTCTATACCTAGCTAAATTGCTAATTCAGAGAGCAATGACGTAAGAAAATTTGTTAAGAACTTTATTTCATTTGGATATTACAGTTATTTACTTCATCTATTGCCGAAGGATCATTGACCTGAAAACCATTTTATTTTATACTTCGGGTTAAAAGTTTTGCCAACCAAACGTAGAAGCGGTAGCAAGTCAGTGTTCGTCGAATCGCTATGTGGTCGTCATTCATTTGTGGAGTTTATTTTAGACTTATACAGTGTGTTCGGGTTGTTCGACACTATATAGTGCAACTGTCTTCAACTTTCCGAATCCATAACGGACACTTTGGAAAAACGACTGAAAATTCCAAAACTGACAAACCGCATAGAAATCCGAGAAAGGGTGCCCTTCAAAACTGCTGCTTCTTTAGGTTGGCAAAACTTCTATCTCGAGGACAACTGATAATGATCTTGCCAGTTTTGGTAAAAGTTATACTAGGGCTGGACGAATGCAGGAAGGCTGAGTAAACAGTAGTAGTAGTTTTTGGTTTTTACTAATGTTTACATCCCCATTTAACTATTTACTTTTACCCCTCTTTCAGTTTCACACGTCCAGACATAATCAAGCGACTTGTGGAATTGATAACCACAGAACCATCAGAAGACCTACCGCTCGCTCAACGATTCAGACATGCTAATATGGCCTGCGAGGTTTTGACTCTGTAAGTAAAAGTTTTTTTTTTTTTTTCAAGCAATTATGCATGTGAATTAATAAATAATCTTTCTTCTACTTTAGTGGCTTACCGTCCTTAAATGAGAAACTTCTGTCAGACAATGACATCCTACATACACTGTATTCATATCTTGAAAACAAACCACCGCTGAATCCGTTACTCTCGTCGTTTTTTAGCAAGACCTTTAGTATGCTCTTCACAAAGAATTTCTACCAGGATTGGTTTTTGTATCAGAAAATGTGCCTGCAATTAATCGAATATATTAAGTCACAGGGGAATTTCCTAGAATTGATCTTTAGGCATTTCTCTACGCCTGTCATCCCCGATTTGCTAATGCAAATGATGAATGACGTGGAAGGAGGTGCACTTAAGAAAAATTTATACGAAGTAAGTACGATGCAAGACCTTAGAAGCTTGAAATAGATGTAATAATAATGTAATTCTCCTCTTTGTAGTGGCTCACCGAAGAGAAACTAGTGGAGAGACTGATAACGATCCTAGGCGATGCCAAAGAATCAGATAAACATGCCAACGTATCGGAATTCTTGTGTGAGCTCATCACACAAGGACGTTCCATGCGACAAACAGAGCAGGAAAATGATTCCTTCGAGCCGGCATTTGTCGGCAGTAATCCCATACTGCAAGTCATCGAAAATGAGGCCACTATAAGCAGTCTGTTAAATGTAATCTTGGAACCAAGCGTCAATGAGAACGCAATTATATCAGGAATTTTGGTTGTACTTACCCTAGTTAAGCCAGTAGTGTTTGTGTAAGTAAACATAAGATACAGTCTATGAATTAAAGGAGTAATGAATGCTATTATACTACTTTTATCCAGGGATGATCCCGCAACAGATCGTGCAAGAATAATGCAAGAAAAAGAGAAGGAGAACCATGAAAACATTATTTCGACTGTGATTCGTGTGGTTGGACCACGCCTGAAAGAATTCATTGCAATTCTGCGAAACCCGCCTCTTGTAAGTTCCACATCACCTCCAGCACAAGCTTATTCGTTTGTTAATCGTTTTAATATATGTAGAAGCCTGATATGTTGATAAACGGAGCCAAAATTCAGCCGCCATTTGGCAGTACACGCCTGGAAATATGCCGCCTTTTTACAGTATTACTACAAACTGGAAACGAAGACATCACGAATGCGTTAGTTTCACTTGAAATACATTTTTATTTTCTATATGCTGCAATATTTTATTTATAGAATTTGTGAAACTGACTATTTCAACACAATACTCGCATTGTTTAAGGACTATTGTTGGAATAATTTCCTGCACAGTGAAGTGGAGAAGTGTATGCACATAATATTCTCGACGAGCAGCAAAAATAATAATAGCACGAATAATAATAACAACAACATCAGCACTCAGACCACAAAAGATGGTTCCTTTCAAAACGATGATGATCAACTAAGTGATGAGAACTTCAGTAGTAGTAATATTGGCGATGGCGACAACAAAGATGCTGACGACGACTCAAAAACTAAAGCAAACAAAAGTCCGTCCGCATTACAGACTTTTGTAAGTACAAAAATGTCCAACTGGTGTTGATGTGATGTTTATGATAAATCATGATTTTTTTTTTCAGGCGATAGTTAACAGTAAGATAATATCAAAGCTCATCGATTGCTGGATGCATAACAATGAAATGCAGTGAGTAATTATTTTTTGTTTGCTTTCTTAATTGTGTGTTGGATTTCGTATATGTTTGGCTTTCGAGTGTAGGAAGAAGAGTCAAGAAAGCCGTATGTGAAGCTCATTTTGACTGTAACCCTGAATGGAGGATGGGGCGATCTAATGTACTTCTACTTACTTATGGCCTGTTTCCCCTTGGGGGTCCTGGGGTCTCTACTACGCCTGCGCGCCATCGTGTACGGTTTCTGGCCGTGAGCTCTCCAACTCCTCCAAAATTGTCGTGATTCCTCCTCAACTGTTCTGCACCATGCATTTCTCGGCCGTCCCGTTCTTCTAACATCTTGTGTTAACGGATTCCATTGCATCGCGTAGTTTGCTATGGAACTGTCGCCTTTTTGAAATGTATGACCATTCCACTGCCACTTTTATCGTTGGATGGTTTGGGCCTATTGCTTCCTGACTCGTTGTCTGGAAAAGATGTACGTTAGATTTACGGTTAGGCCAGAAAAGCCTTAAGGCCGTCCGTAGGCACGCATTAACGAACGTTTGTAGTTTTTTTTTTTTTTGAGAGAGTAGCGGTCATCTTCCATGTGCTGCACCCATACAACAGCACGGATTCAACATTTGAACGAAACTGTTGTAGCTTGGTGTTTAAGGTGACTGCATTGCCTCATGGACATCATTGCAAACGCAAACTTTGGTTGACAATATCATGTTCGGTTCCACCTTATGCTATCGCTTAGTGTAGATCCATAATCTTGTGAGAGAGTAAATGAACGTCGTCAGCGTAATCCAGATGTTTGCGTTGAGATGTAAGAGTCCAACAAATTCCTCCATTTCCAGTAGACAAATCTGCGCGAAGCAGATCGCTAACCACCAATAAAAAAAAGTATCGGCGATGGAACGCAACCTTGTCGGACCCCACTCTGAATCTTGAAATCCTCTGACAGAATTCCTCTATGCAGAACATGACATTTAGACCCATCATAGGTTGCTTTGATAATAGCTATTAGTTTAACGGGTATAACTCTCCTGCGCAAGGCAAGCCAGATTAACTGTTGACGCTGTCGATCGCCTTCTTGAAATCAATGAACAGCAAATCAACTCACTGATCAACAATGATCTGCAAGGTGTTATTGTGGTCGAAACAGGAGGATCCAGAACGGGAACCTGCTTATTCGGCTTCGAACTGCTGTACATATTTCCTTAGCAACTGTAGGGAGAACGCAAATGTCTCTCCAGTTTTCGCACTCCATAAGAATACCTTTTTTAGGGAGCTTGACAATCATTAACTTCTTCCACTCATCGAGGAAACTTTCTGCCTCCCAAGGTCTCTCTACAAGTGGATATGAAAGCTCAGATGATGTTATTGGAGCGGCTCCCAGAAGCTCTGCGGGAATACAGTGCCTTGTAGGTCTTTAGCTCTTTGATCGCGGTAGCGATCTCATCTTTCCTGTGGGAGGAGCGAATGCTGGATAGCGCATCTGCCCTTCCCCTGCTTCTGTGGCCAGGTCGTTGATTTAGTTACGTTTGTCACGTCATACACTACGCTGCACTTCTCTCATTTTCCTTCGACACAGAGAATCTAGCTCGTTCCTTCTTAGTGCTGGGGTACGAGCTTTAAGTAGCTCACGTTCTTTAATCCGCCTCCAGGTATCCGCAGTAAGCCCCATGCTGTATCTTGTCTGCCATCTACCAACAATACTTTCCCCTCCAGATGTGAAAACATTTCACGTATTCTGCTATTAACGTCCAGGTCAATTTCACCATCAGAAGATGAAAAATTGCCCAGATAGTTAAACTACTTGTGCATCTCTATGGGCGTCTGCCTCATAGTATTTGGCGCGACATATGCATTAATTTGGTCCTTTTGTCATTAACCCTTAGACCACACATATCTCCATTCACCTTGTATCACTCCTTATCATAGTCGAACAAGTTGGAAAGCTGTCCATTGTACAGAACTTTATATCCATAACCTCGCGACTCGGACTTGGCAAAGTTTTCCTTTAATTAATAAATAAAAAACTTTTTTCTTTGTTTTGCAGAAAAGCTGAAAATGGACGTCGCTTAGGCTATATGGGTCATTTAATGAAAATTTTTAAACATATTACCGCATGTATATCAGAATCAGATCATATCGGTGCCTTAATTGAAAGTAGCTTAAGTGAAACTGAACTAGAAGAGTGGCAATCAATAATTAAACCGAACGATGGTGAATTTACCATGGCCTTAGCCGTACAAAATCGCATGTTGGCCAATTGCAATGCTCAAGAGTCGGTAGACTATAGTCAACACTTGCCTAAAGAGTTTCTCAATGACAATTTAACCACAGAAATACTTAATGACTTTACAGCGACACTGTAAGTTAGCCTATGCTAATCATTTTCGAATCCATTACATCATTTGTTTTTTTTTTTTTTTTTTTTTTCCTACAGAAACAACTTGTACATCAATATGGATGAGGATCCAATGACTGAAATATTTGAGGTAAGCTATCGTCCACTCATATATTCATAAATTCATCGATCTCCATCTCATTGGCTTTTTTTCTGCATTCTTATACAATTCTAAAAGATTCTCCGTCTCTATAGACGGAGGACGTGTACTTTGATGCGTTTATTGATCATCTTTTGAATGCTTCTGAAACAAAGAATCCGTCGTTGCACTCCTTCAGTCACTGGGACACTGGCTCATCATCAACAGGTGGAGGGGGTGGCGGAATGGATCCATTCAATGATTTGTCTCTAATTGGCCAAGGCGAAGCATCGGATAGCAATGAGTCAGGTGCACTTCAGGTCGGTGGTTGGTTAGATTTGTCGCCGGGTAATTTTGCTGACTTTGATGCTCACTTCAAAGCATTCTCAAATGACATGGGCGATAGTATGAGTGAAAAAAATGATAAAGAGCAGCTTGCGTTCCCGAATGTTAATGCCCCCGTTGTAAATTTATCGTTTTCTTCGTCGTCTTCGTCGTCATCATCATCAACAAAGAGTGGTGACGGCCCAAAGTCAGAGTTTGATAATAATGCCAATGTTGAAAAGACAACGCTGTTGACATCATCCATTGATCCATTTGAAGATGATGAAGATGACGATAACTTTGGCAGTAGGACAAAGGAACAAGGACACGGCGAAAGTGTAAGTGATGATGCTTGGGCGTGGACTAAAGAAGCTGCCAAAAATGCGACTGTAATATCTAACGGCCCAACAGCTATTCAGGACACAAAAGACATTGAGGAACTGTAAGTTTTGAATTTGTCTTGTATTTTTTTCTAAATTACGTATATGTTTAAAAATTTAATTAGCTGTTAAATTAGGTTGTAGGATGCACTTGGGAGAGCTAAATATTTTGTGCAAATACAATAAAATACTCGTGACATCTGTAGAAAAATTCACCACATGTGCATTCGTTTCACCAAAATTGAAATGAGTAATCTAGAGCACAAGTGGTGAGAGTGTTAGTTTTTTTGAATTGTAAGGTTTGAGTAGAATATTACGAGACTTGTGTCATATTATCCTCCTGGTGGGTACAGATACAATCAGAGGACTGCAAGGAAATTTACATTTACTGAAGTAAAATAGTGGTAAAGACTAGGGCCTAAAGCAACTTTCTTCCACCAGCCCGATTCTTTGAAAATTGTCTCCTGATTGCGTACTCAACGCTGTTTAGTTTGCGATTGATAGTTCTTCTCCATGTACCTTCACAGCAGATGAAGTTTTCCTATCCGACTTTGACAAAGTCGACAACTTAGCACGATATTTCAGGACCATGAGGATTTCATAAAGCTATAGGCTGACAAAAGTAATTCTCGATCTCCACAAAAGTGATGTTAATGATAAAATATACTGCAAAGCCTTGGTAGACAATATCGTTGACTATAAAAGAAAATGTTTCAGTGTTTTCGGTGTACGTAATTTCTTATTCTTATTTATGACAAGACCCGCCTTCGTTATGTTACTAATTTTATGATAACGAAGGTGCCTATGTCTGCTGGCTATGTTTTCCCCGATTATATCACTAGCAACTACATAGTCAAGAAATTGTACCAACAAAAAACAGTACTCGATATTAGTTTAAATTTTTTTTTCAGCACAGGATTTAAAATGCTGTGCCATAGAGTGTCGTCCTGCCTAAAACATCTGGTTGTACTTAGGGTCATATCTTTTCCCGCCTTGAAAATAATCAGCTTTTTTCATCGTCACTGGTAATTTAAGGTTAATTGAGAGCAGATTGGTGTAGTTGCCTACGCACAGAGCGCAGACGGATTTAGGGGAGCAATGATACGTATTATGGTACCCCAATGGCTACCTGTAGGACAATTTGGAGCTCTTTTTGAAGTGTTGAAGGCAAGGTTGTGTTAGAAGTATGAATCTTGCCACTGATGGGAAGAACAGGGTTAGTGCATACGAGATCAAGAGTTGTTTTTTTCTCCTGCTCGGTCTTGCAGCTTCTGCAGAAACCAAGCCTTTTGGTGTCTACCAATGAGGTAATGATAACTAACGGCTTATATTATTGTAATCGAGCCAAATAGTCTTTTCCGTGAACGGTTTATGGCATACGATCGCCATCGAACGTAATTCTTGGTCACAAAGTAAAAACTATGTGCCAAAAATATAGCACAACGCTCAGAAAATTTAGTTAACGCTTTAACTGTTTTGCATGCCCCGGAAATCGGATTTCTGAAAAAAACAGTTTTAAATTTATACGAGAAATAGTTGGGTGATCTAATAAATGCTTGTAAACGCAAAAAAATGTTTATAGGACAAAGAAAACAGGTGAAGAAAAAAACTATGCACAAGCAATGAAAGCAACATCATTTGATTGGCTAAAAAAAATCGCTTTATCACAGGTGAAGAAGAATTTCAATCTTCGTCAATGCTTCAACGATAAGAAGAAGCCTTATTAAATACAAATTACTCGCCAGAAGTCTAAGAAAAGCACTGTTACTGAAAAAACAATACAAACAAACGCAAGGATTTCACTTAAAACATCGAGACCGGCGCTTCTCAAAATGGAGAAATATTGTCTTAGACCGATGAGTCGAATATATCAATAAAATATGAATTATAAAATTGTTTATCATTTAAAAGTTATTAAAAAATATATTGGCTGAAACGTAGAAAGTACTTTGTAGCTACATATACGATCAGGGATGTCATAATACCAAATACACATTTTTACGTGGCGAATCATACGTTCACGGAGGAGATAATTCGGTCTTTGATTTAAAATTCGTTCAACCTCAAGCCTTTTGATAAATGCTCCGCAATGGTTGCCTTTCTGGTTCTAGGTAGGTAGATAAAAGCGGCGAGTCAAAAGTGAATCTAATTACCGCTATTGCGCGCTCTGGTTCTCGTTGGTCCGGGACATCTGCAAAGCAATTGGAGAAGAGATTTATTCTCGTTAATATTTATGCGCTTAGTAGCTCATTTGATTTAGGTTGGTTATACCTGGGCAATTTTTTTCTTGATAGAGCAGCTAGAGAGGGTGTTCCACTCGGAGTTGACCAGCTTTAAAAAGTGATTATATATGTTATCCTGAACAACTCCTAGCGGAACATTGAACTTACACCTGCCAGGTCACAAGCAAACACTATCTATTACTCTATGACCACCTTATACGCTTCAAGGTAGCTTGGTACCGTCTCTAGGACTTAATTATGACCGTTAGGCATAGTGGTCCAGCACCCAGATGCTCTAAGTGTACACAGCATAAAGTTGCTTCCTTGATGTGTAGTTTGAAAGAGATCAAGTAGAGCATCGGTTAACCAGGATACCAAAGCGCCCGTGATGCCTACACGTTTTCTGTGTTCAAAATTTTAGTTATGTTACCAATTGTTGACTGAATACCAATTCTTGACTGAATAATTTGCGTTCTAAGCATGAATACTATCCGTTTGCCAATGTGCTCGTTTATACCTTCAGTGTGAATGTGTTAAACGCTTCCTTTATGTCTACGAATGCGACAAGAGTGAATTATTTGTAGTTTGTTCTCTAGTTCTACTGAAGCTCCAGCATTCTTCTGGAAAAAACAAGATATTGATGTTGCGCAAGCTCGTTTGTCGAAATATTTTTATCTTTAACTTCTTTTCAACAAAAAATGACCCTCTAACTAATTAATTAACGTGATTTCCTGTTTTTTCTAGTTCCAACCAACTCAAAAACACCTCCATTTCCGAAAGCAGCTTACTCTCATCAGGAACAACAACAAAACCACCATTACTGTCAACATTCAACGAAGATGACGACGACGAACAACTAAATGCTTCATCAGAAACCAACATCACTCAAAAGAACAACCCACCATCATCCACCAACGAATCATTGTGCCAGGAGCAAGATAGCTCCAACACCGTCATTATAAATCAGGATATAAAAACGAACAGTTCACCTGCCGCCGCTATCGCCTCCGACGAGATCACGCCAGCTTTATAATTTTAATCAAAACAAACCCCCTCCAAATAAAAAAAAAAAAAAAAAAACGAAAAAGTTAAAAATACCTAAACAATAATAAGAATAATAGTACATATATATCAGTTATAGGATTTTTTTTTTAAAATAGCGTAGATTTAAACAGAAAACATTAATTACCTATATGTTTTGTTTTATACAAACTTTCTTCGTATTACGCCAAAACTGTTTTGTGTTTGCTTTTGTTTTCTTTTATTTCATAAAAAAAAAACTAATTTTGAAATAAAATTAAAAACACAAACTCCCCTGTTAATCAAAATGAACTAAATCAACCTCAAACCACAATCCCGCCCATTTAAACGATTTCAGAAGAATAACAAACAAACAAGAAACATTGTTATTGCTCAGCAGGCAAGGAGTCTAAGTTCTTAAAACTTTTTTGTTTTTAGTGCTAGATAGCTAATGCAGCTTTTTTTTATTATTTTATAATTTTTATTTTATATAGCAATACAAACAAGTATATACACACTAAAACGGCACAAGTTTTTTAAGTATCTTATCTATCTCTGAAATATCTGTGATATTAAATGAAGTTGCAGGGTATTAAGAAAAAAACAAAAAAAAAATAAATAAAAAAAAACATTTTTAAAATAAAACAAAGATAGATGTTAAATTTGCTTAATTGCACACATACACATAAACAATACTTTCAATTTAATTCAATCAAAAAATAATAAAAAAGAAAAAAAAACACGCTGCAGCAGACAGACCACAGAAAAGCAATATTATATAAACTGAAAAAAATATGTATCCCCAGCAATTATGAAACAAACGAAATAAGAAAATTAAAAGCAACTCAAAAAAAAAAAATACAAAATATATAACAAAAAAAAAACTCAAAATATTTTAAGGTTTCTCCTCGGGTGAAGAAGAACATGAAAAATACAAAAACAAAAAAACAAAAACAAGTTTTACTGTGTACATATAACAAAAACAAAAAATATATTGTATAGAAATATATTCTTTAGTAGAAATGACGACGAATTTTTTAGATGCAAATTCAATATATCTCTGATATGTAAAACTTTCTCTTTTTCTCTTTATCTAAACAAAACTAAAAATCATTCCACATTCCATTGAAACTCATAAAAAGTAGTAACATCACCACCATAACCACATTATCATCTTAATCGTAGGAGGGTGAGCAGGAGATTTTAGGTTTTGCATTGGACGGAAATTCATAAAAATGTTTGTTTCCTTGTAGTTTAATGCAGAATTATTGCTGCATATGTCAAAAGTAACTTAAACTAAAATTTAATAAACTCTTTTATGGGAAACAAGTCTCTATTCAATTTCTCGTCTATATATGACAACTACTTGAAAGGATCCCACTAATCCCACGCGGCTCGAGTTTAAAGGCCGTTTTCGAAACGTTATCTGCATCAAATTGCTTTTGCAGTATGCCCTTAAACGCAATCTGCAAAAGTCGTTTGTTTGAAAACAGCATAATAAATTACACTGCATTTGCAGTATGTTCGATAATGAAGTCCTTGCGGGAAAGGCGGTCAAAAACAGCACGATAAATTACACTGTATTTGGAGCATGTTCGATAATGACGTTCTTGTGGGAAAGGCGGTCAAAAACGTCATCTGCGCTGTAAAATAAGAAGTCAGAAAATCTTGCGATTGTAAGAGAAAAATCATGCCGACGAGGCAGATCTACTATACCAAATGACGTGTGCAGATTATTGTTCGCAACCCCTAAGTCTTGCAACGACAATCAAATGAATTTTTTTTGAAGCCGCCAAGTTAAGCTAGACACCGCCCGCTGTCAAAAAAATAATACCGTAATACTATGGTAAATAAAATTCCCCCCGGAAATATTTCCTACCTTCGAGGAATAGATATCGTGAATGAGTTTCGAACGAGGGACAAAATTACTATCATCAGCACAATTCCCACCGGAACTCCAACCCGATTTTCTCGGGAATTTGTTGAGGGAATTCGAAACAAAATTAGCAATGTGTAGATAAGAGATAAGTTGCCTTTGCCTTCGTTTATATAATTTTTGTTCGGTTATGATTGGTGTGCCCTTAAAATAACGTGTCATTTTAAAATTAAAAAAAAGAATACAGTCAAGAATTCGAACATGTCCATACAATACATACATACATATGTATGTATGAAGAAAAGTGAGGGCATCGTGAATAATATTTCCCTGAAAATTTTTCGACAAACTGGTATCGTGTATTGATTTTGGAAAATTGAAAATAATTCCTCGGAAAATATACATACCTGTCGTGAATAAAATTTCTTGGGAATTTCAATGCACTTTCCTCCGTAATTATTACTTCATTACTTTGCTAGGGAACTTCAATACGTGAGCAACAATCTAAGAACATTTTGATAAACATTAAAAGTTGTTAACAAATTATATAAATTAGGTCTAACAAATGCAAGACAAGTGAAGGTGTTAGTTGATTTGATGGAAAGAAATCGTGGCATTGCAAATAAAAATATGCTTTGATTTATTTCAGTTAAGGCCTAACTAAACCAATCAAAAACAGTTGGAGACGATAGTCAATTTATTCAACGGAAATCGGATGAGTGAAGATTTTTCGAGAGCAAATCCAGCAAGTATTTAAAGTATATTGACCACTTGATAATGTAGAACAGTCTTAGAATTGAGTGTAATTTTAGTTTTGATTCCCCTATTCTATAACTGAGTTGTTGGAGCTAAAATAAGTGAATTACTTGATCGATTTAGCACAGTGATGGCAAAGCACTAAATGGAGCGGTTGGTTTTCAATTAACATGTAATTTCGGTGAATTTGTGCAATAAACTGCATTTTGGCCAATTGGATTATTTTTTTTATTATTATTAAATTTGCTCTTAAAAATATTTTTAGTATCATGTTAAATAAGAAGCTAAACAACTATTGAATATTTTCAAAATATAAATCTATTACACATGGTTGAATGTCAAATTCAGAGTTTCGCTCGGTAGCTTGTGTAGTGGAATCACACCACGGATCATAGATTTTGGCGTGCAAAAAACAAACCCATACCCATATTGATGCTAGCGGACTTAGTCGTTGCAACTAAACTGCTTTTGATTGCATTTTCCAGTGCATAACCTTCGAAAACTCTTACTCAAAAAAAGGATCGAAGTGGATTTTTGAATAAGTTTGCTTTTTGGAACGCATGTCCAGCAGGTTTGTGGGCATGCTTGCGCTTAGAAAACGATATTTTTTTGAATTGTTCTCGCTCGTACTTCTTCCTAAAGCTACATGAATAATATTTACATAAGTTATGTAAAATGGTGACCAAAATTCAACGTCGGGGTGACTTTTCAAATTACATATGTATGTACCATGATTTTGGAGGCAGCTCCAGTAGAAGCAAAGTTGATAGGGAAATTGTTTGCTTCTACATAGGCATGTGACAAGATTGAAAAGAGTTATTTTTGAATAGAATCCAAACATTTTTCTTATTATGTTGCATTATAACTCACGATTTTTTAATATTTTGTACCACTGTCTTCTGCTTTTACAACCACTTTAATCATTGATGGCATTGCGTCGTAGAGTTTTTGAATTTCTTCTGTGACACTACATATGTATATCTGTAGTCCATACTACTTTTAGGTTCATATTTGTGTCAGTAATTCTGAATTTTATTAAAGCTGTTATGTTATGAGCTGTTGCCTGGGTAATTTACAAACTCATATCCAGCCTTATATTGCCTAACTTTTTAAACAAAACCAACATTTAAAAATGTTTTTGCCTGGAATTAAGCCCCTGGAATATTTGGGATGGATAGATGGCGAAGTATGTGCTGTAGAAACCATTGCATCATTTTGGAAAACAAGTTAAAAGAATATCAAGAAGAACTGGACTACAGCTGGTCACTAAAAAATTGAAAACATTGGTTATATGATCATGTGAAAATATACTGCGCTGCTCCAATGAGCGCCGTGGCTTAGTGTTTAGTTCGTTGGACGTTGCGTGTCGAAGTTCGAATATCAAGTTCGAAAATACCAACGATTTTTTTTATAGTCCTACCTCTCGCGAATGTCTGACACCTCCGAGAGTCATGAGAAAGTTTCTTAATTTGCCTATTGGACATGGCTTTAAATCGTAGGTCCCTTCCATTTGTGTGATAAGTATAAAACATACAAAACGAATGGTCGCGTGAAGCAAAATCCTGGACCACAAACGGTCTTTTGCTACAAATAATTGTTTTTTGTATGTTGGCTGACCTTGAAAAGAACACGTCGAAAGGTTTTTTTCGTCTTAAATTTCGTAGTTAATAAGTTTTTCCTTAATCATTTTTTATTAGATGAATGACTAAGGCAAGAAGCAAAATGAGCACACCTAGAGTCCCGGTTGTTCTCTTAGAAGTCGAATATATTTTAAACCAAAATACGTGAACAGAAAATCTGAAATTTAATTTGAAGTGATATTAAGACTCTTTACCTCTAGAAATTTAATTGGTACTGTTAACCTCAATTAAAGTGACCTTAGCTAAATAGCTGATATCAACCGACTAAGTAAGTAAGTAAGCTTATTCTTTACATTTTACAGAAATATCCTAACAATTTCCAAGCTTAGTATTTACAGTGTTGCCGGAGCAGAGAACAGAGAACTACTTCATAAGACAAACCCGTAAAAGGGATAGTCAGACAGAAAGCTATTCTTATAATTTGCAGTTGATCATGTCTAAAGCGCAATAAATTTATTCGTAAACTCGTTCTCCTCCTTCTATACGGTTGGATATGAAATTTATAGTGTAGGTAGATATGTACATACATACATACCATAAGTTTGGAATCACTTTTTGGTTTCCGTCTTCCTGTTTCTCTAACTACCATGAAAAGGCAATTGATTGAAGCAGGCTTAAAAGGCCGGATAGCAGTTCGATCACCTTTGCTCTGGTCTCAAAATCGACCCAAAATATTTCTGTAGGCCAAAGAGCATAAAAATTGGACGATGGAGGGCTGGAGCAAGGTGCTATGGACTGAAGAGCTCAAATGTAAAACAAATACAAAAATCCAAAAATTAGATGGTGATTCCAAACTTATGGCCGGCAGTGTAGATACATGTGTAATGTTCTATAAAATATGTTAATTAATTGATCAGCAATGTCTTCTTTGATATTATGAATCCTACGAATATTGGCATAACGTTAAGCGTAGTGAATTAAACTCTCTGCTTTGTTCCATTATATTTTGTCTACTTTATTACATGTCTCTCACTCTCGTTCGACCGAATGAAAAACACGTATGTACATAAATAAATATTCTTATGCGAACATCTTAAAATCTCTTGTCCAACCTTTTTATATTTTCCATCATCAAATGCTCATGCATCAAACTTTACTAAAACTATGGTCCAATTAGAGAATTGTTCTTTTTTTTCAATTTGCAAAGTAGAAGAAAAATAAACTACAGAGAGATGTGTAACATTAAGGTCTGAAAATTTAAATTTAAAATACATGTAAAGCGTGATACACGCACAAAACCGAACATAAGACACGCCCCTTTTCTTTAATAAAAAAAAAAAAATAAAGTAAAATAAAAATAAAAATACATAAATTAAATTAAAAAAAAGGAACACCAAAGTCTTCCCCCTTAAGTGTTATTAAAAACAATTAAAATAATACTCCGTTTCCTTTAGTATCCTTTCTCACGATAGTGTTTCCTTACTCTACCACATACGCTCACCTAATCACAGCGAAGAAGCAATAGTTGAGATTAATGTTTTTTATTGTGTGTAGAATGGTACAAAAAAAAATAACAACACCAACAAATTATAGCTAACAAAATAACTAAAAAGAAAATCTAAAAATGGTAAAAAAAAAAAATGGAAATACTTGTTTTGTATTAACTGTGTCTTGTAATTGTTAAGTATATACTATACTACTACTACTATACATAATCAATTAGTAAAAAAAAACCTTTTTATTATATATTACATCTTATACATATTATATGGAAACAAAATCAAATATGATTTCAATGCCACACACACGTCCAAAATCAAAACAATTAAAGATTGACTACGACAAAGCGGTCCGCTTCCAAAAACCTTTCCGATCCTTAGATCTTTTTTCAAATATTAATTATTAACTTAAATTAAAGTTTTCTTTCTTGTGTTCTTGAGAAAAATAAGGCAAACTAAATACAGAAATGATATCTATATTATATATATTTTAGAATAATCCTATCGATGTCTATTTAAATGAAAACAATTAAATCAATACACACACACATAATATATAGATTGAATAATGAATACATAAGACATATTTTGTAGCTTTAAGACGATGAGCCTTTTCTGAAAAGAATAAAAAAAAAACATACAATTAAAGAAAAACAAAAAAAAAAAGTAAATGATTTGTAAATACGCAGCTAAATAAATTGATTACCTATATATATACATGTGTATAAGAATTAAAAACGCTTGTAGTGATTTACAACAACAATATTATGTATACATATATATATTTAATGAAAATGGTACACAGACCTTACGTAAATTTCTTAAATTATTAATTATAACTGAGGCAACAAAGTTAAACAGTACTATTATATAAATCCATAAAAGTGATGTGAACAGTTTCTGAGTTAGCTTTTAATTTGGGCGGCTACTGTGGGCTAGAATGGAAAAAAAAGAGATTTTAACTAACATGACGTCTTCTACTTAACGGAGTGCTGACCAGGAAATTCGAATTTCGAATTCCAGAAACGACAAAAAAGTTTTTTCACTATCCCACCTTGCGAATAACGGGAGTAGTAACTGTCATGAGAAAGCTTCTGAATTTGCCTATTGGATATGGCTTTAAACTGTAGGTCCCTTCCATTTGCGTGAAATAAATATAACGCGCACAACAAAAATTGTAGATATCTGGACCACATACGATCTGTTGCAACAAATATTTGTACTTGTTTTATTTTCTTCTTCTTAACGGTCTCTCAATTTATATAAAGTTGTGCCTGAGACACACCTGTTTTCCATATTCGTCGATCATTGCTTCCATTTTTCTTAAGCGCTCAGCATTCGCAATTGTTTAATCTTTAAATAAGAGCTTCAATCTTCCTGGATGTG
Source organism: Blera fallax (assembly GCA_946965025.1). Classification (NCBI taxonomy): domain Eukaryota; kingdom Metazoa; phylum Arthropoda; class Insecta; order Diptera; family Syrphidae; genus Blera; species Blera fallax. The sequence goes on from OX337245.1 coordinate 54,462,585, forward strand.
TCAAACCCGGAGGTTGAAAATCAAGAATTCTAAATTAACGTGCTACTAACGTTCCTTACCATTCAATTCCGAGCTCATTGCTTCCAGCTGTCTAGACCAAAGGGCCAACAACCTCAATTGATAAAATCAGAGGTTTAGTCTTTGTGGACGTCTAAAGCTTGGAGTTTGGATTTCAATGAGCCTCATTTAAGAATCTCCCAACTCCTGAAGATGCTCCATTTGAGAGGTCCGGGCCCATTTCTTCCAATTCTAGATCAAGGTGCCAGTTTCAGCGATTGCTTAGTGCTTATGTGAGAGTCCCGGTCTTTCCGGACGTCTAGAACCCCGGGGTTGAGCTTCAAAGATCCTCACTTAACGGGCTACCAACTTCTGAAGAGTCTCTGTTTGGGACTTTTTCGTCTTCCTTACTTTTTCGTTTCCGGGCTTATTGCTTCCAGTTCTTCAAATCACGGTACCAGCATCCGCGATTGCTTAGTCTTTAAATGAAAGATTCAGTCTTCGTGGGTATCTTGAACTCAAGGGTTGACTGGAGCATTCTTGTTAATTTACTCGATCTAATCGATTTGATGTACACAATTATCGGTACTTTGGTCCACATCTTAGACCACTTCTCAGAGTTTGCAATCGCGTCTCCTTCAACAATCGCCGTTTTGGCATTTAAAGTAGGTCATGAAGGACTATGTTGTTTTTTATGCAAAACTCTTTTTTTTTTCAAAGACTGTAAATAGGTAGATAGAGAGTGAACTTTGATAGTAGTTATCAGCTTACGTAGGCCAATTAACAGATTTATTGTTACTATTCTATGTCACTATGCAGAGATTAAGTAAGGACATGAAGTTCTGCCGGTCTAAGCTGTGTTACTAAAGTCCCCACAGTTTTTTTTTTGGAGAAGCGACTACCAATGTCCAGATACAATCACCGTGCTGTCTTGTACTGATTGATTGTTATAGGATTCTGAGTATATGTATACTGCCACAAGCCGATTTCAACGAAACTTTTTAAATCAAAGTTGAGCACTCGCAAAAGAAAAGTGTTAAACAGACTCAATTTCTTCCTCTTCCATGCAGTTTATTCGATAATCATTGTGGACTATCGTATAAGACGGACTTTGTATTTATTTGCCTACAGAACAGACAAGAATTGCTTTTGACATAGTATCATTAGGACTGTCATAGCCAATGATGTTGGACACAGTGTTTAGTATTCTTTTACTTACTAAGGCACTGTACATAGATGCACTGTGAGAATACCGAAACCAGGCTCGGGAAACTTTACAAATAAGCTTAACTAGAGAAAGCGTTTTTTTATCGATAATTCGCAGCACTACTCTCGTTGCACCTGTTACTAAGCAAGCCCTGCGCATGTTTTCTTTCTTTTAACCTTAACACCACTAGAGGAAATATTTCCAAGGAAACTAATATGCAGTGGATGCCAGTTTTTATACGGTTAACTTCTTTAACAACGATTTGTGAACTTTTATGTGGTGTTTTTGATCGTAATGTAACGTTCTGGCTTGTTAATCGACTTTTTTGTTTATTTTACTTCCTGGTATCCTACCGATCTTTGCCTTACAATGTCATTCACTTTTTCCGGGGATAACTGCTGCAGTAGAGATCTAAAGTATGGCACTAAGGAAAATCTTCACTCCAATGCAGCGGTGGTTGTCAATCGTTAAAGTAGATTAGGTTTCACACTCTCTGCCTCCAACTAATAAATCAAACTCGACTCGAAACTGTAGGCATAACTGAATACACTTCAATGATTTATGATATCATGCAGTGCAATCAAACACAAAGAATTTGAGTACTGCACACTAGCCACACAGGCGTAACACCCTTCTGAATTGGTTACCATGAGACCTGGCAAACGACTTCTACTGACTGCATAATTCTCAAACTATTCTTAAAAAAATACTTCAGTGAAAGCTTCCGACCAGGGAGGAATGGATTGCAGAGTTGTTGGTCGGAATCTTTTAAGGGACACTGAATATATCCCAGTTCTATTGCCTTCCGCACTCATCCAGCATCTTCCAGGCGATCCGAGAAACCTGCCACGAACTTCGATGCGATCCAACATCTAAACTAAATATTGTCATCATCATTGACAGCCAGATCGCTACCAAAGCAGTTAAGTCGATTACGATATCCTAACTAGTAAAGCATTGCAAACAAGAACTCGTCCAGTCAAACCGTCGATTTGTGATAACTCTTCTGTGCTTTCGAGGTCAATAACATTAAGGGAATGAGCGAACCGACGAATTCGCCAGACTGAGACAGATCTTGGCGAATTTCTGACAGCGCAATTCTTACCTCCATTCGGAGACGTTGAGAGTAAAATCTCCTTGAACTTCCTGTCAAAAGCCAAATTTTAGTGGAAGCGCCTAGGTTAGGTTAGGTTGATGAGTTGATAAGGATGGATTGCCTTTTGGCCTTCTTTTCTAGAAATTTCACAGGTGGGTAGTGAGTTCCATGTGTTATTTCATACGAATCTTACATTCTAGTCGTTTCCTAAGATCGCAGAGTGGAGTTTGATCCATTGGAGGGCTTGGTTACGATCAATTGCATCCCAGACGTGCAGCCTCATCGGCTTTGTCATTACCTTGTACGTTCCTGTGGCCAGGAACCCAACAGAGTCCTGCATTGTGCTATAAGCCAAGAACCTTACTTCTTAAGTGGTTCCTCTGCTTCCCACTCCTCTGTACTAGGAAATATGTAAGTCGAGATATGGGGTTAGATAGTCGAAGGGGGAGTTTGTTCCTACGTGGTCCGTAAGAATGTGTGCATGCACAATTGAGCTTGAGGTCCAGGTCTGTGATTGGCTAAGCCTCAGAGCACTTTTGGCAACAGATTCCTGCATGTATAGGTCAAGAGGTAGCAAATTGAGAATTGTTTCCAACCCGGAAGTTGGTGTTGTTCTCATTGTTCTCATGTACATGCAATTCTTTGTATTCTCATCATGGAATTTAAGTTCGTGGTTTTATTAGTTGCCTGCCACCAGATTAAGCTGCCGTAAATGAGTTATAGAGAATAATTTTTGGTCTTGGACTCCTTTTACATAAGTTACATGTGTAAAACGTTAAGTTTTCTATTCAGAATCATACCCAAATAAGTAGCTCTGACGGATTGATTTAGGAGAACACCCTCAATTGGAAGGGTCTAAGTAACTGTGCCATATTCATAGTAAGATCGCACGAGCTCCCAAAAAGATCTCGCGCGAATGACATAAATGGAAGTCAGCAAACTTGCAAACAAAATCCGGTGTTGATGGGAACATTCTGGTGTCCAAAGACATCGAAAACATATGCACTACCATTGCTCAGTAGGGACCCACAGGATTATTATGGTTTAAAAAGAAAACACCTCAATTTGCTTACCTTTATGTGCCTAATAACAAACAACTTTATGTATTTGGACTGATTTATGTATGTTTAGACAATTTTATAGAAAAAAGGTACACGACTCTGAGCCAGTTGCATAGCAAATCTTTAGAAACATTGTTGCACGTCTTTTTTACGACTTTCATTGTGCAATAAAACGTCAATTTACCGAATTTATGAATCTTATACACTTGTTTCTGTTTTATTAAATTATCTCTTGTGTTTTTTTAAATAAATGTATGCCTCCTGGCTAACGGTGATCAGTAGCTTCCCAACTTCAAAGATGGCTTGGAAATTTATTCACACCTTCAGGTTGCATCCATGGATATTTAATCTAGCCTTAAGCATCAGCATATAAGAAAATACATAAATATGTAATATATAATCAAACCTCTTTGTGACCCTAAAAAAAAACTTAAAATAACTGAAGAAAAGCGTTAAGTTCATTTGCTCAAGTAGAATGCATATTTTAAGAAAACTGGAAACTAATTCAGTTTTCAACTCTAACTTTTCTTTTCTAATTCATTTTACACAAAACTATTGTTTTACTTTTAATTTCCTTTCTATTTCTACTGTATAAGCCAAAAGTGTATTTCTCTCTTATATATAAATAAGATTTAAAAAAAGAAACGTTTTTTTTTTTGTATATTGTACAACTCGGCTCGTGAGAACTAATTAAAAAGAAAATACATCAAACAAATCTGTGTTCCCGTTCCCATTTTATTAATTATATACAATGAAAAAGAAAAGAATTCAACTCAAGTGCATGATTGTAATTGTTAAATTTAAAGTTTAAGACATATTTAATAAAGTAATTAAAGAAAGTAATATTAATAATAATAACAAAAAAAGAAAAAAAAAAAAAAAGAGAATAGATTTGATCCTTCGGGATCTGCGCAGGACTTAATATGTTTTATGAGAAAATTTTGCAAGGTTTAATGAGAATATAGCAAAGAATACCTTTTTGTAATGGATTTATTGTAATTATTTTGGATTGTTCTTGAAAATGCTTTAAATAAATTTATTTTGAATACCACATACGGTGAGATATTATTTAAGAGTCTCGAGATTGAATTTATTTAAGGTGTCACATACCGCAATGATTTCAAACTGGAGAGTATCCAACGAGGCATCATTATCTGATGATTGTTGGATACTATTTCATTTCAATTTAGGTGCCCCCGACAGGAAAAGCTCGTGTTGGACTAACTGGGGAAGGTTCACGAAGAGATGGAGAGATCTCTTGTGCTCCCACGTAGTGAAATCCCCAATTCCAACGCTAGTTTTGAAGAGCATGTCGTGTCAAACGCACCAGCACAGCGGTACGCGAAAATAGTAGAACGTCTGCGCAACACAAGATACAGTTGGAACCTCGCTAAAAAGAGCTATCGAGTGATCAACATACAAAAGAAAACGTCAAGCTTCTCAAAAACAAAATTAGATTCGTTAAGAAAAATTCTTAGAGAAGCTTTTGCGGTTCTATCGAAAGCACCACAGAGGCAGCTCGTTTGAGAAAGGTTCTTGCCAAGGCTCCGTTAAAGGTTTCTTCTATCAAGAACTGTGACGGCACCTCGATTCCCTGATTATGTAAACGAAGAGACCTCTCGTCCGGCAACCACACATTCTCCCGAACCCACGGTGACCGAAATAATCTACAAGATAATTGGCGATCAGAAAATTCTGTTCATTCGCACCCGGTATGGACGAAATACACCCCATAATGTCGGGGTAATCTATCATTCCGTGGCTCAAACACATTTATGGTTGGTGTCTAAGAATGAGTTTAGTTCCAAAGTCTTGGCGAGACGTTAGAGTTGTATTTGTACCTAAATCGGTTAAAATAAACAACTCTAGTGCCAAAGACTACAGACCAATAAGTCTGTCCTCATTCTTATTGAAAATACTGGAGACATCAATTGATATGCACTTAAGAGATAAGATTGGGGAAATCTCATAACACGTACTCCAAATTATATTGGAAAGAAAACATAGGCAAACGAATCAAGAAGGCTTACGTGGCATTATATGCAAGCAGGCGAGCGTTCGGGAAAACAAGGGGATTTAAACCTAAGGTTGTGTACTGGCTATACACTGCGGTGATAAGACCCGATTGTTTGGTGGAAGGCGCTGGAGAAGAAATATTATCTTAAAAGCGTAACAAAGATTCAACGCGCGGGCTGGTTGGGGGTAAAGGGATCGATGAGATCATGACCAACAGCAGCCTTGAATCATCTTCTACTTGACCTCTACTGCGGCAACTCGGCAGCTAAAACTGCGCTAAGACTTAGGCCAGCCGGAATATTGTAAGATAAACCTTATGGTTGTGCCTCAATTCTGAACCGGTGGAATATGTACATGTATCGAGACTCCGGACGGAAACGGACTACATCGTCCCACTAACAAACTGCAATCCCAGACTCAGAATTCCTAGCACGGAGGAATGGGATGAAGGGTTAATCTGTACTGGAAATGTGTCTTTTCATTCACCTCTACAACGTTCTAGCCATTATGTTTGTATCTGGTGAGTCCAGCACCTGTTCTTGATGCTAAAGATGATGTATGAGTCTTCATATTCGTCATTAGTCATGAATAATTATACATCTTCATAAGTCAGTATTCAATAACTATTCATTAGTTATTCATTAATCATAATTCATGATATATGTATTTGAGCCCATAGATGCTATTGCCTCCCTTCGCATTGAGTCTCTCATTAAAACGACAATTTTTTGGTGTTGAAGTCTGTGCGGCACTTGCCAATGATAGAAGTTATTTTTGTCATTTTCTATTGAGCGCGTGGTTGGTGTAACACTGAATGATCATGTTTTTTAATCCATCTTTTGAGTAGGCTTAGATCTAAGTTCTAAGTTCATAAAAAGATGAAAAATATTCTTTTTTCATCAAACTGTGAAAGTTTTCAGTTAGGTTATATTTTCTATTAGCGAAGATGGTCGTTATTTCGTCCGATTTTGAATTATTTGGGCATTATATCCAACAGGCTTCGATTTGCCAGTAACCAGTACATTTTCCTGCACATATTTTTCTATTTAGCTCTTCTCTTTTCCTTTTAAAGTGTTCCTTCCACTTGAACTTAGCATCTAAAGCAAAGATGTTTGCACCTTATCAGTAGTACTCAAGACGCATTTTTCAATGTTAGAACTAAAGTGTCATCTAGCCATAATGACATTATTTCACCGAATTATCTCTAATATACATAAAATAATAGAGTTGGTCCGAAGATACTTCCTAGCGGAACACCTGCTTGAATTCATTTCGTATTCGTATCCATAATGTACTTCGAAACGACTATCAAAAACGTAAGATTTCAGCATTTCAAAACTACTCGCTGCAGTTTGAACCCTATACCAAACCTTGTTACAAACCTAAGTAAGATCTAAAAATATTGCGAAACAAAATTGTTTTTCTTCCGGTGCTTTCTCCACTGTAAGTCCATCGTCGAATATTTATTTGTAGAATCCGTGATTTGGTATAAATTTTTTTTCTTAATAATTTGACGTATTTTTTAGGGAGCTATTCGAATTACATATTTATATTGGCCTATGAGATGTTACTTCTGTTAGTGACTTATCCTGCTTACGGGACAAAACTCTGTTTAAGTCAGACGTTAATTATAAACTGGAGTCTTTTCAGGTCTACGTGTGGCATTTCTTTCCTTAGATCGGACCCATGCTTCTTCCTTTTCTTTATTAGACATCTTCAACTACTACTATTCTAGAAATAAATACAACCAACTATAATGTACTGCATCAAAATTCGCATTTACAAAAATATTTATGTATCAATATTTACATTTAACAAAAATGACTTGTTTGTATAAAAAAATTATGAGTGTGCACATAAAAAGAAATGAACCAAACAAAAGAGAAAATAATAATAACAATCCCGAAAATATTTCCTAGCAACAAATAACTAAAAGAAAACACATTTATTTAAAAAAAAAATTACTACATGTCTTGCATGGCTAAAATGATATTCTCCAAAGCCGTTCGAGCGTCTGATGGTGGAAATTTCTCCAAAACCTGCATAGCGGCAGTGGTATGTTTGTGTTGCAACTCCTTTGTTCTTTCCAAACCTGGACCATTTAAGATTGCTTGATGGATTTTATGGTAGGAAATTTTGTTAATGGAAACCTTTCCCTTTTCAATTTCATCATACAATGATGGATCCTTCTCGAGATGAAATAGAACCGGAGCACTCACTAAGCTGAATGTTGTATCTGAAAAAAGAAACAAGTGTTGAATGCGAATATAGAATATTTTTTTGTTCACCTACCCAATGGCAAAGTGCTGCTCTGGAAAGGCTCAGCATCCAGACAGGCCTGCCAAGCCAAAGATAAGTGCTTGCCAAATAGATATGCTAATATTTGCATCTCCTTACTTTGACGAGCCAACTTCAACGAGCCTTGACAACTTTTTCCAAGTAAACTACCAGCCTTGAGAATGTGACGAACTTCCCATTCTTTTTCTGGATTACCAATATTTGAAGCCACATCAATGGGGATCAGTACATCAGCTTCAATGAATTCATCGACAAATGGTGTGGTCATAACAGTACTGCGTGGATAAATAGTACCCGGTTTGCATGGAAGCGGATTGTTCTGTTCATCACGATCTCCAATAAATTCAGCTTCACTAAAATCTCGTATAGCGGATGATATTAGTTCGACAATTTCTTGATTACGAAGACTTGCCAATTCAACACAAGAATGACCCAAAAGATAATCGCCAGTAAGAAGACCAATTTTATTACCAAACGTCAAGTCCTCGTAATTGACGGTATCCTGTCCAGCCTCAGTAGTTTTTTGCAGATTGACCAAACTCTGGAAGAGAAAATATACAAATACGTTAAAATAAAACACTTATTGGTTCAATACGGTGTCTGTCTGTCCTTGTATGCGTCATACGCTCGCAACGGTTTGAACAAGAGTGTCGAAATATGGCACAAAGATAGAATAACGCATATAAAACTAGCAAAAAAACAAAAAATTTTGGGCAAGGGAGAGTTTCAGAGTACAGAGCACTGCGAAAAAAAAAATATATTTTGCTCCACATTTGGAATGTCAAATGAAAGCTTGCTCAAGAAATACTAAAAACCTAAAAAAATATGTGGAACTAAACGGCGAAAATAGCTAAAATGCAGATGAGCTTAAAAAAAGTCTCGAATAACTTTTGATGAACTCAAAAATACGTACTGGCACTACTAGTTTTCACGTTTCGCGCTTATCGGGTCTTCGGAAAATTTTTCCATCATTGCCAAAAAAAAATATGTCTAGTAAATGGCCGCCATAGGGCCACCTAAGTAAGGAAAGTAAGGAAAGTAAGGCCGCCATTTTCATTGATACAGAAGCTTCTCAATTTGCCTTTCGGATATGGCTCTAAACTGTAGGTCCCTTCCATTTGTGTGAAAAATATAACACGCACAACACGAATGGTCGCGAGAAGTTAGGCCCTGGACCACATACGGTCCGTTGCGCCAAGAATTTGTATTTTTTTTTTTTAAATATGTTGGCGATTTTTTGAGAGTTTTTCTCCGCGCCACAGAGTCTGTTATAAGCTTTGCTTTTCGGGTCACTCGGGTGATCTCGTAGGCCAGACATTACATACATTTTGCAGACCGCGATCTTCTATTTCAATTTTCAAGAGGTCTTCTAACATCACTCTATAGCGCTGGCCAGTGACGGGGATGACGTCGTCTACGATGTCCTTGAAGAATTTCACCCTTCCTGCACTAATTTCGCATCAAATAGTCATTCTATAGGGATGTAAAGGCGTCATAACTATTATGAGTATGTTCTCAACTCCCAAAAAGCTGGTTTTTAAGATTGTTGACAAGCCCATTGAGGTAAACATGGATTTATTCGATGTAGTTCAGAATACCCTACACATAGTGTTGTCGCTGTTGATATTGGCTGGATGGTAGCTACACGATCACTTATTCTTTGTATAGTGTATAGAAACATCGGCGTAAATGACTACAAAAAGTTTTACTTGGATGACTGTGATGGCATACTTAATTACGAATAAGACTTAAAATCCAAGAACATAGTTTTGGAAAGTCGAAATGTTGGTGGAAGCGTGAACGATGAAACACTGCCAACTGAATTTATTCAAACTAAAATCCATCACTGCATACATACATATGTATCAGTTTAAAGACTATTTATTGCTTAAAGCTGAAAGCTTAGTAAAGGACATTGGATGTTCAGCAGGATAACGCTATAAAGTAATCTCAAAAACAAGGGAAAAGCATTTCGGGTTGGTCATGTAAGCTTCATAGAAAATTTTTGGATTTATGCCGGGGCTACACAGTGGCGGCTGTGTCGTAAGATCATTTAAGAGACAGTCGAAATTACTTTGAGATTACGTGTACGGATGAGTGTAAGCATGGAAGAACTGTGACAAATGAGCGACGTAGTAAAAATGAGTCACCCAGGTCGACAAAATTGAAAAATCATATGTTAGGAACACCATCCGGAGATATTTCCCACGAAGACCATCTTTAAGCCCCTACCATAGGGCCTACGAGATAATAAAAAAAATCTTGTTTTCGACACACAGGGGATAGTTGCATTTGGACATAAGGAAGAGAGATTGAAATAAAAACCACTTCCAGACAAAAAAATTATAAAAAGGCACTGAAGCTGAAGTTTGAATGTGAAGCTGTTATGACTCCTGCCGAGCAATTCACTCACCATCTAGTCATATGCGGATATGAGCGAACGCACATGCGCAATTTCGGCAATTTACCGCCAAAATAGTTAATAATTCGCATTTTTCCACTAGTCAGGTGCTATGACTTCAGAATAGTTGATAGCGACGAGGAACGGCTTTTTGCTATAAAACAATGAACGTACTCATACTTATAACCTTGAGAAACACTTCCCCTATAAAAATTCGTTCGTCTCTTTATTCATATTTGCATTGTGCTGTTTGCTTTCTACTTCCCAAAAAAATTTGAATTCTCCACACGTCCGAGATCACATTGATGTCATTAAAATTCATGAATTTACAGCCCGCTCGTGTTGTGTAGATTTTTTATTAACTTATATTTATGCCCTCAGCACAGAGATGATGCTGATGGCCTACCGCCATTAACTGATCTTGTTGACTTATAGGTGAGAAGTATTACTCGCGTTTGAAATAAAAAAGTAAATTATGATTGTGTGTATGTACTTACATTGTGCACCAAATGTGAGATCCGAATCATCTCAGTCACTTCGGCCAGGGCCCTTTGCGAGTGTAACACTCCAGCACTTTTGTCCTGTTCCATGTCTGGAACAGATGGTGCATGTCCTGCTGCCTTTGAAATTAGCAAAACAATCAGTCCCCATGCTTGCATTGTATTCTTTCCATTATAGAGCAAGTGCCTACAGAATAAAAGAAAATCTCAGTCAACATCTATGTAGTTGCCGTGACGTCAAAACGAAATTTACTTAGCAGTCTTCAGCAATGGATGGTTGCTCCCCACCAGCTTACGCAGATGCAAGGCCACATTAGCGATTTCATCACTGAGCAACCACCTTAGACTAAGGAATGATGTAGGATAGCCAACAATACGTTCAGCTTCACTTACTGCACGATTCCAATCGTGTTTCGGGACCTGCCTAGTGGCGAGTTTCTCCTCGCGCCTGCTAGAGACATGAAGCATTCGTGTCTGAGTGAAAGTCGCAGGAAATTGCACCGTTGCTAAAGAGGAGAAGCGAAGCTTCACTTGTTGCATAAGAAGCTTACTTAACATTTTTAAAGGGAAATTCACTTAGAGGCACTTTGTGTGGGAACAATTGGAGGCAGAAATCTCGAAGGGATCACGATTGGGTTTCTAAATAACTTGCAAAACACGACCGTCGTCGAAATCGAAAACGAAAAAGTGAAACTCTAAGCACAGCTATCACAGCGAACAGACAACGACAACGACCCACTTTCTTTTGTTTTGTTCGTTTTTTCTTCTTCTTTTCAACTGCTAGCTTATTTCTTGGTGTGCCACTCGCGATTTCGTAAACAACATCGGAATGCAGCATCAACAGCACCAGCTACACGGACCTTAGACCCAGCAGACGTAATTGTAAGTGAGCCAGTAAGGTAAGGCCGTCTACTAACAACAAACTAACAGACTCAAGTGGCTAACCTAGGCCAAACTAATTGGATTGCTGGATGAATTGAATTTGGAATCATGTTTTTTGTGAAGTCTGCTTTGGTTTTGACATTTGTGAAAGGAAAAAACTTTTTTTTGGGAAATTTTTTGTTCGGAGGGATGTGTTCGTAAGTAAAAATGTTTTCTTCCAGGGGAAATTTTATGAAAAATGAAAAACTGTTAATTTTAAAATATGCGGCTATATCCATGTTCGGCATTTAAAAAAATGTTGTCGTAAAGACATTAAATAGAACGACGGTGGACCACATGAAAGCAAAGGTGTAACACATGTGCAGATGTTCTGCATGCAACGCAGCGTTCAGTGCTGCAAGTAAAACGGATGGAATGGGCTAAGTTGACATTCGACAATCAAAATCAAATGATTTGCTCTGCGTAAGGTGATTATCAAGTTAATAGCCATTTTCGAATTGTTGTTTTCATGTGATAGCTATTTAGGTGTCGTTTTCAAATATTTCAGTCGTTTCATTTGCTATTTGGTGTGGTTTTTAAGCTCTTACAATGAAGTTGAGTGAATTTAGTGTAGGAAAATGCTAACAGCGTTAAAATTATTTAGCTCATGTAGCTCCGAAATTGATAATAAATACGTGCGGCTACTTAGAATCAATTTAAGGAATGCATAGAATAGTAAGGAAAATGGAAGCCTTTTTATGTGTCCTGAAATTATTGGATTGACCAGATGACGTGAGGTCAATTTTACAACTAGCTACTACATTCAACCTCCTTGATGGTGGTGATATTAGAGACAAGTTGGAACAGATTGTGTTGCACCAATGGACCAAAGCACTGTATCGGAAGTGACCCTTTTAAATTTATTGGCTACGGTACTTCAAAAAGAACGAATAAATCAAATTGCAATTCATAAACAATCTACATCAAAAGAAAAATTAATTTCCCTGGTGCGCGACGATTGTTTTGTATACTCTACCGCCCAAAGCCCATCAAGGCAAAAGCGACCTAACGCCACATTGCGTTTTGCGCATGAAGGGTTTCAACAGCTTTAATGCAGTCGCGAAGTATTACTTCCATATCCTGAGCTGGTCCTCATCTAATATTAGTAAGGAACCGTCTAAACTTTTAACGGAATGTTGCTGGGGGTTGCGTTCCCCGATAAAGATCTTGGTGAGAGCATAAATGGTCATATTGTCGCACCGATTATGTCTGCATCTCCGGCCTGTGCAGCTAAAGTGTTAATGTTTGATTGAAATAATCTCTTATATTCGTCTTCAGGTGTATTCCGATAGCCATGTGCTGTGGCTCTTCCTCTCACCGATAAACCACATAATCGTCCATCGTAGCAACCCAGTCGCGAAGTATTACTTCCATCTCCTGAGCTGGTCCTCATCTAATATTAGTAAGGAACCGTCTAAACTTTTAATGGAATGTTGCTGGGGGTTGCGTTCCCCGATAAAGATCTTGGTGAGAGCATAAATGGTCATATTGTCGCACCGATTATGTCTGCATCTCCGGCCTGTGCAGCTAAAGTGTTAATGTTTGATTGAAATAATCTCTTATATTCGTCTTCAGGTGTATTCCGATAGCCATGTGCTGTGGCTCTTCCTCTCACTGATAAACCACATAATCGTCCATCAGAGCAACCCAGCCAGCGAACTGTTAATAGATTTCGTACCACATACTCTTCAATTTATTTATAGATTTCGTAGTCGGTCCCAGCAATTGAGTCTCTGTCCGTTCACTACGTGGAAACGTAAGTCTCGCTGACCATCCTGCACAGACGGACGAATTTGACAGGCATGCTTAAAATTTCAAGGCACTGTAGAGCTGATCTCTATAAATGCTATCATATGCAACCTTCAATAAAAAAAAATAGTGATTATTGTTTTGGACTTCTTAGGTTTTCCAAAGGATCTGCCAAGAACTCGTAAACTTAGGTCGTGTTAGTTAGTTGAAATGGCATTCCAGGTACATCAACCGATGATTCTGAAGATCCCAGAAAATTGGTTATAATTCAATTATAAACACCATGAACGGTTACTGGGAGCAATAGTGAAAATAATACCGCCTTAAACTAATTTTCCATGTAAAAGTAGGTATTAACGTGAATGAATGATTATTATTTTTTAATGCGAAAGGATGGAATAAGGTTGATCGTAAAATGTTTTAAAAATTTCACGTAATTTTCACGGATTTCACGTAAATTGGCTTATTGGATGCGTGTTTATTAGAATTCCAACTTCCTGGCATAATAAAATAAACCGTGTTCCTTCAGCAGGTTTTTTTCATAACATAATTAAATTTGATTGCTTATCTATTTGTGTCCTTTTGCAAAACCAATTTGGGTTATGGTTACCACGAATTCCTGTCATTCAACTGTCATCACTGATAAATAATTTATTGTCAATAAGGGGAATAACTCCAGAATGAATATTTCTCGCGTGACAAGTTTTATAAAACATACAATGCAGTCCTGTTACTGTTGCAATGTCCTAGAAACTAACAAAAACCGGAAGCACTAAGCAACCGCTCCAAACAATCGATTTAATTTATTAGAAATTTTCACGTAAATCAATTTTATTTTCAGTCGACGGTCATACTGAGTTTGAGAGTCTACGAGTATAGTAGCACATCCATATTCTAAAAAAATGTCTAAATCCCGTCTAGGCAAAGGTTTCAATATTTTAGGCCAAAATGTTGGCCTTACCGCTAGAATGCCTCCAAAGTACACTGACGAAGACTGGGATTATAACAATAAAGTGAAATTTCGTATCACCGATGACCAGGAGAAACTTGCCGAGAGGATTGTTGAGTAAGTTTTTAAGATGGTCCTAAATTATCCTTGTAAGCTGTGGCTTCCGTTTTGTAGGGAATCAAAACGTGTTATTGATGAAACAAAAGATACAACCAAAGGCTGGCAACGTGAAGTAGAGCATCACATGAAGGAGAGAGCAGACGAAATCCGTTTTCTGGTCAATGAGTTGAATATGCAGAAAAAGACTGCCTCATTGGAGGATGAAGCATTAAGTGTCTATCGTAGTCGTATCGTAACTGCAAATGATTTCTTGAAGGAAAAGTCACTAGAGATCTGTCAGCAATGTTGCATTTTAAGGGAAGGACGTATTGGACCAGATTTGGTCGATGATGAAGTAGATCGCCAACTAAGGCAAGAGCTCAAGGTAACAAGAGGTTGTCAGGCTTTAATGGAGAAAACACTAAAGGAGACTACCGAACAATTGCGTAAGCTTCGAGCTGCAACGTTCTTATTAGATAAGGATCTCGGTCAAAAGGACAAGTCTTTGCTAATTGATGAAGCGAATTTGACTCTAAAGCAGACGCAGCAAAATGTCAAAAATAAAACTAATCTAACAGCTCCTCAGTGGTAAGTAGAAGGTTTAAATGCGTGAGACTCAGACTTAGCTGCTTTTTTTAATTTAATTTACCCAATAGTGTGTACACTCTCTCTGAATGGGAGCATGTGACTTATCAAAATATCGAGAACAATGCAAAAGAGTTGAATTCAGCATGTCAGCTACGTGCCTATGTGGATTTACTGTTGAAACAAGTTATTGAGGATATGCAGAATCAGACAAATCGTACTAACGAGGCATTCGAAATGCGAATCGGAGAAATTCGTCATATAAAGACATTGTTGGAAGAGAAGCATAATAATACCATGAGCCACATCCAAGATGTGAATAAGAATTTGATAAAACTACAAGCAGAGTTAGCTGATAGAGCAGAATCTAAGCATTTATGTCTGGTCCGCTTGAGCAATCGAGCCCAAAGACCGGGTCTTGAACTGACATGTGACTCTGTTCATGATACTCTTAACGCTGAGCTTGCTGCTCTTAAGGTCACTATTGCGAAATTGGAGAGAAAAGTTTCTGAGAATAAAGCTTCACTTCGTTATTTAAATCATGTTCAGATAATGCAGGAGGAAGAGATCAATATCAAGGCTAACAGTCTAAAGATCGATGAGGTTGACTGTATGACTATTCGAAAAGCCCTTCGTTATAATTCATTTTAACAATCTTGTAATAAAATTAGTTGTTTGTCCATTTTTTCGGGTTCAAAATATATTTTATAATTTTTTTTTCACAGCTCACAATCAATACATTTCCCTAAATGGTTTCTTTTCAACTAAATTAGGTTTGGTTAGGTTGAGTGTGGTCACAGAGCAGTTTGTTATATGCTTTCAGACTTGTAGGTCACTGCAGTACCTGCATACATCCTTAATCCATAAACCTTATCTCAAGGCATGTTTCCTTAGAAGGATTGCTGTTGTTATCCGCTGCTTAGTTTTATAATTTCTCCAGATTTATTCCGATCTGAACCTGGCTACAAGGTCTTAGACGCCCTGAGCCGTTCAAACGATGAATCATCTTAGGTCAGCCAAGTTGAAGATACCATCGATAATAACTCTTTTTAGCCGGACACATTGGTGATTTTATGCCTCCAATTATGTCCACTTTGAAGGAGCTCTGCTCTTTTTTTGGCGCTTTCGTTAGCCTCTAAATCGCAGTATTCAGGCAACATAATCTGACACGGTTACGCGTAGATGTTCTGAGCGCTGTGCGGCAATTCCTGGACTAGTTTAGTGATTTCAGTGAAGCCTATCTGTCGCTGTAGATTGTGATATTCTTGTCGGATATTGATCTAGTAATTTCGCAACACAGAATCTCTGTACTGTACTGTACCCTCACTGGTTTTGGAACCATCCGTTCCAACTGCGATTTAACTTTGGAAAGGAACTAACTTCCTTTGCCAGTCCTTCTACATATCGGGGTGCAATAGTTCAAATACATAGTTTATCGAAGTCAAAGATAGCAAAGATTTTATTCTATTTATTAGGGGTATTTGAAAATGCCCACATCATTCATTATATTATATCCTTCAATAGTGAGCCGAAGCGCCGCTCTGCCCGCTGGTAATTTTACAAGATCTGCTGGTAAAAGATATAGGAACACCTCCATTGCAGCCGTGAGCGTAGTGCACAGAGCCCCTGTGATGGCAACACAGGGTGAACTTTTTACTGTGATTAACATATTCTTCGAATTCTTCTTAAACGTTGCCTTCCACCTTACAAAAGCCCCATACATAAGGATGGATGGATCTGACTACCATGATGTATAGCCAGTATATCATTGCTGGTTTCAGGCTTCACTTTTTTCCCGCTGTTCTCTAAGCAATGAAAAGAGCATTGTATGCTTTACGGACTTTCTCCAACACGAGGCAGATCTGGCCTAGGGTGGACCATAAACGTAGTGCCGCGTTGGTCAAACTAAAGTGATCACAGATCAGTTGCGTTATCGGTGTTTTCATTGGACACTGTCTTATAGGCCAACATGCCAGAAGACATCCATCGCTTTATAAAAAGCAACGGTTGGTTTTGTTAGTCCTTGAGTGGCCTAATGGTTGATCCATGGTACCACAAAAGACCTTTACTGGTTATGCGGACAGCCAACCTAACTTAACCTAACCTAACCTTGATGCTCTTTTAGGTTGTTGAAGGCGTTGTCTACTACATCGTATAGAGCTGTTTCATTTACATTTTAAATGTGCATGTTGAGCTTTGATGTGGTAACTGGGAAGTCTTTTAAGTGTTTTGAATTTCTAGTCGACTACCAACCTTGTCGCGGTGTAGCTGCTAGGGGCAATGATTCTCGGGAACCAATCGGAAATCAACCCCTTAATCCAAGGTGTTATGCGAGACCAGCCCAATGGGTGGTTTGAAGCCAGGGGGTATACTGACTGCATTCGAACAGAGCTTCTCTGATGCCAGGCCAAATCAGAGACTAATGATGGCCTTACCACGTCATGCAGGGCAATTAATCTACAATCTACTTATGCATCTGTAGGCTTTTGCTGAAGTGTGGTTTGGTTTACTTGCTTTAAGTATAAATATTACCCGCACTTCTCTCTATACCAAATTTGATTGTTGGTGGTGATTTTAATTCAAAACGCACTTTTAGGGCTACAAGATGAAATTCAACGAAAGGCAGACGACTTTACAAAGCCGGCATGCAATTTAATGTTGACTTCCTTTCGACAGAAAAGCCAGCATATTGGCCTTCCGAATCGCAAAAGAAGTACCTAGAAACCTTACAAATGTCGAATGAAAGTTTTGATCTCTCCTCAGATCAATCACCAGTCATTTTGTCAATAAGCGAGCGTAGCACTCCCTTTAGGAAGAAAGAAGTCGTACACAGCGAAGGTAAATACCCGCCGGAAATAATAAAGAGGAGAACACGCAAAAGATAGCAGAAATCCCGAGTTCCCCAGTATAAAACTATTTTTAACCATCCTATGTAAAGAACTCAAGCAGTAAGATATTTTAAAAATTTCTACACTTCTTGAAGGTTTGACTGCCGAAAACAATTCAAACTATTCAATCTGGAAAGACATGAAAGGTATTAGAAACCCCAAATCTAATCGTGATCAAGCTTCTACATATTATAAATGCCGCGCTAAGACTATTATACGTTTCAAGACAATGGAAAGCCGCCGATGTTATAATGCTTCCAAAACTGGGAGTCTCAAAATGACAAAAAATTCTATAGACTGATATCACTTCTTTTGATAATATCTAAGGTATTTAAAAAGCTTTTGTTAAAACGCTTGCAATCGGTCATTGAGGAAAGACGACTGTTTCCTGACATTAATTTGGCTTCAGAATCAAGCATTCGACAATTGACCAGGTTTACATAATAACTAATGAAATAGAGAAAAACTCCGAGAGAAAGACATGTTTTAGCGCCTTTCTTGACGTGTCTCAAGCCTTCGACAATGTACGGCATGAAAGGTTAAAGCTTAAACTGAGGCAGGTTCTTTCGGAACAATTATACAAGATTTTAGAATCCTACCTCGCTAACAGACTTTTCTGTGTAAAGCACGGAGCTGAATAGTCTGAATTCAAGGACATCCCTGCTGGAGTACTGCAAGGAAGTGTTCTTGGTCCGGTCTTGTTCTTACTCTACACTCGAGATATACCCCAAGAAGAAGGTATTGTCGTAGCCACGTTCGCGGACTATACGGCTATACTTGCAACAGATAAATCAATCAAGTCAGCAAGGGTAAAGCTCAAATGGAAGTAGCACGTTAAGAAGAAACGCGGCGAGCTGGAAAATAGATCAAGAGAAATGTATTGGCTACTTGGAAGACATTCCAAACTAAGCATACATAACAATTTGCTTTTATACAAGCAAGTGCTTAAGCCTGTATGGACGTATGGTGTACAACTTTGGGGTTGTACTAAACAACGCAATAGAGACATTTTACAATCTTTTCAAAACCAAGTGCTAAGAGTAATCGTAAATGTTCCGTGGTATGTCAGGAACAATGATATCCACCGAGCCTTAGGAGTAGCTACCGTAGATAACGAAATAACGAACTTTGCTCGCAAACTCCGTATTCGTTTTTATGGACATTGTAATAACGCCATACTCCAAATTCTGGACGAGATAAACCTTGTGTGCCGACTACAAAGAACGAAACCGTCCGATTTAGCGCAATTAGGGGTAGGCGTATGTAATAATGGAATCAGCGGGCGCTTTACTGGAAAGCTGCCTGCCCAACGCGAATATTCTTGGAACTCTAACTTCTTAATAAGGGAACTTAGTTGTTATCCATCTTCTATTGATGGGAGGTGTTGTTTAGTGAGTAAGAATCTCACACTACTATGAGCACCGGGCTTATAGTGTTTTTTGAAGATTTTCACCTACCCACGAAGAAAAAAAAACTTTCCTTTATACCACTGGTATGCTGCCTAGCCTTAGACAATGTTTAATATTACACGGCGTCATAACTACCACCGAAATTCATTCAGTTTAATCATGGAGTAGACCTTTAAACATCTTGCATTTCAGAAGTTTCTAGTGTTTTTCACTGTAAAAGGAAACCTTAAAGATGTTTATAAGGTTTGCTACTGTCTCCTGAATGTAAATTCCAATGAATCATGAATATTTCTTTGGTTTCGCTTTAACAAAAAAAAAACGATTCTTATATAAACAAAACAAGATTTATTTTAGTCTCTTGTCATAGTTCAACTTTATTATTTATATTTCCCAAAAACTCTGAATCTGATACAACGCACTATAATGTGACAAAATTTGTCATACAATCAAATATCAATTTAGTTTCATTGCCATATCCTTGTAAAATAATCGCTAAACTTTTTAACAGCTTCAGGGCGACACCAGACTATTGCAAACCGCGATACTCGTGAGTTGTTTAACTGCAAGGATGCTGTGTCGACATACAACTCTCTTTCTCAATTGCTAGAGAGGTTAATTTTTCTTTTTAATTATAAAATACATTTTTTTCTTTTACTTAGCCATACATACTAAAATATTTTCTTGTTTTCTTTTTTTCTTTCGTACTTATAAAAACTTAATTGTACATATGATTTTTAAACTCCAATTTTATTAAAAAATATTCTACCATATCTTGGGCTAAATACATCTATACGCGCCAATGGAGTCCCATGCCCGATTCCAGGATTCCACAGGTACCGATTCAAAAAGAAAACAACATTCAAAGGATGTACTTATGAGCGTGCAAATAACAACAATTATTATGGCAACTGGAACTCCAAAACATTACTTTACTATAATTTTACCAAAAACCAAAAAAAAAGGAAATAAAAAAATTGCTTTCTTATATCAATTGTACGCATAAATATTATAGTTTTTTTTTGGATTTCATAAATATGAGGAAAATTATTTATGCATGGATAGATACTTTTATATATATGTACATTTTTTGTTTGATTTAAATTTAGCTTTATTTAGTTTGAAGGGATTTTTTTTTTATACAAGTTTCGTTATACAGATTTTGTTTTATAAAATTATTATTATTTACAATTATTCAAAGACAGGTGAACTTTAGAAATCAATCGTTCGTCAACATGGTGCGCGCACCCTTCGAAAACACAGTGGAAGTAGGTATATTTAACTATTTTGACTTTGGAAAAACTAAAACAATAGCTAACCACAAAGTAAATGGTGAAGAAAAATATATAAATATTCATTTTTAAATCGTTTATTTTTTTTTTTTTTGTTTTTGAACACTTTTGGCAGTTACGTTGTATTTGGATTTCAATTGTTTTATAAATTTTATTTTTTTTGTTTCCTTTGAAGAATAATAATTAAGAATTAGTAACTCAGACTATATTATGTGACTTTTTTTTTTAATTTATTTATTGTATATAAGGTTTATGTTGTTTTATATAAATTACTAAGGTTTATTATTGTAAATTAGACGGTATATGTGTTGCGCAATTATCAATCACTTTATTATCAATATATGTACACACAAAAAAAAGGAAATAAAAAAATACTTAAGAAATAAATTGAGCAAATGCGATGGATTTCCACTTTATGGTTGGTGTCTGCATGTAAATTTAAACATAGAAAGCAACCTTTATGGGAGTGCCGCAACATTTGCCTAAAAGTTATATAATAGTGAAAATCACAAGAAAACTAAAAGGAATATAAAATGTTAATAGATTTGTTATGTTGTTTTTTTATATATATACTTATAACTTAAAATTATATTATTGTATTTATATTGTAACTATATTAGCTAAAGTGAAAATTTATGTTTTTGTTTTAAGAATATTCCGTAGTTATATATTTTTATTTTATCATGTTCTTTCTGTATATAGTAACTATAAAGTTTCTGGTTTTATACCTTATCCCATAAATCAACTATAATGAGTATGTTACGATTTAACAAACTTGACAAGTCTTATTTAACTTAATGTCGCATTTCTTTAACGAGGGAAGAATTTTGTTTTTCTCTTCCCTTTAGTTTCAAAACGTAAGATTTTGTAAACCTCTTTCCATGCAGTCCAACGTATGGCCTGCTTGGGAGTCACATGAGTACAAACCTCAACACCAACCGCGGTCATGGAAGCGATTCTAAACATATCACCAGTGCACCTAGAAGCAAAAAGAATCGTCGGACTCTCAGCCGTAAAGCTCAGAACCCTCGGATACTTCAAAGAAGGTGCGCACACACAACATCGTAAAATTATGAAAAAATAAGAGATTTAACACCACTTATCGGTCCAAGCGTTTTTGTTAAAAAAAAAAAAAATATCTTTCGAAACAGTTTTCCCTACAAAGAATCTTGGACGATCGAAGTAACTCTAATAGATTCTAATATATCAGAGACTACCATCTTTTGGGCTAACCCACCGATTGAACTTGCAATTTATCTAGAGCCATATGTAACGGTGTTCCAAGCAGAAGTCTTTGCAATACTATCAAGACACTGGCTGAAGACAACTGCTCGACAGGCAATAAGCACTATTACAAACCCCATGTTCGAAATCGCGACTAGTAAGGAAGGGCAAAATCAAACTGAATTTACTGCTAGACGTAACAGAATCCGTATCTCGTGGGTAACAGGCAATGAAAAGGCAGATGAATTGGCAAGAAAAGAGCATGTAACAGAGAACTGAATCCTGAAAAAGGCCTTAACAACTATTAAAACTACAATCAATACGCAGATACGACAGGAGTTTAACAACTACTGGGCGAATCTGGTTACGTGCAAAGTGGCCAGACCGAGTAACAGCACAACAAAACGAGCCCTAAACTCAAGCAGAACACAGGTGAGACTGATCTCAACAAACATTCGTTCAGACTCGGACTATCTGAAACAACAATCTGGGTCAACTGTGAGAAGGAAGAGAAGGATGTAGAACACTTTAAGACAGAAGATACTGAGGTCTTCAGCGATATCAGATCTAACACACCTCGGAAAGATATTAGAATTAGAATATTAGAATTTTCCAAGCGTACACGGTGCCTTCCCGATCACTACACGACATAGTGCAGCTTATACTCCCACGTTCGTAATACACATCCCCTCCCAACATAATTCCCACATCATAACTAATCCAAAAAGTTCAATAGACGGAGGGAACACAACACAAATTATTCGGAAATAGGTCTATTTTCTTTATCTATGTATAATTTCTGACAATAACACCTCAGCAGAAATAAAGCAAATAACCATTGTGCGCCGTGATAAAAGAAAATAATCCTTATCCTACCCCGTAGGATATAATTTGTAGCATAAATAAACGATGACATTTGATTGAAACGCGATTTCGTCACTTTCATCTTCTCCCAAAAATCGAAAATTGTCAGTCGCAATATCATTAAATTTAAATTAAAAAATTCAGTGTCACACCTAATTTATTAGACATGTACTAGAAGATTAGAAATATGGTATCATACGACTCGTTCTAAACGATAATACGAGTTGATACTATTTCTAGTGCGAGATGAAATCTTAGAGGGCTTCGATCTCTCTTCCATGATTCGTTGCTTCTGTGAATCGTACGTACGATTGAATTGAGATTAAATTATACGCTACATGACTTTTTAAAAGGCTGGGGAAACTGGTACAGGAACACCTTGTGGAGCAAGTTCAGCCGGTAGATCGATAGGAGGATCAGTTTCAGAAGTCAGGGTTGCATTAGGCAACTGATCGAGAGGCGGATTGTAGTTGGCTATCGGATTATCAGGAACAGCATTAATTAGCTCGTTAAGTAGCGATTTATTTGGTGGGCTGTTAACAGGAGGGATAGAATCTAATTTGCTAGATGCCAGCTTCAATTCCTCAACAATTTCGTTGATAGCTATCCTTGTCGATGCCGAATCGTCCCTTAAGGAGCTCAGTTCAGGCTGAATATCTTCTATACGCTCCGTGTTTTCAGCAAGCTTGAGTTTAAGAGATTTAAGAGAACCTGATAGGTTTGACTGCGATTCGGTGATTTTTTCCATGTGGCCAGAGATTGTGTGCGATACGGGCAGAATATCAGTAACGGACGCTTTAATTTTTTTTAGTTCAGCATGAGTTATTTTCGTGTAACTCTTATTATCGGAATCGATTTTATCAATTACGCCGTTGAAAGAGTCACAATTATCCGATAGTAGATCTTTGGTTGATTTGTGACTATGCCGTAACTCAGTCTGGAGTTCGGCGACCGAAACAGATAACGCACTAAGCTGCTTATTGTTGCATTTTATGGCAAGCATAATATGTGCCAACGATATCGTTTTGCATTCGTCGCAAAAGTACAAGAATTTATTAATAAATTCATGTAAGTAATTTTTAGCATTCCTGCTTAGGCCAATGCAGATTGGGTGAAATGATTTATTGCAAATTCCTTTGCATTCGATCAATTCCGATGTATTTTCGGTAACGGAGCACTGAATAAATCCACAGGTCGGCATAATTGTTTATAAGGGAGTAGGTCACACTAAAAGAGAACGAATTTCACGATCGAAAAGCAAAAGTAAAGTATGCAATTAATTTGAGTCACTTGAATTATTTGTAAGACGGAAATGAAAGAACTTATTAATTGCGCGGAGTGAATTAAAACACGTCTTGACTCGCCGGCGGACACAGAATGTATCATCTTAACCATCGTAAGCAACGGATGAGCATTTGTAAAGCGTTTTCCATTAAGAGCTTTAATTTTAAATTTCGCTGTATTTTTTTACTTTTCAAACATAAAACTGTCATCCGTTGGCAACTATTTAACTGTCAAAACTATACGTTTCAAGAAAATGGAACGTGTATGCATTAGTGAGCAATGCATAGAAATTTTGAAAATTCACTACAAAAATAGTGAAACTTTCAGATACTATTTCCTAAAGTTCGTGTTTTTTTCGGTAGCTATAAAGCACCTCTCGTCCGTGTGATGTGAAGGCTCTAACTCGTGCTCGTAAAGCCAGGTCAATCGGAAACATTACTGCTGTGTCACAATAAAACTCTCGATGCAATAGACTTCTGAAGAGATCAACCTTAGTTCCGATCACTTTTCGGTTTTCTTGACGTTCACTGACCACATCATTTCTAAAAGTCAGAACCCCTTTCTAATAAACAAACTTTTATACTGGACCTATTTTAACGAGGTTTGGGGAATGTATCTCTTATCTTCTCACTCAGCCACAAACTAAAACGCAGATTGATAAAGAGGTGATGTTTACCCAACATATTCAAAATGCTGCACACATATCATTCAAAGAAAAACTCCTGGAATTGTACATATATATCCTGAAAAAATCAAAAACTTGTTTACTGATTAAAATCAAAATCGAGTTTCTTTGCAACAAACGAGGTATCCAGTCCACAAAACCCAATGCAATAAGATCCCAGAAATCTTAACAACAAAATTAAAAACCAAACCAATCAGTAGCTACTTCAGAAGAAACTTGGGTTAAAACAAACAACGAAAAGGCAGCTATTTTTAGTTATTATCTTTCGAATGCATTCCTGGCAAATAAAGGCCAGCATGAAAAATTTATGGAAATAACGTTATCATTCCTTTTGTGACACAAAATTACAAATCTGAGAAAGCACCCGGTTGTAACCTTATTACACTAAACTTTTAAAACAACTGCTATTAAAAGCCTTGAATAAACTAATCCTGCATTCGTCTTAAACTACTACTGATAAATGGCAGAGGCACTCGTAATTATTATACAAAATTCATGTAAAATTCTCTCGCGGTGTCGTCGTATAGGTCTACGTCCTTACTTCCTATACTGTCAAAAATAATTGAAAAATTACAGCTCACACAAATTACAGCAAAACAAGAAACTAATTTGAATTCAGAGCACTGCATCAAGCACATATGAAAAAAACAATGGAAGAGATAAAATTATTTGATCTGTCGTTTTACTAGATAAACTTAAAATATTTTCCCTAATCAAAATGCAGAGATAATAGAATTATACCTTTTGAATACTAAAGTATAAAACAAGAAGACGTCTACTCACAATTAAAGGAAATCAAAGCAGGCGTTCCTCAGGGAAGTATTTTGGGTCCAGTTTGATGATATTCTTTTTTACAAGTGATTTACCACTTCCTTAGCAACATTTACTGACGTTCGAACCATTATTGCAGTAGAGAAAAACAAAGAAGAATATACGGGAAAATTACAAGAAGCAATAGATATGTATAATAAACTAGACCAAAAAAATGACGAATAATACTAAATAACTAACAGATATTTTCCCACTACAATCTTCGGCTCCCTAATCGCATACTCAAGAATGACCTTAGATGCAAAACTTAAGAAAAAATGGGACTCAAAATCTGTTTACAATACAATCGCAAAGTATGCAGTAGCTCATGAGAGGAGACTTGCTTACTATTCCGATTGGGACAGCTCAAACACTCAAGCGCATGAAACCGCATGAATTGGCAATTAATCGCATTAATTAAGATGCCTGACGAGCTGTGCTTGATTTTTTTTAATTTACATAGATGAACTTAATTATTCTACTAATGAAATGTAATCATATTTTTTTCTTTTGTCCAAAAAATTATTTAGTTGGATTAGCAAATTTTACCCCGGGCACAATATTCTTGTGATATTGCACTATACGACTACCATCTGTACAGAACTTACTGGAAGTGAAGCAATTTTTTGCCACCAAAAGCGATCTCTTCTTTTCGAACGAATTAGATTAGCTGCCAGAACATTGGCAAACAGTCCTAGATAACGAATGGAATTATATTTTGGACTAATTTTTAAATAAAAAGTTTAAACACGATCATTTCGTTTTCTTTAAAAAAAATACGAAAAAAAATTCCCCTATACCATTATTTGGTGAATTCCAGAATTTTATAATAAAACTAACAACGTTGGTAAATGTTTAGATAAGGAGACTCCCCTCATTTTGATAAAATGTTTAGTAAATATAATGAAAATATTCTTTAGCTCCGAACGCCGCCTGCCTGATAGTTGTTGACATATCTTAGGTGAACGACCCTCCGCTCCAGAAAGAGAGATCAAATTAATCGCGTGAACCGTGCACTTATCCACTGTTGGCTGTATAGTTAATTCTCGGGATATTTATTTTTTCAAGTTTACAAGAAATCAATTGCAAACAATTTTATGGAAAATAGGGCGCTGAGCGCAGGTAATTTAATGAATCCCATTTTCGGGAAGTTGCCCCGCAGACGCGATTTCGTAGCTTTGCAAAGGTTATATCAACAACTGTCAGGCAGGCGTCTATATCAATGGAAGCGAGGGAGTGGCTACCAGGTTGGGGATGCATATTTTTTTATTCTTAGCTTATAAATTATTCGTTTTCGACAGCTATGTCCATATGTACACGTATATCCAAAAACTCAAAAAATACCAAAATTTTATCAATATCGGGGGAAACCCCTAAACAGTTACCAAAACATGATTTTTCATCAAAAGATAAATAAATTAAGATACTAATCTTTTGAACTTTGAAATCCTGGAACATTTAAAAATAATGTACACTTTTCAGATACATCTTTTTTGAATTAAAACAAATTTTAATTGTACAATTTATCCCTCTCTCATTAGCCATGGAGTACGAAAACATAAAGTCAAGTGTAACGCGATCACCATACGAATACAACCACGTGTTGCGCTTTACAGAAAATGATTGACGCACAAAAGAATACATCTACCTATTTTCAGGGGAGCTTCTGGTGACGTGCTCGGATCAGAAAAGAAACAAACTAGAAGTAGCACAAAACAACGCACTAAAAATCATCACTGGTGCATTAAAAACAACACCCACGGTCGCCCTACGAAACTTCACAAATAACTTATCAATCCAAACGGAACACAACATACAAGCAGCATAACTTTATGAAATACTGAAAACTCAATCTGACAAATTCCCTTGGACACAAAACCAACAACAAATCGCTTAAAAACTCACCCAAGCTTCCTCGACACAGCTAAAAACAACCTCGAAGATGTCGGACTCACAACCGCACTTAAGGCCGTCCTACCATCGATGGACCCCTTGGACTACTCCTCGATGCCAGTAGACACAGAACTAAAAATACTTATCAAGAAAAACAATACGCCAAATGAGACAATCAGACAGATCGCATTGAACACCATCAACGAGAAATTTCCAACTGGACAATGGCTTCGTATTTATACAGACGGATCTCTTATGGGAGACAGCGTAGGATCCGGCGCGGCGGTATATTGTAAAAACTTCAGCCACTACTTCGCACTTCCAGTAAACTCAACGGTATTCGAAGGAGAACTCGCAGCCTTTGAATGTGCTTCAGCACAATTTCTGTAGAGAAATGATCAAACGAAAAACATCGCAATATTATCGGATTCGAAATCCGCTCTCCAATCACTCATAAGTTACAATTGCAAAACAGAATCGCTGATCACAAGAAACATTAGAAGACTATTGTCCGTACTTCAACAAAGAGGACGTCAGATCAAATTTCAGTGGGTTCCGGCACACGTAAACTTGCGAGGTAACAAGATAGCTGATGCAAAAAAAGGAGCCAACCTTACGAACAGAACACCTGAATCGAAAACCGGACACAGCTGCCTAGCTACGCACCTGAAAAAGATCGGCATCAAGGAATCTGACGTATGTGCACTATGCACGAGAAACGAAAAACGGGATGAAGAACATCTAAACAGATGCCCTACCTTAGTTCCAGCATCACGCATTTATATTGGGTGGCTCGAGGAATGATGACTTAGGCCAATTTCCTCCATTAGTAAACAACAACAGTTCATGCAACAAACAAACCGAGAAGCTTATATGGGATAGGGTATTAAAAATTAATTCCAATTTCAATCAAAATTTATAAAATTCTTAAATTATTGATTTTTTAGTTTGTTTTGTTTTACTTTTTGTTTTATTATTATTGTACAGTTATTGGTTTATAGCTCAAAAATAAAGTTCTATGATAAAAAAAAAAAATAGTTCTTAACAAAATAAATCATAATTTGTAATTTATTTTGTGTAATTATGTCGTTCTCTTTATAC
Source organism: Blera fallax (assembly GCA_946965025.1). NCBI lineage: Eukaryota > Metazoa > Arthropoda > Insecta > Diptera > Syrphidae > Blera > Blera fallax. The sequence goes on from OX337245.1 coordinate 54,490,911, forward strand.
ATTTTTTTTTTTTTAAATTTAATATTTAATCATGGAGTTTATTTGTTTTGATTCTTATTTCATATTGCTTAACATTTCTCTTATTTAACTTTTGTAGATTTCGCTTTAGTTTGTCTCGAAAACTTCTGCGTTTTCACTTCCTTCTCATTTTGTCAATTCATTGAAATAAATTTAATTGCGATTTGTTTTTGTATTTTTTATGTGTTGTCTTAAGCTATGCGAATTAATCAGGTTTATTTATTGTATATGTATATATATTTGTTTTATTTTATTAAACTAGATTATAGTACTTATTTCGTTTTTTAAGCTTTTTTATTTATAATAATAAAAAAACAAAAATTTACTAGAATTCTCTTTACACCCGCTTCTTGAACACTTTCTGTTACTATGGTTATTGAATTTTAATTATTTTTATTTATTTTTTAAACAAAGAAAACTAAATTTGAACTGTAATGTGTAAAAAACAAGGCATTTCATGTTTTGCTTTTTTTTTTAGAGATATATTGGTTTCTTTCTTCTGTTGTGTAGCAGTTTTTGTTTCTTTTTTTCACTGTGTAATTTTTTTCTTGTTAAAAAATATAATAATTGCATCGAGGTATTTGTTATATTTTTTTCTGTCTTTTAATTACATAATAATAGTTTTTTTTGTTTTTTATAGCACCTTTTGATTATTTGTATTTTTTTTTATATTTTAGTTATAGTAGCGCGTAGCGAAATGTTTCCTTTTTTTTTCTTTTATATAAACAGCTTGACAAAAAATAAACGTATTCGGTAATAGTTATGTGGTTGCATGCGGAGTTCTATTTTATATTTATTTTAAACTATTTTCTTTACAGTCTCTTAGAAAAATAAATTATTTATTGCTTTGTTTCCATTAAACAAAAAAAAAAATTAAATAAAAAAATAAAGAATTGTTCAATAGGAATAAAGCCACGCGTAAAATGCCTTATTTTTTGCTCAAGTTCTTTCTTTTTCTAGTTTTTCGATAAAAAAAAAATTATTATTATTACATCTAGTAGGTTAAAAAAAAAAATTATTTAAGATGGCTGCAACAAAAACAACAAACCGCCGCAAAAAGTCTTAAAAAAAGAATAAGGAAAAATTAAAACGGCAACGTTTTTCTTTTTTTAATTTCACTTAAACATATAAATTAATTAGATACAAAAAAATAATAGATATTTAATTGTAAAAAAAGGACAAAGTTTTATAAATATATATATGCGTGTATAATATTTAAATATGTCTGTATATATGTATAAATTATACTTGCAATTATTTAATGATAAAATAGTAAGTAACAACAAGTTTGCATAGATTTACTTTCATTTCTTTCTAATTCTTATATCCATCTTCCTCTTTCTTTTATTTTCATTTATTGTTTTTTATTTTTTTAATTTTTGTTTTCTGATTTTAGCTTGAAATCAATAGTGGAGAACAATAAATTCTCTTTACTTCGTGTCTTTGCTTTTCAGTTGTAATAGTTTTTTTTTTTTTTTTTGTAATATTTAAATTGGGGAAGGGGGAGGGGGGAACAGACAGAGGGAACAAAATAATAAGTAATGGTATTATGGTGTTAATTTAACATTCATTTCTTTACTTTTTCGTTTTATTTCTTCTTTTATAATGTAATAGGAGCTAGTTGTTGAATTTGTTTATGATAGGCTGCATTGCAAACTATACGACAGGACCTTGCACGTCCATCATTTCGTCCTGCGGTGATGGTCGTGGGGCAAATGTCTGTAGATGTGGAGGTGTTGCACGTGAGCACATGCCACGTTGTGGAGGAAACGCAAGGCGATATGACCCGTCATGAGTTTGTCGCGGAGTACGGCGCGGTGATCGGGCTGGCATTCTGTTGGCTCGTTGCATATCTTCTAGGACTGATGGCGCTACATAAGTAAAACCCTGGAAAAAGAAAATAATGTAAAATTAATTGTTTTAATAAATTTAATATTTAAATGCAAAGAAAAAAACATGCAGCCTTGGCCAAAAATATTTGGCACCCTGTATGTTGTTACATGTTGGGAAAAATGCATCATCACCTCTTCATGGTGGCGCCTGATAGATAACTAAAAAATTGGACCTGCGTAGGCGCATCTAAGTGAACTTCACCACATTTGTATTAAACCGGACGAGACATCTTTTGTTGGGTAAACTAAGTCTAGCAAGAACCCTTAAAAAGGGGACGTGCGGTGGGAGAATTCTCTCGACGGGATCAAAGGTGCCTTCTACAGTCGGAATGGCGATCACCAACTTGGATGAGACATATTCTTAGCTCATTTCAAAAAAGGTTTTCATGAATGAGTCAGGGTCGTGAAAAAGAGATGATGGAGGATGAGCCCCTAATGGGCCAACGCCAGTTCTCATATCCCTGAAGTGGCCTACTACTAAACATTGCTTTAACCGGCCCCTCGTCCTAGCGGATTTTTATCAATGAAACAAACTTCCAGTTGTTCTACCATTTTTATAACTACTGTAGAATAACCCAACGATTCGCGCCTGGGAAAATTCAACAATATTGGTGTAACATATTGTGGTCAGATAAAATGTTTTTAATGTGTTTGAAGCCATTCAACTGTTAACTCCAACAGTTTTATCCGATTTCAATGTCAGGCAAATTTTTTTTCAATTCCAGTCTTTTTAAAATCACCTTTTTTTGTGAGCGAAGGGTTGCCGAAGAGTACAACTCACCGCCGTCTACCCCATGTTTTTTTTAGGACTGACGGACTTCGCTAACACACTTCTGCTAAAATTTATTTAGTTGCAGAGCAAGCTTACTCTAGAATTCAATATCAGAAAAGGTTTCAATCTTCAGCAGTTCAAATAGGCATCTCCAGATATTTTGTGGAAAATGAACAACAATGATGAAGCAAATACTGGTGTATTCCTTGGAGTCTTGAGAGTGTTCTTAGAAAATTCAGAATTACATTAGACCGCTGGACGGTCAACAAACAAGCAGAAACGCATACGTCTATTGCCATCAAATCTACTGAAGCCCAAATATATGTATATTCGAACTAAATTGCTATGACCTTCAGTAACGATTTCGAATGTTGCAAGAAAATTAAAAAAAAAAAAAAACGCACAAATTGCGAATTGCTGCAATTTTCGACCCCATTAAATCGACACAGTGATGGATTAAGCACTTAATTTAACAAAAAGAAAGAAATTGTCTAGGGAATAGCGTGATTGGCAATGAAACCCATATAACATAACATACCTAAGGCAATGTTAGAAAAAAACCGAAACCAATTCGAACAATGGAATTAATTCTATTACACAGCTAGACCCCACGAATGTAATATCAATGATTTCTTTTTATTGAAAAACTCCAACATGCTAGTGTTCATTGTTGATTAGGGCAATACAGAATTGAAGGTAAAAATTGTGTTAACCTTGTGAGCATCATATTTTTACATCTAATCCGATGATTACAAACCTATAAGCAGCAAAGGCCCAGAATAATTACGTCGGTGTTACGTTATGCATTAGTCTTGGGATTCTTTAACATAACACAACACAACAAAACCATGGAAGTAAAAATAAACAATCAACCAGAAGTATATATTTATTACGATGACATGGAAAAATATGCCACTCACTGATTAGCACGAACTTCTAAAATAAACGCGTTAATTGGTTTGAGTGTCTATGGACCTCGTCGAAGAATAAAATTTGTTTCCATTTAAAGATCATTGAACTGAAGTTGTGTGAGATTTCACAATGTCACACCGAGAAGTCCATTACAATCGAACGGTAATAGGAAGAAGCTTTTCATCTTATGGCAGCGTTACTGACCTTCATTCCTCCAAGACATCGGTAAATATTTTCCAAATAGATGTTCTGAGTCTTGGGATGGGAATGGTCTTAATCAACCAATGTTTTCAAGCAACCAATGGACTTCATATTAATTAACGTAAGGTAGTCTAAGCATCAATCATTTGGATTATAAACTGTGGTCTGCTTTAGATCCGACTGCTATTGTTATCAGATGATTCGGAGAATGAAACCCTCTTTCATCTCTGTGAAGGTACCACCAGATTTCCTGATAAATTTGCATTTGATGACAACTTTAACCAACCTGCTAGTTTCAACAAGTGTTTAGACCTTATCACGGAAATCCCTATAAGAAGCACTATTCGACATTTCAATTGATGTCACTGTACAGCTCGTACAGTTCGTCGTTGTATCTCCTCCCCACTTTTCGCTCGAAAACTTCAACTTCATCCAATTTTGACTAAATCCATGCCTCTGCACCATAGGGCAGGACTGGAAGAGTTAAGGTCTTATAAAGGTTCACTTCAGCTGTTCGAAAGAAGAGTTTACGAATCAATTGCCCTCTTAGCCTAAAGAAACAGCGGTTGACAAGGGTTATTCTTTGTCTGATCGCAGCACTGGTGTTGTTATCTAATAGCGGAGCCTACGCAGACAAAGTCCCTAACTACTAACGTTCTGTCGGAGACGTCGCCGATTCCGCAGCATTCGTGTTTTGGTCTCTGCAGTCACTGTCATTGTCAGTCCAGTAAATCTGATGACGTACTACTATAGACTGATTAGATCACATCCAGCAGAATCCTCCAGTTAGTAATCGTGTTGATTCACCTATTCGATAGCCAATGCCTTCCTCCTTTTTTCGACTTCCATTCGGTTGGTTTTTTACAGCTGCAGCGAAGTCTGTGCAAAATAAACAAATTTACAAATTGGTCACCGAGAGGAAGGTCTGTAAAGTTAGGCAAGCTCAAGGTCTTTCACTCGAGAGAGTAAGTAATTTCCCATACTGCGAATACTAGCCCAAGAAATTTCTTTGGGAAATATACGAAATATGTCAAATCTGTCAAATTGCTCTACGACATTTTTTGTTGCCTTGTTTGGTTATTTTGTTTTGTGTGCTAAAATCAGGAAAAAATTTAAGTAAACCCAAAATAAAATAAAACTCTTAAAAAACAAGCCACAGACATCTTTCACGTACCCTTTTTTTTAATGTTACGTTTGACGTTTAAAAATTAGACATCTTTTCTTGTTCAAAGCGTTCGTTAACTTTTTCGTAATCTCACTACTCTCTTAGAGAATTTCACCCTCACTCTTTGAAATTTGACGAACTACGAATTTTAGTGCAAAAAGTATGCGAACGGTGATTATAATCATACAGTGAGGTGTACGGCACTTAGATTTGTCTAGTTCAAAACTGGCACACACCTTACGTGAACAAGTGAGTGGACCTAGAGAATAGGAATTAAATTCTTGGTACTAGGTAGTCAGTATGGTTTTGGAACGGGTGTTGGTAAATCTATCTCTATTCCGGATCTATAATCCTTTCAATTTTATTTGGTTTTCGTTCTTACTTAAGTCACGAAACTGCAACTTTATTTCTATTCAAAGACTTACGCATAATTTAACATAAAAAAAAACTACACCCCACAAAAGCCGCACCCATTTTAACTAGTTTCACGCACAATTCCTACAACAAACAACTATTATGAGAAACGTTGTAAATTACAACAATTCTCGAGTGTGTTGGCTTGGAAAAATATTTATGATAGGCAAACAATAGAAAAATGTCTGTCTACGCATGCGGAAGATCGTTGTCGTTGAAAGTTTTAATTACAACACGACTTAGGTTGAAGATAAATCATGTAAATAAGACAAAGAAAATGCATGGAATCATGAATGCTAAATATTTGCAATAACAACATGCTTATCTTGTCTGTAATGAGTAACTGTGCTTGGAAAATTCCACAAAAAAAAAGACATCATAAGATGATCTCACGAATGAATACACTCTCCATTTCAAAAATGTACATTCTACGTGAATTTCCCCGACTTCTGCGTCACGAAAACCAAAAGTACGTTCTTAATCGGTGCCTCCCATCAAAGACTGTTGTACATATAGTTTACAATTAAATGATGATGTACTACAACAAAAGTACCACAACGTTGAAATTTTGGATTTTTCAAGCTACACGCAATCTGCGATTAATCACAATGCAACAGATGGTTCAAAAATTTTGATTTTTTTTACTAAGACTTTTCTTGTGTCCAAAGAGGCCCTTCTCGAATGATTATTATTAAATTAAATCCTGTTCTAGGCCAGGAAAGCTAACAAGCGAGACTTTAGAGGTCGAGGTCAAGGTAAGACTTAAATAACCACATAATATAAAGGTTTTGGCAGTTTCTTGAGGAAATGAATATCCTACGATAAATAGCAGGACACACTTTCAAAAGATATGATCTGCTTCGTGATTTTCGTTGAAAAGTTAGCTTCTTAATTTATCCAGAAACTTTAATGTATCTCTTGACCTCACAAAGTTTTTGGGTGAAGTTCCACGTTTTCAGTTGCTCTTGGGGTACCCAGGAGTTGAACTTCACTTTGAAGTCGCTGGTATATCGCAGAAGGGTTCAGAACAAGGAAAATCAATTGTGGACTTCGCCTTTAAAGTTTATCCGCGATCTTGTTGCCTTTAATACCGTGGTGTCCGGACATGAGAAAATGTTTGCGCTCTGCGCGCGGGCAGCCTTGTCTACCTTGGATCCACTATAAATTCCGACAATAACATCTCAGCAGAAATCAAACGAAGAAAAACTCTTGCGATCGCTGTTTCTTTAGGCTGAGAAGGCAATTGAAATAGCCCTATCTCAAACATCTAAGGAGATTCTCTACAAGACCTTGACCATCCCAGTCTTGCTTTATGGGGCTGAAGTATGGAGACTGTCGAAAGCGGATGAAGATATTCTCGGTCATTTCGTTTGCGTTGACAGGCTTTGGAGGAGAAGATTCAACGATGAAATATACGAGCTGCACACCGCCATCGATCTAGTCAAAAAACTCCGCATCACTCGCTTGAAATGGCTAGGACATATAGAGCGAATGGACATCAATGCTCCGACCCGAAGAGTTTTCAAATCTTACCCGGAATGCAAAAGAAAAAAAATCATCGTTCATCACGACAATGGCCCTGGCCATAAAGGTGCATTGGCAATGGACAAATTGAGGGATTTAAAGTGCGAACTATTGGAAAATCCACTACCGGACAGTACAAAAATCTAAAAAAAATTGTGGCTGGAAAAAGCGTGTCAAGCGAGTCAAATGATTGTGAAGATCCCTAATTGGGTATTTTGCAGACCTTCCAGAATTGCACTTTAAAAATGAAATCCATTCATTCGAGGAACGTAGGTGGAAGTGCATTGAACTAAAAGGGACTACGTAGAAAAATAAATACATTTTTGAACCAAAACAAAACACGTAGTCCTTCACTGCCATTTTACCAAGAACTTTTCACCTTGCTTTTGTGTTGTATGGAGTAATGCTTGATTGTGACTTGCATAAAGTTACTCCAACCGAAACCGTCCAGTCACTTGGACCCAACCCTGCCTCCCCTTCCAAAAGATCGAACAGGAGTAAACGGAAGAAAAAGGCTTCGAGCTCTTCTACCGATGGACATAGTGATATTTAAATTAAATATTAAACAGAGTACAAATGTGTCATACAATTCGTTTCAGGTGGATTGTAACCTTTCTACACTTTTTTATCATCGCCTTGCTGAACCGAAGAATAAATAGAACATCCTATTGAAACACCACCGGACAAAGGAGAACTTTCTAATAAGAACCAGGCAAACCACCGACTTCTGAGAGTTCCTGAAACGCATAATATGCCTCAAAATATATTTATCATCCACTTACTTAACGGATTTCCTAACTTTTTATACACAATCCGCAAACATTTTTGTATCAAATAAATTATATCAACAAACGGAAGTGAAAAATATTATCTTGGTTATCGCAACGAATGCTAATAAACCTCTAAGTAGTAGATATTCGACATTCAACAAGTCAACAAAAAAACAAGAAACTTTTCCTCATTCAATCGCATATCAATGGACTCAAATCTGTGCAAAAGGGAATCCTCATTCGCACATCGTTCTCAATACCAATAAAAAAAAAACCGGTTACCAGAGAAGCAGGATTAATCATCACCACCAACTGACCTTCTTTGAACTGAACTCACAAAGCATCCGTGGATTGCCTATCCTCATGGTGTTCTCATTCGTTACGTACTTTCCTCCTAAGTCTATACTCTGCTTTCTATGTTTGCATCTTCTGGCGAAATATCGCTGCACTTAAGCCAAGCCCCTTCCTTCTTCATCACACATTACCATCATTTGGTCAACGGCCTAAGTCAACTTCCAGCATACCGCCAACCGCCTTTGTTTATACTCAAAAATATTAGTAAACAATATTTCAAAACCACAAAATATAGCTGCAAACATAAATTGTGCAACCATTCAATAGTCTTTCAATAATTCAAGGTTATTCGGGTGGTTTCAGGTAATTATATTCAACAGCAGGCTGCTGTAGACGACCCTGGATTGGATTTTTTTTTTTTCCACTATATCATTTTAAATAGCCTTTTGGCAACGCCTGCAAGACACTCATTTGCATTTCCAATTTGTTTATATCAAAAAAATTCCAGCATTTATCATCCACTCTTAGTTGACAATAACAGCGAAATTATAAAGGAAAGGTGACGCGACAGAGTTTTATTTAAAAAATGAAAGAAGTAACACGAAAGAGAGATGTACACATGAAATCAAAGAAAATAAGAAAGGAGAGATACAACAGAAAAATAAAAAGAAAAAAATCATGTGGATGGATGGATAACCAAACCATCGAGAGACTCCAACTCAATATCATGCTCGGTTGACCCAACCGATTCAGTCGGAATGGTGAAGCGAGCTGTGGCGGTACAGATTCACTAACTTTTTCCATTTTTATCGCTTCATTCGCTAGCGAATTACAAGTATATTTACACTTACAATTCGTCAAAACTAAAAATTAAAAAAAAAACAATCGTTTGCTATTCAAAAAATGCACCTAAGGCGTCAACAGAGCTTCAGACTTCCTACTTAAATCGCGTCGTGGTTTCTTTCTCATTACCATGCAAATAAATCTCGTCATATCGCGCGTACAACTTACAAGAGCTCTTTAAAAAAAAAAAAAAAGAAATAATAAACTTCAATCGGCCACTTTTATTGAGGGCAAACTTTTATAGATTTTTATTTAATTTATGTCCGCGGTGGGGCTTTGTTTTCCATTAAACGACGCGCGCGACGCTTTCCATTCACGCCAATATATATTTTTTTTCGTTTATAGAAATAAACTACCAACTTCAAGTCAAGTAGTTTCGGTAGCAGTTTAGTAAATAAAAATCTCAATTTCACTACAATTATTAAACATTTTTGAAAGTGCCTATAGTAGTTCTTTTTGCATTTTTTTTTCTAAATATACAAGTATAAGTGCATCGGCCTCGGCTTCCAAGTGCTGCCAAATTAGACAGTGGTGGCAAGTGGTTATACACTGGTAGTTGGTTATAAATTGGTAAATCATGAAATTGAGACCACAGCAGCAAGTACTAGTTCGAATGCAATACTGAACGAGTAGAGTGTATCTGGAGAAGAAAATTACTTTTTTTTAGCTGAACTAAACGCACAACAACATAAGGAAACCGAAAATAAATTGCACATAGAAACTGGAGGAGATATACTCGTAGCAGTTAGCAAGCAAGTGCAACATGGGGACTAGTTATTTACCACCAATAAAAACAAAAACAACAACGACAGCGGTAATTTGTGTGTGGACAGTGCTGATCAGCGTTGTCGTGCAACTTTCACATGCCCAGGCGGAGATGGCTCCTACTATTACTACGATGACCACGATGACAACGATAGCTAAGGGAAGATTTTCATCCCTTGAGAAAGAAGTAGGTACGGTTTGATTCGACGAAATTGTTAGTTTGTTTGTTTGTCGTTATTATTATTATAATCATTTTTTTGCTTACTTAGTCTTGCTTTTGCTTTATTCGCTTCTTTTTTTTATGTCCCAAGGAAAAGAAAGTTTTCTGAAATTTTGACTTAAAATTGATTAAGTTTAATTGTTGATTTTGTAACACTGCAGATCCATCCATCTATTGTGGTTAATTGTTTTGTTACAATCGAAAGTTGTTAATTAATTTATCATTTTTAATTCGCCATGTTATGCTGTGGTATCATACGGTTGGGTAATAGGCCAAACAATGAGTTATGTCTTACGAATTGCATATTGAATTGGCTCATTTTTTTTTTAAATCACATCTGTAATTGTTTTACTGATTGAGACCACTTACGTAGCTCATAGCATGTAGTTTGTCAACTTTGAATATTTCCGATTGTTTGACAACAATTGGTAGGCATAACAATGCGCCTTCTAATGAGGCATCGCCTGAGAGAAGCAGGGTTCTCTTGATGCGTAATTGAGTTTATTTGTTGATTTTGATTAAAAAGTGTGTTTTTTTTTATGGCTTCAGACTTACGTTCTAACGTTCTTATGTATCGCATTTCTGTAGAAAAGGAAATCAAATATATAGTAACCCTTTGCGAGACATTTAAGCAACGTCCTTTAAAAAACGTCAATTGAGAGCGGTTTCATTTTTTCATACCATCTAAAGGCGTTTTAAGTAGAAAAGGAATGTTAAAATTCAGGCATCTTTTGGAAGGCATTTAACTACAGGCTTGAATTTTGACTTTTAAAGTGAGTTTTGGTGAAATAGAAGTTTGTGAAGTGAAGTTGGCAACGTTTTTTTCTACTGATTGGAATTACTGTCAAACCGAAGTGCCATTCTGTCTATTTGACATTTGACATAAAAGAATATCAAATCCGAGAGAATACACAGACTTATCCTGATCCATTGTACCACAAGGCAGTAAGCTCCTTTTTTGATGTGGTGGTTGCAGAACTTCAAGCAGTACCGACCGCATCACAAAGAAACACGCCTCCACTATATGTACCTTGGCATGGTTAAGAATAATCTGGTAATTCACTCACGTTTAGACGACACCGCTACCAAATTATCAAAATTTACTTTGAAAATCGGTCATGGAATCGCCAAATTTTTACACGAATTTGTGATTTTTATGGCCAACATAATCGTCATTTGTACGAGCCATCGATCAGACTGTGTAGAAGAAGTTCCAAATCGATCGATTTGTCGCCGATCGCAGTAATTAGGGCTCAATAGGGTCTCGATCTGATCTTGACCTACGCCTGTATATGATCTATTTGGTGCGGGAATTACATATTGCCACAAGACCATCCTTTGTGTCGTTCTTTCACTGATTGGGCTCTAGAGCAGTTAGAAGCTGACCCTTGAGGTTTCCACGCTAGTGGTATCATTTGACCTTATTTCTTCAAACTCACTCACTTGATTAAAAATTGAGGCTTTGGAGGCTACCGTTGCTCAAAAAATAGATGCACTTCTCATACGCCCGCAGTGCTGCAGCTCTTACGCTCGCCACTCCTCGATCCGTTATCTGTTACACTTTACAAAAACATCGACTATATACCGCCGAAACTGAGATTTGATACTAATTTCCGAGCAAACATCCATGCCAGGAGTAAGTGGGACAATGATCTCGGATTGTATGGTTCACAGTTCAATTCACATCTACAGGCGGCTCCAAGACAGAAAACGGGGTAAGGTGTGGGGTCTTCTCTGGAAAGTTCAATCTATTGAACATTTCTTTCCGCCTCCCAGATCACTGTAGACGAAAATCATGGCGAACAAGGAACCCCTGTCCTTGTTGAAAAATATCTGTCAGGGATATTTGCATTTTCACAACGACAGCAAAGCGGCAATCAATCTCCCTTGAATCGTGCTTCTTCACTGGCAAGGCCGGTAAACTGCAAGCCGTCTCTGTCGGAGATGATCGAGCAATTCAAAGTTCACTTGTGTTGGATGCCTGGCACTCACAGATAAGCTAGCCAGAAAAATTATAAATTCTCTTATGCGATGGAATTTAAATAAATAAGTGGGGGAAATTGTATCTGCGACTTCAAAAGACTTTTGGAACCCATTACGCAAAGCTCATTTAAGCAAAAAAAAATTGATTTGAATCAATCAAGTTTTGATTGAGCTCTATTTTGCTCAATTCGAGTCTAGCCAGATTGTTAAGATCTTCGAAGAAGTATTCCCCTAGGGTTTTCCTTTTCAAAGCCGATAGGGTAGGCCGGGTACACAGAAGGTGTGTCACGGTTTCTTCCTCGTCTGTACAGCTTCTACAGAAATCGTTGAAGGGAACACCAAGTCTTCTGGTATGTCTGCCTAGAGACAATGCCCCGTGAGGAAACCAATTATCTTTCTAACATTTGTCCTATTAACTTAAATAAGTCTACTGATTTTCCAATCCAGATTTGTTTAGGAGGGAGACATGTACTGATATTGTTCCACCTACTGTTTGCCATACTAATGGCTGCGGTATCTAATTAGAATTTTATCGATTTAATAGGTGCTGACGGTTCCCCTCTATTGTCAGGGAGGTTGCGGTCTGCACCTGTGGCCTGGAACACATCACAGGGATACGTCGTACCTGACAGCGATCTCGTTAAGAGATCCGTAGCATTGCTTTGGATCGAATTATTGGCGATTCCAAGGCATTTATCGTAGCTTGACTATCTATGCGCTACACTCTATCGAGTTAATGAAAGCCAGGTCGCGGCTTCATGGACTGCTGTGACTTCTGCTTGAAATACACTACAGTGGTCCGGCAGTCGTGTAGTGATACATATATCCAGTGCACTGGAGTAAGCTCCCGCACCTGTTCCAGACGCTGTCTTGCATCCGTCTATGTAAATCTCTATCGCAGGCTCTTTTGAAATTTCTTTCGATTCCCAAGCACTTTTGCTAGGAATCCTGGTATTACACTTGACGTTAAGGTCCAAACAGGTAACAAAATGTAGTCTGAATTACAAGGAATAATGTTGTGGCCGTTTAAGATGCTTGCGTGGCATTTCCACGAGCCAGTTGCATAGCAAAGTTTCAAGTGCAGCTGTAGGAGTGGTTCTATGGGCGCCCATTATATAGACGCAGCATAGCCTTTTAACCCTCTCAAGTTGTATATATTTAAGGCTTTAACTTTTAAATATTTAATTTTTCATTCTACAGACTTTATTTACAACGTCATGCAGGTAATTTCTATACCTAATGATGCTCTGCCTAAAACTCACCGTGTTCTACTTTTAACAGAAAAGTATCCAAATCAGTGACAAGCCATAACCAACTATTTTCCTCCAGAAACAGCTCATACCGTCATTTACATTTCGACAGGCGAATAATAAATCGTCTTCAACACCTCATAATTTATCATTTCTAACTTTTTGTTTAAAAAATTGTTTACTATCATTAATCAAAAAATGTTCGTTCAAATATAGTCGCGGCCAACGCATAATAACAACAAAATGGTAGTCACAAAAGTAGCTCAAGAGATTTTAATCAATTTTCCATCAAGCCTCAGATTATGCTGTTTAGCTTCACGAACTCAAGACAGGCAATTAGTTGTTAATTCTAAATAGAAAATATTTCACCACAATAACGATTCTTTTTTTAATTAATGGAAATGGATCAACTGCATCCCAAGGCCACAAATCTAAAAGATACAATCTAAGTAAAAGTCAAATATGCGTGCATTTTCTACACTAAAAAAAAAAAAAAAAAAACTAACTCTTATCTAGACGATCAATCTGTTTCACCTACCACTCCCTGGTACAATGCAATAAAAAAAAAAAAAAAAAAAAAAAAAAACAATTAGGTATTCACTTTCTCAACTCCTCCGCAGGCCCCATTTTAAAATTGTATCACAGCTGAAGTAGTACGGGCCAGTGCCAGTGGACTGTGGAGAGAGGGAGAGAGAGAGAGTGATTTGCAAGTCTTATAATTCAGATCATACACCTGTGATGTGAGAGATCCTCTCAATGGTCGAGAGTAGTGAAATTATCACAGGATTTCATTTGTAGATATTTATTTCCCAAACTTGTTGGTGAAATCTCATATTTTCAGGTCAAATGACCTGCACAGTTGTATGCTGTATGGTATGACAACATTTCATAACAACTCCTTACAGAAATAAAAATAATTTCGCATCATTACGATAGACATAGTGGTGGTCATAGTCATGTCCCACATCGTTGGTTGTATTATTTTTTCTTCTTCTTCTTCTTCTGTAATCAAATTTGCGCAAACACGATTTTAACATGAGCTAGCTCTCTTCCGTGAGTGTTGCTGTGAGTATGGCATCTGCGTCCACCGTGAAGTTAAAACCTAATTTATGATCTGCCTTTCCTTGATAGATAAAGTAAATGCCAAATGCTTTAAGTAACATGAAATAGTCCAAACAGTTATTTCTTGTCTTTAACAATAAATCTTGTGCAACATAATAAATTTCATACGCCATCCGGTCATGCAAATGAGCAATTTTTAAAGCAAAGCATGTGCAATACGAATGCGCGCACATACGTAATGCGTAATTGATTTATGTAATACCAAGGGCTCAGACTCTATCGCACAATCTTTTCGATATTACACTACTGACTTCACAAAGAAAGCACATACGACAGTAGTCTATACAAGAGGTGTTACAGAAAAAAAAGAAGAGATTACAGAAACTAAAAGCGTTTTCTAGTTAACCAGATTTAAACAATCCCCTCGTCGACACAAGTGAAATGTTTAATTGAACAAATGGCTTAAGAGTAGCAACAATTTAATGCTGACTATTATAGGAGAAATTTCACGTAGCTACATACATACATGTACATATGTATATCCAATGACAATAAAAATTTGTTTTTTTATGTCTCTTTGTAGTTGAACGCTTGATAAAAGAATGGGCGCCGATTGTGTGGCTTGCGCCGGAAGAAAAATTCATGCCTTTGGGAGTTGAAGAGTTTCTGCGAAATGTGCACGCTGTGGACAAGGGAAATGCTGAAGCTAGAGTGAAGGGAATGCCTCTGGGTGATAACTCTAAGAAGGCTTTTTTGGTGACTAATGGTGATATTGGTAAGGAGGCTTTAATCTCATGTTCGATAAGCATTTTGAATGTTTTCTTTCTTTTTTTAGATGAACTGCTGGAGGATGATAACTCATTTCTATATGGAAAGAACCCGAACCAACACCATGTGCCGATTTATGCTGTTGTGCGGCTGTGCAGCAGCCCCAAGGAACAAACAACCACAACAAGTAAGTTAGATAGAGGCTTTAAGAGAGCTTCTTTAGACTTCTAATCGAGCGAACGGCGTTTTCAAGTTGAAAACTTTATATTCATTTTACTTAAGTGGTCTTTTAAGACCTAAGCCAAGCCCTAAGCCCTATTTAACCTAAGCTAGAGATGTTGTCTTGCTTTGCGATAAATAAGCTTCTCTTTAGCCTAAGGTGGAAAATTTTGAAACAGCACTTTATAATCCCTAACAATTGGAACTTCGACGGTGTCTTTTATCATACTCAGGCAAATGCTGTTAGAAGCATTAATCTTAGTATTAAATTGGAAGTACACTCAATAGTGTGTGAAATTCTGGCACTTTAGTTTCGAAGGAGCAAATTGGGCGCACAGATGTTAGCAAAGTTTACTAGCAAGAGAAACAATTTTTTTCTGCGACGGTCCAACATTTTAAGATTTATTGAAGGAGATCCATTGAATCGCTCGCTAAGCAGGACTAAAGTTAACCTCATAAGAATTTTATGTAGTGTAGATCAAGACTTCAAGGCAACGAACCCTTTGTAAACAACCAACTACTGTAGGCAACTTCATTGCAATTATGAATTTTCAGTACTATGTTCAGCTTACTAGGACTACTGACCAGGAGGCTCGACGTTCAAATTCCAGAAAACACAAAAAAAAATTATCTCACTGTCCTGCCTGCACGAATGTTTGGCCCACGTACTGTCATGAGAAACTTCTTAGTTATGCCTTTCGGATATGACCGAGGCTCAGGGGTTCGAAGACCAGAAAATACCAAAAAAGTTTTTTTCCCGCTAATGTCTGACAAACGTCTGAGAGTAATAACTATCATGAATGAGCCTTTCAATTCGCCTTTTAGATATGGTATTAAGCTGTAGGTCCTCCCACTCGTGCGAAAAATATGACACACAATACGAATGGCACTGAGAAGCTAGGCCCTAGACTCTATATGGGCAATTTGACCAATTAATTTCCACTCCTGTCTTCAATAATTGCATCTATGTACACGTACACGTTTCTGGTCCGTGCTCTTATACAGCTGTTCGTTTGAGACTCGGTTTAGCCAGAACATTCGCAATATATTTCCGAAGGGATAAACAAAAGTTTTCAGCTTCCTTGTCACAACGCCGTTCACTTTCCTAGTCCAAGATTACTCGACTTCTCCAGATTTTCGATACCAAGAACTTTCTTGGTTTTCCTAATACAAGTAGATGTATCCAATTAAGTATCGTGCTTAACAACCACTTATTGAAAATCTTGCACTTCCTCGATCTGTTGATCACAAAATCTTATTTTTGATGGTGCGGTATTGTTAAAACTGAGAAACTTTGTTAGATTTTCAAGCCCACTCTATTTGCCTCTCTCCCCGAACCGATGGTCATTTGGAGCAAATTCATTATCTGATGAGGTAGATGAAAAATATCTATCATCTGCGTAGTCGATGTTTTAGAGATGTTTTGAACCCCATTGAGAACCGCTTTTCTGCGTTAAAGATTGTGAAAATAGTCACTGATAGCCTTGTTGCACACCTTTCTGAATCTCAAATTTATCTAACAACTTACTCCTTCATATCAGCCACTTATTTCTCTGGATTACCTCACCTTCGCAAGGCATACCGTACACACTTTTTACACTATAGACAGCTGTCAGTACAAGTAGGTGTAGCGGAGAATTGTGCTGTTGATAAGGTTAACGCAGGACGACACGGATCGAAAATTAGCTTGTCAATTCAAAGGGAATTTTGGCTTTGCGGTAGAACACAGTTCCCACACGCCTTTCTCACTTGTCACAAAAGAATTCAACAATATAAAGAACAACCCACAAAATAAGGCGTATATTTAAATTTGAATTTCTTAGCTTAGTCGTCGGCCAGTTACAGGATTTCAAAAAACATATTATTTTATGACTTACTCAGTGACCTTCAAAACCTAAAAGGTATTTCTCGGCAACAAAGATGTGCTGATTGCGGGATAAAGGATGATATAGGAAAGTTCGTCAAGGGACAACGGTGTACCAGTATGCTGCATCAAAAGCAGCCCTGTATATTTTTCAATCAACGAAGAACCAATCTTCAAAATAATAATAAATTGTGTTAAGACTGTGTGAACTTGCCCGTGACTGAACCAATTAGAACTGCATTGCTGGATAATGGGAACTACTTAGAATTCCTCTTATATACGAGTTTTTCTTTTCCCGAGTACAAGGGATTTGAAAACCCTAGTCTAATGATACAAATACATGCGTTCTCTCTAAAGGTCATCTCTTCTCAATCTTACAATGAGCATGATACCAGCTTATATAATGAACCTAAAATTGAACAGTATAAGCTTTATGTGACACTCACATGATCACTTTCAATATTGTACATGCAGATATGTACGAACATAGATCAAAGTTCTGCAATATGTTCCAGGTCTATATTGATAAAAATAATGTAACAGCAGTTGGGTGGCTTATTCAAAACACAATATTTTTTTAAATGCACTTATAAACCTCATTTCAGCAAAACCTCCAACGCCACCACTACCACCGACACCTACACCACAACGTCGAGGACCTTATATTCCAGTTTCGATGAACGAATCTGGAGAAACCAGTAACATAATTCGTCGATCCTCAAGGCTATATCCAGCCTTTGCTCGCACCCGACGGAATGCTCCCACATATTACGACCAAAATGGTACTGTCCTCAACAAACCCGAGAACACTCCTATACCATCATCTCAACAACCAGTAAATGATCCAGAATCAACACTCTCGGCAGAGAAAGAAGTCAGCGAATTTATTGCAAATCTAGCGGATAATGTCAAATTCACTGGCGACAGTGGAATGAATAACAACATCAACGATGACTACATAGAACCACAAAATGAAAAGCAGAAAATCCCAGCATTCCATGTCACCTTTTGGATGTTTTATCCCTACAGTCAGGGCAAGACTATGTGTACACTTAGTTTGGGCCCACTGGGTAGTATACCATTTCCAGCCGTGTATGGATACTGTTTGGGAAATCGAAAAGATATCGGCAGTCATGTGGGAGACTGGGAACATATGAGTTTATATTTTGATGGGTCCAATGCACATCCAGATTCAATGTATGTTTCCGCTCATGATGCTGGTGCGTATTATTCATACAATCATTTAACTGGTTCGTTTGAGTTTAAGAAGCAAGAGACACGTAAGGGAATACTTCAGAGGCCGAATTTCCCAAAGACGGTTACGACATTCACTAACCATCCGGTGCTATTTGCTGCAAAGGTGAGATAAAGATTGATTTCCTTTCTAAATAATTAAGAAAAAAATATTTACTTTAGGGATCTCATGGGCTTTGGACAGCACCAGGAAAACACAGATTCGTTAAAGTCGCTCGACTTTACGATGTGAATGGTTTTGGTACACCGTGGCATACGTGGAAGGCTGTAGACGTTTCGTATGAAAATTTACGAACGGGTAAGTAAAATTTTAGTCTAACTGAAGTTAAATGTGTTTTTGAACATATGAACATATGTATATGTTTTTGGCTCCAAAGATGGCAATGGTGTAAATATTTCGCCTTATAGCTGAACCCTTTTATAAAGTACTTAATTATTCCGCAATAAATTAAGTGTGATCAGATCTCTTGATGGATCCATTTGAGAGCCGATACAGTAGAGAATTTTTATTAAATTGAAACCAATTTCACAGTGAAACTGATTATTACACCAAATGTGAAAAATTTCATTGATTACTACTCCGCTTCTACTTGAATAATTTTCGAGCTCAAGAATATTTGAAAAACTTTATAAACAAGACCTCGTTCCCAGAACATTAAGATTAAGGCAGAAATAAATGGCTTCACTGATGTCAATCAGACATAAGCTTAAACCAATCATTATGTAACCTGTAAAGATTAAAGAGTTAGCGACTTTAGAGTCCAAGTAAACTAGACTGATGTAGCGCAAATTCACGAGTTCATCATACTTTTAGTCAGAACAGGCTATTCATTCAAAGCAGGTGACGAGGACTCAATAGCAATATTTTTCAGAGGCTTAGTTGACTTACTGGAACATATGTAGGCTTTTGCTGACGTCGAATTTCTATATTGGCTTCGAAAGAGTCAAATCCTTTTCGAAAGACTTCCGTCAGGTATTTATACAGATCGTCACAATCACATTCTGCTACAATAATAATTTGCTTGTGGTAATCACTGACCTTTTCATTAATTAAATTTTTAGATATATAGAATGCAAACACTTCTTCATTTTTATGTGTATGTCGGAGACTTTTTTCAATATTATAATTTTTTTCCAGCTCGCTCGTTTGTTCCCAATTGGTTATACTTTAAAGGTAAATGGGGAAATCCAAAGAGTAAATGCCACCCGCTGAGAAGAATAGGACTGAATTTTTGTGAATACACTGATGGACCAACAGGAATACCGCTAAAGGAACCACATTTTCAATGTGATGCATCGAATGTGTTATAGTAGCTGGAGAGCGATCATGTTTTTTATGATTACCCAACGTTGCCTTTCTTTGACTTAATTTATTATTATTTTATAATTATTTGTAGAATTAAACTGAAGCTATTTATTGATAAAAGAAAAAATTTTAAGAAAACTTAAGCCGTCTGTCTAGCTGTCAAGTTATTTATAGATGTAGATGAGTACTTATGGAGTATACACCAATGGAGTTGTTAGGAGAAAATTCGCCCCAAAAAATTTCACAATTACAATCTTTTCAACGATTTAAAAGTCGCCTCTGAACGCCGTTAGTCCTTTTTGTTAATGGATCCTATGTATGGCACCACAACCCTGAACGTTCACGGACTACTAGGAGTATGCACTTGGAATGTGCTGTAAGCTACTTAAAGACTGGAAACTGGCTTCACGCAGATATTACTAGTGGATACACTTATTAAAGCTGCCACAAAAGACGCAAATTCGTCGTACAAAACCTGCTGTAGCCAAGGGTTATTGACATTAAGGCGATAAGTGATTGCCTGGCTGTAACTTCTGCGCTCCTTGCCTGGATTATGATGCGAAAGCAGTAATCGAAGATGTCAACGCCGAAATTGGCAAGAAAAATACTGCACTGCTTCTATGACAACTCATTAAATAAGGGCCTCCCTCCACGTATCAATTTTGCATCAGTTATAAAAAGTAAAAGATTGTCCACATAACAATCTGGTTTTCCCAAATGATCGAACCAAGAACTAAATCAATAAAATGCTCATCGATGACAGGCACTTTCAAGGAGCCGAATGACATCTCAGAATTTTTTTTGTTGCAGCTAAACTCAGACCTTGAATACATAACGAGAACCAGCGGAGAACAAAAAAAAAAAAAAAAAACATCTTAGCAAGTCTGGAGTAGCCAGTTTACATATGTACATGTATGTAGCACCTAAATTAAAAGCCCCAATATGCCTCCACCACTTATGGAGGATCATACGGATGATCATAAATAGAGATAGCTGCAACAAACGTAGGCTACCAACGGCAAGAATCAGCAGTGTGGTGAAGAATACACATGTTAGAAATTGTGACGAGGATCCATGTCAAGTGTTGCGGAACAAAACCAAAAAATGGGAAAATGGAAAGGAGAATCGGCACTGCCTCCATATTCAAAGAAATCGTAGACTCCCGCCATCAAAGCAACATTCAAATTGATGCGAGGAATACATGCTGTTCGCAATACTGAAACCAAAGGTTTGCTCGCTGATCGACTTTAACACTCGATTCGACTTTGACTTCGTCACATCGACGCAATGGACAACAACCTTCAAATGCCAACCCCTTGAATACAAGAAAAACCGACCTGTTTTCAGCTCCTAGCAATTGCGAACGTTAAGCAGCTTAATCTGAGGAACAGCAAGCACCGTACCTGGGACCGAAGAGTACGGAAGGTTGCGACAAGCAGAGAATATAATATGATATCGTTGTTTTGATGTAGCCTATCAAGAAGAAATGATTCAAACAAAATTTTTGGTCATCGATTCGGTATGCTATTAAGTTTTTTTATCGATTAATACAAATTAACACCTTATTTTGACATTCCCTAATGGAAACCGACAGTTTTAAATTATCGCACATCTAACGTACTTCGTATCACTGCGTCGGTAGCCACCAAGTCATGTACCATAGGAACAAGAAAGTAAAGCGGATAATCGACTGCTTTGAGCAATGCAATGGTTGCTTGTAAATCACTTAATTAAAGAACGCAACGTATTATCGCAGGTGATAAAAATAAATCTGACTCAGTTATTTTTCTCATCTCATTCGAATTAATACAGGACATAATTCTTTGAAATCTAATGGGGAGATTTCTCTCTGTCCCGTGAACATATGAATATACTCACGAACATGATTTTATTGATTTATGAAGCGATCAGAAAAACCACCAAATCTAAATTCCAGAGGCATTTATTGGAAGTTTATTGGTAGCAACGACCTTCAAAGGCAAGTCAATTAATAGTTCTCTAAGTTAAAGTCTTGTGAAAAGTAATGCTAACGAGGTTTGTCACCAACGTAAGACACCTCACCCTTTCCGCAATCAGTAATTTATTAACTGATTTACACTCAGTTTAAAGCAGGTTTTAAGCACCTACTATTGGTGTGTTTTTTCAGCGATTGATAGCGCCATAGATCGGATGAATGCTGCATCGCTAATGGTAAAGACAACCCAAGACAGATGGATTGTCATGTCAAACATAATTATAAGCGTGATTTTACCATTCATATTCCAGGCAACTGAACAATCTCTAGATTTTTATATCAACAAAAACAATAATTCACTGCACAGTAGGTACATTAAATCCATAAAGAAGCTATCATTTCCTCAGAGTTGGCATGTCAAGCAGCAAACAGCTGCACTTCATTAAAAACTAATGCAATGCAAACAAGATGCAAATTAAATTTTCACTTACTTGAAAAATTAAATTGGCACTTTCACTGAGGGTTGTCTCATCTGGGGAATCGACTGGAATTTGTCGGGTGAATTTTGTATCAAACTGTGACACGTCGTCTTCACTTCTCTGTAAATATTTGAGAATTAAAAATGGAAATTGCTATTGGATTGTAAACATTTATGTATATCTACTAACCAATACTGGTTTGATTGGTGGTTCTAGGCGTCTAGCTAGTACGTCATCCCAATTGACGTGCTTAAAGAATGGATGTGCTCGCACGGCATCAGCGTCTTCAGGTCCGTATCCCAGTCTTTGGTGAACAACACGTTTAAGTAATCTACGTACTAAGTCTCTGGCGTCTTGCGTGAGGTACCCAGGTATGAACAATTTTGATTTCAAAATAGTCTCGATAGTCTTCTTGCGGGTATCGGCTGTGAAGGGCGGCTATAAAATCAAAATAAAATTATTAGTCAATTGGTGAACTTTTTAATGTTTTTTTATAGTGAATACACAGAAACAGAATTCTTTTTGACTGATCCATGATGAATATATCAAATATGCATTATAATTCTGTTATTGTATTATTTGTTTACTGATTCCTTTATGTGAGTGGTTGGAAAGAAAGAAAGATAAAATATATTCCTATTTTGTTATAGTTAACTCCAAGCTCTCACTTTGGTAAGAGGACTGTGCCTTAAAGTGCAACAGCATTTATGAGAAAAGTCGTGAAAGTGCATACATATAATGCTGCCTGTACCGTTCGTTTACCTAAACAAAACTCCTAATTCATTATGAGAAGTTACTAAAACCATAAGCTTGTTACCGATTGGTCTACGACAGAGTCTATTAAAAGCTTTGTAAATATGAAGCACAACTATTTTACTCATGGATTCCATTTTTCAGACAAGTACACTATTAAGTCCCCTGCATAACGCTTTTGTGGGAAACCATATTGATGGTCAGTCATTTCATAACGGCAAAAGTTTCTCTCAAAATATTTAATGTAAGAGCATTGGCAGGGATCCCATTTGAAAGATAGATGATATTACAAGAATTTTCTTCACAACCGACAATGGTCCGAACAGCTACGAGTAGAGCAGAAACTGTAATTGAGTATTTATCCGGAATTAAGGTAAGTCACAGGTGTGTTGGTTGTGACTATCAACGCTAGGAATTCGTATCGTCTTATCTACAAACCGAGATTGTTCAACTCAGCGAATATATCCCTGCAACGGCCTTCAAGTGTTGTGGGTTCAGAATCGCAACAATTATTTCAGTTGTGCGAACGTAGGAAGGAGTACTAGTTATGGACTCAGAAATTCGATCGTAGTGGTTTATGGGTTTCTCCACTTGCATGAGGCACAAGTGAATCAAATGATTTGTGGTAAATCTAAAAAAAAACCTCGTCAGAACAATCCTATTGGTGCTGCAGTCAAGAGTTCACTCCACTTTTTTTTTTTGTCATAGTGCCCGATAACTCTGTGACTTAAATAATGGCACCAGTATGTAACCCGCTATAACAAGTTCACTGGAATCAGTGTCATTATACACGTGGGTTTCACAAAGTGTTATCACTGTTGACTAGTGTTGGAACAAGTGGGCGTCAAGTGGACATCAAAAGACTTTCGGCGGGTGTTAACCAACGCCTCAAAAATTTCCATTTAACGCTATAAAAAACAAAATTCCAAGAATTTACGGTGAGCAAATAATCTAAAAAGAGCTGTTTAGAATCATCATATAATCGGTGGGCGCGTTGAGTCGAATAAGTGGACAAATGATCGAAACCAATAATCACAGGTTGCCGACTTTTGACTATCGTAACTGTGTAAAGGTTTAACTACGGCAAATGGCCAGGCGTATCCAACTTGAGAGGGACTGCAAACGTATCGCTATTTATCCAGGCTATTAAACGCCTATAAATTTACGTATACGACCACGTGAAGACAAAACAAAAAATTGCGACAAAACTACAAGATACATTCAAAAAAAAAAAATGACGAAAGCTTTCGTAAAGATCTGCTGATAATGCTTGGGATAGACAAATCTCAGAAATGACTACATACGGTACCTAATTCCCTAGAGCCAGTTTATCAGAAACGAAAAAGAGGGCTGGCTACTACAGACCTTTCGGCATTAAAATACGTTTAGGAATAAATACGATCTAGAAGAGGACATGAAATCCTAACCAACCCTGAAATAGAGGCGCTTGACCTTTTCTATTGCGTCTTAAGACAAAAGTTCTTCAAGATTCCAATGCATATAAACGTTTATATCTTACGACACAAACCACACGCCACTTCCCTGGCCGGAATTTATAGAAGATGCTTCCTCTCACAACAATGGTGCCCAAAACAACAACACTGACATAACTTATGTCCACTGGATCGGCCCCACGTTGCAAATAAGACAAGGTAGACGAACAGAGGTGACTTTGGTACAAGTTAGAGGGAATGCTTTTAGTAAAGTAGTTCTTTTTGCCTCACACTTACATCGTCTAGAAAAACATTAAACATCAAGAACGTAACCTGTCAAACCTTAAAATATGCCGGGAGCATCTACAGCTATACAACAGCACAAATAGAGCACATTTAAAATCCATGCTAAATCTAAATTCGTATGAACAGATGCATAAGGTGAACTATCCAATTTTGAACCGCTTCGTTGAATAACAACCAAGCGACAGATAAAAAAGATTCGACCGCCTTGCCTTACCTTCTTGTAAATATTGCAAATATTAAGTAAAAGCATCGATAGGTAAAAGGCCAATTTAATACTGCAAAACATGAGTCATTTTTACAACTGATATCGTTTATGAGCATTTACTAGCACCATCAGATGGTAAACACGATATCGTCTGATCAAGAAGTACTATTTCTTTGACGCGATGGGAGGTTGTCTAAAAGAATACATAAAACGGTCACCTTACTCTGAAGCAAGCTTACTGCTCTCACATGCTGTGTAAACTGTGACTCTGACTTAGGAAGGAACCCAAGAGATACATGGTAGATAGAGAATTCCGGACAGCATACTTAGACGAGTTTTGGTTTCTCTGAAGGCAAACATAAAAGTATAACTTGTCCAACTAAATAGTAAGTTGTTTCACTTGGGAAGAGTCTCGTGATGTGTAACATATTCAAGAAGCTAATGTATATCGTGCTTTCTACTAATTATTGGTTCTAAAACCTCATATGCGATTGCACTGTTGGTAATGCAACTATGCAATTGCGCGACGTACTTTGAAAAGAAAAAGTAGCTGAATGAGAAGCTTATGACTTTATTTGTTCCTTTGAATGCACTGCACAGGTTGGCAGTCCAACCAGAAATATGTTTTTTTACACATATTTGTAGATAGGAAAAAAAAACCTGCGCAACACTACACCACCCATTGGATCCATTGGACAATTAACTTCTAATCATTACTTTATAGACCTTGACGTCACTACATTTTAAACACTGTAGACTTCACTGACCCAGTGAAAAAGGAATGTGTTTAGACCAGGTAAGGTAAAGCTATGAATACAAATGATTTAGCATGGCATGTCTTCCAACCTACACATACCAGACAGAATAAGCAAAACAGAAAGGCTAACGATAAGATTACGTCCAACGGATTGTTACTCGAAGCCCAATCACACATCAAATATAGCGCATTTTTATTTCCCCGGTTCATTTTTAGATCATTTTCTGGTTTATTCTACTTACTACACCAGTTAGCATATCGAACATAAGAGCACCAAGTGACCACCAATCCACTGCTTTGCCATGACCGCTTCTTGTTAGAATTTCAGGAGCCCTATATACCCAAATAAAAGAATTCATTAAACTTCAGTCATAGAATAACTCTTTCATACCAAACTCACATGTATTCAATGGTACCGCAGAACGTATGTGTTACACTTCCGCCTTGTATGTGTTCTTTGCAAAGACCGAAATCGGTTAGTTTAACATGTCCTTGTGCGTCTAATAAGATATTTTCAGGCTTCAAGTCTCGATATATAATTCCAAGTGAGTGCAAATGGCCTAAAGCCAGTATTATTTCACTCAGGTAAAAGCTGCAATAATTAAATATATGAAAAGATTGTCTTATTTAAATAACAACTCACCATGTAGTGTCTTCTAGAAATATACCCTCGCGTTCTAAATGAATAAATAGCTCACCACCACTTAAGTATTCTAAGATTAAATATAATTTTCCATCTGTTTGGAAGGCATAAACTAGTTCTACTATAAATGGATGCTGGAAATATTAAAATAAATACATAAGCACTGGTGTACGAGTATATATGTAGGTATCGCTACCTTTACTGCTTCTAGAATATTTCTTTCTGCTCTTGTATGGGCTGTGTCCTTTTGGTTTGTGACTATTGATGCCTTCTTGAGGACTTTCATGGCAAAATATTTGTTAGCATCTCGTCCAGCTGTTTTACGAACCTACAACAAAAAAAAGCAATACAAACGTGTTTATTAGCAAATCTCAATAAACCCAACAGTCGTTTAAATAAAATTAATAATTTATTTAATTCATACAATAAAATAATCTTAATTAATGTCAAGGAGGAATACGACATGATATCAAATTAATTAGTGGTCACGGTCAATCTCTTGTCCTACAATCTCTTGACTTACATCATAGTGTAGGAAATATAACAGCTCAAGAACGAAAAAAATCATCTGAACTTAGAGCAACGATAAGAAGCAGACATTTTGATAAGCAGACGACAGCAATAATTAATCGGTCATTTTCCGCGTTAAGTTCGAGATTTAATTATATCAATTAATGGAATGTAGAATGTAGAGTTACGAGCAATGTAATGAATCTTCGACAACAGTTTAACAATTGATGCACTTCACTTCTTATCTTCTAGTAAAAGCAATTAATTTCTGTCGTACGTACTTGAAAAACTTTTCCATATCCACCTTTGCCTAGCACCTTCTTTAGCTCGAAGTCTTTTGGTCCCAATTTAATTTTCCCAGGATTTACATTTTCTTCTGATAATTGTATCGTTTCTGAACCATCTGATCTGAAATTTATAAACAAAGACAAATGCAAATTAAAAACAAGTTTAAATTTTACAGAACTTTTTATAGCTTATGTGAGATATTGTGTTTTATACAAATATTCCTACTGTACGTTTCAAAGCCCTTCATTTACCTCCTATTAAAAAAGGATTGAGTGACCAAAGCCGCATATGGTTGCTTGATTGGTTTGGAATTATCCTTGATGATCAAAAGTAAATCCATTTTGTTGCCACTAAAGTAGAGACGCCACCGCCTTCTTCTGGAGGCATTTGCTTTCTGTATGGATTTTATTAATCCGTCTTAAAGGCGCTGTTCAGATCATTGCGATCATTGAACGGATAATCACTTAATATAGACTTCCGAATACATATTAGCGAGTGCGGGCATGTATATTAGAAATAAGACACGGTCTTCCTCTTCTCTGCCTGCAGATTCTACAGAAATTATTATGTGCGATCCCCAGCATTCAGGCATGTGTACTTATAGTACAATGCCCGGTTACAACGTTGGCTAGTTTTGAGATGAGTTATAGTACCAAAGCGACTAACCAATGCAAGAATGATATACTTAGGAGCGACATCGATTGCACGATGCCGGTTAAACCTATACTGTTTGTACCAGAAGAGCCTTGCATAAACAATTCGCGGAAATAACAGTAAACAGAGGACATGGATGGCACGAGCAAGAGCCTTGCTGTGCCAGTTCGTCAGCTACACAACTACGGAGAATAAGATAGTTAGCAGACGACATGGATACAGAATTAATCACCAACCATACCGCGGAGACTTCGAGGTAGTAAGGGACTTTGTCTACCTTGGCTCTGCTATTAATTCTGACAATAACATCTCGGCGGAAATTTACCGAAGAATAACTCTTGCCAATCGCTGTTTCTTTGGGCTGAGAAAGCAATTGAGTAGTAAGGCCCTATCTCGAACAACTAAGGAGACTCTGTTCAAGACCTTATCATCCCAGTCCTGCTTTATGGCGCTGAAGCATGGACTCTGTCGAAAGCCGATGAAGATATCCTTGGTCGCTTCGAGAGAAAAATTCTTCGGAAGATATACGGTCCCGTTTGCGTTGACGGTTTTTGGAGGAGAAGATTCAACGACGAAATTTACGAGCTGTACAGCTACATCGACCTAGTCAAAAAACTGCGCACCAGTCGCCTAAGGTGGCTAGGACATGTAGAGCGAATGGACACCAATGCTCCGGCCCGCAGAGTCTTCGAATCTAACCCGGAGGGACAACGCAGTAGAGGAAGACCTCGCCTAAGGTGACGCGCACAAGTAGAAAGGGACCTCAACCAACTTGGTGTGCGCAACTGGAGGCAGTAAGCTAAGGACCGGGCTAACTGGAGAGGCTTGTTGGTTGAGGCCCAGGTTCACCCCGAACTGTAGCGCCACCTAAGTAAGTATACCGCGGAGACTTCGGCCTATAAAATGCTGCAATAGCTAGGGAGGTTAAAAATGAATAAAAAGGTTTTTAAATTAGATGCGAGCACCGACTCCATCCAAACTCGGTTTTGGATCCATCAATATGAAAATTATCGAGCGAAAAATGAAAATGTCTTTAATCCATGGGAATTTTATTGACAGAATGTCATTGTAACATGGTAGAAAGAATGAATGTAATAGCAAACAATATGTTGGCAAATAGAAGATTTTAATTTTAAATAGTCCGTAAAAATTTTTTTTTTTCACTTTTAACGCAATTTTTATTGGGTAATTCAGTATTTCTTACATGCTAAACAAAAACGCTTAAAACTAGCTTAACTAACTTAACTAACTATGTAAGGTATCTCTAACTTACTGACCCTCTTACAGGACTTGTTGTAGAGGACTACGTGATTCGTCCACTCGATAACGAGTATTTGTAGCAAAATTAAAAACTTGTTCTGAAGGCACATTGTCACTGATGGTTGGAAGATTTATAAAAAAAAAAAAAAAAAAAAAAAAAAAAAAAAAGAGCAGCCAAATTCCAGAAGCACTCACTCTATACAGTTCATTGTACTTCCAGGCAGCAACTCCTTTTTGGTGTAGTAGTTGGAGAAACTCTGATTTAAATCGTTTTCCTGGAGTGCTTGGGGTGATTGAAGTTCACCTGGCCGGGCTTGAACCTAAACCGGTAAAACATGCAAACCCACTACCTACTACTCCGTGCCTATCTTCCATCGATAAATACTAGTATGTCCAGTACTTGCCGTCGATATCAATTGGATTGGAGGTCCAGCATGGATTGGAGTGCCGCTGTTTACAAAAAAAAAAACATTCGCGAATTATGACGTCATATTTATAATTAAAAAAAAAATTGGATTCTATTCAAAGAGGGGGATATCTGATGGTTTATTTTTGAAGTGCATGTTTTTTTTGATGCTGGCAACACTAACTCACTTGAAATATTGACAGATATGTTGGAGCCAGCCTCAGCGAACAACACTGGGAAATTGCCAAAATAAATGCTGTGTTGCGAAAATTGTGCAAAATTTGAAAATAATTTTTGGTCGATATATATTTTCTGCTAATGACATAATGAAGTTCATTCTGGTGCGCACAGACAAAAGAATTGTTGCGCTATTGCCTAAAGGGTGCGGGAAAACCTAAGGCTCGTCACAAAGCTCAACAACTGAACATCAGTTGCACTTCTCTGAAGAGATTATTGCATATAGACCTCGGATTTGTGGTTTACAAGGTCTATCTCACACAAAAGTTGAACCAAAATGAGGCTCGCGTTGTTAAATCGTTCGCTGCCAGTCAAAATGTTAGACTACTGCCATGGCCATCTTATTCCAAAACCGTAACCGTAACATTATAGAAAATGTGTGAGGCTGGCTCATACGGAAATTATTCGAAGGAGGAAAACAGGGGGAAAAAAACATCGAACAAGCTAGAGGCTGAAAAAAATACCAATTTGACGATCAACAACAGGCCATAAGCCATTTCGTGTTGTTTGCCTTTTTATTACTAGCTGTAAATCTGTATCCCGGAAATGACAATTCAAATCAAAGTCCACTTCAACCACACAAGTCTATTTGCAAGTGGCCAAGATCAAAATAGGTTTACAACACTTTCCAACATCGGTTAACGTACTCATATGCTTCAAATAAAGAATAAAAATGGCAAAAACTACAAAAACTATGCCAGACAAAGCTACAAAGCGTTCACCCAATTATCGGCGCCACTCGAAAACTGTCCTCAAAGAAAAAGCCAAAAAAAAGTCCCATACACATATGTACACTACCAACTAATGTTTAATAAGATCACTTAATGATTCATGTGATTAAATTAGAAAATAAATGAAAAAGAAAAAAACAGAATTAAAAAGAAAATTGGCAAGTGAAAGGAATTCTAGAGGTCGCATTTTGTAGCCATCGTCATTGGCTGGCTAACAAAGAGAACAAAAGCATGTGGCGCCTTCAACGGTTTACGAGTGTAGCAACTTTTCGACGGCGGAAGTATGCGAGACGCCTTTGTCTACATATCTAGATCTATCTATAAAAGAAGAATTTTCTTTTATCAGACAAGAATATGCAGTGAGCTGAATGCAAGTGACAGCAGGCGGTACCAATGATGATGAGTAAACGTGCCATGGGCTTCTGAGAAGTTGTAAACGCGTTCGGTGATTCATTTTGGTACTTACAAAGAAATTCCACACTGTATGTACTCTCATGCATCTTGAATTAATTGTTTCCTTTTTCCCTACGATAGAGTCCAGTTGGTCTACTTAATCATATTTTTTTAGCAAGAAAACCATGTGCTGTGGTTCTATGAAATTAATTTTTAAATTAAGCTCTGTATTGCCAGGTTGGGATTTGGTTATGTGCGAACATAAATGCTTCATTTAGCTTCAATCTAGGCTAATACAACTATTTTTATCAAAGTTAACATGGTTAGCACACACATCGTGATCCGATCAGACAATATATTTATCAAATATTTACTTTAGCTAGCGAGTACAGATTAAAAGCCTTATCTTTGTGCCTGCAATGAATTTTCGATTAACACTATTTTGATATTTTAATAATGCTATTTTGATGAATTATTGTGCTACATTTGAGAGCAATAAGTTTACTTTACTTACCCTTGTGGTATGTTAATACTAAGTTCCGGTTCTAGGTCAACCTGAAATGAATAAACATAATAAAATACTTGTTAAAACGATAACCAATAGATGTACTTATGAAAAAAAAAAAAAAAAAACGAAAATATATACAAGTACATGTAAATTTCTTATGAAAATAAGCTAAACAGCTGCTAAAAACAAGGTAAGACTCGCTGTAAGACTAACAAGACAAACGTAATCCCAAATTCAAGTTGAAATAAAGATGGCGAACCTGAATAGGATTGGTGGTTAGGACAGAGTTTCCATGAAAATTTTCCATTTTCTTTGTAAACTGTCCCAATAAAAAAACTAGACTTACATTTTTCCTCATTCTTTTTTGTATGAGGAAAATCTGACGTAGGTCGCCTGTCAAAATCGCGAATGGGGACAGTTTTACTAAAAAGAGTTTCGCAAAGTAAGTCACCTATGTATATTCGAACGTCGAAACAAGCCTCTTATAAAAATTTTTGCAACAAGATCGAAACCCTGAAAGCTTTGATTGACATTTAATCTTGTTTGGATCCCAGGACACAACGGGATAACAGAGAATGAGATCTCTGACGAGCTTGCTAGACAATGTTCAGAAAAGGCTTTCTCCGGACCTGAATCCACGTTGGGCCTGTCAACGTCCTTGGTCGGGGCTTCCATTGAAGATTGGGTTTTTAATCAGCACAATAGAAGCCGGCATAGCTCTCCAGGAAGTAGGCAGACTAAACTAAACGAATGATCCCTGACGAATGTAGGAAATCGGCGGTTTTCTTGCTATCCCTTAGCAGTAAGGACTGTAGACAACTTACTGACATTATTACGAGTCACTACACCTTTGCCAAAAACCTAAGTGTGCTAGGTTTAAGTGATACCCCTATCTGCCACGCCAGTGGTAGTACATTGGACCAGTATTAAGTGTGAGTGCCCCAGTTAGGTGTGTCCGCCCCGACAAAAAAAAAACATTAAGCTCTACGAGTTAGAACAATACGTAAAAAAAAAGCCAAGGGCTGACGGCTGCATTTGCTTGGCCATATCGACTTAATTGACCACAACGCTACAGCCAACAGGATCTTTGAATCCCAGACCCCGGGCTCAAGACGGATTCAAGAATACCCCCGTTTTAGAAACAGCTCGATCCAGAAAACTGGAAGCAATTCACACGGGACCGAAGAAAATGGAAAGCCGTTGTGCCTCACAGCCCGTTAACTAAGTAAATTCCAACAAGTCAAAGAGGATTGCTGCAGACAGTTTGCACATACATATGTATCATGTATCCGTATTATTCAAGAACACAATTGAATTCACTTAATACTGTGAGAAATGCATTAAATGCGGTATTTCTCCAAATACATATGTGATGCATTTTCCAGACTTCTATTCTGAGCTCATATGGCCTTATTTTATTAACCTTATAAATTTGTAAACCAAGATCACATATACAGCGTGTCAAGTGTTCATAAAGATATTGTCCATGTTCATGAGTCATCATGACTCTACATTTCGATTAGCTATCTCTCAAAACAAATTGTTATTTCAAAATATTACCACCATTAATCATGAGATATTACAGTTTCCCCCACACTCCACTCCAATACAATGCCAATTTATTGTGAAATTTAAATTACAGGTGGACTTGCAACTTGAAAATTAAGACTATCTTTCGGAGTTAAATTACCGCACTCTGAACGCTAATGCGGGAAGCGATAGCTAATAATCGCGGGGATTAGTCCACAAATACTACCCATGTACCCGTGTATCGTGTTTTCAGTTCTTTTTCCGCAGTTAACGTGTCTCCAACAAATCATCAACAAAACGACTCGTACAATGCGGGGATTTTTTTCTAAAAAAAAAAAGAGAAAAATTGTTTCCTCACGATTTCCAGGAAATACTCTGATGAGCAACACGATAAAAACGTAAACAAGTTATCCATAGCTCTCTACCTGCTGTCCTAACAAACAAT
Organism: Blera fallax; assembly: GCA_946965025.1. NCBI lineage: Eukaryota > Metazoa > Arthropoda > Insecta > Diptera > Syrphidae > Blera > Blera fallax. The sequence goes on from OX337245.1 coordinate 54,523,899, forward strand.
TGTAAAAGCAAAACAATTGAAAACAATAATTGCGATACTGCAAAGCAATCATTATCATCAGCGCCATTTTATTCCCCCCCGACTTGTTATCGATATCAGTAATAAAATTTCGATTTTCATCCCCAGTGCAACCTCGAATTATGCAATATGTGTGGCATTGAAGTCGATGGCGGACTTATGTGTGGCGGCAGTGTAATCTATTGTTTACCTTATGTCGCTCGACAAGCTACACCAGCAATTAATACCTGTGATAGGAACAACGAGCGAGCAATTCTTTGACTAAAAAAGCAAAACCGCTTGTATTAGTTCAGCAGCAAAACAAAAAAGAAACAAACACCCTGCTACATACGTACACACAAAATGCAGCATTGAGAGGTGGTGATGGTGGCGCTGTTTGCGGTGGTGGCGAATGCAATTGCGACGCAATAACTTGTTGCACATACATCAATAAATTAAGTTTTTTTTTTGCAATTTACAACAGTGCAACGGAGGAGCTACTGCTGCTGCTGGTGCCCGTGCCGAGAGAGAAGGGACTGTGCTACACGTGTTGGCGATTAGAATTCCACTCAAACGCTGCGCATATTACAATGTTTACCATGCGTTCCAATGGGTTGTGGGCACAGACTCGTCGAGTGCATGCTTCTCTGGGGATCTAACGCCTGAGAAATGAGTTGAATGTTGGAATTGTTTTTTTTTATTATTATTTTCTGGCATAAACTTGAGCGATGTGAAATTTAACGCGGCTACAATAAAAAAAAAATGCAATCAACAGTGTTTACACTTCTTTGTTGTGGAGGAATGTGGTGGAGAATGAATGCTTTAGATGCATATGTACATGCTTATATGCATCAGCGATCAAGGTGACAAATGGCGCGTGTATTACTATTTTTTTTTTTGACAACATAGTACATGTAAAGTTACAGATTTCAAATAGAAGCCCACCCAAAGTAGAACCTACAGTTGAACCGTCAATAGCGTTTTTACTCATCATCAGAGGGAAAACAAACCAGTTTTACCTTCCAGAACCGTATTTGAAATCTTAAATTTGCCACAGGATGTGGTGGCACATTACTTAATGTGTCAAAAAGTTTTGGCATTCGAATACTAGAAAACACCAAACGACTTTTCTCGTGAATGTTTGACAAACGTCCGGGAGTAATAATTGTCATGAGAAAAGTTCGCTCTTCGCCTTTCGAATATGGCTTTAATCTGTAGGTTCCTTCTATAGGGTCATGCAACAAGACGTGTCAGTTAAAATCAATATTTACAACAACAATATTCACAACATTTTTATAAACGTCGTCCACGTCCATAGCATCAATTTCAGGTCAAAAACAAAAGGCAGTCCACATTGTTCGATAACGGAAACCATTCACTGAAACGGTCGCACTAGCATCATTTTCGAAAAATGAAGGCCCAATGACAGCGCCATGCCAGCTCAAAAACCGCACCGAAATGCCACCTGTTGGGGATGGAAAAGCTGTTCCACTATTTCTCTCGAGTCTTCGGAGCCTAATGGAAATGAGCCCCATCACTCAGAATGATTTTGTGCAAAAACTCATGATCTTGTTCGTTCATTTCCAACACCCAATTAGCGAAAATACGGCGTTGTGCGTAGTCTGCTGGCTCCGATTCTTGTGTCAACTGGACCTTATAAGCATGTAGGCCAAAATCTTTATCAAAATCCGGTGCGAAATGGTTGCGGATAGGCTCAATTCCTGTGATCGTCTCGAAATGGACACACCTGTGTTTTCAGTCATCAACGATAGTTTCAGCTGTCCTTGCCGGACGAATACGAATTCGGGTCCTCACTTAAATAACCTGTCCGAGATGTTCAAATTTATCTTCCCTCACAAGCTTCTTGTGCAGCGAGGATATTCTCTTTGGTGCGCATATTCTATTGGTGTATTGATGATACCGTATCATTAAAACAAAGTATGTGGTACAAAAGTTCCACGAGTGACTCGACAAAAGTGCTCGTAAAATCAGAAAGATTGCCTGATTATAAGCTTAGTGGTATTTGTTGTTGTTACTCTCTAAAACTGTACAAATGAAAAAAAAAAAATTATCATTTTTTAATCACGCTATATAGTAGAAAAAACTGATTTAAGTTCGTAAATGTGTTTTTCCCATTCTTCTTGCGTTTACAAGTCATCGGTTGCCCTTAACACAGGCGGTTATTCCCATTTCCATTTTACTATGAAGTGCCATCACAATCTCATTGGTTTTTCCCCCGACATTTTTCCAAAAGACTTGGCAAATTACGCTTGATTAAAAGGCCTTTTTTCATTGGTCCACAAAACCGAAGTAATTCTCATAAGCAGCCGTAAAGAAAGTAGAACACATAACGATGGGGGCGTTGTTGGACGACAAACTCAGCTTCAGAGACCACCTAACGTCCACAGGCGAAAGATCTTTTCAACAGTAGCGGCTCTCTTCAGACTAATTCCAAATATTGGAGGACCAAGGCAGACAAATAGAAATTTTCTGACCATCGTGAGTAAGTCAATACGCTTGTAAATATGCAGCACGAAGTATGGGCTTCAGCAACGTACCGTGAATCGTACATTGGAAGAATGACCTCGGTGCATAGAATTGCATGTTCAAGAGGTTATGCTGTGCCATTAAAACTTTGTCAGCCGATGCGAAGTGTATTTTCAGGTCGAATAACAATCGATCTAGAAGCAGAGAAGACTCCGGCACTACACAAAAACGATCACGATGACAGAAAAACAACTATGGAGGCTATAAAAGGAGAGTGGCAGCATGTGATGTAGCTGAACCAGCACAACCAAAGGCGACGGACATATAAATTGATTCATTATGCTTCCTGGAGTACCTCAACAAGTACAAACACCATGATGGCCCATTCTGCCAACCCTGTGAAGGAAAAGCCCAGAACTCCAAGGAAGTGCTAATGAAATTGTAAAATGACACAAGTGCCGTAGGTGTTCTAGAAACAGCTTAGAAAGAGAAATTCGCGGCCAAGTAACCCCAAGAAGTCTGATCGGTCGCCAAAGAGCGAAGGCTAGGAGACTGCATGTGAAGTTATCACACGCATGATGTAGCAGCAGCGTACATAAGAAACATCAGCGAGAAACGCCAGACACGAAAAATCTACTAGCTCTAGCGGCTGAGCAAGAAGTGATGAAATGTCAAACTTACGAAGGAATGTGTCTCGGGATAATCCACAAGTGAAGAAAGCAGAAACGAAAACGAACTTTAACCTGTCCGTCACTTGCTCTAGGTACATATAGGATACCCTGACCGACAGGTGATTGAGAACCCTCGACAATCATTTCTTCCAGGAAGTTGGTACGCAGTTCAAATTAAATTAAACTAAGAGACCTCTTAAGGAGCATATCTTTATCGCAATGATTCTAAAGGTCCAACTACAATAGTCGAAAACAATCGGAAGCTAATGTCAAAATTCTACGTTAAGTTTTCTTCAGTACTGTCACTGGCTCAAGTTACCCATAACAGGCGTATGTGAACGCAAGCGATTACACAGCTGTTGAGGTCAAATGTCAAATTTTCAAGTGGGTTCGCTCTTTTCGTAAGTGAGCAAAAGTGAACGAAAACTCAACGAATCTAAACAACAAGCTTTTATGGTCGTACAATACAAGTTCATTGTTACTATTAGGGTTCGGCCTTAAGTCGGTGCTCGTTTTTTATGGATTGTTTACCAGGATTAAAAAAAAAAATGGGCGCAATGGCCCCAACTGGTGGGGTTAGTGAACAGTGAGTGATGTCAAACGGCACCCTTCCATCTATCTTAATAAACGAACACAATCACGTCCACATTCACGATATAAATAAATTATCAGAGCGCCAGAATCGAAGAAAATAAAAACGTTAACAACTTACAAAGAAAATACCCCAGAAAAGAACCGCATGGAACTTATTAAAAAATAATAAAAACAAAGTTCACTAGACCAAGCCGGAAAGGCGCGACAAACGAAGCCTATGCTCGTAGAAGCAAACGTGACTGCGGCAAAACTATTAATTAAACACGGAACGAAATTTTAAAACACACGGGTGCGATATGTCATTGAACTCGAAAATCACATTTTCCATAAGGGGACGACGATCTTAAGATCTCCTCACATTATCGAAACTACAAAAGCACGAAGTGACAAGCAGATCGCCCTTACGTCGTCATCTGCGGCATCATCACTGCCATGTTTTTCCGGCCCCCAATAGTGAAAATCGAGTAAACTTAGTGAGTCTGGAAAATTTCACGAGAGGTGATTAACCGATTACGTTCCATGAGGGCATAGTAATTTCTGTCTGGATTCTTAAATGCAGCTGTTGCGACGGTGCACTGCAATAGCGTTCTACATTTATCTTCGGTCTGACACACGGGAAGGCACACCATGAAAAATTCGCAAAATCCTCCTCTTCAACGAGGACTAAAATTAAGACGGTAGATCGGGTAATTTGATATTTTTTTTTACATATAATTTTGCTTCTTTGCTCATTTTTTATTGTTGTTGTTGTTGTTGTTGAAAAAGAAGGGGGAAATGTGTTTCAACTTGGCTTGTCAGCGTGTTCAGTTTGTTAACCTTCCTCCTCCTGTTGGGAAACGATACTTCTCGTCTTTACCTTGCCTGCTCTTCAACGTTTCCATTATACTTCAATGACTGTCAATAGAGCTATGTTAACCTTGTAGGCATTTGGTGGTTGAAAAGAAATAGATTTTGTTTGCTATTTATAGAATGGGGATTCTAAACGAGGGCTCTATTTATAGACTGCTTATGACAATTTTCTTTTTTTTTCTAAGAGAATTCGCGTCGCCACGAATATTTTGTTATTGCTCTCATTCGTCTTGTTTTTTTTTTCTTCTCAATAGCTATGTAATTTTTGCATGTAAAGTTGAAATTTTCACGAAATTATTTGAGGAGATTTATTGAATTTATAAATAAATGCTGCAGACAAGCGTTAGACTAAATTCGAACGTATCGAAGGCGGTTCGGTTGGTAGAAATTAGAATTTGTATTCATGGGAAACTTGGATGGCTACAAATAATTTTAATGACTCTTTGGAATACGCGTGTAGGTGCTTGCTTATGGATGGGATTTTAAGCTGTTAAAAGCGTGTGGTACTTCAAATTTTTCTGTGCGGCTGCAAGCGCGTTTACAATCTTATTCTAAGGGAAAGGAAATCACAGGGCACAACACTCTACGGTATCATATGAAAAAACTGCGCTTGACAGAAGAGGAGCTCTGCAGAGACTATGACGTTGAGAAAGCGATTAAGGATACAACCCACTTCCTATACCACTCCCCCGGCCTCCAACGTTCTAGATACAAGTTCCTGGGGAAACACTTCTTTAATAACCTAGAGGAACTCTCCAGAACGCCAACGGAAGCTCTGATGAATTTCATCAAATCGACAAGATGGTTTGTATGTGAAGGACCACAAAACAGGTAAATTAGTAATTAAGTTGTGTATAAATGTATAGACGTAGGGTTATAGTAAGTAAGGGACGATTTTATTAAATGGGTAACACAATGGGTCAGCATTGACCTGAGTGTCAGAAGTTCTCCACGCCAGCCCACATACCTAACCTAACCTAAAGGGAAAGAAAATAGAAGGGAATACATACAAAGCAACGTTGAGTGTTTATTTTAGAAATGTCCCTTTAACTGACCCCGCCTACCATGAGCAAAACATATCCAGTCAGTAGCACAGACATTAGATTAGGTTATGTTCCAGTGGCAGGCAACATTAGATGCATACCACAGGGGTCTGAGTGTTTTGCTAGTTCACCAAGATTATTGAACTAACTTATGTTTCTGCTTAAGGTTAGGTAAATAGATGGTCAAGGGCTCACTTGGACTAACAATGAGTCCATTGTGCTCAACTGAAGACCCCTGAGAACCTTCCTATTTTTCCTTTTGTTCGGATTATGATCAGGATTATAGGGATTATAACCCTCCCACTTTACTGCATCCCTACTGGTCCGCCTGTGAAGTTCGCCGATTTGACCTCATAAAGTATCTGCATTCGAATCACTTCGTCAGTGAGGCCTGCTGGTATTTTTGCATTGTGTGATCCCGGAGTTTTTTTTTTTGCCTGCCTTCCTTCCGCACTTTTATAGGAACGTTGATTGACATTGCCTTTTTGACAGGATTCGTAGGATCCCTTCTTTGGACATGACAATACCAACTGAGCATATATCTAAGGCTCCACATTTTGTAGCAATCCCAATCAGCTCTATGCAAAAGAAAATGAAGCCACCAGTCGAGAAACCGACCTTGGATTCATCTAAGCACGTGTGCAACAGCCAGGACGCTACAGCGGGCCTTTAGCATACTAAGTTGTCATTACACACGGCCCATATCCGGCATAATTACTGGGCTTTATGCCATTGTTATTATTGCGGAACCCCTCAATATACAACACAACGTCTATTGCAAAAGCTGCTAGGACGAGGAAGAAATTAAATCTGCTGAGTGATTGTCCCGCCCCATCCGTCAGAATAATGAGGACTCTTGGTAGTTACTTCTTCTCGGAACTGGAGGAGTCAAGTAATGTTGAGCCGATGAAGTTCCGTAGATTCATTCACTCTTTAGCTTGTTCGAAAACAGCGAGTGTGTCTTTTACAGTATTCCCGAAATAAATAAATTGCACAATGGACTCAAACTTCTCGTCTAAGTGAGCGGTGACTATTAGTCACAAGGCATCCTTACCTACTCAAACGATCTACAAACAATTGGAGCACTTAGCGTAAGCATCCATCGAGCTATTCCCGAAATAGAGCCATACACAAGACAATTTACTACCAAATTGAGTTGACAGGGCGGGCTACTGCCAAGCCAGCTGTGGCAGCCATTTGAATCAAATTAATTTTCCATAAATAATCGGAACAAACATTAAAAAATATTGAGCGGTGTAGTTTATGTTCTTAACAATTTTAGTACACTAAAAGGTTTCCGAAATCGGTATTCGTGTATGATTATGCACCCAAGGCTAAACGCATCCTGCTATTCATTAAAATTCTAGGCATTTGCATTTTAAAACTCAAAAAACTGATTCAATATGGAATTTAAATATCTCCCATAAACCGAATCAATAATATTAGAACGCAATCGATCTCATTCGACTTTGCTCCCAGTCCGTCTACTGGTATCAAATACTACTTTATTTACAAACTTGTTCTTTATACAAGTGTTAGGCAGGTTATGCTGCCTTTCTGCTTTGTATTAAGAAAAGAAACCCGCTCCGTCAGCAAAACATTAATGTGATCAACTCAGCACCTATTAAATAGCTTAAATGTTTCCTAGATATAAAAAAAAGTGCTCGAATAGTCTCTTACATTTAACTCTGACCTTGAGTGTTCATAACGTCTGTTTATTGACCTCAACTTCACAATCAAATGTTGTTGTTTGTTGCGTCTCTCTTTCTCCCTTTCCAACTAATGCATTTCAAAGCGGAAAATACTCTAAATAATACATTGATATTCTCATCGCACTCTTCATACACAAATATGAAGTTTTCATAACACCAATAATATCTTGATTGAGTGGTAGTTCGTTTCTCGAAACAACCGGGTAAGTTGAACCTCCTCCTCCTCCTCCTATTGTTTCTGTGTTCGTATTTGTGTGTTTGATCGTGTGAGAGCCGCGCCAACCGGCCAACAATTTTTTTTTGTTTCGTCTTTTTTATGAACTTAGCCTTGACGATTTGTTATCGAATTGATATGGGTGTTCGGTAATGTGCTGAATTTGAAAAGAACACTGAACACAGAACAGAACAGCAGTGAGCCATACTGTTTGGCGCACACACTAAGAAAGGAAACAGAACGAAGGAATACATAAAATAAAAACAACTCAAGTCGAAAATTATATTCTCAAACAAATGTTTTTTTTTTTTTTTTAATTTCATTCGCGCTTCCGTAGTTCTATAAAAATAGACTCTCTTCTACTTATTCTTCTGTAAGAATAAGAAAAAAAATGTTTGCTTCAAATCATACCAAGTGGAAGAATGTTTGTCGTCAAACAAGAGATGATGACGGGAAAAATTCTAATATAACGAGTGTTCTTCTTCCACCTTTACTTTCACCCACTACTACCATTTTAAACAGAGCAACCCAGCTTCCGAAGGTTTAACTTTCTATTTTCATTCATGTAACAAATCTTCGTTTTGACGATGCGAATTGAGATTTTAATGACTGCACTTCACGTACATAGGTATACACATTTATTGTGTACTCGAAAAAAAAAATCTGTGTAATTAAATGCATTTTAGTGGCAGACATCCGGTAAAAAATACAACAACACGACAGCGTTGAGTAGAAAATTTTAATGCCGGACAATAAATAGGCGATAGCAATTTGGAGCGAGGTTATCTACCTTGTGACCTTGAGCGGGAGAATTATTTCCAGCCGACTGACTGGACATACACACACACAGTTGGGTGTAGGAGTGAATAACATGCATACATATGTAATTAAATGGCGGTCATGATTGAATAGCATGAAAATAGAAATGAGCTTAAAAATGTTGGCATTCCTCTTTTGGTCGAGATTAATAGATACTTGTCAAGGCATTGCTATAGAGAGATATTCACATTAACTTTATATTCTTAACGAAAGAATACATCTACATACATATGTACATACATATGGATATAGTTACTTCTAGAAAGAATTTAGAAATCATTTAAGTCATGTAAACCTTTTGTCATCATACTTCTGGCAGACACGTAATGCGACTTAGGCCTAAAGGTTTCGTTCAGTTGACGCATCATTCAGGTAATTACTGAAGTATGTCAACTTTCTTAATTTTCGATTGATGGTGTGAATGTGACCTGTTTTTAGGTAATTTCAACAAAACAAACCTGCTGTATGGCATGCGTAATTTTTAGTGTTTAGCTAAATAGTTTTGCAAATTAAAACGCAAACAAAGCGATCAATTTTGAAATTGGTTACATTCCCAGAGTTGATCTAAGAAAAAGGAAATGGGTGGAAATATGTCAAAAATAAGTGGAAATACGTCAAGAATTGGTAGCTAGACATTAGCAAGGAACTGACAAGTTGCATAGATGGAAGCCATGCAACGCTTCAGTAAATAGTTAGTAATAAAGACTTCACACAGCATGAGCTGTGATAAAAGCCACCTACCGCTTCTTTTTTTGACTAATAAAAGATGAACTGCATCTTAGAAGCACTCAGATTCTATCAAGTGCAGTGTACTACCAAACAGCAACCTCTTTTTCTTGGTGTGGTAATTGGAGCATAAACTATGATTTCATTTGTTTCTATGCTGAACTTGGTGGTTGTGATTGCTATTCCCGCGACACGAATTTAAACCGACCAGGTCACAAGCAAACACACTACCTACTACACTGTTTCCCTCATGGTCTGAATAATGGCAACACCAAGAGATGATATCACCTTTTCCATTGGCAGTCATGGGGCTATAAAAGCTATTTCTGCTACTAAACAAAAATCATCGATTTTTTCACTGTTCTCTTGGTTTGCAGAGCTCGCAATTTGTTGCCTAAAGAAAAAGACTTTTGGTAGAAAATCTTGACGGTATAAATGAGGTGCAAAGTCCGACTCTGGCAAAATATGACAATCAGAACGAGTGTCAAAGTGACTTCAAATACTCATAGCGCGGTTGTCCCAAGGCATTAAATGGAATTTCCAAAATCAAAAAAATGTTTACTCGACGCCCGAACGCAAATATAAATGACATGTGAGGACAATCGGGGGATTCTAGTCCCTGACGATCGGGTACTGAGAGTCAGGTTCCAAAGTAGACTAAGAAAAAATTAATATTATCTGCCGAACTATTCGCTGTTCAAATGAACAAAAAGGTTACAATCCCTCCGAATGAAGAAGTGGGCATAGGTGTCACCATTTTTAGGCGCTAAGACCGGTTTCTAATATCTTTAGATTAACGCTTAGTCACTGCTGTAAACAGTTTCGAAAAGCATGCTTGTGTTTTTAGGGGCTCTGCACAATGCATAGACGGACCATATACGGTCTATTGCCTCAAATATCTTGCAATTTAGCTCGAAATGTAAGGCTCAAAAAGTGATGACATATGGAATACAGGGCCGTAGTAAAATATTATATACAAGTACGTATACATACCATACCAATGGAACCGGTGGCCTGTGTATTTTTTAGCCTCTTAATAGCTGTGCGATAACTCCTTCAATATCGGGCAAATGGAATGTTTCTTCCTTGACTGAATTTAGGTTATAGTCGTGCCGTAAAACTCTCAACAAATTAACTTTTTATTTACTCCCATGGAGATGGCAGATCCTTTGGCTACTTCAAGCAGGCGAAGGCGCCCACCTGAACTCTGCATTAAACCGCAACTAGAGACGTTGGCCTCTTTAAAACCGTGCTCATTCAGTGCTGCGATGCGTCTCTATCACATCATTAGTAAAACCGTGGTCGATTTGGTTGCCATCTAGAAAGGGACAGGTTAATATGTGGATCCATAGGTGAGCGAATCTAGTATGCTACCGTATTATGCGCTGTTAAAAAATCAAATTGTCGAAAACTGTTTGGTGTCATGTCGTGGACACTTTGCTCTCTGACCAATCCGCATAAAATGCGTTGATGTTGTAGAATGTGATTCTGATGCTTTGATGTCGAAGTCATTCCCTTGACCGCAGACAAATCCCAGAAAAAATCCGCATCCAAACATATGCATTGTGTTCTGGCAGCAGTAATAAATGCTGCCTATCCAGGGTTTCTCTTGAACCGAAGTAGTATTTGCCTTGTACTGTGTGAGTACAAATTCCAGTTTTTGAATAGCACCCGGTTTTAAACAAAGTTCATATGTTCCGGGTCGTATTATTTTATCAAGCGACTCTTAGTATCCAAGACTGGAATTGATGATAACTATTTTTTTTAGGTGATAAGGAAATTACCCCGACGGCAGAACTTCAAACTCCGACGTCCGACTGTCAGAATCCACACAATCACAACGGGTGGAGCCTTGTTTATTCTTTTCTGGTATACGAATCAAAAACATGCAATCAGTAGTAAAACCCAAAACTCTTTAGCTAAACCCCATAATTGAACGCAAAGTTAAGTCGAGAAACCACTTGTGCGCAGAGCTCACCACTTTATGAAAATATCATCGGACCAATAAACACATGTCTGTCAATTGTTTTAAATTTAACAAAGAAACACTATTAAACCCGCAAATTGAAAGAAAATAAATAAACCTGCCCTGATTGTGTAGAACTTTGGCTCACAGTTCAAAGTGCTCACAGCGGCTAGACTAGCATTCATAGCTGTTACACTGAGAAAATAAAAGCGAAAATTATGTCTATTTATCGCCACAACACATTTTGAAGATCAAAGGCCTTCATCTGAACTTTGTGCCTCTCTCCAAAGTAGGTAGGTAATCAGGTCGTTTAGTAAATTTTTACTTCGAAGTAAAAGATTTCTAAATAATTAGGTGAAATACCAAGTGATAAAAGGCGATTGATAATGTTGATAGTGTGTCCACTTTATAATAAATTGTGATCCTTATCACACTTCAAGTGATAACATTTTTAAATGAATCAAGTGGACATGTACATACATATGTATGTATGTATATACCTGCAAAAACAGTTTTAAATTTAAAAACAAAATTCGATACAGAATTTCAAATATCAAGAGGGCAGGCAGTAGACAAAGTGATGGTTAACGATCTAACTAACAGCTGTTAAAGCTATGATATGCAAAAGGTTTGCACGCCATTTTAAATAGTAAATAGTATGTATTACATACATCAGAGAAGCTTGAGCAGCATAGATGTAAGCTGTGAAAACCCAGTCATTGAAAAAATCATTGAATCAATTTGTAGTAAAGCACTCCAAGATACTGCTTTGTCTGTATCTGAGAGCGTCGAGTTCTCGATGGGAAAGTTTCTCACTCGCGCAGTTGCAGGAGTTCTCAAAGGTCTCAAAATAAACAAATCCGCTGGTCCAGATGGTATTACCCCAATAGTTCTGAAGATGTGTTCTTCTTCGCTGGTAAAACCTCTCCGTAAGCTTTTCTGTCTTTCTTACTCTTCTGAACTCCTTCCAAGAAGATGGAAAACAGTATTTGTCCAGCCTGTCTCACTAGAACATCGCAGAAATGTCTCGTGTATTTTCCTATTTTATTGCTTATTCCACAAAAAAATTTTCAACGAAATAGCCACTTGCATTCCTCTCCTTCAAAATTTGACCCGCAATACGCGTCACGCTTCGAATTCATATCAGTTCCCCCTCAAGCCCAACTTTTGGACGTACTGTCAAATACAGGGATTCGTTCATAAGCCGAACAACACGTATGTGGAATGATCTTCCAGGCTCTATATTTCCTCGTCGTGTCAGACCTTCACTGTAAATGCATCGTTTAACTCCAAATTGAGTGCCCTCTTGCAGAAACTGTACGAAATTTGAAAAGAGTTTTTTATCAAGAAGCCATTTCATTGGCAAATTCATATGGTAAGTGAAACTGGCATGTTTTTAAATAACAAACGCCATCAACGTGCTCGTGCTAGTCCACTAACAAAAGAATCGTTACTGTTTCCCAGAGTATGCGCAAAACCCAAGAACATCTTCGTCGCAGAGCTCAATAATTGAAAATCAGTCGCACTTCTTTGAGGAAAATATTCCATGAAGAACTTGCTTGCAATAAATTCGGTATCATTTTTTTTTTTTTTTTTTTTCAGAGCAACAAGCAAAAGTGTAGAACTTGGGATTCCAAAAATCTCCACTTAGTCGCAGAGAAGCTTATCCTTAAACAGTGACTGTTTGGTGTAGGCTATTAGGATCATTTCTCTCCACTTCTTTAAAAAATAAAGCTGACTTCAAGGTTACGGTGAATGGAACGAGACACAATAACTGACGTAGTTGTGTTTTCGACTCTATTAAGACTCTTGTTACTCAAGCAATCCACAAACGATTGACGCATTCAAAGAAAAGTATCCATCAAGCTATTTGTGAAAAAAAGCCACAAACAATCGACCTTTAACGTTGTAGTTTTAATAGCAAATGATGGCAAATGATGGCAAATCTTTTATTATATTTACACCATATGATTAGCGGTGTAATTGATGCGAATTCGATAGGTTCTATAAAACCCAATATTCGCTTGGATCGTACAATCAGTGTAGTAGTAATTTATTGCATGTCGTTTTATAAAGAAAAAGGTACGGTATTTTTAAACCTATTAGTCTAGTGCTGAGTACAAACTTTGTTTCGATTTCCATTAAAGAAAGGACCAAATAAAGAGCCTTTTGGCAAGATTAGAAACTTTTTTTCTTGTTTCGGCGTGACACTAACATTTGCAATATTATGTTATTTTTTCCTACTGTTGCACTCAAACTCAACTGCTGGTCCATTGTTCTAACTATGTATGCACCTCACTAATGATTCTTACCCTGACTTTCGAGGAATGGTGAGAAGGAGCTTCAGCGATTAAGATCAATCAAATCAATCTCAAGGATTTGCTAATTGGTGCGAGCAAAGGCCGGGCAATAACAGAGAAAAAGCTCCACTGGATCATCTACATACATATTGATACTACTTCACATGCAACGCAAATGGCTGTGTCGCTGAAATCCCTCACATTGGAGTGCTTGGCGAAAGCAAAGCACTAAATGCTGGGCGACGATTGCAATGGCAATCTCCCCAAGTTCGATCTGAACATTAGAGCAAACAGCACAAATAGAGCCTAGGGTCTAGCTAGTCTCAACCCTTCGTATTGCGCGTGTTATATTTTTTGCACGAATGGAAGGACATATTCTGCAGTTATGTAGATCTTAAACTGAAGCTGCGACTATGCACAACGCTCACGTACAACGCAGGACAAGCACGTACACTTGGTAAACTATGAGTTGAAAATACGGGAAAGTGCGCATTCTCCATATTCAAGCACAATCACAACTTTTTTGGAAAATGTTAAGAAAAGGTACCCTGATTTTGTTAAAATTTTATAATTTACAGTGAAGCCTATTAATGGAAAACCCTGTACCCACATCAATCTTCAGGAATTTAGACAAATTCCTAACAAATTGACACCAATCTTATATAGACTAGTCTACCAAATCTAATCTTCATCACCATCTGGCTTGATAAGCACAAGACCCGAAATCAAACTATGCATAAAACCCTAGTTAAATCAAATAGATTTACGACCTAATAATTACAGAGTTGAACGGAATCTTTTAATCACCCTAAAAGCCATAGGCACTATCCCCCAGAAAGTTCTCTTCAATGCTTATCATAAAAAGTATAAAAAAAATGCTAATCATCACTCATAAGCCGAGTCTTATCAGTGATGTACAAAATTTTTGATAATAAAATTATAAATACAAAATCGTACAAGGTTACCATTAGAAGAGAACACAAAAAAAAGTAAATACCCACTGGGCACTTATTTTTCTACCAAATGGAAGAAGAATTTCTCAACCAAACGAGTAAAATGTTTTTTTTTTGCAAAAATAATGCCAACATCTGCATACCTTGCATTCTTTTCGCCATTTTCTAAATGCAAACATAAGTACCACGATTCCACCCCATCTACCTAACAGTTGTTCCTTGTTCCAGGAACCAGTATAGTGTCATCTTTGGATATTTTGTCTAGACCAAATAATAATAAATCCGGTAATGTTGCATCTCGTTCCGACATCAACCAACCGGCCATTCGTGAAAAAGAGACAAAACAACAAGCCAAAATAATTAACGGAAATTCACAATGAAAATCAACCTACCTACACCTACATAAATGACAAGACATTTCGGAAAATATCCCGATGAAATGACATAAACTAGAAAAACTGGTTTTCTATTTACTCATTGTTTATCCGGGAAAATACAACTGTACACATATATTGCAGAAAAAAAGGAAAACTGAAATGTATATAGCGGAAATAAACGCCAAGACTGACCACAATTATGGGTACTTGGTTACTTACATCATCAAGTTCGATAATATCGTCGTCCGAGTCTCGATGATTTTCCTCCTCGTGTAGTTCCAAATCGAAAACGTCACTAGCATCACTAACGTCAGCCATTATGAATGAACTATCGGTGATATACGTAACAAATGAAGCAATGGCGAAAATAAAATACCAAAAAAGTTTTTTTTTTCCTTGTTTTTTACTTTTTCTATTCGAGAATTAGTTTTCGGCGCGCGCGACGACAACGATAACTACGCGACGAGTACGACACACAACTACGGACTACCTACGGCGAAAGTGTAGTGCGCGAAACAGAAATGCAACCCAAAACACCCGTTTTACGAATGCAAGACAAGGACAAAGGGCAGTAGCGAAAAACGAAAAAAGACAGAATGACAACGGACAACTTGTTATCGGGTCTGCCTGCACTCGATTACGATTTATTGTTCTTGGGTCTCACATTCGGTGTTTACACACACGAAATGTTAAATTTCACTTGCTGCCACGCACACTGTCAAAATACGCACACGTACGCAACTTTTTTTTCTCTCTATTTCCGTCAAAATCGTATTTTTGGTTGACTTTTTTTTTTCTTGTTTAAGGTTTTGTAGGAATTTGTTTTCAATCAAAATTTATCGGTCAATAACGATTTCCAGGAATCTCTCACCACAAGTATGTGTGGGAAAATCACTCGTAAATCTATGTCACGCAATTGAATTGGTCACCTCACTACACACGCGAACTTACTCTCGCGAAACGATAACGAAGTGAAATATAATTCAGTGTTATGGCAAAAAAAAAGCCAAAAAAAAATAAATATTGTACGCACTTTACTTTTTAGGAATAGCTATTCTATAAAAGAATTGCACGCAATTTCCATATATTTCGCAGTAGGAAATTTTCTTTTCTCACTGTTTGCAGGAATTTTCTCTGCACAAATACAAAAAAAAACCCTTCAAGGAGGAAGAACAAAATTCATTTTCACGAGGAAACCACGGTAGACACTGGGTTTTTACACACTTGCCCGGCCCATTCCGTTGGACTTAGTGTGGTATTTTTATTTGTTAATTAGTTGAATTACTTTTTAATTGTTTATTTTATTGAATTCACTGAAATTTAGTCGATTTTTTCGATAGAAAAATTTGCGCGTGCTACGTGCACGAATCCCGTTTCCCACAGATATTTGTTTTCACGGAGAATGCTCAAATTGAACTGGTCAGAAATGAATGAAAGGAAAATGGTCGTTGAAGTATTGCTGCTTGTGTTTTACCAAGGACATGCGGTAATGTGCGTACTTGTGCTGTCTCTTTCGGATGTCGTAACTTTTACGGCGTACGTTCAGTGCAATGAATGCGATGATGCTGTTAGTCGAGGTTTCTAGTTATGGCATTGACGGTAATAATGTCTGATATTTATATGCACGTTAGGGTTGCCGCAATAAATATAAATATCACGTGACTTGGTTCAATATTCCATACTAAAAGCGGTTAGCGCGCTCTATAGATCATTTTACCAATCCATTACCGTTAATGCCTTCAATTGATGACATAGATTATTAATTTTTTCCGTCAATCTCTTAGAAATAGCGTATTGCTTGCATAAAAACTGAGATAAATAACTTTATTTTTCTTCGCATTTTTCAATTGCATTTATATATATCGCTTCGTTTGTTTTTTTTATTTCTAATTAAATAGCTTTGTTGTGCGTTGTAAAAATTATAGGTGCACACTCCGATAAAAACATATGTGGATCGCTAGCACCAGCTCCACTCTGTAATTTAGTGTAACTTTAAGTTATGTACATTGGCACCATTGCTAAAAATTATCTGGCAGCGGAAGAAGCGAACGTTTTTCTTCGTATCTTGAAGAAGATCGTGTACCTTCTGATTACAAATACAGATACTTGGCCCAACAGACCGTATGTGGTCCAGGGCTCATCGGGACCATTCGTTTCGTGCGTCTTATATTTTTTTCACAAAAATAACAACCAAACAAAGTTCAACGCAAGCGCTTTCTTCCTTAATTGTTTGCAACAACCGTTAGAATACGGAGCCAGATAAACTGAGTGTCAGTAAACCACTTCAGGAATGCGAGCGCTGTCGTTTGCCCATTAAAGATAACAGCATCTTTTTTCAAGACCCTACCTCAGTCTTGAAAGACCTTTATTGATTATTTTAATACAATCACTTTTAATTTGCGATTATGATGAAGCACTTTACTTTCTCTACTAATCTAACGGGCTTTCGACTCATGAAAATCTTTGTTTTTCATCCTTTCATCCTTGTCGATCACCAAAGCGGTGCTTCCAGTTGTCAATACCAAGAGATATAGGGCGTCTAAACTGGTGTCGGATACCAATGAAAGAAAAGCAAGAAACAATGCTCGAGTGTCTGCCTGGTTGACTTCGAAAAAGCCTTCGATACCTTCGATATACAAAGATCAACATCCTGTGTAGGAGGCCGCTATCTGGGGCCTCTACAGAGACCAGAAAGAATTGGCGAAAGTTCTCAACCGTGGGATACCACAGGCAGCCCCTGGCGTGTCGAAATATAGTTAGATGCCTTGGGCTCTGGCTAGACTAATATGCAATGGGACTGTTTCATAGCAGCAAACTCGAAGCAAAGATGAAGGTAATCTGCTATTTGGCGCTCATCCGGCCCATGCTCGCATATGGTTGTCCTGTGTGGTTCAACGTGGGCGTAAGTTTGATGGAAAGGATTTGAGTGTTTGAGTAAAAAAATTCTATTCCAATGAGGTCCTGTATAACAGGGTTAACATAAATATAGTAGATAATTTGCTGGTCAAGATCATTCGAAGGCACAATGCGAGAGCAATGAACTCGATGAATAACCTAATCTCTAAATACATATGTATGTACCACTAGAGAGTGCGATTTAACGACTTCATATCCCCAGAGACGTTCCTCTATCTAGATAGAGCCTACTCTATCTAATACAGGACAAAGTAGCGGTGCCAACTACGGCCGACATGTCGCACAGTACTACGGAGCGTCTCCGGTTCAGTAGAGCGGCATCAGGCCGAAGAAACTCCCTCGTCGTTTCATTTTGATTCGGGGTAGCCTCTTAAGGCAAACTGGCCTTTTCTTCAATGGTTGGCTTACATAGGTTTAAATCTATTAAATTAGAGCGCCCACATAGTGCTAGTAAGTTAGTATTTTTTTTTTACAGGTTTGTGGTCACGCCCAAATGGCGTGTAGACACTGCGACCAGAGAGATCTATTATGCCAAAGGCCACTTTTTAGGGCAGCAGTACTTCTACTTTCCTTATGAAAGCTATAATTAGAAGAAGCTTTTCCTAATTCTGCATAGAGCTACACATTCACAGTACATAAGTATGTGCTCTACGGTTTCGTCCTTTTCTAAGTAGACGCGGCAAGTGATATCTCATTCTCATTTTATTAAGGTGGCCAAATAATTGACAGTGACTAGTATGGAAGCTCACAAGCCTTCTTATGTCGTTTCTGCCATATTTTAGGATATCGACTACCTTTCCTTAAAAGGGTTGGTTTTTATCCACCAGACAACAACCGCGTATGTAAGGATGGATCCCACCACCCTGGTATATAACCAGAATATGACTTTTGGGGACAGACCCCAAGTTTCGCAATACATACGGCGACAGGCCCACATGCAATGTTATGCTCAACATGGGAGTTTCAGTTAATCCTCCTGCCCAGGACAACTGCCAGATATTTTAATTCATCGAAAAAATGAATGGTTGTGACATTTAGGGTCACTGAACCAATGTTCAGCGTTCTTCTTCTTGAGAACGGTACAACGACTGCCTTGCTGGGGTTAATCGATAGGCCCTTCCTAGCACACTAGTCTGAGACTACAAGGAGTAAGTTAGTATATAACATTGTTAAATGAGTTCAGCTAGTTTTAAGCTTTTTTTATAGCTCTTAAGAAGAATAATTCAATATCTAAATTCAATATCAAAAGTGCGTTGGACCACAAAGAGGGAGGTTCGAGGTTCGAATCCCAGAAAACACCAAAAAGTTTTTTCGCGGTCTCACCTCTCGCGAATGTCTGACAAACGTCTGAGAGTAATAACTGTCATGAGAAAACGTTTCAATTTAAAAAAGCCTTTAGAATTTGGCTCTAAACTGTAAGATCCCTTCCATTTGTGTGGAAAAATATAACACAAATAACGCGAATGGTCGCGAGAAGCTAGGCCCTAAACCACATACGGTCTGTTGCACCTTATCAGGACACCCTTTGTTTTCATTTTAGATTTCCAATTCAGTGACACTACCATGTGATGAGGTCTCAAACTTCAGTTGCTCGAAATTTCGGGATATTAAAAACCTATTTATATTAAAGTAACTTGTTCAGGCTCCACACTCAATAGCCAGTGGTCAAAATTAAAAACCATTCATAAGCATGGAAAATGAAACAATTTATTTGCAAGTTGTAATTACACCACATTTTCGTAACTAGACGTACATACATGTTTTATTGTTGACAATTTTTTTTTTCTGTTTTCTGTTGTTAAATATTTTCTTTGCATGCGTACTTAGGGAGAATTTTGCAACTAAACTTCTTTTTGGAGTGCAAAAATATATACGAATTGTTCATACTATTAACATTTGCAATAAAACAAAAACATATACTCGTAGTCCGTTTTTTTTTGGTTTGTGTTTATATTTGTCAAACAAGTGCACAGTTAAGTTATTTCGGTCATCCATCTAAACCGAAAATAACTGACGCAGTTCGCATTTATCGGTGAATTAAGATCTAAGGAAACTTAAAACTGTTTACAATCTCAAATGCAATCGTTAGAAATAAAAATAAAGTGAAATATAACTAAAAAACTATTATTCGAGCACCAATGAAAACTAAATATTAAATTATACGCGTTTGTGTGTTGGTTGAATAGCAAAACGGCCACCACAACAATGTCCCTCCTTATTTGTTTTGATTTTTCTAGTGTTTAGTGCGAGAGGATTCCATTGACATCCTGCTGCTGATGTTATTTTAAATTATTAAAACTCAGAGTGTCCCTTAGAATGGGCCGATCCCTGGGTAGAATATCAATACTGTTGCGACTGAGTACATTGTGGAATTTAGCTGGCATCTTTGGAGAGTTTTCCACCATTGATGCCTTGTCCTAAAAGAAAACGATTATCGTTCACATTCTGCAACACACTGTATCATGTTCTTTCACAAAAACAACTAAATATACTTTTTATTTGCTTTCATAATCAAAAATAAAAAAAAAAACAAACTCAAAGTAAAGGTGTGTGAAGTAGTTAACGCAAAATAAATGACGGTTGTGTATGAAAACATTAAGAGTACATTCTACGTACATTATAAAATAGGTACATAAATATTACACGATGGGGGGTGGATGAGGGAACAAACTAAAAATAATTATAATGATGAAGTCAAGTGAAATGGTGGTCTCTCTCTCTCTATTAAAGTCGCCCAATGCACAGACGTTCGGCCTAAACTACCTGATTGCTGCCTGCATCGGGACCTGGATTTGTGTACGACTGGAATGTGGGGGCATCGCGCCGCGTCGTAACCTTTTCCTGGATCGAGTTAAATGTTTTTGAGAGCCATGGCTGCCAGCTGTTGCGATTCGTTTGAATCTCTGAGAGGGTAGCATTAAGCTGATGGTTTAGGTCCTGATTTTTGCACTCGGCCTCCACTTGAGCCAGTTTGGCTTGAGCAAGTTCAAGCTCTAGCTCACGTATCCGTTGCAGAGCAAGGTTGAATGGATCTAGTGGACCCAACAGCGGTTCTTCTGTTTGCTTCTTTAGTGGCTTTAGGATTTTTTTGAGCGATGAATCTTCTTGTATATTTTCAGAACATACCCCGCATCTGGTTATAGTTTTCTACAAGGAAATTTTTATTAAAAAAATGTAATTCTAAGTACCTAGGTTACGGTCTTACGGTCATTTCCTCAATAACCTCATTTAGCTTGGTTATTTCTTGTTCCTGGCGTTGGATGATCTGCTTGTAATCCTGTGTAATACCAGTGTGTGTCTTCTCCATTTGTATTGCCTTTTCATTGGCATCATCTACCTTCTGTTGTAAGTGCGAAATTTCGGTTTGGAACTTTTTGCGTTCCTCACCGAATTTTGCCTCGTAAATTTGTGCCTCTTTCTCGATTCTTTCATCGTTTTTCTTCTGTATAAAGAATTCATCTTCGTATTGTTTAAGCTTTTTGACTTTACGTTCGCAGGCCATTTTCATAATTTTACGGGCTTGACTAGAGCTGCGACATTTTTTGGGCAAGGTGACACGGAAATACTTTAGAATACCTTCGAAATCTAGTTGCCGAAGTTCTGCTTCGCAAATGGACAAGAGAGTGATGGCGACTTGGAAAAGCAAAGGTATACCATCGAGTAGGAATACATCAAGTACGTGGAACACAAAACAGAGTGGGAATCTTGCGGTGAATAGCGTAAGGAACCACTGTGATGCATACATGTGAGTTTCAACGCCGCAACGTTCGAAATGTTCGTGAAGCTTTGGCAAATGTTCACGAATTAAACGGTCAAGTTGGAATAATCGCAGGTAGAGAGACTCAAAACCTTGCTTGTAAAGATCACGCAGACCGTACTCATACATAAGTGAGACAAGCACACAGAAGGAATCCTCTTCGGGCATCTGGTAGGAAAAAAATTATGATTGTCTACATATACATAATACCAAATAAAGAATGCAAAAAACAAAACAACTTACGTGCAATAACAAGCTGGCAGCAATGAAACTTAGACCCTGACAATAGCCAACTTCACTGTCGTAAACTGCATACGCTTTTGATACTTTAAACAGCGCATCTTGCCCAGACCCTCCGGTTTCTCTAAAGCATTTGTGAGCAGGAAATGTTCTATGGATGTCTCGTTGAATCACTGTTTCGCACTTAGTCTCCTGAAACAAGGTAATAAGTATTAATATTAAGTTGTAAAATTCAATAACGGTGGTTATTACTGCATCAAATGATAAGCGAATATGTGAATATCCAATTACTGTTACAACTTGTTTGGGCCGTGTGTATTTCACCACTAAGCAGTTGTTCGTTAGCTTAGAATGTAATGAAAACTGAATAATCGCTTTCTGGGTGGCAATAATTAGTATAAGGTCTCGTGAATGTTATCTGCCAACAGGTGTTCCTTCGTTAAATCGTTAAAATAACGAGAAAAACCTTGCACTTCGAGAAGGTTTCTGACAGCGTGAATCGAGAGTTAATCGGGATAGCTTTGTGGAAAAACTCATTGCAATTATAAAAGTACAAAATGTCGCGTTCTTCCCAACAGTAAGTTTTCACACGCTTTTGAAATCCGAAGCTGAGTACGAGTAGGGCTGCATTTAAACACTGCTGCTATTCCTGGTGATAATTAGTGATGTTATTCGCGCAACATTATCGGAAAGAAGTAGGGAAATCATGGGCAAAGGCATCGTTCCTTAAAAGTCTGGATTACGCTGACGATGTCTGCTTGAAATGCAATATTCGACTATTTAAAAGACAAGGTAAATAGAGTAAGGCTGCTTGCTCAACTTAACATTGCTGGACAGGATGTCGACAAAGTTGGCAGTTTTTTTATTTAGGAAGCATTCTTTCGGCTGATAGTGGTAAAAGAATCCGAAAAGCAAAGGGTACGTTCCCTATGCTATCCAAAGACTGGAGAATCAATGCATCCAGCACTGTTTCGGTTCACAGTTATGTCAGTAATCCTATGTATATGGGTGCAGTACTTAAAAAGTGACCACCACAGTCACTCGTGAGCCACAAACCTTTGTACACATTGAGGGTTTTCTCATCAAATCGTGTCTCAAACGAACCCCTCCATATGTGAAAAGATGAGGAGCTAATAGGCATCACCACATGGCGAACAAAGTTTCAGACCATTGCAGTCTAGCAGAAGGGCGGACCGCTCTAAGCAATGATAAAGCGTGGCGCAGAGTTTCGTATCCCAACTTGTAAACTTCTGCTATGGTTTGAAATTTTATGCACAATTGAAATTTTAAACAGCAAGATGTGAGTCAATGTTGTTAGATGAGTGCCGAATATGGAAGACCATCAATGGCACAAAAGAGCTGCAATCATTCGTTAATCGATTTCTTTGAAACATATTGCGAGTGTTCTATACCGCATTTTAGACGGAGTTTGATACGAGAATGGTTCGGGAATAGGTTCGGCATAGATGCTATTACACAGGAAAGAAACTCGAGCTGGTTGGAATTAAGACACATCGCCGGAAACCGTGCACGATGAAAAGTGGACATATTAGGTTTGGTTACACTGGCAGCCTGCCTTGCCTCAGTGTACATCCGTTGTGCTACCAAATGGATGATAATCCCATAACTACCTGCAGAACCAACCGGAGCTTATTATGAAGGCTGCAGGTGACTAATATCTATGCTTATCAGTTCATCGAGATTATCGATAAAGTAGAACCTTACGTTAGTTTTCTTTGGTTAGAGAGGGGTGGGGAGATAAAGGATAAAGTTTTCTGTACGTCCACACAACATCTATTGAAATCATTTGAGAAGAGTCGTAGCCTATTGCCCGCCTTGTCAATGATGCAGTGTCTTCTGCCCATATGCGATTTGTGATCTTGATCACATTTAGTTCTATTAGCAGTTTACATGTAGCGAAAGGCATGCTGAGATTCCTACATAAGATAAGTTGTGCCATGTCTGACGAGTCCATCTGCCCGGCACCCAAATAAGGTGAATTGTGAATTGCTGAGATATCTCATTACGAGATACACAACAATTTAGAGAAGGTATTGAATTCAAAGTGAGATTCTAGGGATTTAATCCAAAGCTCTGCTGGTAAAAGTAATGATATCCTGGATAGATACCACATTGTGCTCACGCTATGATTAGGCCTCATTGATCGGCACATCTCGGCTAAAAAACATACGAATTCGCACACTGAAATGTGTAAATGTTTTCATTGTCGCTGAAAACAGTTGAATTCCGAGGTTTGGAGACCAAAAAGAGCTTGGATACAATAATTTTACCTTATCTTACTATATCCACAGATGACTGAAATGCAGTAGGTACCAGAACTAAGCGTTCATACACAAAAGGTATTTGCGTAGAGAGGTTGCAGTCCATAAATTCAAAATGTTCTGTTATGAAAGGGTAACATTAATTTTATCCATATAAGCCCAAGGGCCTAGGTTTTTATAAGAATTCTTGTTGTGCTGTTTACGGCCTAGCTTTTCCACTGCTGATTACTGTGTTCCAGTCCGACTTACTACCGATTTTAAAAAAAAAAAAAATAATTACTACCATACCACCATATCTCAGTTAACTTTCAAATCACATTCTATATTTCCGATGCTATACAATGCTTGCAATATATTCAACTCTTACCGCAAGAGTAAATTTTCGCTGGTTGATGATTAATTGCACAATTTAATTAAAATTTAGAACTCAAATAATAACCACAATTAAATTCCCCAATACCTTATGTGTAGACAAAGAATTTTAGCACGTCAGTAATAAAATAGTCACGAAAATCTTGTGTTATTTAATGCATTAACTATCACACTCTCGCAGGGTTATTATTCTCAAAAACAAAACAGATAAGCTGTGAAAGGTCGGCGAAGCTTTTATATAATGAGTCACAAAATAATGTGGTTTTGCTCACTCCTTATACTTATTCTTGAGCTTTACATTTACGGGGAGATACATGTAGATAATTTTATATCGCAGTTCCGGAAGTACTATGACGCAATTTAAAAACTGCACAGTTGCAAACAAATTAGTCACTCTTATGAGTAGTTAGATGCAATGACTTTATTGTTCTCCCGTAGCGGCGATACCATAAAAGTAAATAAAAAATTTAAAAATAAATAAATAAAAATGTTTACTTACTTTGGTGATCAATGTCCTGTACATATCGGTCATGTCAACTTTGCTCTCTACATTCGCTAGTTTCTGCCAAATTTTTCCTCTCAAAGCTTCTGGAACTCCCAATCGTACAAGGTTTGCCAAGTTTTTGGGTCTCTTTTCGGTGTCCCACTCCTTTAAAATTGGATCCCATTCATCTAAGGTATCCTGTGAGCAATCTTTCGACACTTCACCAGTGCCACTGAGCAAAGGTTCATCACCATCCGAACTGTAATCCGTTGGACAATCATCCTCAATAGATACAACACTTGATGATCGAACCATTCTCGATAAATTGTTTATGCCAAACTTAAGGAGCGATGAAGACTGTGGTGTCGGTTCGAGTATCTCCTCTGAGGGATCAATCGATGCCA
This sequence comes from Blera fallax, assembly GCA_946965025.1. NCBI lineage: Eukaryota > Metazoa > Arthropoda > Insecta > Diptera > Syrphidae > Blera > Blera fallax. Next base: position 54,549,062 of record OX337245.1, read on the forward strand.
CCTCCCAAGTTGCTTCATCTGTTTTCTTCAAATGCAAGTAGAAACGTAGCGACATTGGTCGCTTTGATGTGAAATGATCCATTATACGAATTTCTGTTTGCGACTGTATTGTGACTGGCGTTTCAATAACGAATCGTACTGGCTCTTGAATTCCGCGAATAACAAGATCAACAGCTACAGTGAGGAACATTTTCTGAGATTCAAAGTTAAGCTGTTCGAAGGCTTTGTCATTGGCCTTCCATTCGGCACGGATTTGATACGGATTCAGGCATAATGCAATTTGGTTATCGGTGGCAGCTACTTGATAACCCATTGAGACCATGTCAAGTAGCTGCATATCGGCTTGTCGAACGAGCTTGCCCGGGCTCAAGAGAACTCCGAAGCATCGCTCTATAAAAAGTGGCTGCAAAGTAGTTGATGCGGTCTGCTTGACAGTGATGCAGACTTCTTTGTCTGTGTTGCAACGTAACTTGAAGCATGATTTGTCACCTCGTGGAACAGCAGAATATGCCTTGGCGACTTTCTCACGAATCTCCAGAGATACTATAAATTCGTAACCGGCTACGTTAAGTGGATTGCCACTTATGTCCGAAGTTATGGAGTTTATCATTATACTATCCACGGCAGAGGTAACGCTGCACGTCAAACTGGCTGGATATCGACGAAAAGCTTTATGAAAACATGCTAGCAAAAATGATTCATTTAAAATGTATCTTGTTACCGATCATTCACCATCTTACCGCTGACTTGGTTTACAGCTTCAGGTATCTGGCATCGGAATACATGGCACTGAAACAGCGACTCGCCGTGTAGCCAAGTGAATGCAAAGCAACCGTGCTCGGTGCTTCCTATTGGTCCACGGAAATACAGAATAATGCTTTGTACTTCAAACGACGATATAAGTGAATTGTTGTCAGCATCATATAACCTTTAAAAGTGAGATCATTAAAATTTAAGTCAATTATTTAAATGGGAGAACCTTACATAACAAGCCCATCGGAGCAGTTAGGAATACTGACAGAGACTTTGAGACCGACTGAATTCGATCCGCTGTTCAGCTCGCACATGATCCTATGAATGTCTAGCTCTGATTTAGGTGCGTTTATGTTGGCCGCACCCAAGTATGTCACTCCAGAGAAAATAGTGCAACCCTGTTGGTCAATATCTGAAACTAAAGGCAATGAAAATCTTTGAGCAACACTTGCCGCAAATGCAGCATTCATAAATGGCAATCAAAATCAATTAAGAATTCATCATTACTCCTTTGATTTACTTGGCATTTGAATGTCAAAAGTAATGGACTTGAATGCAGTTGATTTAAGACTAAATGCGATTAATAGTACATACATAGTATGTATGTAGATAAATACAGATGTTTTCTTTGCTTGAGCACTGACTTAAATTACTATTCACATCGCATTGATGGGTACAAACGCTCGTGTTTCCGTCTAAATACCTTAAGATGCAAACGTTCCAATTTTCTAATAATAAATGCCTGCATCCAAAATTCACCTAAAAATTCATTATTCGTTCTAACCACCTTTTATGGCTCGTTTGTTGGATTACTGAGCGAGATTATTTAATGCTTTTATCTCAGAAAACACCAGACAAATTTTTAACGGTCTCTCCTCTTACGAATGTCTGACAAACATTGTCATGAAAAGCTTGTCCATTATGCTTTTCCAATGCGTTAATAGACTGTATTTTCTGTCTTTTTTATTGTTTCATGGAAGGCAGTCTGATGACAACTGCTGTTGCTGTTGTCATATGTGGTGACCACATATGACAACCCCATTTCCAGCAATTGTTCAATGATAGATAGAGACAGTGATAAGGCAAGACGAAGCAGTCCCTCCCTCCTATATAGAAGAGTTTAAAGAAAATATGGCCGATGGTCTCTCAGCGGTGATTTTTTTCCAAAACGCAAATGAAGTCTTGGTAGAAGGCAAGCACCAAATCATCAATCACATATGGTTAGACGAAAGCCTGTCTGATGACTGGAATATTAGCTATATAATGGCTTACGCCATTATGAATTTTAAGTTGAAATAAATACACCGCCAAGAATTGTACAATACGATGACCGACTTTAGAATCCCGAGTAAATCCAGGTGAACACCGTAACGCATGCAGTGTAACTCCTCTGAGCTATTCTAAACGTATAACTAGGGAAAAACGTCACTATCGACAATTACGACAATAAGTCCCTGAAAATTTAAATAAGGAACACTCTCTTTAAAAAAAAAAGTTTTATTTTTCAACATAAACTCCTTTTAGCTCGAAACACTTCGTCCAACGCTTCTACAATTTTTTGATGTCCTCCAAATAATACGATTTCTCGGGGCCCTCAAAATAGGTGTTTGTTTCATCGGTGACGGCTAAGTCTGGAGAATATGTTGGATGAGGGAGCAATTCGTAACCTAATTCATGCAATTTTGCCATTGCGACTGTGGACTTGTGCGCCGGTGCGTGGAAGAGAACTTTTACGAAAATTCTCGTAGGCGTCTGTTTCAAATGGCTGTCACAACAAAACTATTTGGGTGCGTTCTTTTGAAAGATGGTTCTTGACAAGTAAAATGTTGTATTTGAGGAAGAAACGCCATCTGTTTTAGTTTTCAGGGATTTAGTAACCCACCCTCGGATAATTTCAAGTTTATCTGGCTAAGGAGCAAACATAACTCCTCAAACCTCTTAGTGAGACATTGGAACTGAATAGACGAAAATTTCAGAAGAGTACTCTGGACTAACACATCGAAGTTCGAGGTCTTTGGGTCAATAAATTTTCGTGCGACGCAGCACTGGCCAACAGATGCTTTTAAACTGCGTAGTATTCACGGTCTGCAAATGGAGTACGAAATTTGCTGCTTACCGAGAGAATGATGAAAAATAGGACTACAAACCTAAGATGGGTTTTGGCATTGGTTTAAGTCTGATCTGGACTCCAAACACACTTAATTATGCAGAAAGTTCCTAGAAAACAAAGAGGCTGATAGATTCATGGAAAACAAGACCTGGTCGGCACAAAAACCTAATCTTACCCCATTGAAAGAGAGAGCTGGATAGACGTGTCCGAGAACGATGTCCATAGACAAAATTCGTGTTATGCTCCTCATACATAGGTGCATTGTTCGAGTTTCTTACCACATCAATTGCCCTTGGTAAGTAGGTGCCTTTTCGGGAAAAGTCAGATTAAGCAACTCATAGAGAGATTGGTAAATAATTGATTGTCAAATAATTTTTTTTAATTATATTTTGCTTTCTATTTGCATACTTTTAATTTCAATCTTATTCCAGAATTGTTTTATTTTAACAACAGAGGAATGAGCGAAAATCGATGTTTCTTACTCCATGGAATTTTCAAGACCATGAGCGAAAAGTCCAAAAGTAAAATTGAGCGAAGTGATCATTGTATACGAAATCATTTCAAAAATCGCAAATCTTATGGCAATAACTACTGGGGAAAATCCGTAACAATTTAAAATAAACCGAAAATTCAAAGATTGACATTCAATTCAGCTCCTTCCACGAGAAAAATCATGGCATCAGCTACGGTTAACATCAGTAAATAGACAATTTGTAAGATCGCGAATTTTAATCGCATTTGAATATGTACAGAATTCAGGGACAGCTTTTTTAGGCTTTTTAAGTTTTAAATGTGGAGCACTCAAAATAGCACCACAAACTGTCAATTTGCTAGCTTTTACTTGCAGGAAAAGCTTATAGGCATAAGAACGTAAAGATAAAACACGAAGTTTATCTACTTAACTGATCATCGTATCTATTTATCGCCTTTTGTGTCAGCATAATGAATCGACCTGTGATTAGTTATGAACGTTATTCCGTGTTTTTTTTTTTTTTAATTCTGGATCTATTTTTAATGCAGAATAGAAAAAAATGTTTGATGTTATTGAGTGCTAGTTATATTAATTGATATTTTTTAAAAATATAGAAGTCTAACAATCTTCTGCATTGCCCATCAACAAAGGAACGGAAGGCGCGTCAGTAGTAGTGAATTTCCCTTAACTATCCCTGGCTTGAATAATATAATTTAGTTTATCAGAAATAAGTTTCTAATAGGATAAGCGCAGGGAGGCCTAGACTCTTAATAGCCAACACAAATTTTGTTTTAATCAAATCAATGCAGATAATCCACATCAGTTTTCTAACACTAACTACTTGCACTCATATACACAAAACAGTGTGCCACCACATTAATCTGACGTTCTTGAACTTCTGAGCTCATAAACTACAAGCGAAATTAACTGTAGTCGCAACAATGCCTACTTCTTTCTACAATGACATGATTTTAAAAGCAAATGAAAAGAACTTGTATGTCCTATTCAAACTAATAAATACGCACCTTCTTCATCTGTGTCACTTTTTTCCGGTTTCATGTCATCCTGCTTCTCACCACCTGCTGGGCTAGCATCGATACAATCATAGAACACTGAATGGCCTACTTTGTTGACATCTGGGGTCGAAATATCAGATTTAGGTGACAGTAAATCACCATGCCGGCCAAGAGTATGACTACCCAGTTGTGTGAATCTACCAGTCGATTTAGAAGTCCCAGCCAAAGGGAGTGTCAACGACTTTTGTGCCAACTTTGCAGCATTGGACGAAGCTGGTAATATTGAGAAATAAAAAAATAATTAAATATGTACATACATACGTAAATTAAAAAAAAATCTTTTCACACAATTTTGCAATAGAATATGTATGTAAAAGCCTACAAGAAGGGCGTTTGTTTACACTACACAATGGATATGTACCATGCACCATTCTACTACAAATACACTTCATACAAAGGAGGAGGAGGAAAATACAGAAAATCAAACTAACTCCAATATGCCAATGACATTGTTTAATTTGTTTTTTTCCTTTAAAGTAACGCAATTCGTATTTACTACGCGCCAGCTGATGCTCTGTTTTATTTGTTACAACACGCACGCGATTCAGAGAATTTGATTGCTATCGTCGTTCTATTTTATTGCCTACGTCTGACTGATCATTCGCCTTCGAAAGATCACCAGCAAATCAATATTGATGAGAAAAGCTCTCACTCTAATAATAAACCAACTTTAGATCAATTATCGACCATTCGCGTTCCTTTCGTTGGAAGCGCCCGAAATTAACTCACGCGACAAAAATGAAAAAAAAAAGAACTAAAGCACGATAAAGTCCAATTGAGCGAAACACGATAAAAAAAAGTTACAAAGAAATAATAAAAGAAAGAAAAAAAAAACATAAAAATCTAGTGAGTAAGCGCAGTGGTTCTGTGTCGGATAGTTGATCTTTTTTTATTTCCTTAATTTTAAAATTAAAATTCAAAAAGAAAAACGTTTAACAATCGAATTACGAAAGAAATTCTTTCTTTTTGCCACATTCAAATTGATTCGGAGTTCGATGAGAGTAGTACGATAACTAAATAAAGTAGCACAGGAATGCTTGAGATTATTATTATTGTTTCGTTTAAAATTAAGTAAACACGATAGAATACATGAGTGAGTAGCCAAAGACAACGCCTATGATTAGAAGCACCTTATCAAACATTTCAGAAAGTGATATATGAGTTTAATACAATTGAAAATATCGAACATGCAAATGAAAATTGGTGTAATCTTGCACTTGTTAAAACAGGGCGTTTAAACTAGGTGGGAAAAGCTGTTTAAACTAGGTGTTACAACACAACAATCTAAAGAGTAAGTTAGAGATGTGAGCGGAGGGGCAAGAAAATAGATCTTTCAAACATTTTTTTATTAACAAAAAAGGAATAGACATTAAGAGAATATTGTTTTCTTATCTCTTTCAGGCAGTTCCCCATAAAAATGGCTCCTAAACCAGTGTCTATGCAACGTCTACGCCCCCCAAAGTGATTAGGCGGAACTTTCTCTGATTGCATAGTATTTTTGTGCATGTACATATGTTGCTGTCTTAGTTTTGCAGATGACAAACAAAATCGAAATTTTCAATTTTATGGCTATCCGAAGTATTCACCCCGATTTTGGTCACACTCTTTAGTACCTCTCCTAAAAGCGACATCGAAAACAGGCTTTTACCGCTATTAAGCGTCAACCTACCGCATTTTATCCTCTTCTAAAGGGAATTAAAAGAATTCACAAAGTGCTATATCTGGATTGTAAGGCGGATAAGTTATGTTCCCACTTTTCAAGCCGTCAAAAACTCGATAGCTTGCGATGCGGTGTATAGGTACATATTGGTGCATTGTCATGATATAGAAGAATACGCCTTTTTGGAAATTTTTGGACAAATATCCAGCAAACAAATGGTGGTGTACCATTCACCATTCACCGTACAACGATCCAGTGAAGCAGAGGCAAGATGACCCCTAAACTCAAGTTTAGTCACCGGAAAAAATGCTGAGCACACCTTTCAACCGGCCGCGGTTGAATTTTTTGAGCATTTTTCCTTCCATCGGTCAATTCAGGCCTTCCATTGCATCTCGGTCAAATTGTTCAGTATCCACTAAGCACAGCCAGAGGATTACGGAGAATTGTTTTAATTCGGGTCACCGACATATCCAAGGAGGATTAGACTGTAGGAGAAATTATTGCCATCTACCAGAATGTTCCAAACAAGATCAATGGACGCCCGTTTTTAACGACATACGCCTGCGTTGAACCTCATTGAAACGCCTTTCTATAGTGGCTGAGAATGATGCTTCAAAGCAAAGCTATCTTTTTATTTTTTGAGGACTGTTGTCAAGTTAACGTCGAGTTAGTAAAGGACTTTGTCAACCTTGGCTCTGCTATAAATTATGACAATAACACATCAGCAGAAATCAAACAAGAATAACTCTTGCCATTCATTATTTCTTTGGGCTAAGAAGGCAATTGAGTAGTAAGGCCCCAAACAACTAAGGAGAATCTATACAAGACCTTATCCAATCCAGTCCTGCTTTATGGCGCTGTGGCATAGACTTTTTCGAAAGCGGGTGTAGATAACATCGATCATTTCGAGTTTCCGTTCCGTTTGCTTTGACGGGCTTTGGAGGAGAAAGTTCAACGATGAAATTTAGTGAACGGACATCAATTTTCCGTCCCGCAGAATCTTCAAATCGTAACCGGAGGGACAATGCAGTAAAGGACGATATCGCCTAAGGTGGCGCGCACAAGTTTGAGAGCTGAAAAAATGCTGTGTCGATTCCAACTGAATGAAAATGTTTTAAGTAAAAAAAAAATACTGCAACTGCTCCACGACTTCATAATCTTGGGTAGATTACCTACAAATGTATGTATATATGCAGTTTAAGTGTTGAGATTCCGTACTTTTTATTAAATGTTTAAACATACTAAATGCAATCAGCAGCGGCGCTCCGAATATAATATGGCTAAGGCTCGGCATTAAGGCTGATAGAGTTCCAACAAACGAAGGAGTGAACAACGAATTGGCCAAACCAGTCGTCGCCAACCGGACGAGAAGAGTTGACGCCTACACTGTCCTTTATATTGAATCACTGCCAATAGTTACAGATAGATTCGAAAGCAAGCATTGAATCGTATCTAGTTTTCTCTAAAAAAAATCCTCTTCTTTAATCTCCCGAGCCGTTGCAGTTTCCTTCAGGTTGAAGTCAGCATCGCTATTCAAGAAGAGACAGCCATTCAAATTCATACAGGTAGCACCATAACAAATCTGTGACAGAACGCCGTCTAGCTGAATACTACAATCAGGATCCAGGTTACTGCGACATACCGGAGAATTGCAAGGCTAACGAATTCGCTCGATGCTGCTATTATACCAGAAAAGACATTTTGATGTACACGGGAGGAACCCACTCCAAACATTTTCGTACGCAGGGGCCCTACAATAGTCAATATTAGAGGGGCTACTCTGGGTGAATACGTTTTTAACAATCTTAATGATCTCAGTGCATGCACTCTTAACACTAAAAATATCAAACTAAACTTCCAGGAGTAAGCAGAGTGATTTACCCGTCTTAATCAAGTGGGAACACCTTCACCCGGAGGTACATTTTTTTAACCTCATGTATTAAAAAATTGTTTATCTACAAAATTCCTTTAAATAATCACAAACATTCTTAGATTTCAAACATTTCATCGACCATTTTGTAGTTTTTTTTAATAAAAAATAAAATAAAATTAAAACTAACATAAGCATGCAATAAAACACATTTAATCATATAAAGTGAAATGTGTGCACATAAACTAAATGACGCATAAGTCCTAATACATCTACGAAGCACATAAACACTTGGTATCACCTGTTTCTCGCATTAGACCTGAGACATTCACCACATTGTTATTTACACCGTTCTCATCGTTCATAGCATCCAAAATGCAGGCTTGAACTTCCATCGAATTACGTCCGTTGTTAAACTGACAGAAAGACTTCGCCACCGAATCCATACACAAATCGTTCAGAAGTTCATAGTCGCACTTCGAAACAATTAGATCTAGAGACACATTGTCAGGCGTTATACGAATAAAAAAAACCAAAAAAAAACAGTGAATTCAAGAGTGAAACCAAAATCTATAGACACACACTAGGTGCAGTTATGTATATAAAAGAGCGAAAAAAAAACGTTGTATTAAAGCATAGGAGCATGCTCATGATATGTTTTTCTGTAGTCATGCATTCGTGCGCGCAGCGACTTTGGGGGACAAAAAGCAGACTACCATATCGCGACTACTCTTAAAAAAGATTGAAAAAAAGTTACGCATACAGCCGGCCAAGTGTCGCTTCTCACCTGTTTGTTCCAGTTCTCGGATAGCTTCGGTCATATCGTTCTTCAGATCATGGAAATCACCGTTATTAGCTATATTCAATGTTGGTGACTTGCTGAGCTTCGCATCCATTGGGGTGTCTGTAACAATTTCGTATTCTCCACTTGTACTTATAGAATCAGAGGATTTCGTACTGAGGTTATCATCCATGACGTTTCCAATTCAATCCACTTTCGTAATTCAAAGTGTTTTCAATCGCAATTTAGTCTATCAACGCAGCTGCTCGATTCATCCTTTTTTCTTCTGAGACTCATCTACTCCAAGCAACTCACCAACTCATGTACTGAAATGAGAAATACACTGTTAGACTTATCAGTAGAACGCCGATGGCTCTTCCCCCAATGCACCCTGGCAAATCGATGATGATTAATCAGTGCATGTAGACACCCCACCGATAGCAAAAACACTAAGACTTTGTGCACAAGTTTGTCGAGTGCTTGAATACACAAAAAATAATCCGAAGAAAAAAAAACTAAATTCGGTAACTCGGGAATGCGGTAATTTTCTTGTAAAACCACCTCTCTACTTGGCTTCGAATTTAATTAACATATTTTATTGGTCCTATTGGCAATGCAATTTATGCAATTCGTATGATTTAAATAAATTTTCTTTTTTCTCTCCAATCGACTGTCAAAATCGATGACGATGGCCATCGAATATGCAAATGGAAACTTGTCTTTCAATTATTATCGCTGTTGCACATTTTACTTACCATGAAACATTGATTTTATTGGAATAACAAAAAAGTAATTTTATTGGAGATAGTTTTGTGATAAAATTTTTTGGAATTCGGATACGTTTGTTCTTTTTTCAGACTCAAGTTCTACTTTTCTCAGCTGCGTGAGGTACCTCGCACACTCCATTGACAAGCTACACGCACACAATTGAAGAAGTGGTTCACCTATTCTAATGTTTACATCTTTTTTATTTGCAAACAATTTGTAGGAGTGAAAAGCAATAGTGCGGGCTACATTGGTTGGAGTAGGGTAGCAAGATGTGTGTCGCCATTATTGCTCAACTTGAAGTTGTCAAATATCGATAAGGTAGTTTAAAATATGGGAATTGTGTTTTTGGTATTTTGACTAGCAGATGGCGGTTTGCAGAACTGAAATGAAAACGTCCAACTAGATAAATTAAAAGTTTATAAACCTTTTATACATTTTTGAGATTAAGTATGTTTAGTTAATCTTTTATTTAATCTAGAACCCTTCTAAAATAAGTTTTAAAATACTATTCTGGTCGTCCCTGAGCAAATTTCACCGCAAAAAAAAATCAAGGAAGTATCGAAAGCCACCTGGTGTGTGGAATCGCAGTATGTATTTCAACGTTAGTTGAAGTAGTTATTCTAAGCCCTGGTGTTATGGAAAGAAGGCCAGAAAAGTGTTCAATCAGAAGGAACCTAGAGAACGAAATAGTTAAGCCAAAAGAAAGTCCTGAAGAGCGTTCGAACAAAAACTGGTGGGAAAAGACTTCTTTGTTAAGGATGTGAGCATTTCGAAGGTCAAACACTTGCCATGGTCTAAATTTCATATAGGAAATTTTGGCGACATAATGAATGAACTTCCTATGGATCTAGGGTGTTTTCGAAGTTGTTTGGAATCCGTGTGGTCCTTTTTCAAGCCGATAACAAAGTCTTCAAATTTATTGATAGATCCCAGGCCTTCAATATAATTCCATTAAAGCCCAATCAGAGAAACAACAACGCAAGTGATGGTCCCATGCATTTAGAATGTGCACCAGCTACATTTTGTTATGCTTGCTCAAAATTGGATGGACAGAATCCCAATTACCGTGAACGATGACGAAACGATAAACTTGGGTCTTTCTGTATACTTTCGTTTAGAGAGGCTTAATTCTCTTCACTACACAGATTCTTTGGACGTGATGGTTTCATTATTATTTAGAGAGTATACATGTTGTACAAAATCTATCCACAGTTTGACAGATGGCTTGCTCAGATGAGGGATGAAGGGTTATGTGTGCTATAAATTATCTTCGCGAATTGACGACTGGTTTTTAAATAAAATTCTGATACAATTTGATACAGTTTTTTAGGCTTGAGCGTATTCAGAATGATTTGCCAGAATATAATCGCCAAAAATAGTACACATAATGACAGCTCAGTGTGACAGTTATCGCCATCGTAACTTCTATTCAAGCAACAAAAAACGCAACACCAATTTTTAAAGGAGCTCGTCAAACTTCGACTACCCTGTAGCTGCTTGGGGTACCTTCAGCTGATATGTCGTAAAGTCTATCAACTGCATTGGACTTGAAAAAAAATAAGAGCATTTTTGATTTCCCAATAGTTTATTATTATCAAAACAATGCATAATCAATTTGTGTATTTAAGTATTTTCTTAAATTTTACATAATTTATTTTTATTTTTTTTATAGTAATTTCCTAATAATTGAAAATGCCAATAAAAATACATATATCATATATATATTTATAAAACAACTTAACTGTATGCGTAAAAAATTTACAATATTTAAAACAGTTTTAACTTAAGCTTAATATGTTTTATATCTAATATTAATAAATATTGTAATTGCAGAATAAATCATACTTTATAATATTATAAAAAAGAAATTAAAAATTTAAGAGAAGCTTTCGCTAAAAATAATTCTAACATTGGACTATCTAATGTGTGTACTCGTATTCAATATAAAATAATTAATCTAATTCTTTTTTTTTACAGAAATTAATTTTAAATATTAATTTTTGTTTTAATAATTTTATCTTAAAAATTAAACTATCATATATGTATAATATTTTATTATAAATGTGTGTTTGTTTTTTTGTGGAGGTATAAATGTTATTTTTTAAAATTTAATTTCTTTTCCTTACTTTTTATAATTTATATTCTTAAAAAAATTTTGCTAATTTTATGTATCTAAGGATGGTATATTCAAAATGTGTAAATTTAAGATTAATTTTAATTGAAAGCCCTCTTACAATGAAATAATTCATTGAATTTAGTGATAGAAATGTGTAGAAAATGATTTAAAAATTGTTTGAAACCTGAAGTACTGGTTGGCTACTTCTACGCGAAAAGTAAAATTATTTCAAAATAAAACACTGAAAAGAAAATAATAATAATAAAGAAAATTGGACGAATACACGAAGTAAGTGTTTATTGAAGAGATGGCCACAGTGTAATTAGCGTGTGTGCTTATAACCCGGCTGGTGCAAGTTCGGTCCCCACGTGATTTACACAATAATGCCGAATGGATTGTCGTCTTGTCATTTTCTCGATCGTACGTTTTAATAAGAAGGCGCCCCAGATTCCGTCCTTGATATTAAGAAATAGCTTAAAACATCGAAATATAATTGATTTTACTAAAGGGTGACGTTTGAGGTTAGTGCGTTGGACTACTTAGCCGGAGGATTAACGTTCAAATCCTAGAAAACGCTTAACAATTTGTTCATAGTCATATTTTGCTTCAGCAGTAGAACCATTTCTAGAATAAGGAATCATCAAGGAGCAATCACATGGATGACCACGTCTTGCGTCAGTACCCCCCAGTTCTGTCGAATTCGGAAGAAAATCAGCTAAGACGATGGAAGGAGCCTATGTATAATGCGATTGAAACCAGTTGTCGCGAGTGTTTGTACGCATTTAGTTAAATAAAAAAAGAGTTCTAATTTTCAACTTAAAATTATTATCCACTAAATTCAATGAATTTTCATTTCACCACCCTTCACTAGAACAATGCCAATTGGTTACCAAACTCTTTTAACTATCTTAACGATTTCATAAATTTATTATCTTACTCTGCGCCACAGCCGAACTTTCCATATCCACATATAGCATGGTGTCTCCAAATATTTTTGAATTTTTTCCTAACAATCTCTCTCCGCCTGGATCCTTTCATTTTCTTATTTGAAACAACGTCTTAATGAAATTTTAAATATGTACTCAAAATATTCGTATCTTAATGTTAGAATTTTACATGAATTTGCTTCTCAATATGATTTAATATTAAATTTAATTGTTTTCTTTAAATATTTCTTATTTTTTTGTATGTATGGAGTTTTTGTTTGTATAAAAAAAAAAACAACCTTAAGGTAGGCATATATATTTTATATTAAATATATTTTAATATACAATCTTGACTTTTTTTACTGTTCTGTTTTTATGTATCGATATTTTTATTTACTTTTGTTTGTTAAAAAAGGCTGTGTGAATTTTTTCTTTTGTATATATTTGGTTTTTTGAAACATTGTGTACTTTTTTTTCTATCATTATATACATATATAAAATTTGTATTTCTTTAAAATTGTATTTATTTAATTATTTTTGTTACTTTTTCATTAAAACACTCAATAAGTGTTTGTGTAGAAAAATCGGCAGTTTTATTCTGGTACATATTGATTTTACGCACAATGTTTATGTGGTGAATTTCCTTTTTTTACATATGCAATAAAAATACTCTATACATTTTTTTTTGTGAGGATTTTTCTTATATTTCTTTTGTGGATAAATATATATAAATATTTTACATAATATGCAAATATGATTTAATTAATGAGGTCCAAATGTTGTTTTTTGTCCGAAAAGGTTTAATAATAAAATTTTGCTTTTCATAAATTTGTATATAAGATACTCAACATAAATCTTAAATTTTTATTAAAAGAAAAATTAAACACTCCAATATAAACTCTTTCTCGTTACCATTGTATTTTTATCACAATGGAAAAATATTTCCTTTCTTTCAAATTGCTTATCATCTTTCCTTATAATTTAAATTTGGTTACATCATATGCGTTTTTATTTTTAAATATATTTCTAGCCAATAGTTATATATGTATAAATTTATTTTTCTAATTTAAAAAATAAATGAGAAGGAAAATAAAACAAATCTCTTATATTTTTCTATTAAAAAAAAATTTCGTTTCCTAAAAATCCGAAACAGTCTTTTCATAAAGAAAATTATTTTAATTCAAAAAGAAAAATGAAGAAGGATTGGGAAACAGAAAAAGAACGTAAATAAATGTTTGAATTAAATCAAACGTAACAATCTTTTGTTTACAATCACAGAACGTTTCATTATTTTATATTCACACATCTTTGCAGCCTTTCCCTAAATTTCTTCTTTTTTTTCTTATTTTTAAATTTAATGTTTTTTTCATTTTTTTTTTTTAAATTGATATGACAAAACTTATTTTAGAAAATTGGGTGAATTAAAAATTTTGTTTATAAAATAATTTGAATATATATGTATATATAAATTCCCAATAGAGAGCTTGTGTTCTTTTTTTGTATTATATTTTCTAATTGAATAGGTTTTTGCGTATCATTGTCTAAATTGTGTTTTTTTTTCTTACTTTTTCGTTGTACTTTTGTCTTTTTGTTTTATTTAAATATTAAACATAGAATATGTATAGGTATGCCTAAAAATGTTGGACTGTACAATTATTTTTTGTTTATATTTATTTAATTTGTGAAACCTTTCTGAGGATTTTTTTAATTCTTTTGAAAATCCAACTGAAAATAAATAGCAACTAATTTTTTTTTTAAATTTCTTTTAATTTGTGGACTAAAATTAAAATATATTTAATGAAATAAAATTGTTGTTTAAAAATAATTAAATAATTATTTAATTTATTGCGAGACCTACTGTGTGTAAGGCTTCAACGTATTAGGGGAGGAAAATTAGCATTTTTAGCTAAAAAAAATAATTATGGTCAGTTGTAGGTGAGTCAAGCTGTTAGAATTCTTTAAAATTAAGAGCTTTCTATTTATAGCAAGTGTTGTGAAGTAATGCACTTAAATGTTGATCACGATTACGATGCCAGTAACGTTAATTCATTTATCAAATTTATTGTTTGATTGATTGCTTTTTTAGATAGCCAAGCGGCAATCAAAGCCATCTCATCAACAGTCATAAAAGTTCCTTTTCAAATTAATAAAAACCTGTCACAATGAACTAAGGATCCCTTTGTCCTCAAGCGTTTAGTATCTAGAATTTGCATAGACTTCCTAAGAATGCCAGTAATAAGTGGAACGTACTTGGATCATGGCATCTAGCAAAGGAACTGTGAACGCAGCACAAGAAAAATAAATTGAGTTGAGAAGACGCACTTGAAACTTTTAAAAGGTATTATAAAAAGCCGCAAAACGTTAGTAGCGCTCTTTAGAATGGGCTTAAGTAACACAAACTTATGCACGGACTGCGGAGACAGAAGTGGATAGTCGCTCTTTTCTCTGCAAATGCTCTGACGAGCCTAAAACACTAGATAACTAACTCGTTCCTTTTCAGGTATTGTTTGCCTTATTTATGGCCGTCCTAAAATAACAGCAGAGCAAAAGAAGTCTCACTAAACAGACAACACTAATCCCTATCTTGTACCGTGTTACGTCATCGAACGAAATAACTCGCAATCTAAAGGCTCAACTACAATAGTCGAAAACAATCGAAAGCTAATGTCGAAATTCTACGTTTAGTATCCTTCAGTACTGTCAATTACTCTAGTTGCCTATAACAGGCGTATATGAACGGAAGCGATTTCCCAATTTTTCGTACGAAAGAGCGAATAGGTGAGCAAAAGTGAACGAAAATTTGGGGAATCGAAACAAGAAGCTATTATGTTCGTAAAATACAAGTTTCTTATGTTTGCACAGTTATCTACGTCGACGTACATATGTACCCATTCTACTTTCATATTTCGGCCTTAGTTCAGTCCTAAATTGTCAGAAGTGACTTATTGAAAATTTTGAAATGGAAGTGATACGCGTCACCACATTCTTTTGACCATACTATATACTAAAAGACGTCAATATTGACTCGAACATAATAAAAGTAATAGGGACATGGGATGCTGTCAAACTAATATTCAAGGACTTGACATGGAAGGAATTCAATCGTGTGAGCTCTCTGAACAATATTTTTTGTCGCGTTTCGAAACTGGCGGAAGTCGAAACTAACTTTCCGCTCGCTATATACACTAGGAGCAAACTAAAAGCCCACAATTACAAACTTTGAGCTTTTAGACTCAGACTTATGGCCACAAGTACTTTGAAGTCTAATATTGCCCCTTGCACAACCTACGTACAGCTAATGTATTCATTCCTGACCACTGTTCGATACTATTCGACTCACAATCATACACTAAAAGTAGAATGGAATTGGCACATCTCGTGCAACATTACTTCAATACCGTGACCAATGTGTGCGTTGATCCGATCGCTAACCATTTGAAAGATATATTGTCAGCTGGTTAGTTTTGCAGATACAAATGCAGATATCTGGCGTAAACTTTCTGCAACGCACTGATTGGAGATATTTGCGTAGCTGTTGTGCTAATCTACTATTTGCGTGAATGAAAAGTACAAATTTTTGTTCGCTAATCACTCTCAAGCCACTGAACCAATTTTTATTCGTTTTCAGATCGCATAGACAATTATTCAGAAATAGTGGAATATTTTTGAAGTGCGTGTTGTTTCAAAGCTGGCAACACTAATGGGCCTTATATATTAGAGGTATGAATTGTCAAGCGTCCGCGGTAAGAAATTGAGCGTTGTGTGCTCCATCAAATATTGAAAAAATGCTGCTTTGCTGTGCGAAATTTGAAAATACTTTTTGCTCAAATTGAGCCTCTTTAGCGGCCACTGTAAGGACATTCTAAAAGTTTGTGAAACTGCGACTCATGGACAATAAAAACTGTCTGTGTGTTCATCCGCTGTGTGCAAAAAAAAATTACTCCTGACGTATATTAACAGCTACAGGGTTTCCGAAGGCGAGTTCTATTTAAAGCTGGTTTTGTCTATCACTAAGTATTATTAAGGGAATGTCTGTGTTCAGAATGGGGGGGGGGGGGGGGGGGGGCTAATTGTGGACAAGTTTTTGTTCGGTCGCAGTGTGGATCGTATTGATAACAGGCGCTGAAGTTTTCCCCTTAATGTGTGATTATTGCCATTTGTGCACACCAAGTGATGATCGATTACGAGTTCACGTGGAACTATAGGCTTCTGACGGTGATATTTCGCCTGTTTTGAAACGTAAAATGCATTCAACAAATTCGGACAGTAAGAAGTACCAGAAAATTATTAAAAAAGTTCGTATTTACCGGGAATGTTGATGAGGCAAATTGCAAGAAACCATCTAGTCACAGATGGTTGTGTGCATAGCTTTTAGATATCCCCCGTGTGATGCACACCAAGCAATGAAGGTCATAATATGCTCTGCCTACTTTTTCCATTAAGGTGTGCTAGTGAATACTTTCGAATACATTGTGGAGCTAGAGGCAGTTGATAAACCCTGGAGCGAAAGAAGACTATACGTACGTGCTCCAGCAGGATTCTGCGCTAGACCACAAGGCGTCACACCAAAATTATGGCCATATCAGTAGACCTTAATCCGTTACACAATAGAATAACAATCAACATATTCGAAAAGGTTAAAAGCTAACACGAAATCTAGACTTCGCAATTGGTCAATCAGTCAGTAAAGAATCACGTTTCTGTAGTGGAAAAACACTTCGATTTGGAACACTAAAAATATCATATCGTAACGAGAATAATAAGTCTCTTTAAAATCGTTGATAAAAAAAATTGCAAAGAGCACAAAAAAGTCAACCCAGGTAAATCAAAACTAAAACTGAAATTGCAAAGCAACTTGGCAACCCCGTTTTGCGAACTAGTCACAAAAGGAAACAAAAAGGTGTTGATTGGAACACCACATGCAGAAACCAAAACAAAACGGAAAACTTCCATGAAATCGAGAACGAAAAAGAAAAGAATATACTCATTCGCAGTGGAAAACAAAAACGGAAAAAAATTCCTTCAAATCGACTGATAATAAGTGCGAAACAAACAAACAAAAATCAAATAAAAACCAAAGAGAATTTTTTTTTTTTAATTTAAAAATATTTATTCCTAGAAAAAAAAAATATATTTTTTATAATATATTTAAGAATTGGTATAGAAATAATAATAATTAAAAATAAAATAATAATTATTTATACAAGTGTTTGTTCTTTATACAATAACTATACACAGAGAAAAAAAAAATTATTAACTACAAAAAAACTTAAAAGCGAAAATATTATCTGTCATCTAATCTAAAAAAAAAATAATAATAATAAAATTTTACATGACAAAACTGTATATAGCAAGAAAAGAAAAAAAAATTAACAAAATATACAATAACATAAAATTATTTATATATAAAAAAATGTACAATTTCATTTTGTTTTTTTGCTTCTTTTCTGTTAACGATATTAGATATTAGGCAGTGATCCTTGGTTGGTGGTCTAATCAATAAGTTTTCTTTACTTGTTTTTTTTTTTACATTTGTTTGCGGTAAAAATGTTGTTTTTTGTTTTCTTTCTAATTAAAAATATTTATATGTATGCTTTAACGGTAATATTACACAAGAATTGGATCTTAGCAAGAAAGCTAACAAACTTAAAATTAGGAAAATAAAAAATAAACTAATACATAATAATTAACAACAAAAGGAGTTATACAAAAAAAAAAGTTCATAAAAATAAAAGTATGTCCAGCAGTTTCTTAAAAATTATTAGAAAAAAAAATTATTATGAATATTTAATATATTTATATGTATAAATTAGACAATTTACAGTTTTCTTTTGAAAAATAAGTTATTCAATAAGTTTTCTTTTATTTAACTATATTTGACCTAAAGTATTAATGTTTTTTTAATTTTTGTTTTTTTTTTTTTTGGACAGAAATCCATTGAAAATTTTGTTCTAAATTCGAAATTATTTTTATAATAATTTTTTTATTTTTTTTTTTGACTGTACACATTTTTAAATTTTTGTACAAAGAATGTGTATGTGTTGTTCTAAAGCCTCCACGCACCACATTTCTTTTTTTAATGTTTACACGCCATTACAGTCGATTTCGACAATATCCTTTGGGACGTCAACAAATTGGTAAACCAATCTCTGGCCATCGACTTTTGCTAGGATGCCTCGCTGGTAGTAATACCTTAACGCCCGACCCATTGTTTCATAGTTCATGTCTGGCTTGTTCTTGTGCATGCCCCAGAGGCGTGAGACCGCCTTAGAATCGACCAGCTTGAAAACACCCTTCTCTCGATTGGTCCACTTGATGAAACGCGGACAGTATTCGCGATCCTGTAGGAGCTTGAGCAAGAACTCCCACAGGTATGTTGTGGAGCCTTCCCGGCTGCGTCGCTTGACACCCATTTCGATCTTCGGCTTGCGTGGTTTCTTGAGTTTTCGTGGTGGAAAGCCAAGCTCCAGCATGTAGGAGAGATCATAGTTCACGCTTGATGTCGCCGGTTGGATTACACTCTGTGGATGTAAGCCAAGGTTGGGCCCGACTACGCCAGTTGCTGCTGCGCTATTTCCGGCCGCGGAATGTGGATGATGGTGATGGTGATGCGGGTGGTGTTGGTGGTGCGGCGCATGCTGCTGTTGCTGGTGATGCTGGATGGAATGATGCGATGGTGGGGCACCATTGTTGGTACGTGGCGGGGACGGTGTGGTAAAGTGTGGTGAGGTTGTATAGCCATTTGTACCCCCACCACCACCACCGCCGCCTGCATTCCCACCACCTCCGCCACCTCCGGCGTTACTTCCGCTACCGGAACCACCACCACCAGACGGCATGGGAAGGTAATAGTTGTCCGGCACTGTAAAGAAAAAACACCGACATTAGAGACTATTTTAGAATCGTTGACATTTTTTTTTTTTAACGCGCAGTTAACATTAAATTGCTGCCCAAATTTACTGCCAATCGAATTAGAATTTGTGCAAAAAAAAAAAATCACATCATGCCCGAGAGAGAAAGAGGAGAATGACACTGTGTGTGTTGCTTGGTTGAATCAGCAATTTCGTGCGCGCGGGTGAGAGTGGTGCATGTGCACACATATGCGACGCGTTTCGTATTATCAGCGAGGGATGCTAAATTTTTGAGAAAATACATATAATTTTTGTTTTATTTTCTCTAAGCTTGTTGTTGGCTTGTTTTGATTAGCAAGAGGGAAAGCATAAAACAAGGTGGTGCCGCGGGTAGGGTAGGGGTCCTCGATCGGGTACTATGTGCTGATGATGAAGATGAGGTTTCAAAATATTTGAATACGAATGTGGGTAGTAGCTGTTCGTTTTTTTTTTTGTTTTTTGCATTTTTTGGAGCTTCTTTTTTTTTAATTTAAATGTTGTATTCGTGCGCGCATTAGGGGTGGGTGCAGGGGGCTAATTTTGGTCGGTGTCAATGAATTTTTGATGTTTTGGCCTTGAATTCTAGTTTGAAAAGTTCATCGCAAAATATTCGGGGAGAGATGTGTGATTCAGTTTTTTTTTTGATATTTTTTTTAAGGTTGAGTTTCGTGCATTGTTTAGCATATTTTCGGAATTTTATCAGATGGACGTGTTTTAATTTGATTTCTACGGTTAGGTAATAGATTTCTTAACTGTTAAATTTCCCAGCAAATAGGATTTGACTGCGTGTTGGTATGTAGACTTAATTTAAACGATTTGTTTAGAATTTGCACTAGACGGAAGACAGACAGCCATATGATAGTGTTTGCCTTAAAGATGTCAGTCGGTATAACTTTGAATTTAAGTCATTGACATGCAGTTCTTAAGAAACCTGTCATCTCAACATATCGGTCGTTCGAAATATTTATTCTTAAAGCCGCCTTTAAAGTCACATTTAGTTTTCTAGTAATTCTAAGTAACTCCTAGGGCTCGTCGTAAAAAATCAGACCTAACAAAATCCGAAATTGTCTGTAGTACTGTACTGATTCATTTTGACATTTTCGTTATTGTCAACTTGCACCATTGACTTTTGACATATGAGATAATTTTAAATCAGAATTTATAATTAAATTTTGCTTTTGTATATTCACGAAATCAATCGTTTGCTTATTTATTCTTAATTGTTTTATGTTCTATTCTGAGATTTGTCAACAGTACGTAATAAGCGAATCACGTAAAAGTCGTAAAATCGCCCATTCGCACTTGAAATTCCATTAACTGTCACTTTAAATTCGACTTAGATACGGGTGAGCCAAAAGGAAATTGTTTTCTACGAGTATTTTTGAAGTGACATTCGAGATTTTTCTGTCGTTTACTACCGGGTTTTAAATAGAAGTGAATTTAAGGCTTTAAATTTATTTCTTATTATGGACCATGGCATAAGACTAAAGCAGTTTTTTGCAGTTCAAGCATTAGCTGTTTATTTCCATTCCATATCTCAGACGTAAATTTGCAGTATGCCCGCGATTTGTTCTGTTTGCTTACAAGGTACAACATCTTTTGGGATTTTATAGCAAGGATTGCCACTCATGCGATTCGAGTCTGAGCATCAGTCTAGCCGCAAAGAGTAATTTCTTAATTTTTGAAACAACAATTGCTACTGATTTGGATCAAAAACGAGCTCAATAGTCTTAGAGTATGCATCTGGTGAATATATTCCTTGGTTGAGGACTAGTCCAACCTTAACTGAACACCAAAAGTGAAGAAAATTCGTTAATTTGGAACTGAAGTCCAAACTCAAAACTAAATGACAGTAGCTGAAACCAAGATTAGTACCGAAATGAACCAAGAGGTAGAATAAGAATATGCATTCCGTCAGAAACATTTTAGATGATGCTAAGAAAGAAAGAAAGGTCAAATTTTGGCTTTGTGCTGTTGGAATATCAGGTTTTTGGTTTAAACTTACAAAAGTGTCTAACTAGTGGACTGATATATCAGTCAAATATTTTTTTCAGGATTTCCGAATCCCCTTCTAGCTTCGGACAAAAAGACAACTTACAAGTAATAAAACACTGACCTTCAAATAATAACATCTTTAGGATGAAATTCAGTGTAGAAGTTGGTGTTTATGGTAAACCTTTAGAAATGTTAATCAGTATCAATTAGATCAAGGAATGCCATCCTTTAAAAAATCGGCAATATAGCGAAACTATATGAGCTGTTATGCACTGGAGTCTTTCATTTTTCCCCTGACGCTGACCACACTTTGAGCTGACATAACTCATGAGCAATGAGAAATCCCCAAATTCTGACCAAATTTTTAAAAATTAAGGCATAAAGATCAGCACCGCTGCAAGTAATCAGACAAAATATCAAAAATGTGGATTGTCAAAAATATGGATTTCTAATTGTCATAAGTCTTTGAAAAATGCCAAAAAGGAGATATTACCTGGCATGACAGCACAATGGACCAAGATGGGTTTGAGCATTTAAAGATATAGATAGTTTCACATTTAAGCTAAAAAAAAAAACACAATGTCTACCGATTGCTAAAATGTCACCATTTTCTACGAAACTCGGGCAAAATTCTAACGAAAAGCAAAGCATTTAAAACGTTTTCACAGGTCTGTCATTTAATTTTGAACAACATGAGTTGTATGTAGAAGAAAAAATGCAGATTTTTAATGTAAAACCCTAAAAAGTTCTTCAATTCCCTAAAGAACTACAAAACCGCCTTGCAACAGGAAGTATGAACATCTTTAGCGATGAGCGTGCGTTTATTGAAATTGTGCAATCCATTGAATGTTCACTTGCAACTTTTACAGGAAAAAACGTTGTTGCCGATCACATACACATACACCCACCCAATAAAAAAAAAAAATTGAGAACATTACACATGACAGCTTCTCGTTGCGTCCTCCCATCCCACCACCCCACACAAGCGATATGTGGCGATACATTCTCTATTTTTAGATTTACAACGTGAATCGTACAGTATGTGTGTGCATAAAACACACAATTGCAATGCATGTTGCAGAAACTCACACACATCCACCCACCTCCATTTATACTGTGGTATGTGTGTGCTTAGCATCCTAGAGGAGAAAGTAATTTAATTAGAAAGAGAAACCTGCGCAAACACCAGAGATAGATAGAGCGAAAAAGGGGTCAATGCAACTAGATGCCCTTCAACTGAATAGATACAACAAATTGATCCACATACAAAGTGTAGGTAGATACATAAATAGATACGCTGTATTGCATTTGTGTGTGCGTTTTGTTCTCGCATAGGAAATAGGAAATAGGGAGGTGCACAGCGAGTTATTAGGCACAAGATGATGGCACCCTTATGTCAGTTCAACCAATCGAAATTGAAAGAAAATTCTTGAAACCCGATGACATTTTATGACTTCTTTTAAGGGTGAGAAGAGGTAGCTGTGGAAATACCACATAAACCAGAAATATATCATCAATTTGTAATGCAAACCAACAACAAAATACCAGCGAAAACGAAAACAAATAGCAAATCAAAAGAAGGAATGTGAGAAAGGAGGGAACACAAACCAGAAGAACAGAAACAAAAAAAAAAATTGCACCTCTTCTATACTGCCGTTCTCTTACATAAAAACAGCAGGCAGGCAGGCAGTCAGTCAGGCAGGCAGACCTCTCCTGAGCCACGAAGAGCATACCAAAGCGTAATGGAAAGTATATTTATTTAACTTTGATGAGAAGAAAAAGACTCACTCACTCACTCCATGTGTATACGGATATGTGCAGGCAGACTATGTGTAGATACTTTTTTTTTTTTTTATTTGCATTCTCTGTTTTTCGCGATTGTTCGCTTGAGAGAAGATCTTGGGAATGGGGGCACATAATGCGCGAAAAAATACCAGCTTGTGCACCCAACACGACCCCCACATCAACACCAAACCGAACCGACAATCACACACAGTCGTAAAAGAGGAAATGGATACGAATTCATTGCGAAAGAGGAATAGGAAAAAAAAAAAGAAGATCTAATAGGCTTCCCCCCTTTTAGACAGCAACAAGCATCCCCAACAAAAAAAAAAAAAAATATTGCCGCCATCCCGTGTAGTCCGTCGTTCTGTGGGCGATTTAGAACAGAGGGGGTGGCGGTCAGGCGACGAAGATGAATGTTGCACTTTTATTTTATACTCGTATATACGAGTATATTTTGCTGTTTTTTTTTTGCTGCATTGTTATATTCTTTGTTTTTTTCTTAGTCTTTTTTTTCCTGCCAGAAACACGATTAGTTTTACGTTGTGTCGCCTCCTTTCGCCCCCCCTTTACTCCCTTTCCTCTTGATCTTGATGTACCACCTCGACGAGCACACATACTATCTCCCTCCAAGAAGCAGCAGCAGCAGAGGAGCAGCACCATGCAGCCAGCGGATTTGTGGTGTCAGTGGATTTCTAGGGTGATCGTTCGATAGAAGGTCATGGTGGATTTATTTATAAATGCATGCCAGCAGAAGAACTCACTGTTCTATGCTACAATTTGTGCAAAAAAAAAAGGAAAAAAAAAACCAAATGAGGCGAATAAAAATAAAAAGAACAAGCAATGCAAACGGCTTATCAAAATATTAATGCTTGGGTCTGGGTGCTAGTAGAAACACTGGATTTAGGGCGGGGGGTGGTATGGAAGTACGTACGAGAATAATTTTTTACTCTGCGGTCTGTGATCACATTCGCATCATAATTTGATTATAGTATTCTATTTCTGATGAACTTGCTTTATTAGGTTAAAATTAGTGAAACGTGTTGAAGACAGGATTTGTGGGCTTCTTTGAAAGATAGCGGCCTGTTTTAGAATGATGATTTTGATGTCAATGAGGTCTCAGGGGAATTTAATTCAAATGCTTTTGAAGGCTAAGTAATGACATTTGACTTGAATCGAGATGTTTAGCCAGTGGGAGTACCACAGGGTTGCTTAATTAGTCCTATTCTATTGCTAAAGTAATTGACGGTGGATACAAAAATCGACTTGGACACACTGGAACTTGCGGGCAAAATGAAGCCGACATTAGTTTCCTCTCTAACAAAGCAGCAGTCCAGAAATATTAAAAATAAGAAAATGAAGCCGTTGTTCCTGATACCACACACAATCTTTAATAACTTGGAGAACCTTGAAAGAGTCAGCAGCACATATACATAAAGCATTCTCCAGTTTGGATGGAGCGAGAATAGAGTCTTCCGTGAAATTTAAAGGTTATAACAAAGAATGAAGTTGAGGCGAGAGATCACATCGAACGTCTTCATCGAAATCTTTGTCCATGTGATGTGGACAACAAGGACATAACCTAAACAGTTTCCTAGGGTGTATGTACCCACTTTCAACTGCAACCCAAGCCAGTAATGCGCTGAATTGTTTTAAGCAGTTAGAAACTCAAGCCTCAAGTGAATAAAAGTACTAGATTAGGGATTGGTTTTTCCTATACAGGGTGAGCCGTTGTTGGAATACAGTATGGTTGCGTTATAAGCTATTTTGGAATGAATCTCATAATATTCAACACCAATTCAGCAATATAAAAGATGATATTCATCCATTTCTACTTACGAAGATCTATCAAGGACTACTGGCTACATAATCATACGTACTTCTTGCATTTGGCAAAACTTACGAGGAATTCTTTTTCAATTATGGCATTAGCTGGTGTACTTAGAGTTCTAGTATCACTCTTCTAATACTGTTTCTTTCAAAACATAGATCAAAAGACAAGTATCAGTTGTCAAGAAATTTTTGGGGCTGGTAACGAGGCTGTAATAGCCGGCCAAAAGCGAGTCTCCAAGCAATTCATTCCAAGACAATTTCGAATAGAGTCGGCTTCTAAGTAATATTTACGTTATTTTTGACAGAAATTTGTCCTAATTCAGTGAATAAATTAAATTATAATCAAATCAACTAAACATATAAGGTTTCATGTCAGCTACCATCTCTTTCCTTTTAAAAAATTCCCTTTCTTTACTTTAAACAGTAAAAGTAAATAAACTTTCCAAACATTTATTTATAAAATTATTTACAAGTCAAATTCGAGAAGGCGCCATTTATCACTAATAAAGTCTTAATTCTAGTTTTATAATTATTTATAAATTTTATCAAAATAACCAGAATTTATTTAACGTCTACTAAAGCATTTCGATTATCATAACTTTTCTCGTGACTAACATTTTGATCTCAGCCGAAAATTAATTTTATAAAAAAAAAAGACAAATCAAAAAATACTCTGATTATAATTTACGTTCCAATTCGAACATCAACTTAGAATTCCTGTCATTAAATACACTTGACATTTAAATATGCGTTTTTCTTAAGTGTCTGACACCAATCAACCCTCCCTCCTGTCATCGTTATACATACTATGTACATATTCTTTCTAATAAATCAACAAAAATGTACGATTTTATATAAAATCATGTGTGTAAATTTGCAATGTGTGGTCTACTATATCTTATCTGACTGACTTTCGATTTCGAAAAGTCATTTTTAGATAGAGAATCAACATACAAAATGCCCATCATACGTCATAACAAAAAAAAGAAGAATGCAACAAAAAACAAAAAAAGAAAGAAACGTTCCCAATCGGGGAAAAAGAGGGCAGCACTTATGTATATGTAAGGTGATCATCACAAACCACCCACCCCCGCTCCAATGACAGCTTCTTTCAGTGTGTTTGTTTCAACTGCATCAATTACACATTTTGCATGTAATTTTCAATGTAAATCGTCGAGACACACGACACACAGGCCCATCTCTGTCTCTCTGTGTGTAATGCGCGCGCGTTACAAAGTCTTACGTAAGTAAGCGAAGCGAGCATGGTCACACAATTCAATTTGAATTCTTGTCGTCGCGCTATTTCTGAAGCATGAGATCGAAATAATGAAGTAATTAAACGAGGTAAGTCTGTTTTAAGTATTCGTGTCAGTTGTTGCTCTTTTTTTTAATTTAATTTAATTTTTTTTTATTGCAGTGACAGATTGTTTACAAATGTCGTCAATATATTGGCTGCGTATAGTGACTGTAGTTACTGCTGTCAGTGTGTCTGTGTTGAATCGAACAAAATTCAATTCAATTCTGACGTACTGCTGCTACTGCTGCTGCTGTTGCTGCTGCTGCTGCAACTGTGGTAATTTATATTTATTTACATTTTGCTTTAAATTCACCTTGACACAATTCAACAGCTAGTAGCTCGTCGTTGTCGTCATCAGAGTGTAGGTGCAACATTTCCTGTAGCTGAGTTTTTTGTTTTTTTTTTACTTCACATTGTTTAGTTGTCAGATTATTAAGTGGTTCAGCGGGTGGGTACAGGTGTACTATAGTCGTGTCGGTTAATTGTCTAGAGATCGACGCTGGGTATTGAGTTCAGGAAATACCCATTTGTGTAGAGTTAAAAGATATTTAATTGCATCTGGTTGGTTTTTAGTTTGTTTTACCTTTTATGCGGATGTTGAAGATGTGGTGGAATGCAGTTTGTTGTTCATTTAGTGGGGAAGTGTGACACTGGTCCATTTATTTATGCCATGTAAATTGGATTTAGTGTTATTTAGAAATAATGACAGTTGGATGCGGTTTAAATGAAGTAGAAATGCCAGTTTTGATGGAATTTGATCAAGTCTGTCAAGATTTTAATAATCCTACGATTACTTTTGGATTTAGACGAAGTGACATGACATGTACATATCTATGTCGTAGGTATTTAAATGCATATTTATGGCGTTCTAAAACAAAGTAAGTGTACTGATAAAAAATAACAAATATTTGGCATACAGATCGTATGTGGTCTAGGGCTTATGTGTTGTATATGCAATATTTTTTCACACAAATGGAAGGGATCTCAAGACCTTTATGTATTACTCTCTGACGTTTGTCAGATTTTCGCAGGAGGTGACACAGTGAAGTCTTTTTGGTGTTTTTCTCGGCTTCGCACTTCTCGCCCAGTAGTCCAACTCAATAACTACTGAGCCACAGTGTCCACAAATGTATGTATGCATTTTTCAAGTCATCTACTTAGTTTTAAAATACAAAACAATTAAGTGCATTGAATGTTGCATAAATGCAATTTATTTGACATTCCAGATGTTGGAATTTGACAAAATTGTTTTTCAAAGATGAGAAGGGTGATGTAGGCTCTTCTGCTTTACCGAAAATGCAGTGTAATATTCTCACAAATAATATTCGAAAGTAGAACGGTTAGGTTTTGACAGAATACACCCATCTGTTGTAAATTTTCAAATTTTTTTTTACATACATACATACATATGTATGTACTTACATATTTATGCATGTATGAAAAGATATTAAGAAACGGAAAACATTGTCAATTTTGACAACACTTATCAATCAGACATCGCTGGCTACTTCTTTCCTCGAAATGTTATCTAAATGTCAAACAATTTTACAGGAAGGTGTGTTGGTTGTTGCGATATGAAATGCATGGCAACAGTATTTCCCGGAAAAGTCTTTGATACAAAATCTTTCCGCATTAAAATAAGTATGTTGTCATAGCTTGACAATTGTCGATATGAATCTGTCACTGACAGAATTTAATACGGAGATACGTCATGTAATCTCGCATCGGGTGGCGATTGTGTAAAATGACTCGATTAAGAAAAAAATAATTGAGTGGAGTAAAGTTGTGTGGATCAAATTTGTCTAGTTGAGTCCTACATATTCTCTCCACCATATACCAGACCGTACCACAACTGTCAAGTCATTTGAAATTGCATGGACCGTGGTGATATGAATTTGTTTACTCCTCATTCAATATTACATTCTTTTACAACTGCCTGTGTAGCCTACTATTGAGTGTGTAATTTCTTACTGTTACATAGTCCCCCATATTCCATACCAAATCGTACCACAACTGTCATGTAATTTAGCAATAATAACAAATTACGTCGCGCGTATTTGTCTTAACTTCTTTTTTTTGCATTTCGTTTTGAACAAGATAAGATTTAGGAAGTAAATACAAAGTCTACACTGCGAGTGCTTCTGGCCCCAAAACTAACCCCAACTACACTCTTTTTTCCTGGCTCCACCACCATCCACGGAGGGGTCTATAAATACCGTTTGTTTTTATAATGATGCGCGAAATGCTAAGTTAAAAAAAAAAAAAAACAAATTACACACACGTCCATAATATATGTATCAGCGTTGTGCGATATCTCGTTAGAAGAGTGTTTACGCTAAAATAGAATCTATGTGACTGCGGCGCTCTGAACGGCTTTATATGTATTGGTGTTGACTGTTGGTAGTGTTTTGCGGTGGCATGTGGTACTGGGTGTGAGTGAGTGTATGGGGGGAATTCGCTGCCGCCGCCGCCGTTGCTGCTGCACGGAACGTTGACGACGACGTTTCCGCGCGCGCACGGTTCCGTGTAGTTGTGACCTTCAGAATTTGTGCAAAGGCGATGTGTCGATGACCACGAATTTATTTGCTTATTTTGTTTTATTCTTTTTTTTGCTTGCTTGTTTGTTGCTTGGTTTTTTTTTTATATTCTTTGCTGTTTGCTTCTTTTATTTTATTGTTCTTTTCCTCTGATTCTTTCCTTTTCACATATCACTTTTTCTGCTTTCGCTTGCGCTTAGAGATTTTTTGTTTGCTTTTTTTGTAATAAAGTTTGTTTAGCTTGTGTGTTATGTGCAGCAGCAATGTTCTTGGTTTTATTCTTTTGACTACTGGCGATAGTAAGGAGTTTGGAATGTGTCTTCTCTACTTTAAGACAGACGTTTTCCCTTTCCTGGTATACATAGGGCTTTTGAATGCAATTCGAGGAGAGGTGTACATAAATAGTAGATAATGCTGATTGGGATTGTGGGGAGTGCACATGATTTTAGTTGTACCTAGATATGTATGTACATACATTTGCGGAGTGCAGCAAGTGGAAAGTTTATTTAAGAAATACCTACTGAAGTCAGTGAGTTTAATGAAAAATGTATATGTATCTTATCCATGAAGTGTCAACGATTTTGAAGTTCAGGAAGGAGGTAGTCATCGAGCTCGCTTTGGATTGGTCAAGACACTTCGAAAACTAAGTGAAATTTTTGAAGGGAAGGATATGAGATTTCATTACCAACAAATTGAATGCTATTCTATAAAAAAAACTCTTGAGTACTGCGTTTTGTTGACAGTTGGTAATACTGTCACTTGAAATCTATTATCTCCGAGTGACAATTTTCTAAAGAAAGAGCGATGATTGTACCACATTTGTTAGATTCTTATTGGAAATCATTTCCCTGATGTCGAAAGACTAATATTACTACGAAACCGGCAACGCTTTTCAATGACAGCCATAATTCTTGTATTAATGACAGCTGTCAATACCCAAGCCCAAAAAAAAAAATAAAAAAAATAATTAAAGCTGGAATGGAGAAACCTCCCAGACGCGGATTTCCTTAAACCAATGAAGGGAAACTTGGAAATCTTGAAGTCAAGGCCTCTAAGGGTCTGTATAAAAACAAAGTTGACAGATTCTTTCATAGATGTTCCGAGTTTCTACAGTCCAATGTATGAAACTTTACAAATTTGCCGTTAAGTATGAATAGACTCCAAAATGAAAGAAATTTTAATAATTAATCGTTCAGGTTATCGAAGTTCTATGTACTAAAAACCGATTCTTGGTCCATAACGTTCGACGTTTCCTAATTTTTTCCAAAATCTGACAGTTCCCTAATCTCTCTGCGCTTTTGTTGCAAATTCATAAGATTTTTTCCTATGCACTCCAACATTTTTTGATTTCCTCGTCTGTGAACAGTCATTTTCGGTTCTTCTTATCAACATACTGGTCCAAAAGTTGCAGGAAACCAGCTTTAGAAAACATTTTTAGGAACAGATGAATAGAGTTGTGCGTGTCATAATTCCCTTTAAATAATCTTATCTCCATTTGGAATTATGTATATTTTTAGAATCCTGCAGATTTGCTGAATATGAAATTTATCTTAAATCCAGTTTTATTTAATATTTGAACTAAACAACCTTCACTTTTGGTATTATTTTTGAAAAAAAAAACTTTACAGCTGCTTATCTCCGCAGGAACATTATACAATCCCGATACTACATGTGCGGGAAATATTTAGGTTATTGATTTTGAATAAATAATCAACAGGCACCCTACAATGTTGATTTCTTGAGTGCAATTTACAACAGCCCGATTGCAAACGAGCAATGTGTAAAGTGATTTGCATTCAAGCGAATTACTTACTTCCTTCATTCATTATGAATGCACTCAAAGCTCTGCTTTGCGGCCAACTGGCCGACAGTATCCAAGCAATTGAGCAATTCACAGGAAGTATTAGCGCAATTTCTCTTTTTTCGTTTTTGATCTAGTTTAGTTCTTGTTTTTTTAGCACCACTACTAAATACATATTCATTAAATTCGAATGAAACAATAAGCGAAGTTATTATCTTTACAATGCAATTGAAATGACAAATTATCCGCTGAATGCCTGAATTATTCATCACTGCAAATGACGGTAGTACTTGACTGGCCCATGTAACTGTCTGTTACTGTTTGCTTTGAATGTTTCTCATTGACAGGAAGTTTTTAAGTAGTGCACTGTTTGTTTTGACATTATACGCAGAGTTATTTAAGACGATTTTAAAAGCTATTAAAAAAATATCGACAAACATCTATTTAAGATATAAATATCATCATTCCTCGCCACCTACGGGAGCGTGTTGTGAATTCCATAAATTTTCGTTAAAAAACACACATATTTTCTTCCCTCATGCCCGATGTTCGTCATCATCATCATCATCATCATCATCCTGTGTGTGTACAAAAATTCAAGTTCAAGCTCAAATTGCTACGTGTACTACTTAAGAATACATACAAATGAGAATGGGAACGAAAATAGTCTAATATGGATGATAGACGACAATACTTTGAGTGAATTTAAGTCAAATTTGCACGAAAAAAAAAACAGCAAGATCGTTGAACGATTAATATGTAAATAACTTGTTTTTTTTTTTAAATACTTAGACGCATAGAATATATTTTTTTATTACGTAAATTGGTTGTTGCCAAATGGATATCACTTTCGTGCTACTCAAAGTGCTACTTCTCAAAGCACGAAATCATTTTAGCGCAAAAAAAATTGTTTGTATTTTCACTCCCAGTCATCTTCTTATTCGTATTTGTATTTATAGCTTTGGCTATTGCGGAAGTAGAATATATTTTCGCGTCGCTAGTGCTTCTTTTTTTTTTTTTTTTTTAATTGATAATATGCTTCTCCCCTTAGTCTGTGGTTATACTGCAACTTTAGACTGATGAACAATTAAAATAGATTAATATGAGAACAATGGCGTTGCATGAGGTGTCAGAATTTATTTTTATTTTTATTGTATGTTTTTCTTTTTAGCAATAATAGATTCTTACATATAAAAAGAAAATCCTTTGCTCAGTTTAGACTGAATGTGAAGTGAAACTCTCTCAAATATAGCTGGAACCAGCTGGTTGGAAATTTATTTTTGGAATGTGTTATTTCCGAGACACACAGCAGAAAATAATTCTTGGATATTTTTTGCACAAGACTTGAGCATCCATTAAAATAGATTATTGTACAAAAATTTATGTATATGCAAATGAATTTTTGGTTTTTATTATTCTTTTTGATTTGACTGCCTTGCCGGAAGCTGAAGTAATTAAATTTTACTTAAAAATGTGCAGCGCGGTTACGATGGTGTTCATTTGCAAAATTTGCAAGGATTTCAAGCAATATGCGACTTAATTTTATTTTTATTTAAATTTTTTTTTAATTCCTTTTGTTTATCAGACTTTTCTTCCAAATAAGTCATAAAAAACATTAACAAATCGAATCTGTCATTTCTGTTTTTTTGAATAACAAACAAAATTTTAAGTAAAGAAAAAAATAAGAAAGAAAAACTGGCTTCCAATATTCAAATCGAACATAACCGGAAAGGAGTGACTCCTTAATGCCATTGTTTTTGAATTGTTGACGTCTGAGAATATGTACGTACATATGTATGTTTGAATTTTTGATTTTTAATTATCATTTTACAAAGTTGTCTCGCGAGAATGTATGCGGAAGAACTACATCGTCATGAGCAGGTACATATGAACTAAAGAGGAAAGAATTGAGTATCAGAATATGGCTTAGTGGTTTCATTACTGAGCTGTCATTGAGATTTGTTACCTGTCACAAAGCCTAAAAATTGGAAAAAGAATAACCAAAAATTTAGTATCCAAGTTTGGACTATCGCTGAAGTGGCTTTGAGCTGTATTTGATGCAATGAAACTGTTTTAGGAACAGCAGGCTTCGTACCTGGGCTCACAAATATTTTTATAATTTTAAACGCACTCATTTAAACGTATTCGTCCTGTGTGATATTTGATGCTAAGACTTTATGTAGAGAAAACTTTTTTAATATCTAAAGGTAGGTACGGCGATAATATAAATTCTGTTTTCAATCAGAGTTTTGCCTGCTTCAAAGGGAATAACTCGATTTCAGCATTAGAGTAAAAGGCAGATTCGATGGATACAATTCCTACTTCCTTGCTTTACCCTTTTTCTGTCACCATCAGAAAGTCCTAAGTGGATAATATGACTTAAAAAAAAAGTTTTATTTTAAGCTGTTCTTTTAGTTCTTAGGCTTGGGAAGTCAACTCAATTCAATTGGAACCCAATAGTTTAAAACGCAATAAATCTATAAGTTTAGCTTAGAAAGTTCAATGCGTTGAAGTCAAATTCGAAATGAAGGTTAGATTGAGGAACTTCAGTTCAGACCTATGGTTAGTGTTCATTAGTCCGACCTAGAAGTAGTGCCAAAAGTGACAATAATCACCATTCTTTTGAACACACTCTACGTTAGGATAAAAGGGGTCGAAGTAAAAGTCATGGAGATCATCGATCAGACAGTTGCGATTAAGGTCAAGAAAAATCTAAAGATCTGATCAAAGTTTAAGTGAATTTTGTTGAAATACATATCTGATCGAAAATCGATTTAATCCAGACCGCCGATAGCGAATTACGAAATTTCGTTTTTATTTAATCTACCAGAACTCATTTTTCTGGCATTTTTCTTTTTTCGCACGGAAAATTCGAACACTAAAAAATTTAACGTCAGCTCGCAATTCAATGCCAAAAATCGTAAAAAATTTGAAACTTTAAAATTTTCGAACATTCAAAGTTTCGAAATTCGAAATAAATTTAAAATAATGACTACTTACATCCAACTCCACGATTCCAAATATTCCGTAGAGGCGGCGAATTGTGATAGAAATTTGGATGTAAAAATGTACCAGTCGGTACATGTCCTTGTGGTGGACAATGCGGTGGCATACCCAAGCGCGCCTTAAGCTCTTCGCTGCATGGTTGACCGCCGGAACTGGAGCTATCTACATCGGATACACCGCTATCAGCTGGACTGGGTGGAAATGATCCTGAAAGGAATAATAAAAAGAAGACAACAGAAAATCGTGTTGCTATTAATAGAAAAGGATTCAGTTATATAGATGAGAACAACAAAAAAAAAATATATAAACATATCCTAATCCTACCTATGACCTCATTTCCTTAAGATAAGCGAAAAGACTTTCTTTTCCTTTTGAAAAGAACAATTCCCCGCGTGCAGTTTTTTTTATAAGAAAGGGGATCAAGATTCTAGCAGAGTAAAGGATATTCAAACAATACCAAACCGGGATGCCTTGACGAATATTTCTTGTTCATACCTGTCTCGATCAAAAAGGTTATTGAATCCCTTCTTCATATTTGAAAAAAAAACAGCGCTCACATAACCTCTTTTTTTGTAAACACAGCAGGAGTAGCGTTGCATTCACTGAAATTTAAAACATTTTTAGGCCTCCCGCAATACCGTTTTGTAATTATGTTCCTTGAGAGATTTTTCTTTTATTCTGACTCGCTATCGAAACTCGAATTAAATTTCGCTCCACAAACCCATAAAAATAAGGTCCTTGTTCGATAACAAAGAGTGACGCACACAAAAACGAGAGGTTCAAGGACTCCTTTAACATAGCAAAACCGAAAAAGGAGAGAAAGATAAACGATGAAATTCCCAGACATATTGTCTCGTCAAAACATTTTGAAAAATTTAAAGAAAAAAAGAACTGTAAACCGTTCCAAACATATTATTATCATTTAAGGGGACCCAAATGCGACCCAAAATACACCGCTTTCAATCGACCCGAGTTCTGTTTTTTTTCTCTTTTTGATATCTACAGGTGAAAATATGTATGCCTTCTGAAGTGGGTTAGAAGGGACCGTAAACAAGAGATGAGAACCACCACAAAGTGTACTTGAATCAAAACATTGAGATTAGGATTTAGTCTTGCTTTTTTTTATTTTTTGCAAGGACACAATTTTCCAATAATTAGGTTACCATGGCGCGGCAATATTTTTGGCAAAGTAAAAGTGACATCTGCATGTGTCACTGACATTTTAAAGTTAATTTCTCATTTCACTGTCACTGGAGCATTTGGAAAAAAAAATTGGAAAACAGTAAACATCTGCTGGGATGGAAAGAAAAAAGGATTTTTCTCATAATGTAGGTGAGGGAAACGATTTATTAATTTCATTGTTAAAAGGGTTTTTTTCTGGCCAAAAATTTAAGTGAATTTTTCATATATTCCTATTTTGGATAATGATGTTGATTTTTCACGTTTGACCGGATCGTGGGAATAAATTTCGCATGAAGGTGAGGAGAGATTTTTAAGTGCAGCAAAATGGATGGGGGAGTATTTAATTTTTTTTTTTACTGTGTTAGAAGCCTAAAGCGGAAATTGTCATCAGACAGTGTTCAAAGAAACCATTGTATTGGTTTCTCTCATTGCGATTATTCATTCGTTCAAATGAGTCAATGTTTTGAAAAACAACGAGAAATAGGCTTTATATCCTAAACTCTTTATCAGTTGCACATTAAGTTAAAAGAGAAAACGATTTTGAGACAGACATTCGGTGCACAAGAAATTCTTCGGATACTTGACGTTGTATTGACGTCCCAGCCTCTCTTAAGAAATGTCAATGTCATTGGGGTTGCAATACATGAGTGGGAGAGAACTTTGACGAATCAGTTAATTTGAGCGAAGTAGTAAAGTAGTAAGAAGAAAAAATATAGTATAAAGGACGAACCTACGAAGAATTGGTATCAAGAGTCTATAGACAGATATTGTAAGAGTAGTTTGAACCATTTTGTTGGATTGATATAGTTAAAGTTTTGCCAAAAAAATTGTGTAGTCAATATTCTCTAAGCAATAACAGAAGCTGGTAAGCTTCCCAGCTCGTGTCTATCTTTCCATTGCTGCGTTTTACCATATTTGTGCTAAAAGTCTAATTTGATTGATTAGAGGATTCGGAATTGATGACACGATGTGTCGAAAAGATTCCTGAGTTACCAATTGCTTAGTGGGAATTGAACACTTAGTTGGAGCCTGTGTATGGGCCAATTCAGCCTGACATAACGCATTAATTTAGTTTTTGCCTCGTAAGGAAAAATATTCAAGGTAGGTACTGTAGCTTGTTTATTGGTCTAAAGCGACCGGCGTCGTAAAGTTTTGCGTCTGCCGCCAAAGGTCTTCTATTCAGACATGCTCTGGGGATAAAGTGTTTTCGTCATATAAAATCGTATTGACAGTCTTAATTTGATGTCAAAATTTCTGACAAAAACTTAAAAAATTGTACGAAGTGGGAACAACGCTGGAGTCCGAAATATTAGATTATCCTTACAGCTACTTTCCTTTGGTAATAAGTTGGACAATCAGATTTTTGGCAGACAATAGGATATCCACTTAGTTTAAGATTCTTCCAGTTCGTATTGTTTCCTTTTGCGAGCTGAAAATTAAACTACATTTTGCTTATTTCAACCAGAATTTGTAAAACTGAAAGGAACTGTACAGAAAAGATTTATGCCGAATGGCTTTCCACAGCGATAAATCAGTTCCCCAAGTGATATCGAAAAAACCAAAAATCTTTTAAAATTTTCATCACCATGCCCAATTTCTGAACTTAATCCCAAAACATTGCTATTATGCAACGCAAAAAAAAACCGAAACTACTGTGAAATTGGATTATCTACTAAATACTTACGATGAATATCGAAAACTATTGGATAGTTTGTAATAACTTAACAACAAAGGACTCCGGTAGATACATACATAGATAACTATTGACAATAGCCAACACATTATACGCATAGTCAGGTACACAACAGGCGGTATGGAATAAGGATTATCCGCAAACACTTGCATCTAGCCAATTGTCGCCTCTCGCCTAGACAAAAGCCATTCATTGACCGCTGAAGGGTCTGTCGGTCACACAGAAGTACTCGTGTATAGAATTCAATGTCAATAATAATATAATCAATTTTCTCCTCCGGTGATGACATTTACTCAAATTTATTTTGTGAAAAAAAAAATATGTGGAAATGGACACATGTGCGGGACCCTTTCTTCCATACAGCGGACAATCAGAAACGGAACCCTTAAGTATTGCACAAGTCTGAGTCATCGACATCAATTGCTATTGTCAAATATCCCATTTGACGTATAGCGCAACTCTTTCCCAAACTGTCAACAATCAATGGATATACACTTTCCTTTGTTATTGAATAGTTTTTATTCATCGATTCAGCGGGTTAACTTTTGGCAAGATGTACGTAGATATGCAGATGTTTGTTCAATTGCTTAACCTTACTTGTAGTGTTTGTTGCACTATATTGTGAAATAGAGGGAGTTACGCATAATGACATATTATCCTTTTGACAGATCGATTCCGATGCAGATGACATTTCATTGTGTTTGATTAGAATTGCATCTGGAAAATTCACAACGAAAATTGATAGAAACTCACGAAAAACGATGACGAAGATGATGTTTGCATAGTCATCTCATCGTACGCACATGTCTATTGTACAAGATTGGACATGAAAAGGATTAGATTCTACAGCAGATGTTAGGCAATGATGAAAACGCGCAAAAACGAAAGGATACACTATGAAATTTGTCAGGGGACCAGCGCGTAGCAGTTGCGGGCTATAAGTTATATTGACATTTCGGGTAGGTTGAAAGGACCTCTTGGTTGGTTTCATCAAACCTCCTTAATTTAATCCCTAATGTAAAGGAAGAGTTGAAATCATTTTTTTTTCTTTATTTTCTGTTATGTCGCCCTTTTATGTGGACACTGGTCAGTCAATGAAGAAAAGAATATTCTTTGAAAAACAAAAGGGGCGAGTAGATGAAAAGAAGGAAGCGGCCAAGAGATTCTCACACACAATAGCCGGGTGTCTTTATCATGCGGAAGGTAAATATCCTTTCCCTTGTCTTTTTTTCGTATCCCCGAGAGGAATCAAAGATTCAACCCTTCCTTTCGATTAAATATGTGATTTTTTTTTTGTCGACTGTCTTATGAGGATCATCACGTTCCGCAATCGTTAATTTATGCACACGTAGATCTTTTTCTTTTATTATAAATGATAGTGTACGATATTTCCTTGTTGATCAAATGGGGGAATGGGATAATTCAGGACAAAAAAACAAAACCTCGTCAAGGATAATTGATTCATCGCCTGACCAACGGTCAGTTTATTGAATAGAATAAAAATGAATCTTCCAGGAAGGATGCGCAGATATAGAAAAAAAAGGGAAACGCATAATAAAAACAGGAAGACGATATAAAGAAATTTTAGTTCGCGTTTTCGCTTTAGATTCGCTTTAGTGCTGATCAGAATTTTGATTATGTACCCTTTTTAGGTTAACGGTTCCTTGATTGAATAGAATGGTCAGTAAGGCACAAAAGACACCGGTCAAGGTAGCGTCTTTTTGAGGTGACCACTTACTCAAGGGTCCTTTGAAATAAATCCTTTTATTCTGTTTTTTTTAATACACTGCTCATAAAGGACTTAGATTCATAGCGAAGTGATTTTGCAAATGAATACAAGTTATAGCTGGGCGTTGAGTTTTCATCACCGCGATTTGAAAAACAGGAAGTTACAGGCAAAGTGAGTATTATATCCTTACATACTTAAAAGAATAAGGAACTAGTGGACACGAGATGCAAGTTTATAATTTTCTACGGGGCTAGAAACTTAATTTATTTTACAAATATTCATACTTGAACCTTAATAAATCGGCGCTTAGTAGGAATTAATTTAGAAGGATCAGTCTCATTTAAAACGAGTAATCTGCCGCCACTTATAAAACTCCTGCTTGTATTTTTCAATTGAATGTGGTACTATTTTTCTCGGCTTGACTGTTAAAGTCGAGAGCTTTTAAATTAATTGATTAGCTTAACATACTTTGCTGTCAATGGTAGATCTACTTACGAATATTTGCCTAAAATGCCAATGTACTTCTGTTAAAAAAACGAATATTTGCCTAAAATGCCAATGTACTTCTGTTAAAAAAACATTTTCGAAGACAATTCATTCTACTCCACGTATCCGTTAAATAAGAGAACATTTTCTTTATTTCTCGCCTGAAGACAGCTTCAGAGGTTTAGCGATCATTAATTTGAGCATAGAACAATGCCACTGGGTTAATGTCACGGCATATGAAACTTTTCCAAAAAAAAAAAACTCAGTTAGAGTAAACGTTAGTACTTTGCAACGAGCACTGGAAATGGTATAAAATGTATTACTAAGGAAATCTGGTAAAATGTACGAAGTGGAAACAACAAAAATGTGGAGAAATTCGAGATTATCCGTACTCTTGTTCTGCAAAATTTGACAGTAAGTTTGACACTCCGATTTTAGACAAAAGCAGACTACATCAACTAAGGTTATGTCTTCGCATATGAACTCATCCCTATTCTAAAAGTGTATGAAGTGGACAGCAAAATATTCGATGTCTTAATTAGAAAAAAATTTTAGCTCTTGAACTCCAAAAATGTCTTCATTACAACGATGCAGTGGAATGGTATCAGAAGTGGCATTAAAATATCAAGGTGATATCTGAGAATTTGAGATTATACTTACGGGCACCTACATATACTGTGTATTCCTTCACAGAATTTGCATACCAAACCAAGAGCAACTGTAACTGTTAAGCAAAACGTTGATCGAGAAGACCTGATGGTGTACGAAGTGGATACATTAATACTTATCTTTCCCAGGAGTATTTGGGACCATTTGACTTAAATTTCTATAAACGTTGCGCACTAGAATCAATCCCTGCCAACGAGGAATTCGTCAACTTATTATGATCTTGTAGAGGAAGATATACTGGGAGCGTGTACGAAGTGGCCACATTGATATTTTAATACAAAAGAAGGCGGCATATGCAACCAAAACTACTTGCACACCTTTTTGACTGTAAGGCCAAA
Source organism: Blera fallax (assembly GCA_946965025.1). NCBI lineage: Eukaryota > Metazoa > Arthropoda > Insecta > Diptera > Syrphidae > Blera > Blera fallax. The sequence goes on from OX337245.1 coordinate 54,588,832, forward strand.
GGATTTTGGATTTTCTAATGGCTGTTGATCATACTTTAATCTAGTTCTGGGAAATCGATAGAAAAGTAGGAACCTCACCCCACGCAGTCCTGGCATTACTAAGCCAACTCTAGTCTTCTACGGGGTTTTAGAGAATTGCTATCACAACCGCCATCGGGATTCGTGGAGAAGCCATAGCATGCGAAATGTCTAGGTTCACTTAGTTTAATCTATAAGTACAGGTCTGAATACCTTGAAAGGCTCGTACACTTCACGTTTTTTTACCATTTAACTAATGACACTCCTCTCGCCTCTTTGGAAAGAGTGTACTGAAGCGCTAATTTCCCATAAATGAAGCTCTAATTTCCAGTCAAATGGTCGTGCTGTTCAAAATGATACTTGTCCAGGAAGTGCAAATTTGGACTACATGAGATTATGAATAAAAAATTCTAAAGAACTCCACTTCTTGCACTTCGATTTCCGTTTTCAAAAGAGTGATTGCAGTCTACATTTCCTGACTTAAAAAGGATATCAATATGCAAGAAATGTTTCACTTTCAAATTATCACTATAATTTTGCGAAGGCTTAGCAGACATGTTCTCGGAGATGCTTACTTGAAATTTAGAGTAACTGTATGTAAGGATTTATAAATAAAAGACAGAATTTTGCCGGAATTTTGCTTGAAATCTGTACTTTTTTATATTCAAGCAAGTCCTTTGGCACGGAAGGCATTTCGTAAATTCCTAAGACCTAGTTCTATAACAAATATCCACTGAGCTCAATGAAGGTTATCTTACAAGTCCAACGTCTGTATTTCAAAAACAAGTTTCGACGAAATACTTCTACTTCTCCCTGTTTAGTTTCCTTTTGTTTTGAAACTTCATTTTCCTAGTTTTCCAATAAGCGCATTGTGAGTGCGAAAAATATTGAGTTTACTTTCTAAAGCTAGAAGAATTCTTGGTTAAATTCGCTTCCATCTTTTCTGTTCAATACCAATCTCCTTTCCACGAAGGTGGTCCTTTACATTTTTTCAAAGTCAAAATCTCATCGTATCTTAAAAAGACACTTCTGGAAACCCTGTGATAATATCATGCATAAGTAAGTGATATATTGCAGGCTCATGTGTCCGTTTAGTCCTGAAATTATTTAAATGCATAGGTTTTTCTCCGACCAAATAAAAAGCGAATAAGCTTGTTTATGACTTCAAACTACCTTAGCCGATTTGAATGGAAACTATTTCATCCTTTAGAGCATTCATAAACAAGGACATAGAGCTATAAATTGCCTTTGTACGTTATCCTGAAGCCGAAAAATAAACAAAATAAAATTGATTTTTATCCACAAGTGATGAATGAAAGCCAATATAGATCCGAGCAGTTTCCTTTTTTTTTTTTCTATATCTCGTCGCGCTGTTCTCTTCCACACAAACGACATGGAAATCATAATCTCTAATCTAGTACAAATAAATAATAATCATCAACATTCAAACCCAAAGCACATTTTGTTAATCCAGGACCAACCAACAAGGAAAACATACATACGACACACACGAATACTGACCTGTACTGGAGGTGCAATAATTTCTATGGTACGGCGTGCTGTGTATTGGTGCTCCACTCAACAGATTGTGCAACAAAGGCCGATGTTGCGCTGCCGTCGCTGTTTGTTGTTGCAGTGCTGATGGACCATTGTGTTGCGATTGCGTCTGATGCTGTTGTTGTTGGTGTTGCGGCGATAAGGCAGTATTATGTTCCGATTTGATGTGCAAGGCCGCCGCCGCTGCGGCTGCTGCTGCCGCTACAGCTGATAGCGAGGACTGATGCTGTGACTGAGCCTGTTGTTGTTGCTGTTGTTGCTGCTGTTGTTGTTGCTGTTGCTGCTGTAAATGATGATGTGATGTAGGTGGTGGACTTGGCGATTGTTTTATAATTGGAATTTCTGTATCTACTGAAATGAAAGCAAGAAAAAAAAAGACACAAAATGAAATAAGTGTGACTGACTGGAAGTGAGAGGAGGATTGAGTGTTTATTTTGCGCAAATTATGCCCTACAGCCAAGTAAGCAATTAACCAACCCCCGAAAAAAAAAAAAACGAAAATGTTGCACAACACAATCTCTGTTGTTAATGCGTAAAGCACCTAACTCACCGTACTGTAGGTAGATATATCTGTTTCACAAAAAAAAAAAGAGAATAAGGTGTGCAAAATTGCTGTGGCATACAACTATTATTAACTTTGTGCGATGGCGAAATACCGCGCCAGCGAGCAAAGCCAAAGCCTTAAAAATTGTACTTTCAAATGGTCGACCGACATTCTCCAGATTTGCTGCAAGGAATGTTACCGCACTAAGTGCACATGCCGACCAGCTAGTCTCAGCCGCACAGCCAGCAGGCAGTTAAAGTGCGTGAGGCTTACGCAACATTTTTGTGTGCACCAAAACAGCAAATGAGTGTATTTCATCGAATTTATTTTTTTTCCCTACTTTTTTTTTCATTCTTAGAAGTGCATGTAGTGCAAATTTAAAAATTACTTCCAGCCACGTCATTTATGGGCTCCCCCACTCCAAGTGCCAGAAAAAAAGAAAAGAGTTTCGAAAACTCCAGGTGGGAAAAAAGCCTTCCCCTATCCCCAAATGTATCCACTTCAATTAGCATAACCGTCACAGGGACAGTATTCGGAACACAATATTTGTGACAATAGCAGCAGCGGCAGCAGTAGATCGATACGGCTAGACAAGGTATTACGATACCGATGCATGCTTTTGTGGTGGCATAGTAGGGTGCGAGCAATTGTTGTGTGAAATGAGTGTCTTTTGTTTTACCTACCACCACACCCTTTCAGAATATGGATAGATGAACTATTTTCAATATACCTACCGGTAATGTTCATATTAATCAAAAGGCGCCCTATTATTTTGCGATGAGGCTGGGAGACGTCTGCACACTTTGACATTCTGTAGGTGGCTTTTGTTCGATGAAGTAAATGTCAATGCCACACCTCCTTTCATTCGAAATTCGAATGAGAATATGACTCTGCCTTTGGAGCAGGCCACGTGGGCAATGGATATATAAAACGTTTTCTTGATCTTTGTGAAATTTCGAAGGCTACCCACATGTTCCATACAAGGAAGCTGTCATATAAAAAGTGACAGTTGAAATCAATTTACAAAGTGCCATATCTTGATTAGTTTACTGGCCACAATTTGACATGGTTTAAAGAAGGGAAAGCCTGTGCAAATGTGGACTAAATTATGTACTCTATGATGTGATTTGTTCTTTTGATTACTCTAACAGGTGTGGAAGGGCTATTAACTGAGTTTTACTGAAAAGAAAGAATGACAAACGGCACGTCTGACAATAACTGGTCACTTAATGCATTAAATATGAATGAGAGACTTGTCATCAAAGCTTTGAATCATTACTCCTCACAGTTCCTCGCTCTAGCACTTTGTATATGTCTCCTTTGTCGCTTTTTTTCTACCACATAATTTGCGTGGTACGTGACAACTATCATGAGTTAATATCCAAATGACCATTTGGTAAGCCATCAAAAGACTCGACTTAGATGTCATGTAGACGTCATAATTCAATACGCTTTTTCCTTTGACTTTCAAGGAACTATGCGAAGCGAATTCGCGCCGAGAGAGAGTTGTCATGCATGCGTTAGAAGGAGCCTACAGCAGTACGAACTATTTAGCTTCTCGAGAATCCTAACCTTATGAAGTGTGGATCATGTACTTCGGCACTGGCAACACTAAAGCGCTTGAAGTATTGAGGTATATATACATATGTAGTGTCGACCCTTTTTTAACTGTGGGACTTGGGGTCTCGAAAATATATACGTAGAGAAGCAAATCCATCCTCTGACTGTTTGGTGTGAGTTGTGAGGAGTTGGCATCATTGGCTTTTAAGTCTTTCAAAATGAAGCTGGCAACAACGTTACGTTACGGTGGGTGCATATTACGGAGGTATGATAACTGATCGTTTGAGGCTGAAATCGGAGGATTTGGATTGAACGGGATTTGGTTCCTGCACGATAGCGAAATGTGCCACGCTTGTCGCCAAATAATATATCTTTTGCGCACTGTTTCGGTGCACGTCTCAGTTGCGATTTGACACTGTTGAACTTTTTTTATGTGGAACTTTTAAGGATCGCTGTTGCTTCAATAATGATTCATTAAAAATATCCGTCTAGCTATTAGCGAAAATTGGATTAACAAGTTAGGTAAAATCCTTGAGTTCATTACAAACTTTAGAGCACACTGTTGGTTCTCCAGCCAGACTATTACGTAATAAATGTGTCGAAGTCTAGAAAACCGAAAAAACTCAAGGTTTCAAAATATATTTGTTTCCCTCGCTTGAAAAGTAAGAAAACATTCATTGAGCGAGTACCATCACTAACAAAGGTAAGGCAGTTGACAGTAGTGTTGCTTTTGGTCCCACATAACGGGAATGAGAGGCAAATTTGAAAGTGAACCAGTTTCCTCTGAAATACGATAACAAAGTTGAAAGGATATCAATCTCAAAAATGTCGGCCAAAAATGTTCTAGACTCGTAGGAGTATGTCGCAGCAGACTAAGCGTTTTCAATTTTCTGCTTGAAAGTAGCTTGTCGTCTGCAAAACGTTACCCTTTAAGCCTTAGTGATGTACAGATTTACAGATATTATGTGTAAATCATAGAACGGGCTACAAACTATCGATTTGGTGCATCTCTGCTGCTATTTCTAGTGTGGTAATGCAGTGCATTTAGAGAAATTACGGTAAGAAATGGTAGGTGTCTGACAAACGTCGTAGAGTAATTACTGTCATGAGAAAGCTTTTCAATTTGCCTTTCCATACATGAAGCTTCAAACCGTACATAGATACTTTCGCTTTGAATTTACTTTTATGTTCCTCATCGATTTTATTCTCTCAACAAAATTAAAATAAGTGTTGCATAACTTCTTATGACGTGGCCAACTACATTTTCCAATACTTGATGTAACGTATGTACGGATTTTGACATTTGTTTTACGTCTTTTATGAAAATGAAAATGCGTTATTGAGACGTCACCTTTATCAATTGCACTATAAAATTCAATACCACACGACTATGTTATAAAACTACTGCTGAACCTCACGCGTGGTTGCTTTGATATACTAATAATAAACAGCAAATTCCAAAGAAAGTGCATTTTTAAATGAATAACTGAATGAATGAAAATGCTGAACAGAAATTCCGCTGAATACATTGTAAATGTTAGATTAACTCATGACAAAGCAAGTATTCATATTTATGAACTTAATGTAGTCAAATTTGTAGTTGCTAACGTGCCTTATGTTGGCTATTTTACATCACGAAATTTGTGGGTTCATTTAAAAAAAATTAAATAAAGCGTTAACCTTTGTAATGTATTCAAGAGGTTGCACGACGTTCGTTGGAAATAGAGGGAGAGATAGAATAGGAAAAGGAGGTCTTTGTCACATACTATTGTTCCTAAAATTAAGTACATATGTACATATAGAAAAAGATCTCCTCGGCACAAAAATAAAACATGGCAAGTACGTATGGCATCTGTTTAGATGGATGTTTGGGGCTCAGGAAAGCCTCGAGTGAGCGATTAGAAATCGATACTTCTTCGACGAGTCGCCGTTTGGTTCAGGGCCGCAGTTTTTTAAAAGTCACACGGAAAATGCAGGAACCGTAAATGGTCGCGGTTCATGGCAGCACAGTTTTTGTGCTATCAAGTGATCGGTATGAGCCATGACGACTTATGCTTCTATCAGGACAGTGCAACCTATCAGATTGCACGAGAAACACTTTTCAGTATGCGTTACCTCACAAAGAGCCGACATCAATTGGTCAGCAAGATTAGTGCTTTTTTTTTGTGAAATTTTTGGCATGGCCAGTGAGCCAAGAACTATTCGAAAGCATGATTCAAACATCACCGAAATTTAAGATCACCCAAAGGATTTGTATTTATCAAAACAACCGATTTTGGCAGGCATGCCAGAACTAGACATTGCTCTATATAGCTTGTTTCTGTACATGTCGTGATATGCGGCTTAAAAATCGATAAATAAATCGTTTGCCGGTTTGAAATTCCTGGGTTTTCCAAGATATGCCGCAGTGTGAATATTTCTGGACTGAAACCAGGCTGATATCAACCATTCAGACAAATGGCTCCAACCGTCAACACAATAAGGTAGACAAGATCTTGTACGCAATATTGAGGCAACGCATACCTCTGTAGTTTGTGTGGTTCAGAGGGTGAGTATTGTGATTAGTTTTTGCCATTGTGAACCTGCATTCCTGACTTTTGACAGAAATCAAAACTAGAATTCTGCATTGAGGTTCTACTCCAACCCATTTAATGGTACTTTTTGAGGAGATTCTTCGGTTTTTAATGTAAAATTCATTCATTTCCCACATTCACTTGAAATGTTATTGAGCGTCACCTAAAATTCGACTTCGAAACTGGTGCGCCACAACCAAACCGTTTCTTTTATGAATGATCGAAAAATCGAGCGCTAAATCCATTTTGCGTTAAATAATAATTAAGTAAAAAAAAACGTGTGCCCGCCTTAATTTTGGCAACTCTTTAAGACGACTTGTTTTGTTTCTTTGCGTCCTCTTCTTTGACCTCCTTTTATGACCCTTATTGTAGGTCGGTTCTGTAACCCATTATTGTGATCTAAACGTTTGCTCAAATTGCAATTATGTAACATACTTTGCTGAATAGCTTAATTCACAAAATTTATTAAAATGTCAAATGCTTCTCTGATTTCATAAAAAAAAAAACTAAAATTAAGAGATTTTCAGACTATGTCGAGGATACTGCCGAAAAACCTTTCATGTAAACAATAAACAAAAAACTGTTCCTACTCATTTTTATAAAACAATAAATAATTGTTAATCTTTCGTCACAAATCTAAAGAAATTCTAAAATTTTCAAGGTTTTAATTTCTCCAAGAGTGACTAAATGACAAAAAATCATAAACAATCCTCCGCCTACGCACTAAAGCAGCAAGCAACACCACTCTAAGGTTAACAACAATAAATTGTTTACGGATTTATAACAAAATTAAAACAAAAAAAAAATTCCATCGAGGTAAATAGGCCAAGTCAAGAGAGGAAAAGTGGATTTTTCTTTTTTGTTCATGTTCAGTTCCTCTATTGCATTGCACTTGCCTACCTAACCCACTCGCTGCAAACCGCATTATAATGTGTCTAGCAGCAAAAAAAAAGTCTATAAACATAAATATGTTGCAAGAGAATATTTATTTCGAATTACCCACAGAATCCATACGAATGCGCGCTGCATTCTTTCAATTAAAATACAAATGCACCCATCACTAGACACACACATTGTCATAAAAATGCAATTTTACGCTCAATGAAAGTCATTCCTCTCTTTTGACATGCACACACCACAAAACGAACGGAAGTGAAAGTGAAATTTTACAGAAAATACAAAAGGAGAAAAGGAGGTAAGGCAAAATCTAAACTAGGCGGTTTATTTAAATAAATGGCGTCCTCCCTTCCTTTGCGGCCTAATTCTAATGCCAGTTAGAGGCTGAAGATAAACAAAAACAAGAGTGTGCACCACTTTCGCCGACGACACCCTGTATCAGTTACAGAGGTTGCATCTATAAAACAGTAGACTCTGTAAAGGTACACACACAGAGACTATTATAAGACACAAGCCCCCCATTAAATGTGATTTGTATTTCCGCCACTTGGAGTCGCTGGATTTTCCACTTAACAACTAGTTATACCTCTACCTACTGACATTTTGGCCAGTTTCAAATGTGTTTGGCCGGGAAAATCTCACATCTAACGTGTGTGTGCGCGGTTGTTAATCGGAAGAGGGAAAATTGCAAAGCGAGTTTATGGTGGAAATACATCACCAGCAACAGCGCCATCTCTATATACAGTGGATGCACTCAACCATATGCAACTGGCATCTCATGGATGTCGTGCACACTTAGTGACGACAACTTCACAACGACGACGACGACGACGACGACGATACGACTAAGCCTTGACCTGATTTCTCTCTCTGTCTCTTTCGTTCGTGAAGTGCATTCGAGCGTGTTCAACTGCAATTTAATAAGCTTATGGCACACTATGCGGCAGCAGCAGCAAGCGGCAGGCTTCGTCTCCGTCCGTTCGTGCCCGTTTATTCTTCCTGTGTACGTACGCCTCTCTTTCGTTGACTCTTTTTGGCTCGGATGTGCAACAAATAGATGCATCTAATAGTTTTCAGCCAAAACGTTAGGAAAATCATTTTTTTCGCTTGTTTTTCGTTTTTTTTTTTCCAGCTGAATGTGTGTGCGCGGTTTGGTTATTGTGAATTGTGCCGCAACTTTTACTTTCTACCCGCCATATATGGAGAAGGGGGCACTTGTAGTAAAATGGCTTTTAATTTACTGTTTCTCTTTATTTTTGCGTGCAAAATTGACCCTGACTTAAAAAAAAAGAGAAAAATTAAAAACATAAAATAAATGGGCGAAAAATCGTGCACAGAAAATCAAAAAAAAAAGAAACAAAATCCAGCCATCAGCCATCAGCCATGTTTACTACCGCATTACCGAAAATTTCGTGAACTGCCTGTGTAATGGATTGAGAGTATCTGACGGTATTTTTTTTATTTTATTTTTATATAATTTTTTTTTTGTTATTTTTATCTGTAGCAATGCGATGTTGTAGTGTGTTGAATCACGATTTGAATGATGTGAACCTGCCTTCCGACGAGTATAAATGCAAAAAACCTAGACCTAGTTTCCGTTTTTGCATTGTTGTTTATCGCGCGCTTCTCATTTTTAATCATTTACTTCGGTTCGTTGACGGACGGGGGTGGGGGGTTGTGTGTGTGAGATTTTTTTGGACGAGAGCGGTGCAGCAAAGGGGTTGTGTAATATATATATTTTTATTTATTTAAAATAAAATGATAATGTACCTCTAACTGTCAGAAGCTGTCAATGTGCAGTAGTTTGATTGTAACCTCGATGGGTGTTAAAGATTAATTTTGTTAAATTGAGCCTTAGGCAGTGACTTCCATTAGAACATGAGTGGGGTCCTAAGTTATTCTGTTTTTTTTTTTTTGGCAGTTTTTGTTGTGCTATGGCTTAAGGCGAATTGTTGTTGTTATTGATGAATAAATTGGGGAAAGGTCATTTTGAATGGCAAAAAAATTGTAAACAACAACAAGTTGTATTTGAGTGTTTTTTTTTTATTACTGTCGGGGATGGTCAGGATAGGAATGCAGTTAAATGAATAATATACCTCTTCCAGTTGCACTTCCTTATAGACGTGGAATATTCTCGAGGATTCTCTAGTATCGATAGGATTTTAACATTTGAGAGAACGTACAAATATTGACAAATACTTGCTTTTCAATTTAAAAAATAACACAGGCAAATTGACCATAAATTAAAAATCTTTTTGTTTTCGAAAGATCACCTTCTTTCACACTTTTTGTATTCGAAAATGATTTCTTGACGAAATTCATTCTGTTCGTTCAATTTTGGGTCACTTTTCTAGCAATGGTGGGCGGGTGTCACGAACAGTGTTGGCTTCCCAAGATAACAACCAATTGTTGCTGGTTTATCAACAAAAACCACTGACTTTACTTAGCCCCCACAGGGAACACAAATCGCATGATCTTGGCTTATTCACAGATCCATTCTTCGTCGATGGTTTCGGTAGCCATATGGTACGTATATTCCGGAACTGTGTCATCCATATTTTCGAAGAAATATTCATTGAGCATTATCCGATAACGATCACCATTGATCGTAACGTGAACCAATTTTTAAAGGAATAAGGTTCGATGATGCCACCAGTGGAAGCCACACTAAACGGGTGTTGGTCAAAACCTTTGTTCAAAATTTTCCATGTAGTGAACGGATAGTGTCTCAATTGCTCCTGCCAAAGATGAATCGATAAATTTGAATATTGTTGTACACTTTCGCTTATAGCTACGATATTCTTTGCAGTGTACGCATTCCTTTGATGTGTTGATGTTCTTGCTTATGTATGAAATATCTCCCCAGACCCACGGAAACGGCTACCTAAAATGGACGTTCATGTGGGCCGTAAAAATCACGAAGTTCATGGTGCTTTCTATACGAACTTAACTTTGATTTTTAAAGCTTTATCTTACTCTAAAAGTTTATTTAGAGTTATAAGGCTGTGGCAGATAGATCATAGAGTTTTTTTTAATTTTGAATTCGAACATCATGGTTAGAAATGAAGGCTTCGATAAATTCGCGTACATTTTCGAATTGAACGCTACATAAGTAAAGTACAACAGAGATAAATCTCTCAAGAGTAAGAAAGGAAAGGCAATAAATTTTTATGCTTACCTCTATGCAAATGACTGACACTTTAGTTTGCAGGCATAAACCTCAAATTTCACAAGATCGTCAAAAAGTAATCACGCGATATTGCTAAATCTACGAGCATAAATATTTTTTTGGAAAGGATACGACGTCATAATCCGTTGGTTAGGATGGAAAAATCCATATGTGCCATTCAGCACAACATGAATGGCTGCGAGAAACTAGGCCCCAGGCCGTCTGTAAGCTAGTTCCGCCTTATGCGCTTCTTGTGTTATGTAAGGCTTTCGTTTAAGGAATATGGTTTGATTATTTTTTGAATTGCCTTATGGTTATGGAACAGGTGAAGTTGATGGGTCTCATTTACTTACTTACTTACTTATTTAGGTGGCGCTACAGTTCAAGGTGAACCTGGGCCTCAACCAACAAGCCTCTCTAGTTAGACCGGTCCTTTGTTAACTGCCTCCAGTTGCACATGGGTCTCATTTATTCACCGAAAATGTAATGGCACCATAAATATACGTACGTACATAAGTACATCGAGACGTAATATCATTTGAGTATAAATTCGACAAGTTCTCAAAAATTACTAACACCCACACCACAGTAATCCGTTAGTTATGGCGTTGACGGACGTCTGAGGTTGAAACATGGGAATCCAATGAAACCACGATGTAGCTTTGTGCTTCAACCTTAAATTTGGCATTCGTAAAAAAACGTTATGTTTCGTAACGTGACTCGCAACCAACTGAACAAATGTCGTTTGAGTTGAACTTATGCTCGCTTTCTGACAGTTAAATCGCAGCTATTTCAACTTATGAAATAAAAACAATTTTTTCTGCGATTTTTTGAGAATATTTTTCGGAGAAATATAAAAGCAAAGAATTTAGGCAAGAAAATTCGGTATGCCCTATAAAAATGCAATGGAATCGACCGAGTAGACATAGCACCACTGTCAAGTATGGTTGTCTTTATTTGGGGCACAAGCAATCTTTTCGGGGCCGATTCCCGAATCTACTTCAAGCTATATTTAAGGAAACTAAGCTTCCATCATATGTAGTATATTTTATTTTTAGATATTTTAAGCAGAAGTAATAATTCAACAAAAAAACAATAACAAACCACTTAATCTTTAAACTACTGCGTTGGGAATTCCACAACTGATGACTCGTTAAGAAAAACATTGGCGCATTCAAGCAGTGTATTACCTAAAATTAATAAATACTTTGACACTTTGACAGACTACTGAAGAATCAAGCAAAGCCAACGAACTTAACCCGGGTAACGAAATACATACTTTTCTTAAAAATGAATTTTAAGTCAGGTTCCTATTTTTCATCTCACTTTCGAATGACTCATCTCCCATTTGGACTTAAAAAAAAAAAAAGAAATGTGTATCTATTAGAAGAATTTGTTAAATTCTAATCACAAATTGCGCATTAACTTTTATGGTTAACAATGTTTTGTATTTTTAAACTAACAAATGGTTAGGTAAATATTTATAGCTACAGTTTCATGCCAATTTAGTTAGTTACGAAGATATTATTGATGCCAAACATGGAGAAAATTGGAGATTTTTTGTTTATTGTTTACTGTCGAGACGGTGGATACTATAAAAAATTAGAAACATACAGGTTATAGGCAGAGATTTTGTGGTTTAAAGATTTTACGAGGAAGTTTCAGAGATCAGGAAAGAATTTTATATTTGCATAGTGACATCGTTGATGGACTAAGAAACTGTAAGAAATTTCCAGAAATTCTTAGCCGAACACAATCAATAAAATTGCAACTTTAATGCAATTGTACTTAAAAGCGCTTTTAACAATATAAAGTTGAGTTTTCTTTTTTCATACACATCGAATTTTCCCCCGTGTAGGTCGTCCTGGAATTATTACAACCTTAGAGGCACTCAATCGATTTCGATGACTTCTTTTTGACAGTCGGCGAATGTGTCTGCATAAGTTTTAGACATATGCGTCAAAATGATAGCCAAGCACATTGTAAATAAAACATACATTTATCGAGGAAATCCATCTCTATCCGTAAATTTAAATATTGCCCTTCCCAACGATCGTATTATTAGAACTCGACACAGATATCTTACATTTTTTTACCCTGTCAATGGCCGGCTTCCGCCCAATAACAAAACAACGATAGGAATCTACCTACATTCGCCGATTGCAATTCACAAGATGTCTGTCATATGCAACTGACAGCTTTCAAAATTTTCATATTTTTCACAAGAGAAACAAATCGCATTAAATTTTTCTCTTAAAACAGACGAAAGCATGCCATTTTGCTTTAAGATTGCCCCCGCTAAGCTATATCTGTTTTCATTAATTACTTTTTTTTACTGTAAGGAGTGACATTTAACTGTCAAATTGGGGTTTCATCTACAGTGGTCATATTTTTAATTAATCCCAAGTGTTATTTTTTGCAACTTAATGCCGAAAATATGAAAGAAACACAAAAGAATAAACTTTCAATTTTATCGACCTAATTATGTGTACTTTTGTACACTCAACTCGATGTCTTTTTGCACTTATATCCCCAGCTAAACTTGGCAACACTTGGCATGCAAATTTTTTTCAGTGAAAATGTTCAAAACATGACGCATCACACATCAACTGACAGCTGAGTGTTGTGTTGTGATGCATTCAGCATCCGTTGTATGCGCGCACCTATCTCTCTGCATTGATATAACACTATACGAGTACACACAGCGCCGCAACGATGATAATGATGATTTCACTTCTCATCCGTTCGCTTTTCACTCATTCATTCACTTTTCCTTGCCGTGATTGGAAAACCAACGTCGCAAGAGGTAACAGATTGCAAAAAAATCAAAAAAAAAAAAAAGCGAAAATCGCTTGAAAAATGAAAAGAAAATGAAAATCGCTTTTCTTGGCCAGCTGAATGGAACCTAACATCGCGAATGGCGCATGTGGCGCTGCACACAACCCATCGGATACGGTGCAACAACGGTACGCGCGGTTACAAATGGCAATAAATAAGTGAAAATTTAGGTTAGAAAAAGGAATGCAAAAAAAAAACTCGTTCGCGTCGTGGTAGAGATGACGTGCAATTTTCTTTTTCATCCGTGAGAGAAAAGCGCCAAGTAAATTTTCTATTTCTTGATTTCGTTTTTAACTATCGATTTTCCCCGATAGTAGGCAGGCAGGCCTACACCATCATTGCGTTCCTTGTTACGTTTTTTTTTTTCTATACGCTATACCCACCTCATATGCTGAAGTTAATTAATGCACACTTAACGCAACGTGCTTCGCATTAATTAACCCGGATGAAGGAGGAAAAATGATGAACGCGTCGCGAAGAAGGGACGCGCTGGGCTAAGCTAAGCGCCTTAACCTAGCGACAATACTCGTATTTTTATGAATAAAATTATTACTTTTTTTTCTTAATTCAATAAAAAAAAGGAACGTTTGTTATAAGGAGTTGAATACACTCATACAACATGAGAAAAGGTGCTATCCAAAGAATGTAGGCTGAATCATCACAATCAGCAGGTATGACAACTCATCTTCCGGATTGACATCTTGATATCCGCTTTGAGTGTCTAATTAAGATTCATAGAGTGTTCTTTAGATTTGAAGTGGGAATCGAAAGAGACAACGTCTAAAATGTCCTTTTTGTTGGAAAGGATAAAAATATCAAAGCCAATTCGTTGTAATATCTGTCTATGAACATCAACACATCCGGTTGGGAGCAGTTGTGGAATCTAAAGAAAAAAAGACACTTACGTACTCTATTTTTGGCAAAGACAGGAAAGTCGTCATAGGGGTAGGTGTACATATGTACATATTGTTCTGGGCTAGGTGTTGATTTCCGAGACAGGTGGGCACCCGTTTTGTGATTTTGAACAACTGCCAATTGGAAGAATCGTTTTGCAATAAAGATTTTTCGAAAGCGAATGAAATATCGAAATCATATGAAGTGTCAAAGTTTTTGACAGATTCGTATATGTCAGCCAAATAACTTGACAGAAGGGAATGAAAGAGTACTTTTGCTTAAACATGAATTTCAAAGAGTACGCGAATGGTTTAAATGACTCAAGCATAAATAATTTTAGAAAACTTGACGTACAGACTCTGTATGTTCTTCTTCGCTTCATTAAGAGTCCCGTAAGGTAAGCCTTAAGCAGACTTTCAATAAAAGGAGCCTTCTTTAAAGCATTTCGTTACATCAAGAACAACAATACTCTCATGAGTATTACGGTCAGAAATGGTCAACTGTTGCGAGTACCCGGTAATATCGCATTCGTAGCTAACTTTAACGGACGGTCAAGGTGTTCTTTAAAACAAAACTCGTTATTTCTTCTCTCTTACTGCACTTAATAGTCACTTTCAGCAAGTGTCATAATTACGCAGTTTAAAGGACGCTTAATAACCATAAAACTCTCATCTCACCACGTCTACGGAACTGATTTTTATTTGCAGCAAAAAAAAAGCCTTGAAAACCCCAATCAACAACAGAAAAATAAAAACTGACACAATTTCCAGAGGACGAGACTGAAGTACAAGTCCGCAATAAATAAAAAGAGTTACATCATTTAAAGGTCATTTCCTTCACTGAGTCGCGATACACCTACAAACACCGATCCCAATAATCTTTTTCCCACTCTACTATTTTATTTCCAACGAAATATACGTTGCAAGGCCATTGCTATAACTGTTATTCTTGTAAAATGAATGAGCTGTCAATTGCACCATGATTATGACAGATAGGTGCGATTTTTCAACTCGAATTTTCTTTCCAATTTGTTTCATCTCACTCTTTAGAACCATAAAATCAAGTACCCGCTTCCTGGTAATTACCCATCCAAAGTCATAAAGCGCACTTAGATGGTCATTGAGAGGTAAAGAGAATCATTTTTTTTTTTTTTTGGGTAGGTCATGTTACAAACGTCAGTGTCAGACCGACACGAAAACCAAAACGCACACAGCCAGCAAAAATAGCAACAACATTGAAAAATGGTCAAGAGTAAACAAAACAATAAACAAGAAAACAAATTTCCCAAAGGTCATTCCAGCAATGAGATATCGTAATACCGGAACGTGCTCTGACAGAAGGCAAAACTCTACACTGAACTGACAAGCAAATGAATTTTATTTCTATGAAACTTAAGGTTTTTTTTATTTTTTTTTTTTTGTGTGTTGCCAATTTTTTCGTCTCCCTTTCTTTTTCTTTTGAATTTTTGAAGCAAAAAAAAAAAATGCGTTTACGCAACAGATAATTAAAATAAGATAAAAAAAAAAACTAAAACAAAGAAGCGGAAGATGTTTAAAACTCTCCGCGCTCTGACTCTTATGTCATAATCTCGCACTCATAGCAAAGTTTTACAACAATGGGGTAGAGTGGAGTGGTGTACTGTACAGTGAGTGTTTCCCATTTTAGTAGGTCAACGTATTCATTTTTTTTTTATTTAAAATTTTTAGTAGTGCTGCTGCTGCTGCTGCTCCCTCTCTGTAGAGGTGAATGAATATTTGTCGCATTATACGCAATATGGTGGAGAGTTCGAATGAAACGATGTTGATGGCTGCATAAATTTTGTGCGCGCGAGTTGAATTCGATTTGAAATGTTGGTAGTGTGACACCACCAGATGGTTGTTGGTTAGGTTGTAGGGAAAGAGGAAGCCGCTTCGGGTTTAAATCATTTTTGGAATTAAATTATGCCGTGGGTTATGAAATCGTTGACGATTTGACACACGAAAGCAGTAAATAGCTATATTATGAGCGAGCGGTAGCTTCGTTGTTGGGCTTTTGGGGTTTTTGTGTAATCGCTGATGGCACAGCATCATCATCATCTTCATTAGCGTATGCAACAAGATTGTGGGTTCATGGTCTTACTGGCAGATTGGGACGTTGACATCTTTTGAATGGTTCATGTTGCAATAAAGAACGTTCCGCGTGCCACTATATGAGTGGTGGAGATTGATAGAGTTTTGTCAAACAAAATTTGTTGCGACGTTGGTTTGCAAAATTTTGCATAGAAATACCGAACTGGTAGGTTGAATAACGTCTTTATTCTGCTTTAAATTTATTTATGACAGCTGTCACTTTGGAGCAATCATTTCGAGAATTGTGAGTCGAAAGCTGTTCGTTGAATTAACAAGAAGACAACAGGTATGTTTTCAAGTTTACATTCAGAGCCTCAAAGAATACGATTTGCCATTAAGCTTCGGACACGCAATCGATGAATAAGTTGATTACTTACGATCATACGATTACGATACGACCAGATTACAACATACAGTGTTCTGAAGGCCAGTAAGTTGATAATTCGGATCATGACTTCAGGGGTCGATCTAAACGAGAGATATTGTTTGTGCGTTCACATACATTTCTGTAGATCTCGAGTTATTTCTCATTGATAGTCGACAAATATCTTTAGATGATGAATTTGTTATCCTTTCAAGAAACTGAATTTATTGGCGCCCAACGCGAGATTTTTGTTCTCTCTGTTCAAAAGAAGCCCTGCGTTGGAGCAAACTAATGTCTGGAATTGTCATTCGAATAATCAAAGTTTCTTACCTGTTAACTGCTAACAGATTAAATAAAAGCTGTGAGTACTTCTTCAGTCGCTGTTGATAGTTAAAATCGTGAGAGATTCAATCCCGACAAATCCAGGACGATATTTTTGGAGAGAAACCCTCAAAAATTCAGCGATTGATAAAGCCCACAATCAACATAAAAAATACAATTCTTAAGATCCGACGAAGATCGACTATTGTTAAATGCACAGCGGAAGAGGAGTAAGTTGGGTGCCAAATTAAGTGACAACTTTAAGATGTCGAATGGAATAAGCCAGCAAAATCGGACACTGATTAAAAATTGTTTTGAAAAAGTCCTCATAGTCAAGAGCGGAATAGGGTTATGATGCCATCATAAAACATCAGGCACCATTGTGGCCCGATAGCGATCCCTTAGAGTCGAGAGCGGTGGACGATCTTTCCTTTAGATTAAACTGCATTGGGAAACAAATTGAATATCGTTAAAATATTTAAGGCAAATCATCATTTACGATCGTTTATTCAACACCTCTTTCCATATACCCCCGAGAAGGTAAGCCTTTTGTATGAAGCAGCAACATGATCATCGGTTCTTTTTTTGATTTTTTTCAGCAAACTCATCGACCGTCGTAAGAATACATTTTCACTTTTTCTCCCCCACTGATTTATCTGATAAATAAAAGCGTCAACATTTACGGATCAGATACGTTGAATATTTCCAATTACATCAACCAACCCTAGTAGATCAGATGCCAGCTTACAACTGTCAGACTGAAACTTTCTAAGGATGTAACGAATGAGTTGCCAAATAAACGATTTCATTTTCATAAATCAAGTGAAATTACTTTGTTAAGAAAGGAAAATGTCTGAAAATATTTCAATATTTTTGACAAATGACGTTTTCTTTTATTGCATGAAATGACAAATAATCTCTATTTCATTTTTATGCAAATCTTTAAAATTTGCTTCATTGTGAATGAAACACACACAATTCAATTTGATTTATGTTCTCCAATGCAACCAATCATTGTCAAAGCAACACCGAAAATCGTAGACACATTTTCCCTGAATTCGAAATCAACACATGACCTTAATTGTTGGAAATGTGCAGGAATGACATGGTAAACGGTAACAGATAGGGTCTGTCAATACTGTTCCACAACGCATTATCATTTGTATCTCCGTAGAACACAAATTTAAGTGTCACTGCCTTCTGTTCCAAACGTACAACAGATTCTAATTACAAACTCAAGTATTGATTGTCAAACTAAATGACCATAACACACAACAATTAAACAATTATCGACCATGACCTACCTAAATAACTTTAAGTTGCTCTACGTGTTTGGGTTTTTTTTTTTTCTTTTTCTTTTTTAAGTTTACTGTAATGTCAGTTGTCAAATGTCATTTGCATTTCCTGCTGTCAAAACGCATCTGACACAATACATGTACATGTCGTGTGGTTCAAATTGGCAACACACACTTTATTTCTGTTTGTCCAATTAGTAGTGTGTATGTGCGCACAGTAGCACCTAAATAAAAAAAAAAGGTTTAATAACAGGAAGAGGAATTGCCGAAACAGACAGAAGGAAGAAACAACAAAAAAAAAAAAACGCCACAAAGTTCTTTCTTTCATTGTATTGCGCTTTTTTTGGAGTCCGCCCGCCGTCGCTCCACCGTTTATACGCTCTCATGTAGAAATTGTTGTATTTTTCCTCTTCGTTTTTTTTTTTTGTATATTTTTGGCTCGTTCTTCGTTGTTTTTGTTTTCTTTTTTGTTCAAATAATTCGTCTCAAGTTCAAGGTCTTTTGGATAACGTATACTAAACGACAAATGAACACGCATGCCGTCTCATTTTTTCTTCGGCCAAATTTTTTATTTCCATTTTTTTTTGTTTTTGATTTTTTTTTTTTGGTTCGTCTTTTTATTGTTGGTTCACATATTTCTACTCTTCGTGCTAAGTGCCGTTCACTTTGCTTTCTTTTTTGGAGTCTTCGCCGTCGTCGATGATGATGATGATGAAGATCGTATGCGTTGGTGTATGTGTGTGTATGAGAGCTAGTGCGTGAGTGTGAGAATGTGTAAATAATGGTTTGTTTTTTTGAATGCTTTCTTTGCATCTTCGGTGGGCTGAAAGGGGAGGGGGGAGTACGAACGAAATGTGAGTGTGCCTATCTCACGAATTTTGCATAATTACACAAGTGAAGAGAAGGGACCCTCTATCCATCGATAAAATATTAGCAACATGCCACACGTGTCGATTAAATTCGCTGTAAAGTCATTCCCATTGGAGAGTAATAGTGGAATGGAAGCGAAGAACAGGGACGCGTAGAGAGAGTGACGTTCTTTTATGGGGAATTCGCAATAAAAGCTGGTTCGCCTACTAGTAGTGTATACATATGTCAGGTTGTTTTCTTGTATTTAGGAACTGTCAAGACTTGCTAAATGGGTTTTTTTCTATTAAACGTTTTCGTTGTAAATTAATTTTCATTTGAGGAGAGAACTTTAGTCATGGTACGTAGTGTGAATATACTAAATTTCCGGTAAATTCTATTCGCTATACTTTTTGGAGGTTTTCTACTATTGAGGGGTGGAAAACGAAGCAGAACCTTGACTCATTGTCAAGTTTGCACTTGACTACCTTAAAGAAAAATGCCATAAATGCAATCATATAAGTCTAGACAACAATATACGCAGTTCCATCCATTCAGGCTCTTTCGAACAAGACTTCAGCGCTTGCCAGGCAGTTACACTTAAGTCTAGCGTTGTAAAATTTGAAATTTTTATTTACTCGATGAATTGTCACCGTTATGTAGAATTTACGAGCAAAAATATTTACATATACTTGATAGTTACAAAGTTCAAACTTATGACATTCGTTGACGTAAAGATGATAATAGCATTCCAAAAGAGCAAGGTTGCATAGTTGCGAAAATCTGTGAGATTGCATACCTTTCGTAAGCGTAACCTTAAAACGTCAGATTGTTATTAAAATGAAAGTAGCAACTACGGATATGTGAACGATTTGCAGCGCAAATCAGCATATTTTATTCTGTTTTTTTAGGTTGTAGGTACTTGTATATTAAAAATATTGTTCCCCTGTAAATAAACTTGTTGGGTTAATTTTACAAGTCATTCGTGTACTCGTCAAATTTAGGAAACAGTCAGAGGGTAAATTATTTAACTTGGCTCTTGGCAACATTATCTGAGATTTACATAGCCCTCGCAGTTTGTAAAATTTGATGTCTGGTAAGGATTTTCACAAAAAGTAGGTGATTTGACGTTGTATGAGAAAAAAACTAGACTGTGTCAAAATCAGCTGGGAGACTTCTGAAAAAATACAGTAGACGTTCGTTTACTTGAACACATACGAAACCACTGTTGTTTAACAGGGTTGTTCAAGTTACTGGACCAAAAAACCAATTTGTTCCAATGAAAATCACTAAATCACAAAACTTTCAAAACAAATTCAAAAGGAGTTCCATGGGATTCCCCTATGGAAATATTTCGTAAGCAGTAAGATGTAATGAAACTAAAAATAAAATGAAGCACTACCTTATGCCTGAAAATTTGAAAGTGCAAGAACCCGTCAATCGGATTGGAGTGCCACAGAATCCCCAGAAGGACACCCCTTTTCAACATGGCATCGAAGGGCACCACCCTGAACAGTGGGCAATGGGCATCATAGAATCAGGAGGTAGTCAAGACCAGAGATCACAAACTGTTGAATCAATTACCAGCAAAGAGAATGGGCATCCCAAAGAAACAATTACAAGACATTAGAAGCTAAAGTGCAACCAAACACTTAAATAGAATAGAATAGTCATAGGTCTTAGAGAAACGTGTTATTAAAGGAAATATGAAGTCGAAGGGCGGGTAATTATTTTGACAACTTTCGAATTAGCGTGGATACGAACCTACGTGAGTCTACTTGAGTCTTGATACTTGAGTCATTTAAACGCTTCTCCATGAAATGTTGAAATGGGTTTCATGGAGAAGCGTTTAAATGACTCAAAAATATCCAAATTTGTACAGGCATGCATATGTACGAGTATGTAGTAATTGACAGTAGCTCCCTTGTCGTCCATAGTTTCAGCACTCACGCCGTATGTAAATCCTTGCATAATGTCAAAGTAAGTCAAAGTGAGTACTATTTTAAGTGAGTGAGGCAGCGGTTTAAGTCTGGAATTGTATTTGGTTCTAATATTTGATGAATGAAATGAAATGAAATCACCTTCCTTCAGATGAACTGTAGTCAAACGACTTTCCAGATTGAAATGGTCGCCTGGACATTTCTGAAAATAATGGACACGAAAAAGATGTTTTTTTGGGATGAATTTAAGTTTTTTTTTATTTAAACTGGAAGGGTTGCCTGTTGGATACTGTATCAGCAGCGGGTTCAACAACTGGATTTGACTACAAATATGTACATATTTCAAAAAAAGTTTGGATGTACATAGGATATAAAAATGTGGCTAGTGTGCTAAAAATCATGGTCCTGTGTATACCAATAGTTCACAGACTGACTTTCGAATTTTGTTCACCGAATAATCTGCTCATGTGTTTGTCGTTTTCTTACATTCTCTACATTAGGTACGGTTCAGTTTTGCATTGATAATTCTGATCCTAACCAATTAAAATATGGCGAGCGAATTTTCCAGCCTATGTACACGAATGTTGACTCTGCCCATTCGATATGGAGTCTTGTTTGCTGAGTTATTTCTCACATTGTATGTACTAAGCAGATCTGGCCTGAATCTAAACCGCTCTCTCGGTATCCCCGATGGGATTCCATGGCAATAAAAGCCATTACCAGGCCCTGCAACATTGACTGAAAAGCTGTAAGACTTAGCCCTTTGACTTCGGCAGTAGCTACTAGGACCAGGATGCACGTTCACTACCCTCGCTATTCGTAGGATGCTCCAAGAGGTTCTCCATATATTTCTGTATCTGCGCTTGCAATCCTCTATCTACAAGCTCATGTTGCACTGTTTGATATTCTTAGTTAATGTGCTCTATCGCTTCATATAAAAGAGTTCCCATCAACTATTTAGAAGAATCTAATTCATAATCCAAAAATTTACCGATCTATCCTCGTACAAAATGCTCCTTCTTCTGGTTTAGTAGGGCATGTGCTTCTCTTGAGTTTCTTACTAGCATTTCGAAAGTAATAATGGTTAACATACGCTTCTCAATTTCTCTTTTTGGATACAACATCGGATCGATGTGAAAAATGTAACACGCACAACAGGATTGGCTAGGCTCGAGGCCCTAAATTAGCTGTTTACGTCAAATATTTGTATTTGTTTAAAGTCCCACTGTTTCATGGATCATTTACCTAACCTTCATCGAGAATAACCTTCAAATTCACCCTAAGATGTCATGAATGCTGGGAGGATATCCGTTCCAAAAAAAGTCATATAAATATAAAATCGCATGTACGCCTACAATTTAAAGGTTAACGAGTAATCCGAATGTCGTACTCCTGTTTTCTGCGATGGACTTCTTTTAGTCAAAGCTAAAGGTTACAAAATGTGAGTTGGATATAAAGTCCTTTAAATAATTGCATTTAACGACCCCGGAAAATCGTTTCATTGCTCAGATAGTAAGGTGAGTATATTTACCATTACAACCCTTTAGTGTTCTCACACCAAATCGCGACAAAGATCAAATAGATCTCTCAACCAATGCCGACATCATTCACCCCCCTGAGAGTCCTTTCAAACAAAATTCCAAGAAATTTCATCACATTATCTGACAAGACAACATTAATAATCCTCTACAGTTTCTTCAATACCCTTCGACTAGTCACGATAATAAAAGCAAAATCCCCTTAATCCCTTGTGCACCAATCATATAGACTTGTTTCCTTCAAGGCAAAAATAAAAGCACAATCGTCCTTGAAATTTTACATAATGTACTCCATAGACAGGAAGTCCTTCCCACCTAAACGAAAACAAAAAACATCTAAAAAAAAGGAAAAGAATCCTCTCGAAACTTTTACTTTCCGCCGGAAGCTTCTTGAAGCTTTCTTCTTGGCCTACATCATCTAATTTTCCCCAAAAAAAATATATTTATCTGCCTACCACCTCTACCACCTCCCAAAACCCCACAAAAAAAAAGAGAAGAAGCCAAAAACACCCTTAGCACACACAAAAAAAAAAAACAAGAAACAACCCGTAGATAGGGAAGGGTAGTTACAGACAACTAAAGTGGGGGTCTATAAAACCCTAACAATGTTTTGTCAGCTGATGTTCGTCCTTGCTAGGTCGGCAAAAGGAGGCAATACAGTGCACCTACCCCACTTTGGTTTTGTTTTCATTCCACTTCCGCTTCGATTAGCCAAGGGATGAGACAACACAATATAGACACAATATATACTCGTATAACCAAAGCCAAGCCATTTTTGGGTTTGAGATATTTATAACAAATATTCCCCACATCTAGTCTATATGCCTACCCAACAAAAAAAAAAGCTTACATAATATTCCCGGTTATACATGTACACACAATCTACATCTACTTGGTTATTCATGAGGCGGTATGGTTTATTTCCTGAAAATTCACCAAGGTCACTCGGTTGCTTATGATATTACATAGCGCTTGTCTCTCTGGCGATGATGGAGTGGTGCAGTGAAGTGAGGAGACCTTTTACTCACCGCGACAGTACAAAACTTTCTCTTTTCATGTGGCTGATGCGGATAACGATGACGAATCAAATTCAAATGTTACCTATTCCCATCCATCCATCATTTGACAGATGAATGAAAATCAGGCCAATATGGCGATAATAACGCTGGAAATGAAAATTAAAACTGTCGCCCCGACTAGTTTGTGACACTTACTATCTGTCAAAAAAATTTTAAATCAAAAATTTAACCCAAAGATTGATGTAACATCCACCACTAATGTTATAACAATATTATGCAAAAAAAAATGCCAAAAAAAATGGATAACCTACTCTAGAGCTGCTGCTGCGCCAAAATTAAATGAAAAGAAAGTGAAATGTGACAGCTGAGGTAACAAATAAGTTGTTTAATAGTTTCGCGCAGATCGCTTTGGGCCAAATTCACCAACAAAATTCGAAAAAAAAAATCACCATGCCCGTCTAATGCGATTTTTTTTTGTTGGCTTTGTTTGTGTTGCCGAATTTCAAAATTATTCAATAATGTTATTATTATTATTTTTTTTTTTTAAAAAGACATGAGAAGGCAGGAATGGAAGAAAAAAAATGCGGGCTATCATAATAAACTAACGGTTTGGTGAGCTAAATTCGCTGCGTTTACGTAATAGACATCAACGAAACGGCAGCGCAACGATAGCGCGACAACGACAAAACTATACAACGACGGACGGAACCCATTAACGTATAAAATACATATGTATGTGCTTTTGGGTTACCGAAAACGAATAAAAAAATCAATAAATTTGTTGAGGTGGGTTAGGAAATCATTATACGCACACACTCAGACAACGCACGCAAAGCAGAGAGACAATCTCTCGCATACACAAACGTCACATCGTCACATATGACAGATAGCAAGTGGAAGTACTGCTTTAAAGTAAAACACGGTTTTATATTTCTTGTTGTTATTTCGATAAAAAAAAAAAAGAGAAAAATTCGTTTAAGTCCGGAAAAGGAAAGAGGACTTTCAATTATACATACACACGTACCAGGGGGTAATGGTGGTGATGAAAGGAAATGTTATATTCTCCCAGTGTGTAGGTATGTATTTGAATGGCGTCCTACACATTAACTGGGTCAGTGGATAATGAACATCTCCCTACCAACCTTTTTTTTAAATATACACCATCATCATCATCATCATCATCAACTATGTCGGTGTTCTTCTTGGGATACATGGTAGCGGTATACCTTTCGTTTTAGGTCTCTGCTACACTAAAACATGCGTGGAGGAGGAGTATTTATAGAGAAACTGAGTAAAAACACAAATTAATTCCAGAATGACATTGTACGACATAATAAATAAAAAAAAAAAAAAAACTGTTTTTTTTTCGAAAATCTAGGGCAAGAACAAAGTTCTCTTTGCGTTTGTTGCGGCTCTGTCTGTGCTGTTGTTTGTCGGGGAAGTTTAAAATATAATTAGGGCCTCTCGGTATCTGTAAGCATCTGCTACTAAGCATCGATATTTCTTAATTTTCAAGTTCAACGATTCGTTTGTTTTTTTCTGTTCGTCTGTTATTTGGCAAGTAGCCGGCGTTAAAAGGGCCAATAAATTGTCAAACTGTCCGGAAGGGTGGAAAATTTTGAAAACTATAGGGCACAGCAATGATGATAAAGTGTAGCCGTAGTCTTAGGAAATTTGATGGGCAATTTGTGTTTGTCGCAAGTTCTTTTTTTTTCTCTCTAGTTGAAATTATTTTTTGATCTTACATCAACCGTCAGGATACACCTACGCGCGGGATTTTCTTTTATTTTTCTGTTTACTTGGTTCAGGTTATTAGTGATATCGAGGTTTTACTTGTCAATTTCAGATGATTGTGCAATTTTTCATTGGCCTTTGGGTTACGAGATATATTCATTTGTCAAAAAAAAAAAATCTTGAAGGTATTTTAAGTCCTCATCTAACGCGCATGGGTGGTGAAATTAAATTGTAGGTCTTAGCTTTTATTTTTTTTGAGTCAATTTGAATGTAACCCAAGAAGTGAGTGAAATGATTTGAAACAGTTTGACGTTTTGCTATCGGTTGAAATATATTTTCGGATTGGCCCCCTGATGATAAATTAAGCGATTAAACTTTCATTTTTCTTTCCATGCTCACTGCTGCGAAAAATCAACTGCAATGTGTGGAATATTTGACAGACTTCACTTTGACATTTTGTCATACTCATGGAAAATTGACGTAATTCAAAAGGATCGGTTTAAGGATTGTGCAATCCTGAAGTGTTGGATTAAGAGATTAGTCAGCTATCAAGAAAAAAATTTAGTGTCCTAATTATTTTTTTGGTTAGTGTTTGAATGTCAAATAAATACTCAACACATCAGAGAAGACCTGTTTATTTTGAACATCAATGTTAACTTGCGATGTTTTGTTTATCCAGAAATGACATCATTGGCATTTTCCTCCATTTGTGTTGTTTAATTTGCGTAAGTGTTGACTTTACTTTTGAGTGCATGTAGAAATTAGGAGTTAAAGGTTTGATATACACATCTGAGTTCTTAAAATCAATTCTTAATTCTACTAATTTGGGCTGCTTTGTTCATGGGTCTGAATGATGCTTAAGTCATAAAAGCTAACAAATTTTATAATTGCAGTAAAAGTTTCGATGTTTATTTAGAGGTTTTAAAGACAATTTGGCAAGCATCATTTGCATTACATTTGGAAGAGCTAGGCGGTAGCAATGGCATCGACGACGGTCTGACGGAAGGTGGGATTGTATTTGGAAGGGAAGGCATTAATTCTTTCCGTTTAAGAAAAATGCAAAAAAGGTAAAATTCGACGAAAATTTACTCAACGTTTGACTACTAATGTAGAAAGCTTGCGGGAATTTGGACCTTCGGCTTAATGCTCACTAAACATTTGCTTTGTATGAACGGGTATACAAAGTGGGTATTGCATAAAATATTCATCATTTTCGTTTGAAGCCACGGAACTTGGGGTTCCCCTTAATTCACGCTAAAATCAAGGAATACATCAGTATAATTGGTTATTTGATAAGCTGGCGACCTTTACACTTGAAATGTATCAAGCTTAAACAATTCAGCGCATTGCTGAATCATCCAAGCTGTGAGTTTTTATTAACTCTACACCAAATTAGAGTCGTATATGCGGCTTTTGAGCCTGTGGTGAAGCTTACTTGTAAAAAGTACAAATTCAACAAGCAGCTGAATAACAATCATCTGTTCCACCACAAGCTGAATTAATAAGATTTAAAATTTCAATAAGAACTACGGTTGTGGTGCAGCTAAAATGTAAGCACAAGATTAGGTGTTTCCCGTATAACGTAAAATTTCCACATTAGAGATGTGAGGTTGCTATTGGATGTGAGTAGAATTCTTTAACTAATTTACAAAATATTTAGCTTATAGGTCAACGTTTAAGCCTATTCAGCGCATTGCTGAATAAGTGACATCGTACTTAGGTCGTAAGATAGTCTTATTTTAGGAATTTAATTGGCTGTAAAGACTTAAAAAGCGTTAGTCTTAACTGTAGACGCCAGTACAAACCCGACATCAGTTTGACCCTCCCCTAGCTGAATTAGATTGGCATGCAAAGTTTAAGAAAAAAAAATTATCCGGCTTTAAGGATGTAACCTTTTTTTTTATACAACGATTTCCCAATTAACCATTTGAACCGATTCAGCTCATTCAGCAGAAAAGCTTAACCTTGTAAGATATTTCCCAAAATTTTCTTCAATTTGAGATGTTCTTTGGGAATTGTTTAAGTCAAGTTATCTTCCTTAATTTGACATTCATTAGCACTTCTTAGGAATTTAAGACATTCCTCAATGATTGCGACTTTTGCCCTCGTAGCCTAGATTTGTTCGAATCCATTTCATGACAACTACTACCCTTTAGAAAATTCTCTCACGTCAATTAGTTGTTCATTCGCTTGTGCCTTTTTTTCTCATTTTCCTTACAGTTTTCCTCTCGTTTTTTGTGCATTTGTATGTACCAGAGTGCATGTGTTTTCCAGTTTTTTTTTTGTATGTTTTTGCAGTCAATTTCATCCCTTTGAAAAATTCTCTGACCTAGTTTTCACCCTCTCATCTGTTATGCTTTGGCCTAGCTACCCCGTTTTAGTTTTTTTTTTTGGTTTGGTTTGGTTTGGTTTGCAAATGCATGTTAGCTATTTGCCCTTCCGGGATGTTCTACATACCGCAACATGAGTATCTTCATCGTATCGGAGAGCTGATTACCCTACAAAATATTTGTCCTTTGTAAAGAGTCAGGAGAAAAAAAGTTAGTTGGGCGGAAAGAAAAGAGTCAAAAGGGAGGAAGGGAAAGCTAAATAGTGGAAAATTATGTCAGTGACTCTTTAATGATGTGAGAGAGAATTTAATCGATCTGCTGTCGATCGATTGATATCGACGGGGTATCACCGTGGAAACTAGGTTAGCATCCCTTTTCCAGAGAGACTAACTTATAAATTAGGTTAGAGGTGAATATATCCGTTTATACTCACAATATCGCTTCATAAGGCTCTTCTTGTAAGCAGCTCGTCCTTCGCCGCATTTTAGCTGATGATGCTCGCCATCACCTGCTCCGGCACCTGAATCATCCGAGTCATCGGTACCTCCTGAGTAGGTACGACCTCTTCTTCGTCCCAGAGCGGTACTTAATGACAAATCCAATGGACGATCCTCCTCATCATCCTCCTCTTCCTCTTGGTCATGGATGCTGACAGGCCTTAGCGTTAGGCAAGTCGTCTCCTTACGATCACAATCATCGGAGTCATCGGTAAAGGACGTATGACGACTTGAACGATAATTATTGGCACGCTGATCATCCTCTTCATCGCCACTGGTCGTGATGACACTGCGACGCTTCTGTTGAAATTGATAGTTTCCCTTGATGATCGACGCTGGTGATCCCGCTGCCGAGAGTCGTGATTCCGGCGATGGCGATGGGGATATTGACGTTGACGTTGCTACCGTTGGTGGAGTCTTACACTGTCGCAGGTGGTTATATAGCATTACAAATTCCTGATGCCTCTGCAGGATGTTTGGCTCAGCAGGACTTGCCGATCGTCGGCGTTCTACAATCACTTCGGCTCGTTGGTGAATTGTATTCGGTGTTTCAACTCGTTCATTGCTCATTGAACAGTTCTCTGTGCAGGTTGGTTTAACATTATCCTCCAAATTAACATCCTCCTCATCTTCAGCGGGTGGATCTTCTTCCTCGACAATCGTCATCGGTTGTGGAGAGGAATTTGAGTGTTCCGATGGTGAAGAGGCAGGATTATTGTGGCGTTGCCTTTGAGGTGAACTCAATGGACTCAGCGACTCTGAACGTCTACTGTGATGGTGGACATGGCCACTATTGATCGCTGGTGGCGATGGTGATGATGACGATGATATTGAGCTATTGCTCTTCGATGATGATGATGAGATTGCTGTTGTTGAGGCAGTCATTGTTGTTGTAACACTACCGCCTCCGCCACCAACAAAGGAGTGCGGATTCGCGGTCGTCAAATGTTGTAACATAATCATTTTGACTTTTTGTTTTGCTTGTTTTTGCTCTGCGGCTTATCCGATTAATGTCTGAATTTTGTTTTGTTTTTTACTTTAATTAATTTTATTTTTTATTTCTTTAACGCTAGTAACATTTTAAAGCGACACAATTTGTACATTTAGTTTGACATTTGAATAAAAATATTTTTTTTTAAAACACACGCATATTTACATATAAAATATATTTTTTTGTATTTGTAAACAGAACCTGAGTTTAGGTTAATTTCTTTTTTAACTTGTTATAATTTTTTCTTTGAGGTAATAAACTTATTTATATTTTTTGTACATTTTTATAATTTTTTCGCTCATAATTTGTAAAAACGGAAATTTTTATTTTTTTTTTATTTTTTAAATTAACACTTTTTTTTGCGTTTGTTTGCATTCATTTAACCGGAAGTTTCAAATTTACTTCTTCTGTCACTTAACGAAAATATCTGTCATTCACGTCAGAAAAAAAAGAACAGTTTGTTTCGGGGGGGTTAATCTGTCTAGAGATAAAAAAAAAAAATAACAATCGTTCGCCGGATATTATTCGCGTTTACACGGCCAAAAATTAAACGTCATGTATCTATCACGGTATCAGCGACACTAAAAATGAGTATCTCATGTTCAAAACTTGCTACTGTCAAAATCAAACGAAGAACAAGAAAAAAAAAATCAAATTCGCTTATTTTTTTTTTTTGTTCGTTTCTAACTCTCCACGAAAACGACTACGACGATGATGACGACGAACAACGACGACGAGGAGACACACAAAACAGATCGGCGAATGATGGTAATGATGACGGACGGTGGTGCGGCAAATAAATGACAGAGCGAACGTACGAATAGCGAACGAGTGAGCTGAACCGATGACAGTCTGTAGGTATCTACAATGCAATCCGCAGCACGATAAACGAAGAACCAGCAGCAGCAACACTATAACTAGACACCACACAAAGATAGAACTTTGTATGTGTGTTTGTGTGGGTTAGTGTGTGTGCGTGCGTGTTGGGGGTTGAATCACGTTAATAGACCGGCTTCTCTGTATTTCTCTCTCTCACTCTCTGTCAGTTTGCTTTTTCCATTTTGTATACAAAATTTTCTTGCGATTGTATGTGTTTGTCTCTATATGTACTCAAGAGAGAGGAAAATGCTTCTAAACAACAAGTTGCAGTTGGTTGGTTGATTATGGTGAGTATACCATTGTTTTTCTTGTCTTTTTTTTTCTTGGTTGCTGTTGTGTTGGTTTAGCTGTCAAAATAGCGCGTATCGCACACGTACGCATGCATGCACATGCATTTGGGGTGTAAATTTTCACTTTCCGTTTCAACGGCGGGGGAAAAACACACCAATTACAGGCGGCGCAACATTTTTTATTTTTTTATTTTGTTTTATTCCCCACACCGACAAACACACCAGTGTTGACAATTTCATTCAATTTCGAAAATGAGAGCAAAAAAAAAAAATAAAAGAAAAATCGTCTTCGGAGAGAATGTTATTTTTACGAAGGGTTGTTGGGTGGGTGGTGAGGTGAAAAGGGTGGAAAAGCTCGGTGGTTTTTTTTTTATTTTTTATGTGAACTGCAGCGGCCAGACAACTTTTTTTTTCTTCCTTTTTGTGTTGTTTTGCTTTTGTTTCTCTGTTCGTTTATATTTATATTCTCCTGTTGCTTTTAATAATTAATAAAAATTTTGATTGCAGTTTCCGATTTGAGGTAGAATTCATTTGCACTTCATGTGGATGAGTAGTTTTTTTGAACACTTTTTGTTAGCACTTCTTAAAGCAATTTGTTATGCCACTTCGTACACGTTTTTTTGTATTTTTTTTTTGTTTCTTAGTGTTTTTCTTTCGTTTTTTTATTTACTTAGTCTCAAGGAGGAAAAGCCATAAAAACAATACTTTTTTTTGTTTAAATGAAAGAAGAAATGAAAAACACGACCCAGTATTTGGATGCACGCGTCTTGACCCGTCCCGTACTCGAGTCGGAATGATGAAACAGCAATCCGCAGAAGCTGTGTAGTCTGTGGTAGTCTCTGTATATCTCTGTGGTGTGTGGGGTCTACCGTCTGCGTCTCCCCAAGAGATGTTGTTGTTGTTGTTGTTGGTGGTGTTTTTGTCTGTTTTCCTGTGCTTGTACCTCAGTTTTTATTTTCTTATTTCGTTACACACCTCTTCAGTACCTCTCCGCCCCCTTTATCAACGTTCTTATTTGCTCCGACGCCATACAGTTGCAAATGCAAAAAGAAACAAAAAAAAAAAACCGTCCACACAATTGCAAATGTGTTGAGAGAGACATAAAAGTGCAACATTTCGTTACCTGTTTCCATCTATATACAGATATTCGTATCGGTCCCTTATGTACTCCGCCCTGTGTCGTGCCAAACCCTTAAAGAGGGTTGGAAAATGACCTTCCACACCAGAGTTTTTCCTCTTCCTCCATCTGTGATACACAGACTGGCTGGGCTGGATAGTGAGGAAGAAGGAAGAACACAAAGAAGACGAATAAACCAAAACCTTCATTCCTCCTTATAAACTCTCATTTTCAATACGGATTGCTGTGGTGTTGTTGTGTTTGTTTTGCGAATGCATGTAAGCAAAAAAGAAGTCGGCAATCGGCTTTTGTTGCTGTGTATGTGTACACATAAGCAAGCGCAATACACCACGGGAAGCCTGTATTACTGTGTGTGCAGTGAGAGGTATGGTATGCCTACTCATTGAGATACTTTTTTGTTAGCAACATTCGCGGATGTTTTGTGGGCATGCAAGTAGGGCAACATTCCCATGGCTGCTGATACATGGGGATACTGAGTTGATGAATGGGTTAAAGATATGCCTGTGTGGCTGCTGCATTGACTGCGTTTACCTGTTTTTTTTTCTGTCAGGAAATGGATGCAGGTATGGAGGCTGCTGTCGAAAGGGAAATGAACAACTATTTTGACTTTTGGAAGGCGCAAGTAAAATTCGTATTTTTTCGTTCGATGCTTGTCGTGATTTTGCTTTGGTGACTCATGAGTAAACTTTTGAAACACCTCTAAGTCGATTGACGATTTTGTGTATACTCATGGGTGATAATTTTGATGTAACTACGAGATAGTTGTAAGCAGTCTTGGAAATGAATGGTGAACTTACACTGATACTAGTACACCACTGCCACTTCCTAGATTTATCAATTTTAAAGGGTGGTCTATCTGCTGTTTTATCTGTTTTGAAAGGTGTTTAATTCTATGCTGGCAGCACTGACGCACTCTTAATTTTGACAGCTATGTTGTGTCAACCGGCTCCAACGCTAGGAAATGTTGAAAAATTATTTCCGAAGTGAGTGCTGTGCTGAAAGAACTGTTGTGTTCGTCAAAATGGCCTCATTAGCGGCTGGTATAGGAAATTTATAAAGAAAGTACGTAAAACTGGCGTAGTCATGGATAATGAAAGCTATTCGCGTGCCCAACCTCAACAACTGAACATCAGTCGAACTTCTCTGAGGAGAATATTGCATAAGGATCTATGATTATCTGCTTACGAGGTCGAACTTATTCAAGTGTTCAGGCAAAGTGAGAGGTGTTGGCTTTAAATGAGTTGGGCGATGACACCGATTTTTGGTCTGAAAATCATCGAAAAGCCTATTTTCATCTCCGAGGATAGGGCCCCAAGCAAAACTGAAGGGTATCGGGTCCTGAAAATATTAACACAGAAGGCAGGGTGGCTCTTTGGCGTGGGTTTTGGAATGGTGGCATCATTGGTTTCTACTTCTGTGAAAATGAAGCTGAAGGCTGAACGGGCATGATAACTGATTTTTTGTGACCGCAATTGGATGATGTGGACTTGGACGGGTTTTGGTTCCAGCAAGATAGCGCTACGTGCCACACCAACTATCAAACAATCGCTCGATCTTTTGCGTGCTCAGCTCGGTAACCCGTGTTATCAGCCGTTTTAGAGATGTATTTTGGCCCCGGCCAAGCTGAGATTTGACGAGTTTTTAAGAAAGTTGACGTCTACCACCAAGAAGTTCACTAAAGCCCCATCTGTGGGATAGGCTGATAAATTGAATATGGTTGTAGACTTAAATAAACCGTGTTCCACATCGATCCCTCCGTATGGGGACTGCTTGTTGTGCGAAAGGCTGTCGATAGTTCGTCAAAAGCACTACAGATCGAGCTGAATATCTGTCATACAAATATTTTCTTTAAAGCGAACTAAAACCTTATAAGGTGGCTTTATCCATTCGCGTAAAATGTAGAAACAGGCAAATGTCTCATACAACGACCTTTCGTGTATAGGGGAACAGCTAGAGGCACTACAACCCACCTTCGCAGATGCGGCTGAAGCAGAGCAAAGCTAAACAGCGATGCCGTGGGGACCAGGGCTTTAAGAAGAAGTGGTCTTATTTTGTCAAAGTCTCTCATACACAGAGGCTATACTTTCCACGTCCTAACAAAAAAAAAAAATACGACCTCCAACAAATCTGTGATAACTACTTCCGTCTATGTTGCAAACGTATAAACCAGAACGCATCTCATCAGACTATCCCGCGGTAGGGATACAATTTGTAGTGCGTTGCAAGAGCAACAAGAACACTACTACTGGCTCCGGCACATTTGGCATACAACGTCCCCCTGCTTCTGCTAGGATTCGTTCAGCATGCTCGTCAAGCAAATGGAAGGCAAGTCGACATCACGTAGCGTTGACTAACGTATAAGTGCACTTCTATGCTGAGATACTTTGTTGGGATGATGACGATGAACCAACTTTTCCCAAGCGATAGGAAAAATATATTTAATATCAGAGGATATTAAACGAGGAAATGGCCTCGGGTGATACTCGTATGCACATTCATGCGTGACTTTGAATTTGTTTTGAGATAAGCTCATTGGAGTCAAAATCAAAACGCACGTACTACGACGCATTGTGGGAACAACTTGGGCCAGTTTTCATGAGGATTTATAATAGTGTAGCTCTTAAAATGGTAGCTAATGCGCTGCGTAGCGTTATGATCACAGGATACTACACGAGCATCGCAAGTCTAGAAAAGATGATGTTGGCGATACCGAGTCAGAAGAGGTAAATATATCTGATTAGGAATAGTGGGATCAAACTGTCTAACAGAGTCATGATGCCATGTGACTTAAGTGTCAACAATAAGATGCGCAAGGTTGACAGAGAAAATCAAACTTATCTCTTGGCAAACACGACGGAAGTGGAGTCATTTCATAAACAGGTGGAGGCTTCTAAGCTATTAATGGAAAAACATAGCTATCGGTCCTTACATACCTACATACCCCTTTATTTTGCACGGAACACTCCCTAAGATTGGTCTAGATAACACCCTAGCAGCTTGGCTAAAGTAGGTGGTCAAAGCACGGTGATATTGTTCCGTGAGCAGGAATTGCACAATGGTGGAAGAATGGTGGAACAATTTTGCATTTCTAAGGTGTGATGAGTATCGATATGGAGTCCTGGACTGTATTCGAAATCTACAGCGATGATATAGAGCAAGCAGGTTGCATACGAAGGGCTGAAGGCATTCATATTAAAGACAAGACCCTGCACTCACAGGTAGATCTCGGCCAACAAGCCTCTTCAGCTAGCCATTACTTGACTACAATCAGTTCTGCAATTCAAGTTCGTTAAGATCCCCTTCTACTTGTGCGCGCCACTTAAGGCGAGGTCTTCCCCTACGGGATTGTTCCTCTGGATTTGGTTCAAGGACTCTGTGAGCTGGAGCGTTGTCAAAATGGTCCCTTACTACCTCGAAGTTATACGTGTCCATTGTGACTCTCTGTACTATTCGTCAATGTTGGGGTCCCCATTTTGTGGACAGTCTCGATGGACTGTGGGACCTTGAAACAATTCCAAGATATCGTGAATGTTTTCAAAAGCCTGTATGTGACTGTACCGCTAAAATGGTGAGTTCGTGCTGCTATACGACTGCAGCATATCGAAAGTAACCGCCATGATCGCAAGGAAGTCGAATGTTTGTGAATTGGTGTCTATGGAATATTTTAATGATTTTGACGTCTAACCGTAGCCAGTAGGCAACCCAATTATAATACGAAAGTGTGCAATGCAACATGTTTTGAAAGGGTGCCCATATTGACAGGAAGCTGTCAACGGCTCACTTAGATTAACGAAGAGTCCATAAAACTATCTTCGCTTGTGCGCTGGTAGTTACATAGCTAATTGCGTGCTGCATTAGGACCCGCTCTCCCAGACAGGCTGCAAAAGCATACAAGTTGCATGTTCATCCAGAACAAGCTAACCCTGGAATCTACCTGTAGGATAGACCTTTGCAAAAGGTTTTAATCT
Source organism: Blera fallax (assembly GCA_946965025.1). Taxonomy (NCBI): domain Eukaryota; kingdom Metazoa; phylum Arthropoda; class Insecta; order Diptera; family Syrphidae; genus Blera; species Blera fallax. The sequence goes on from OX337245.1 coordinate 54,624,140, forward strand.
CCAGGAATTCAAGGGCCGAAAAGGCATCTCGAGAGGCATTTCCGCGGGAGAGCTCATGCATCTAGTTCCTAGTACAGCTGGGAGGATAGAATGCCAACCACGCCTGTTTGTCGCACTTAAGTTCCTTCCGATTCATTTCCAAGGACTTGACTTCCTATTCAACTGTTCTACATCAAGATATGCTTTTCGACCAGATTGGGTGAGTGGATTCCATTGTACTGAAATTTGCGCCATAATGAGTCATACCACTTTCTGCATCGTATTGCGATGCCTATCAGCTTCCAACTCTTCCTCGAGTAGATTTGCTCGTTTGAAATGCAATCTGGGTAGGAAATCATTACCACGTTACCGACTATCTATTGATGAAATATTACATCTGTCCAGTGAGAGCGTAAGATGTGTTCCATCTATTGCCAGTTTCCTTGTCGTTTTGTGATGTCCTAGGTCTCTAGCGAAGTGACTTAGCTTCATCTTCAAGTAGAACTATTCTCATCATGGTTTGGAGACATCCGTTGACGAAATAATTAAGCTGACAAGTCAGAGTTTAAGGTGTGATCAATCCATTGCCACTTTGCCACTTTCTTGACGTATTGTGATGCCTTTTGGCTTCTGACTCTTCCTTAGATAGGCCTACATATTCGTTTGAGGTGCGGTTGGGCTAAAAACTTCTCACGGAATGGAGACACCTGTCGACGAAAGCTTGTAGTAGTATTGATTCGATATTTGAATGCAAGAGCCGACGCTTATACTTTTATCACTTTTATACATTAAGTTCGGCCAAGAATGCTTTCTAAGCAAAGAAAATTGTTCAAAATTTCGGTTAGCTGTCAGAAAAAATAGAGAATGGTCTGAAAATTAACGTAGAACATTGGAGGAAAATTCATAGCACTAGGGGTGAGCTAAATATTTTTAAGACACATCGCTAGCGATCCCAAACCCAGGAACTACTTTTTTTGATCGGACTACCGCACAGCGGTGAACACATTCTTACTTTCTGGTCACGAACAAATCTTTCTAAAAAAAAAGAAAGTCACATGACAGGGCATATAGCCTTATAGCATGCACGTCGAAAATATTAAACGTTTTTGTCCAAATTGAAAAATTCATTCCGTTTGATAGCGACCAACTTAATCACTGGATCAACACTTATGTAGGCGCCTTCTTAACAGCTCATAAATCGAAATGGCGTCAACACACCTTGACACTGTTTCAATATCTCATATCACTTAAGACTGACCTTAAAAAAAAAAACATTCCGACAAAATATGTCTGAAAATACATATTTTTTTTTTTTAAGGAAGTAACACTCATCGCCTTCGTAGAGGACGGATTTTCTCGTTAAATAAACGTCACGTTTTCTTATCAAGCCTGACAGACGTCAATGTCAAATTCACCAGCTGTTTCGTTTCGATTTCACACTGTACCGATTCTCATATTTCAAGACAATATTCTAACCTGGATACTGTTTCCTATATTGACACATCTCATACTCAAGCCTAACTCATACCCATCAACGATATTCGCCATAAATCCTACTCGTAAGCACGTAGCCGCAACTGTGTATGCGTTTCCACTACGAAAACAGAAGAAAAAAAAGTTTCATTGCCATCGGATAGTGGTCAAATTTCATGAATGACCATTCCTCCGCACAAAGTCTACACTCGAATGGGTACTCTCGTATAATTTTCGGAAAAGAAAATGTAATATGACTTTTGGCGGTCAGTTTTCCCGCGAAAACGGGAAATGAATTCGCATTCGGTTGAAATACGAAAATAGAAGTATTAAATCTGCCGATTTGATAGAATTTGCTTTTCTGCTGCTGCTGCTATTGCTGCGAGTATTGCTGCAGTGGCAGTGGCAATGTCAATGACTCACCCAAGCCGAATGTTTACATTTCTGGCACGTTCGACAACAACAACAACGACGACGACGACGACGACGACGGACTATAATTGAGATCAACCGAGCTCCACTTGAACTATCGATACCACCGCCAAAGTCATTAACTATTTCGAGATATTTCTCTTTTTTTTTTTATTTATTAACCCCTTTGTTATCGGCAGTAACTACTACTGCCATGATGCAACCGTTGTTTACCAAAAGTTTGAGCGTAAATTTGTGCCAAGCCAATGCGATCGATCGGATCAATCGATCGAAAAAATCGGAAGTTTAACAAATCGATTTGGGTTGGCTGCCCTAACTATGTTTACCTTTCGTAATTTTACACGCACGTAATCCAGATCTTGTGTCGTAGGTAGTGGAATTCTAGCCGTAGGGCAACTCTAATTTACACCCGCGTATTGTGCAACACACAATCGTACGCCTTATCATGTACAACCACCCATCCCCTCAGACGACTGACGAGTATAAAATTGGATTAAGCAAATATGGCGGTCGATAGTGGTGGTAGCGTTGATCTAGGCCAACAGTTTTCGAAGCGAGTTGTCGAGGCATAACGCCGGTCGCGATCGTTTTACCTGATAAAAACCAAATGAAGATGGATGATAAGATAAAAAAAAAGAATTCGAGAGACTTCATCAAAATTGAATCGCACGATGAATGTGTGAAGAGAACACAGTGTTGTAAAAGAGGAAATAAAGGTAATGATGATGATTATTTGTTAAATATATATTTTCGTTGTTGTTATTGTGGAACCAGTTGCTCAGAGGCACAGAATTATTATTATCTTATGGCGGGGAAGGAGGGGAGGTGCGGTACGCATTTTTTTCTGTCGTACAGCCCGAAGCCCTTGCAGGGCAAAGTGTTATGCAATCGATCGCGCAAGGTGGAGTGCGGGCGATTAACGATGTTTACTTTAATTCAATAACAGGTTAATTGTGTCATCGAGGAAATGAAAACCGTGTGGAATTTTTCGAAGGGTTTTGTACTTTTTTTGTATTTGTTATCGTTTTCTCTGTGGAGATTGTGAGGATTCTTGGGAGGAGTTGAGAAGGGGGACTGTTGCATAATTTTTGGTTTTTTTTTTGGTTTGAATTTCGTAATGGAAGTCAGGAAATTGGAACATAAATAATAAATCGAGTGCCCTAGTTAAATTGAGGTTTCATTGATTTTGAATTGTGGGTAATTTTGTTTAAAAAAAGGACCACCAACGGGGAAAATTCTTCTGGATAAAGATGAGATAATATTTGGTTGTAGTTAAGGGTGTCTTTCATGACTTTTGTTGATGGAACTCTTAGTTTTAGGAAATATGTATGTACGTGGACTTTGTGTTTTGTATGCGATTTATCGACGTCGAAGTTGTACACAAAAAGTCTGTAAGCAGTTGCGTAAGGATCAAACTATCAGGACAGGTTTTATGATTAAAGCCCAACTATTTCTAGTCAGACTTTAGGTATCTGAAGATAAACAATTAGTTAGTATGTAGTTAGATCTGTCACAGGCAGAATGGAATGGAAACGACTTAAAACGACATGGATTCAAGAAAATGGTGGATTTTTCCTTAAAAATATCGCTATCTGGTGCATCTTTCTTCTTACTTTTCCTCTGATTTTTCCTAATAAATCGATCAGGCCATTAAATGTCGGCAATACAGTTTACCACTCGAGCTAAATTTTAAGGTCGTAACAGGATTAAGTTTACATATGTACCTACAACGGCGGATAACAATTCCGTCCAGCAAAAGAAAGTGAAGTTAGCAACTTGGCTCCTATAGATTATGAAGCTACGCGGCAGACCACAAGGAAGGGTATTGTCTCCACAGTTGTGGCCTCTGATGGTGAACAATATACTCCTCACCTTGGGAAAGGAAGGGTGTACGGTTATAGTGCACGCAGATGATAGTATGTACATAGCTTCCAGAAGTCGGACACCATCCTGTTTAGGACGTCGTTATCTGGGGCCTCTGCGGATACCAGAAAGAATTGGCGAAAGTTCTCAATAGTGGGACAGCACGGGCAACCATTAGCGTCTCGAAAGAGACGCCCTTACAAAGAGATTGTTTTATAGTAGCCAACTCGATGCAAGGGTGAAGGTAATCTGCTACATGGCCCTCATCCGGCCAATGCTCGCATATGGTTGTCCCGTGTGGTTCAACGTGGGACCAAGCTTGATGGAAAGGATTCGGGTGTTTGAGAGGGCTTGCCTTCGTTTATACAGAACACCAGAGTCTCAGTACAAGAAATTCTATTCCAATGAGGTCCTGTATAACAGGGCGAACATAAACAGAGTGGATAATTTCCTGATCAAGTTGATTCGAGGCCACATTGCAAGAGCAATGAACTCGGTAAATAATCTGATCTCCGGGGCTTACTATCCCAATGATAGATATCACGAGAGCGTGCGCCTTAACGGCTTAATTCCCCCAGAGGCGTTCCTCTATCTAGATAGAGAAGTCGCCTATCCATGTTGCTCCTACAGCTATGGATAGGCGACTCAACTACGATCGCACACAGGACTACGGAGCGTCTCCGGTTTAGTAGAGCGGTATCAGGTCGCGATTTGCGAGACGCTGTTAAGCAGCGCAAGAAATTCTGGTGGTTAGGGGACGGAGAGGGAATAGATACGGGATAGCCTCTCAAGGGGCAAAGTTGGCCTTTTTTGTTTTTACTTATGGCCGGCTTACATAGGTTAAGTAGGTTAGGTAGTTTAGAAAAAAAAGCACAGCACTTAAAAAAAAAAATTAAAAAATTCGCAGCACAAAAAAAAAAAAAAAATTACGCATTTAACTACGGAACACCTTTTTTAAGCTTTAATATTAAATTGAAGGCTACATAGTGTTCCTCGCCGACAGCAATGGGAAGGCAATCTATTTCCAAATGATAACGATGCGCTGGAAATCTACACTGACGGGTATAAGACAGGTGGTAGTGTAGGGACCGGTATCTTCTCGATTGCCCTGAAATTAGGCAGTGTGTTTCAAGCAGAAATCTTGGCTGTTCATAAGGCCGCTAAATGGCAGTCGATGATGTTGGTGTTGGATCTTGCCACTCCGATATAGCCAGGCAACCATAAAAGCACTCAAAACACCAGCACTATCGGGCACCGTTGAGTGAGATATCGAACAGGCGTATTGTAACCCTATACTGGCTTCCTGGTCACGGAGATATTCTGGGAAATTGTTAGGCAGACGATCTAGCCTAACGTGGCACCAAAGAGGGACTCCAACTGCAGAAGGGAATCTCCATGAACCAATAAACGGCAAAATACAAAACCTCCAGACTAGCACTTGAACAGTCTAATGACAGATGGAGTATCATTGGTACGTGCAACCATGCGAGACAGACCTGACCTCTGCTAAGTCGACGTGAAACTAAAAACTTGCTAAAAATCACCAGATCACACATCGGTACCCTTAGAGGGGTGCAGACAAGTCATTATGCAATAGGAAGACATGCCGCAAGGCTAGGTATTTTGGCCAATAACTTTTACGCATCGCATGGATGAAGAAGAGGAGGAAACACACTTCCATTCGCTATGTGACTGCTCAGCTCTCTGCTACTTAAGAAAAAAGGTTCTGGTAGAATGCAACCTGCAACATATTATCGATACGATCAAAAAAATACGGAATTTCATCGAAAAGTCAAAATGGTTTCACGAGTAAAGGTACTTACTGGCTCATGTAGTACCACAATGGACCTAAGTTGGTCTACATGTAGCCTACCGTTTCGGTATATAGTAACCTAACCTTAGGTAGCAACATTGGAACTTAAATCCAACAAAGCTGCTGGACTGGGTATTAAGCATAGATCAACCCACCTGTGTAGACGAAATTTTCGCACTACGCAGAAATTTAAGGAAAAACCCATGAGTATCAAACCGGTACTCTCCACTTTTTCATCAACTTCAAGTCCACCTATGACAGCGTTCGCTCCTCCATCAAGGCCGGGAAAGACTGAGCAATGTCATGATGTACGTACATAAGCATGTATGTCAAGGCTATGTATCTGCATGTATCTCTGCAAGAAATTAGAGCACATATTGGCCTCCCTTGAACGAAAAATATTACGTAGTAGATTCAGTCCTTTGAGACGAGGGGGAGGTCTGCAAAATTTATCAGAGCTATCGAGTTGTGGATGGAAGTGGGTGTTTATGAAATAAACACGCAAGCTTAAGAGGTTTAGTGAAGCTGCTTAATGTCTCCGATATCAAAAAAAGATCCAACATAAATAGTTAAGGATGACTGCTTAACGTAGCCGATATTTAAGGAATTAGAAATAGCTTTAGACGTTTAGGGTGACTTTTGAACGTCGTCGATATTAGAAGACGATTGAACCTAGCTTGAGGACGTTTCGAAACCAATGCAAGTGAGGTAAGCATTCTTCCAATTTGTTACTCAAACTGTCAACCGACTAAAATGTGCATACCAAGGCCTCATCTAAGTACCTACAAAGCAGCATTAAATCGAGAAGCATCCGGCAGCAAAATTTACGTTCCTATCGAAAAGTAGACTTTCTGCCTAAACCAAGTGAATTCTTGGAACAGAAAGCAACGGAACGATTAGTCGGAGAAGTGTGTAGAAGGTCATCCGAATGCATTTGAAGTTAATGCAGAACTTGAAAGGTTAAAACAGGTCAACAAAATTTGAATTCTGATGCGCACTGGTAAACAAGGTCAGAACGAATCAAGTCTGCAATATTTGCCGACTCAGTAGGTGAGTTTTTTTTTTTTGTTTAAGTCAAGTGCGGTATATTTGGGGAATACCTACAGAAGTGAAAAACTTTTTTGAGCTCGCGTGCCATAGAATGTAATTTTATGGTGACCTTGATGTAGTAGGCAGTGTCTGTGCCAGTTCGAGCGTACACGGGGAAATACCCTGCGAGCATATTAAAGTGAAATTAATAAAATCGTAGTTACTCTGACTTTAACACCAAGAGGGGTTCCTTCCCGGCAGCTCCATGGACCGGAGTAGTCTGAGTACTTCGGAATTTGGTGTTTCGTACCAAAATGTTGAAAACCGACACAAAATATGATCACAATCGTGCATCTGTTGCGTCCTTCTGAAGGCTACCCATGCGGAGAGCGGTCAGAAATGGATACCAGATGCGGTGTATTTAACCGCGAAATAGTGGTTGCTCGGCTTGAAAGTCTGGTAGTAAGCACCCGAAAAGGATTGTCATCTTCAAATTCTGACATAAATCCAAGGAACAGTACGCATTGAGACCATCGCTCGATTGATCTCTACTGTAACAGTATACAAATACTTGTCGCAACAGAATGTACATATGTGATCCAAGGCCTAGCTTCTCACGACCATTCATGTTGTGCGTGTTATATTTTTTCACACAAATGGAGGGGACCTACAGGCTTTTTTTTAGAAGCTTTCTAATGACAGTTATTACTCTTGACGTTTGTCAGACACTCCCGAGGGGTGGGATCGTGAAAAATTTGTTTGGTGTTTTCTGGGATTCGAACCTTGAGCCTCCCGTAATCCAACGTTACTGAGCCACGACGCCCACACTGTAACAGTATGGCAGCCTAAATTATACTCAGGCTGAATTGAGCATGGGTCTGTCTCTTTCTATGTCGATGGGAGGCTGCAAATAGGCAGACAGACGGAAACCTATTCTATGACTCTGATGCTGGCATTTGACAGGAAATTATGGCAAGAAGAGTCGAGAAGTCACCATTAAAAAGGAGCTGCATTTCAAAACTGACGGTTTTAAAAGCGATGTCGGTAGAACTTTGAAACTCTAGGAGTTGATCGATCCTTCAGAATTCTGTTGCAAAAATCTGCAAACATCTTTGACATTTTTTTTTATATTATAGCAGCTTCGATCGATCATAAAAAGGATCGGTCAGAGAAAGTGATTTCGTGAAAAAGTGGATTGAAATTTCCGGACTTTCATTTTTTTAAATTTTAAAGACGGATTGACTTGATAGCAGAGCTTGAACTGTTTTGGCGATGAATCACCCTCCTTGGCTACTGAAGAATGTTGCTTTAATGAGTTTCAACGTAGGCTCACACTGTTGTAGTCTCACAAACCATTGACGTTGTTCGGAGCATGATAGTAAAGGACAATGGATTCATCAATGGGGATATCGAGTCATTGTTCAAATCCATGACCTCCATGTTTATCTGGTTGTCAAGATGATGCTCGGTGTACATCGCACAATTTGATCGAAGCTCACAAGATGGCGTTAGTTGACTGGAATGAGTTGTAAGAAAATCAGGCAAAGGCCGATGACAGAACCTGGATTTAATGTTATGAGCCAGAAAGCAAGCTACAGTGACTGCAATGGATCTCAGTAGTCGACAATAAGCCCACAAAAGTGAAGCCTGCACGGAGCCCTTTCCATATTCTTGGGACGTGTCATGTTTCCGACTCAATGTACCTTCCCTCAGTGCATCCACGGATTGACATTAAGCAGCTTTCAAGCAGCAGTGGCACACTGCCATTGGCTATGTCACATGCACCCCCATCGTGAGAGTCCATAGACCCCTATATTGTGCCGCTGCGTCCGACAGTAGGTAGGTGAAACCGTCGCGACGTTGGCTCAGCTGTAATTTTACACGCTGTAAATATGTAGGTTCATTGACGATAAAGCCACTAGTAAGACCAACAGGCATTGGATTTACCCTATCTTTCTCTGGGTGGTTTTAAATCAGTGTATTTCTCCTCGAAGGTTCCCAGGCTCATATTGGCACAACGGACTCAACTTATGGTCTGCGAAAAACCAATTTGTTTGGTCTTATAGTCCTTCAGACTTGAGGACGATTGTAGTGTTTTCAAGCCGAAGTTACTGCAATAAAACAAGCTGCGGACATGATTAGCCAGAGTGACATCTGTGGAAGAACAATCAGCATCTAGTATGTACATATGTATGTTTGTATGTGTGTTGACAGTCAAGCAGCCATTAAAGCGTTACAGTCAACATCGGTGAGATCCAATCTTGTAAAAACGTGCATTCAAGGACTGGGTGACATCTCAATGGCCAAGCAGATGAACCTCTGTTGAGTACCGGTCCACATGGATGTACCAGGTAACGTAAAGGCGGATGAGCTAGCCAGCGCAGGGTCATATCTAAGCGTCTCGCAGGCCTTTCCCGAGGCTAAAACACCGCTTAGCACTTCGAATGGGAAGATAGGCATTGAGTCCAATGAAGAAACTAATAGTTATGGCCAGTCTATGATGAAAAGAGATCCACAGATCTCATGAAACTCAGTCGCAGGGATATTCGTATATCTGTCGGCGTCGTGACGGGACACTATGTGATACCCCACAACGACTTCTGTAGGAACTGCAGGGGCAAAGATAAAATAGAATCCATTCGCCACTTGCACTAGCCACCAAAAGGAACAACACTCTTGGGAGCTACTTCCCTGCGGAGCTGGATGTTCTAGAAAATATTGAGCTGAACAAATTTCTGATTTATGCATGTACATATCTGGGTGGTCTAGCTCGACTGTCGATATTGAAATTTAGGTTCTCAGGGGCACAATGGACTCATCGTTTGTCTATGTAAGCCGTTGACATGTCACCTATCTAAATTGTCCTTTTTTCCGCACTTTCTCATATGACAGGTAGCTTCTGAAGGTCACAGTGGACTTGAAACCCACCAGGGCACAACTGCTCTGTGACGTTCACTGTTAAACCTAGAAGCTACCTGTCCTGTCAAGAACTGAGGAAAATAAGGATTATCTTCAACCCCAACACTTGGTTTTGAGCAGGATTTCCAGAGATTCACTGAAATTCGCTGTAGTTGAGGCCAAATCGAGTCTATAATCCCAAACGATAATGAATCTGCTTCATCATACCTTCAGCATACCTCTCCAACATTCACCCGCCTTCACTCCTTTCATTAAGAAGCAATTTATTATCTTATTCTTTACTTTTACTTTTTTCTTATTAATATTCATTCTTTTATTTTTTAAATTTTTTTCTACATAAAGAAAACTTTCGAATGTGCAAAATAGAGAAAAAAAAAAAAACACGCAGATCAGGAAAACAGGTGGAAAACAACGAGAAAACAACATAATTTCCAATGAAAGTGAATCCATCCATAGCCATACCCCCACCAATGAAAAACGTAGAAGGAAAATTAATAATAAAAAAAAATTCCTCATATTTTCCACAATTTAATGTAATATTAAGATTATAAATTAGACAAACTGGGAAAAGCGAAGTGGAACTTGGCGGATTGCAGAAAAAGAAGAAAAAGAAAATGCATTGACCTCATTTTCACCAGACAAGGCAACATCATCAGTGCAAGTCGTAGTACGACGAGTGGATTGTGTTAGATACTTTGTGGTAACAGTGGCTAATCCATGGCTTAGCTTGCATCCGAAGACTATTATAACAAAAAAACATGTTACAAGCTGTTTCTTTTGCCTTGGGCGGGTGTATTTAAAAGCAAACAGCACACACACGTCCTTTAAAATGATGGATACTTTCCGGCGTGGAGAGGAGTACACCTTTTCTTAAGGAAATGAGGGGCAGAGGTAATATGTAGTGGAACAGAAGTCCGTAGGATATGTGAGAGATTGAAAATGTCTGAACCTGCAAGAAAAATCTGCTAAGAGATAGAAGATACTAGGGATCGAGCAGCTAGGCCCTGAACCACATGTTGTCTGTTGCGCCAAATATGAAATTAAATTTCGTCCCATGCACTTGCTGGATAAGAGAATCTCGTTAGAGTTTCCTTTTTGAGATTTAGCAGGCACGTATGAGTATAAGGGCACCAAAAGCAGGATCGGATACCTCACATACAAGGTGGCGCAAAATTAATCGTCCTATCGGAAGATGTTATAATTTTTGAAAATTGCGTCGTACGTCAATCATATTTGACATTTGTGAACTAGACAGCTGCAGTATACAAACAGACGATTAATGGAGCGCTATACTCCGCAAGAGCGTGGAATAATTATGTCGATTTTTTTGACCAATAATCGGTCGGTGGTGTTAGCGTAGCGTGAATTTCGACATCGATTTCGTAATCGTGTCGCGCTTCAAACAAACATTCCGGTGCTTAGTTACTCGACTCGAACAGACTGGATCCACAGGAGACCATGCAGGGCGTGGCCGCCACCGGACTGGTCGTTCGGCCAAGAATATCGCGGCTGTGGCTGCCGATGTCGCTGATAACGAAGAAACATCAACCAGACGACGGGCCACGCAATTGGCCATCACCAAACGGACCCTACAGCGAATTTTAGTGAAAGACTTGCACATGTTCCCGTAAAAAGTGCAAACAGTGCATCAGTTAATGCCTCCTGACCGTCAGTCGCGTGTGAATTACTGTCAAGCCATCCTCAATCTCAACAACGAAGAGGACGATTTTGTGTCGAAAATCATCATGAGCGACGAGGCGCATTTCTACTTAAGCGGTTACGTCAATAAGCAAAATCTTCGTTTCTGGGCACTGAAAATCTGCGTGTGATGCACGAAGAGCCATTACATCCACTCAAAGCCACTGTGTGAAGGCTTAGCTTAGAGCACCCGCACAGGGTCAGTAAGTTAGAATAAGATGAAGTTAAGTTAGTTAAGCTAGTTTTAAGCATTTTTGTTTAGCTCGTAAGTAATAATGAATTCTTAAAATAAAATGCATTGAAAAAAAAAAAATTAAAAAAAGCCACCGTGTGGTGCTGCGTTCACGCGGGAGGAGTGATTGGGCCGTATTTTTTTGAGGCAATACGGTCACTGTTACTGGCGAACGCTACAGGGCCATGATAAACGACTTCTTACTGCCGGAATTGGATGAGCGGGGCCTGGTGAACATGTGGTTTCAACAAGACGGTGCAACCGCACACACAGCACGGGCCACAATGGATATTGTGAAGGAAGCGTTTCCTGGTGGCGTAATCTCCCGTTTTGGCGATTTGGCATGGCCAGCAAGATCGCCCGTTTTAATCATCCCAGACTTGAAGTCGCGGGTTTATGCCAACAAGCCTCAGACAATCGCAGCCCTTAAGGAGAATATTCGACAGGAATGCGAACAGTTATCACCGGAAATCTTGCGGAAAGTCATTGAAAATGCGATAAAACGGGCACAAATGTGTATCAACACTGGCGGCAGCCACTTAGCGGATATCATCTTTTCCACTTAACAGAAAAAAATTTTAAAGGTCCAAATAAAGACGTCCATAACTCAAAATCATTTTTTTTTATTTAGTAAAAAAGTAATTCAAAAACAAAATTGGATGATTATTTTTGCGCCACGTTGTATTTATAAAGTGTGCGCCATCTGTTGGGTTTTTTGAAATGAGTATTATTTCGATGCTGGCAACACCAACGAACTATTGACAGATATTATAGCCTCAAGCTTCCGGAATAAGGAATATATCGTCTTACGCCGGAGAATGTCGAAAACTTATTTTCAAAGTGAGTGCTCTGTTGAGGAAACTGTGCAAAACTACGAAAATCATTTTTGATCGAAATGAATCCCTTTTAGCGATTGCGTAAGGGTGTACATAAGAAAACTGGCACGTTGATGAATAGCAGAAGCTATCCGCATGCTTATATGTTACTCTTGTTCAAACTGTTCATGAAAACTCACAACTCGTCGAAGAGCTCAACATCTGAAAATAAGTCGCACTTCTCTGGGAAGAATATTGCATAAGGAGCTCGGGTTATTTGTACGCTCACAAGTTCCAACTCCAACCATCGGCGTCGTTATCTCGTCTCTGAGTGGTCCTTAAATGAGTTGAAAAACTACATCGATTTGGGTCGCAAAATCATCTTTTCGAGCGAAGTACATTTTTTTTTCTCAGTACAAAGCTGTACGAGTTGGGGCTCCGAAAATCCACACGTAGTCACAGAGAAGCCGATTTATTCTCAATGAGTGACTGCTTATGGTGGGGTTTGGCCTTTGGAGTCGTCATTGTTTAAAAATGAAGCCAACAACAACGATGCTGTGAACAGTATGCGCTACAGAGTCACAACAACTGGAGTTTTGTAGTCGTTGTTTGACGATTTTGTGGGCGCCGTGGTTCAGTGATTAGTGCCTTGGATTACTGAGCGGAAGCTCGAAGTTCGAATCGCAGGGAACACCAAGTTTTTTTCCTCGTTTCCTCTAGCGAATTTCTGACAAACGTCCGAGAACAATAACCGTCCTGAGAAATATTCCCAAAAAAAGGCTTTCGGATGTGGTTCTAAGCCGTAGATCCCTTCTATTTGTGTGAAAAAATATAACACGCACGACACAAATGGTCGCGAGAAACTAGGGCCTCGACCACATACGGTCTGTTGCCCAAAGTATTTGTATTTGTATCTATTTGACGATTTGGACACTAAGGTTTGCCGTGATTAGCCGTGAGACAATAAATCTTTTACGCACTAAGTTCGGTAACCCGAGTTATGAGCCGTTTTGGAGACGTGTCTTGGCCACCGGGCAGCTGCAATTTGACAAAATTGGACTTTTTTTTATGGGGAACTAGTAAGGGCTGTTGGCACTCGGTTTTCTTGATTGGATACTGCCAAGCCAGTCGCGGTAGTGACCACACTTTCAAGTTACTCTAAATAACATTCACATAGGAATATATCGCATCAATAGAATAGATCGTAGAGAGAAATAAAAGGACAAAATGGCCAGTGGAACTGCTTCCATTCGATTATGTAATAGAGGCGTAGGGACTACTACGTTGGATTTGTTCACTGTCATGGGAATCTTCTCAAATAAGCCTTTCGTAGATATCTGACATTAAACACAATTCCAATGAGGAAAAAATATAACACACATAACACGAATGGTGGGGAGAAACTAAGTTCTACGTCCTATATGAGTCGTTTGAGCCAAATAGCATTAGCATTAGCAACATTAGCATTTAATGCAAGCGTGCCATCAATGTCTGAAAATTTAAGATCACAGGATACCATCCACTTTGGAATCCTCGTTCATTTTTTTAGAATTGCCAAAGTACCAGAAGCATTTAGGGTTACTTTTAATTTTGTTTAATATTTTGGAAAACAAATTTTTTGATATTAAGAGAGATTGACACTAAAAATGCTAACACTATTCCAACTTACTGTAGACATAAAGCAAATATGTGACATACCGCTAAGCACGAAAGTCGATAACACCAGGAACGAGACTCGATGACTATCGCAAGCCCGATAGGGCGATCGAAGACTTGACAAGCAGATGAATGGGAGCTATGATGGAAAGTCGCATAATTCCTCATTTAAATTGAGAAATGACTGTCGGTAAAACTGCGGCGGAGGTTTCCCTCAAGAGGGAGTTCTCTCTACCATACTGTGGTCTCTCTAATCGAGCTGTACAATTTGGAGTTCACTTGAATTGATCATGCTGATGAGCTAACGATTATTCTTAGTGTAAAGCATGACTTGACAATATTCAACGTCATGCAATGCTGTTTAAATCATGGTTTATTTATTTATTTATTTAAGCTTAATACAAGCCAAGAACTTAAAACTAAACTTAAACCATCTAAACCTTAAAAACCAAAACTTAATATCTAATAAGGAGGAAAGGAGTTTAGTTATGGTGACAGTGGAGAAGGGCCTTACGGAGTACGCATTTGCTACCATAAAAATCAAAGATGTTCGTGGCATTATTTGATTTGCGCAGCATTCTTGATAATGGTTCGTTGTAGCCATAGTTAGTACGGTGAGGAGATATACGGAATAGAGGAACAGACCTTAGACTGCGGTGATTGGTATTTAGAGAAATAGCTTGAAGCAGGGTGGGGCAATCAATGTTACCGCATAACAACTGATGTATGGAAAGTATGTCGGCAAAATCACGACGTTTTTCCAATGACTGAAGACCTATCAGCCCAAGTCGATCCACGTAGGGTGGCAGGTTCAGGTTATCAGCACAGGCCAGGCCGCGTAAAGCAAAGCGAATGAACCTACGCTGCACAGCTTCAATTCTCGAGGTATGGGCAGCATAATGCGGGGACCATACTTGGCTGGCATACTCGAGGAGGGGTCTTACGAAGGTAAGATAGAGGGATTTTCTTACGTATGGATCAGAGAACTCTTTTGACCATCGTTTCACAAAGCCCAGTGCTGAGATGGCTCTACTTATGACATTGTCGATGTGTGATCGAAAGTTGAGTTCTCTATTCGCATATGACGCCCAAATCGCGTGCTGACGTGACTGAGGGTACAGGCTCATTATGAATGAAGTAGACCCTAGGTGGTGGCGGGAAACACTTACGGGAGTGGGTAATGGAATGACATTTGATGACATTTGGATCTAGGAAGTTTTTACTGCACAAGATGGAGAAATTATTAAGATCATCCTGCAGAAGCAGAGAATCAGTGGAAGATGAAACACATCTGAAGATTTTCATATCATCGGCATAGAACAGAAAAGTTCGGAGTTCCGGATGACACCTCGGCATCATTTATTGTAAGGATAAAGATCAGTGGGCCGAGATGGCTGCCTTGAGAGACACCCGTTGTAGGTGTATTAGGGTCCGATACTGAGGATCTGAAACGGACTTTGTATTGACGGTCTACTAAGTATGATTTGATCCAATGAGATGAATCGCTCTTGAAATCCAAGAGCTTTTAGTTTGAAAAGGATGATTTGGTGAGGAATTTTATCAAAGGCTATGATAAAATCAGTGGCTATGACGTCTACTTCATTCCGTCTTCCAAAGCTTTCAGTGTACTAGAACTTTAAGAAATCCGTGTTGCTTTGTGGAGATAGTGCAGCAGAGAAAAACTTTCTGTAAGTCCTTGCAGGACCGTTCAAGTTCTTTTCGCTAAGAGAAGATATGCCAATCTTGGAGCTATCAGCCTTAAGGGTACTACATTCGCTTATTCCAGTAATGTTAAATATTTCAAAGTCGTTCAAGATAGAAAACTTAATTGGAACTCTCATTCGTCACAGAATGTGCTACTGTAGACCAGTTGAAGGCTGTATCGTTGAATTTTGTGTCTGATACACTGGCTGCACATATGATAGTTATCACGTTCACGGCTATAATTTGGTGGCAGAAAATGCCGGGCCAGACTATGGCAAAGAAGCTTGATAAACTTCAACTAATAGCCTGCCTTGGTATCGTTGTATCGAGGAATTTATTGTTTCATCCTTTGGTAGCAATAAATTGAGAAATGTGGAGCAATACTGCACAGTTACCTCTAAGTATTGCAGCAACTTTTGATCAATAAGTTGGAAAGACGCTTAGTCCTGCAAGGGCAAGTAGGTGCTGCTGATAGGCATGAACGCAAGAAAAACGCTTGCAGACTGGACTGGTGACCACTAGTGCCTGCTCGGGTTGTGAGGAAGTAAATATCAACGATTGCATCGCTAAAGATATGCTTGGGAAACTACGTATTTTATTCGGTGTTTTCTAAGGTTTAAGAAAATCCTTGAGTTCTCTTGAAATACAGGACGTTTCTTGCACCCATAACCACCACCCGACTCTCTACCTCATCACAAACTCCTTAAGCTATCTCCTTTCGTACAGTTATTTCATAAGCGAACAGAATGGTACCAAATTTTGACCTAAATTACGAGGTTTAGCCCCAACTTCCACAACTAGAGGACGATTTCGTTACCTTGTCTGAATCCTGCTTGTACCAGGATAGCAAAGTCTACATGATACACCGTTTGAAAACAAATTGATGCTAATTGACTTTGCTGCGGGGGCTGAACAGTACACGGATTTCCAACCTCAATATTCCTAAAGGTACATGGCGATCCTCTGAATAAGAAACCGTCAACCAAATTGACCACATTCGGATCGACTCAAGGCATGCCTCCAGTATTCTGGATGTTCGAATATATCGATTGGCCATCATGGACTTGAACCACTACCTTGTTGTAGCCATGTTACAAATGCGGATATCAATCACGGTGCGAAGAATTACTGCGAAGAAAAATGACGTCGAGAAGCTTCAATGGCAAGAGATTACTCCAAAGGTCGCCTATCCCTCATCCCATAACCCCCAAGAAATCCAGGGCAGCTAACATCAAGTGGCGAAGACTAGTGGTAGCGCTGCTAACAAGCTATCAATGATGTGTTAGCCGGGTACGAGGAGTGTCGACAAGCACATATGGAAAAAAACGAAAGCGCATGAAAGGATCGAGGACATAGAGAGGTGCCACGGCAACAAAGCACGGTATCCTGTCTCCAGTTTGGAAATTCAGTCAAACCTCCTTGCGCACCAAGTTGAGACTCTCCGAATCCAACGTGAAATCCTTGCTATTGTACGCCTGCCAATCCTGGAAAGTCTCTGCAAACATCGCGAGAAAACTACAGGCTTTTGTTAATCGCTGTGTGCGATACATCCTAAAGATTCGTTGACCGCAAATTATATCCATTCAAGTGGCGCAGAACGAGTCAAAAGTTGCTGAATATCGAGATAAGGCAGCGAAACTGGCGCTGGATTGGACACACTATGAAGCACGAAGCAGTCCTTCGAATGGAATCCTCAGTGTGCACGGCGGGTTGGAAGACCAAGAATAACGTGGAGATCAACTGTCTTAGCAGAAGCAGCGACCCAGAGGAAAATGTGGCCACAGCTGAAATGGGAAAGAGGGAAGAAAGTTGTTGACGCCTTATGCCCCGCCTGGGGTTAAAGGAACTTGATGATGAACAAAGCCCGGACAGAAAGCTGTAAAGGAAGGAAACCTTGTAGCATAGTCACATAGTCAGTGCTGAGAATATGGAAAAACTATTTCCGCAGACTGTTCACCGGCGGCGAAGCACTACATCTCGCTGTCAAGCTGAATGAACTGTTCAACGATCGTCAAAACTGTCGTCCACCTGACCAAACAGGAGTGAGGATAGCAATATCCAAACTTGGTTCCGTTTGCCTTGACGGGCTTTGGAGGAGAAAATTCGAAGAGCTGTTCAGCGACACCGACCCCGTCAAAAACTCCACAATGGACGTTTGAGATGGCCAGCGAATGAAGACTGAGGCTTCATTCAGCCCGCGACGGAGAGATGGCGCGCACAAGTAGAAAGGGATCTCAACCAATTAGAAGTGTGCAACTCGAGGCAGCTAGCTATAAACAGGGCTGACTGGAAAGGCTTGTTACTGGAGTCCCAGGTTCACGCGAATCTACAGCGCTTCCTAAGTATCTGAGTAAAGCGTTATTCTACACCAGGCCACTCGTTCATGTGATGGTAATAACTCTGAAGAGCGTTTGGGTGTAGAAAATGTGGCCCAGGACGATTTTTCTTGGAAAAAATTACTGTGAATCGCGGGAGATCGCAAACACCCGGGAAGCAAATCGTCAAAATGCCTTAAATGACATTGTGGATGTGATCAGATCTGACACAGGATATTGCAATAGTACCTCAGCCGGTAGTTTATGCGATGTTCGACTAGATACCCGCGGATTTTTCAGTTTTTTTTTCACATTCCAGAGTCATCCCAAGTGCATCCAAGGCCAATGGTGGTGACTTTTTTGAGGCAGTTCTTCGACACCAATCATGAAATGATGAAACCTTTCATCAAGACCACTGAATATGACTCAAATCTTAGGCTGTACGGTATGTCTTTGTAGGGAGGTTCTAGCTCCTTTGTGAATTGCTTGCTGTGGTATCCTGCATTTTGCGACTGCGTGAGATAACAGTCCCAAGTTCATTTATAGAATTCCTTCACCAGGTCTCTCCAGTGTCACCCTTTGTGTAACCAACATTTTCTCATTACAACAAACGAAAAGGAAAACACCTCACCTCACTGCTGTTCCGGATAAAAATGAAAGCGTTTTCATGGACACACACGGCCAGCAGCATACCCGTCACAAGTACCATCTCTGATTTGATATTGAATGCGCACAGCCTAGCCAGTTCTCATCGGAGAATTCCACTCCAAACACACACACACATTCATGTATTCCTGACGATCTTCTGGTATGTTTTCCATTAGAGTCATGCAAAGATATTTTCATGGGCAACGATCGCGTGTACACAAGATTTTTGCTTCTGCTTTCGCTTCCACTTTCTTTGTAACCTGTTTTATTCGCATTTTGCGCGCACAGTCTGCGAGTATCTATAAGATTCAACTACCACCACCCATCGATCATGCGGCCTCATGTGTGTATGGGTGTTGATAAACTTGCTCATAAAAATGGTCTCCTTTTTGCACTTGTTGTTGTTTTAGTAGTCAAAGATGATTGCGCGACAATGAAGAAAAGTAAGCAAGCAAGCAAGGAACACGAGAAAGAAGCAAAGCGCATAAGAAAAGATGCAGTTCAGTTGGTTTCTGGAGTGGAATAGCTGGTGCTGGCGGTGTACATAGATAGCATGTCATCATTCCATGTGATCGTTGCAATGTTTACAGCTGGGTAACGTCGATCTCCGATGGAACGTGAATGAACAACAATGATGCAGCACACCACCACCATGATGGGTGGAACGGCAAAACCAGATGATGACAGGATTGATCTCAATTTGGTCCGTTTTGCAATTGCACAAAAACACGCACACTCCGGTTCGCGTTTTGGTTTCGCTTTTCATTAATTAATTCAACTTTCCATCATGGGAATTATCTCAGCAGCGCATTAGAAAAAAAAACGTATCTACAGCGGGAGCAGGGAAAATAAATAATAAGTAACCGCACTTGGGTAACCCAGACTTACTTAATCCCCTCCAGAGGATTGCTGGTGTGTACACTATGTGCTGTGTTGAGGTAGGAAACTAAAGATCGATGGAAATGGGAAATTTTCCCCAGCTCCAAGGTTTTTCTTTTATCTAACAGCAGCGCTAGAGCGCGAAATATTATTGTTATTTGGCGCTCGCATCGCGGTCTTAGAGAAAACACAAGAAGTCAAGGAAAGCGAAACTAAGAGGGAAAGTGCATTCGAATTTTTCACATTTTTCCCTCTGCGATATCGCAACTGAATGGAGGATTAATCTAAATTTTTGTTTCTACTCGCTAGAGATACTTACGGTAGCGCATAGCCCGAGGGGGTAGCCGGGTATCAATTAAGCAATTATACACTCACCTGAAAGGAGACAGAGAGAAAGAGAAAATTTTTGTTATTATAGTTTAAATGGTTAAAAATAATTTTTTTGGATTGAAATCAAGATTCCTTGTGAAGGAGTTTGAATTGGCAACTTGTTTGTCGGCGGCCGGCTTTTAGCAGATCTTTTAACTGCCGGCTCATTTAGGTGGGACGTTTCTCTAATCTCATTGGAGAGGTTTTAGAAATTTGTATAGAATTCAAAAATGTTGAAAGACAGGCCTATTCTTGGTTGAAGCTGTTTGTAATAGTCAAAGATATGGGCTTAGTGATGAAGTGAAAGGAATGAGGTTCGAGGCACCAAGGAAGTGCTACAGATACTCGTATACGCTGTGCACTGCAGAAAGCTTAAGCGGATGGATTGATTTTGAACTTACTTTTCGATCATTTTTGGCCATTTCCTGTGAATGTGCTATATTTATAAAAAATTTCAGCTCACTAGACCAAAGGGCCGCAAAGCTACATGAGTGCCTAGGTTAGGTTAGGCAAATGGGTGCCCTTGTTGGCAGAATTGTCAACGGTTCACTTAGACCACTAAGAGTCCATTGTGCCCAATATTTAAAAATCCTGGGAACCACCCAAATAAATGTATGAATCTTAGGTGTTTGCTTAGCTCAATGTTAACTAACTCGTCCAGTTCTGAAAGATGTAACTGCCAAGACCACGTCTTCTTTTAATGGCCAGCGCTGGACAGTCACAAAGGAGGTGACGAACGGATTCTATTTCCTCTTCGTCCCTGCAGCTGCTACAGTAGTCGTTGTGTGATAATCCTAGCCGTGCTGAGTGATTACCTATCACACAGTGTCCTGTCCTCCACGACGCCAACAGCTACTCGGATATTCCTTCGACTTAGTTCCATAAGATTGATAGATCTCTTTATGTCGTAGACTGGCCATAATGATTTGGCTGTTGCGCATGTATCTAAGCGGTACCCCGATTTCTATCTCCCTTTGCAGTGTACTGAGCGGTATACTGGCCTCAAAGAGAGACCTTGAGGAGTTGATAAGCGACCCTTCTCTGGTTAGTTCGTCCGCTTTTTCGTTACCGGAGATATCCGTGTGGCTAGGTACCTAACACAGGGTCACCTTATTGGCCGCTGAGATGTCATCCAGTCGCTTTTCACAGATTTTTACGAGCTTGGACCTTATCGATGTGGACTGCAAAGCCTTAATGGCTACATAGATGCTGATTTTAATCATGTCCGCAGAGTGTTTTATTGCAGCAACTTCAGCTTGGAAAATACTGCATCTGTCCTTAGGTCTAAACGAGCGAAATGTGTTTTGAGACTCACATTATACCCCGGCACCCATTTTAGATCCGTTGCGGTCGGTGAAGATGGCCAGTTCATTCTCGAAAGGGACTCTGCCTTCATTCCATTCCTCTTTGCTAGGAATTCTTATAGTTTGGTAGTGGGATGGTGTAGTCCGTTTCTGTCCAGATTCTCGATGCATTCCATCGATTTAGAACTGAGGCATGACCAAAAGGTTTAGCTATCCATAGACCGGCTTCCCTTAGTCTTAGTGCAGTTTTAGCTGCCGAATTTGCACAGTATATGTCGAGTGGAAGCAGATTCAGTATGGTTTCCAGAGCTGCTGTTAATGTTGATCTCATCGATCCCCTCACCCCCCGACAGCCTGCCTGTTGAATCTTTGTAACGCTTTCAAGTTGGTATTTCTTCTTGAGCGTTTTTCACTAGACTACCGAACCGTAGGATAAGATGGGTCTTGCTACTGCTGTCGTTCGCTGAGTACGGGAAGGACTTTACCTGATACCAAGATGGCAACATCACCGGCGTAGGCCACTACATTAGCATTTGTTCGATCCATCTGCATACTCCCGAATGTGTTTGGGCCCTATGCAGACTGTCTACTAGGCATAAGAGTGCCTAAAAAACACTTTTTTTGTCGAGTTAGGAAACTCTCTACTGGAGTACTTAGTGGCAACTGGTCCATTTTGCTACCAGAAAAGGACCCAGTTGTACCCATTTCACTGAAATTTGTTCGACTTCCAGAGCTTACAGTAGCACCGAAGATCTGTCCCCTGATTCGAGGAAAGGTAGGACAATAATGAAGAAAGTGATACGAAGTACCGTCGTCCTCTACACAAGTATAGCAGACAGTGTTGTCTCTTAGCCGTAGCACACTATAAGATGCTTAGCAGAAGGAAAATGCCCAGTGCGAACGCTAACAAGTTGTCTGCAGTCTTTTCTGCTCAGAGGCAGCATGAATGCCGCTGATTTCTTACAAACGCTAGGGAGCAATCGATTAGTTCACCTGCATCCTGGAGAGCCGTGCCGCATACATTTGTGCTTGTGAGAAACCCAATCGTCAATAGAGGCCCTGACCGAGGGCTCGAGGTTCAGGTTCTGAAAAAACATTCTATGAGGCTTGCCTAGCAATCTCATCGGAGATCTCATTTCCCTGAATTCCAGTGCGACCTTGGACCTAGACCAGGCTCAGAGAGTTCAGTCTTGTGACCAAATTCAAAGAGCTCTTGCATTCTCTAGCTATTTCGGAACGGGTTAATAGGTTCAGCAAGGCCTTAAAGCAGGCTGACTGCCACTAGAGACACCACTCACCGACTTCCTTACTTAGTACTTAAGGCGGCGCTATGACTATAGTCCAGGATGGATTTAACCTCAATCAAATAGCGTCTTAGGTCACCTCGGTCTTCAGCTAGCTGTCTTTAGTTTCGCACGCCAAGTTGGTTGAGGGCCCCTCCCACTTGCGTGCGCCACATGAGTCGCGACCTTCCACTACTACCCCGTCCCTCGGGGGTGGGTTAGAAGATTTTATGGCCCACAGCATTAGTGTCGATAGGCTCTACATGACCGAGCCACCTCAGTCATTTGACCTTCATTCTTCAACAGTTCGCTGTTGCATCTCCTTTCGAGTCACCGTCTATGCAGACGGGATTGAAAATCATTCGAAGAATTTTCCTCTCGAAACAACCAAGACCCACTTCATCTACTTTTGACAAAGTCCATACCTCTGCGCCATAGACCAGAACTGGGATGTGTAAGGTCTTATAAAGGGTCATTCAGCTGTTCGAGGTAGGGCTTTGCTCCATTGCTTTCTTAGCCCAAAGAAACAGCGGTTGGGAAGGGTTATTCTACGATTGATGTCAGCGCTACTGTCGTTGTCTGTATTAATAGCTGAGCCTAGGTAGACAAGATGAAAGATTGTGCCTACGGTCGGTGTTGGCACTATTCTTTCAAGAACGATGTTAGAGAGGTCGCCTGACACCGCGTTACCTTGTCTAAATCCTTTGGAAAGTCTCAGTGAGCTCTTTACCGACATTGATGGATCAGCGTGCATTCTCCATCGTCATCCTACACAAACGGGCGAGCGGAAAGTGGACGTTGCTCTTTTTAGCTGTCATACGCGGACTTGAAATCGATGAAAAGGTGGTGGATATCGATTTGAACCTGCTGGGAACTTTCCAAGATCTGCCATAGATATTTGATCGACATAGACTTTCCTGGCCTAAAACCGCACTGGTATGGACCGATCAGGTTGTTGGCAAACGGCTTAGGCTTCACACTACATGACAGATGCAATGTTAAGAAGACTGATGGTTCTGTAGTTGGCGCAGTTCAGAGGATCTTCTTTTCTGAGGATCGGACAAACCATGCTGAGGTTCCATTCATCAGGCGTTCTTTCATCCCACCATATTTCCAAATGTGTTGTGGCATTCTCCTTACCAAGTCATCGCCTGCCGCTTTGAAGAGCTCGGCTGCCAGGTCCAGCAGCTTTGTTCGGCTTAAGTGTAGATGTGGCTATCTTCATTTCGTCTTGGCACAGATTGTCCAAGTTGGATGGTTATACAGTCTGCAAAATTGGTTCTCCCATATACTCATCATCGATTACGTTTCTACTACGATGTTCCCTTGATCGTCTACCTAGGCGTCGGGCTTTGTAGCCTTGACACTTTAGTAAAACTACCGAACCTCATTCCTGCAGTAGCATCACTCTATTTCCTCGATTATCCACTCCTCATGTTCCTTCTTTTCCTCCTAAGAAGCCGGTGTTCATCTTCGGCTCGTAGAGCCCGCGGGCAGCTCTAGTCTTTCTATACAGCGCTGCCTTGTATGCTTCTTATTTACCTGCCTACGTCGTCAAACCAGGAGTTTCGTAGTCAAGTAAAACCCAGCATGTCACAGGTGGCATCTCTGATGCCTTTTTGGCAATATTGCCACTGGTCTTCGACAGACTGGGCGACGAAATTAGAGTGGTGACAGTATACAGCCCTGTTGGACACCACTCTTAACCAAGAAACGAATTTGACAACCTATTCCTATGCTGCACTCAACATTTTGCTGCATAGCTGGCCTTGATAATAGACGGCATATCACAGAAACTTATGTCTTCGTTTCGTAGATTGGCTCCAGATAGACCAGGGAATTCACGTAGCCTGAAAGACAAAATGCCAAAGAGCGTTAAATCGCACAATCGTGGTGTCCTGGGAGATTGCCGGAGGATTTCAACCGCAGGCAAGATAAAAGCTGGGCTAGTTCTAGAGCGGATAAGAGAGCATCTAGAGTCAACAATCGATGTCGAACAGGCGGGCTTTCGACCTTGCCGATCATCATGGAGCAATGAAAAGTTCAAGCCTCCGCTTCATCTACTGTTCCTCGACTTTGAAAAGGCTTTGAACAGAGGTGCCATCTGTATAGCTTTGCGCAGGTATACCGGATAAACTTATAGCTACACACGATGGTGGTAAATGTCGCATTCTGCGCAACGGTAAGGTGTCAGATGACTTTCAAGTTCATAGTGGAGTACGTCAGGGCTGCATACTTTCACCACTGTTATTCGTAGTGGTCATCAGCGATGTTATTCGGGCAGCACTTAATGAAGGAAACTAAGGATTGAAGTGGACAATGACATCTCACCTTAAACACTTGGGTTACGTTGACGTTGGTTACCTCCTTCCACATAAAAAAGTGGATCAGAGTGTGCAAGCAGAGGCAAATAAAGTAGGGTTAAGGCTTAAGATAAATACTGGAAAAACAAAGGCACTGACTATTTCAAACTCCGACACTCCACTAGATTGCCGGGCAGTAGGTCGAGAAAGTTAGAAACTTTCTACATCGTCTCCGGCGACGATGGCGCCAAATTCGATGTCGGCAGCATCAGTTTTCGGCACCAATCAGTACAACTATACGGGTGTAGTACTTGGAAGGTCAGAACGTCATCATATAGTCACCCTGTCAGGCAGAGGAGTGGGCAACCTAAGCAAACACGGCGAAGAACTTTCGAGGAGGATTCGAGATTACTGGGGAAAAGCTGCACAGAGCTGAAACAGAAATCCGAACAAGATGGCACGCAGGCGTGAGGGATGACAGGATCCAAGAAAATAAGCAGCTCTTACTACAAACAGCATTAGTTTGCCTCAGGCGTTCTACAATCGATGATTAACTCGTTAACCTACCCGCAAAGCGTTTCAGAACTGTCACCCATTTAATTGAACGTTCTCAACGCGACTTGAATCCACAAAACTATCATTTCTTCTGTCACTTCAAACATAAAGGCCACCAGAGATACAAGGCTCTGGGAAACCCCCCCTGGGAATCAACTACTACTTCCAAGCACGACCGATCTCCAACGCTTCAAAATCTGCTCACTGACTACAGACTCAGTTAGCAATTTGTATAACAATCGTCACGTGACACTCGATAAGATAAACTAAGCTCGCCGCTATGTAAATAATACAACTAATCAACCGTCGTCGGTTTGGTGTACATTTCATCTTAAAAACTTTGCATATCATCGAGAGTCGCCGCGCTGAGGAGAGGTGGTGCTGACTAAATAAGATATCGACGAAGCTGAATGTTGCCGCCACAAGTGTTCCCAGCCCCACTTCTGATCGCCGCAACAAAGCTGCAACGAGATGTGTTTTACTAACGACAAACAGCGAGGAGAGGAGGTGCAATGCGGTGGGTTCAATGCAAGTGAAGTGCGGCGCCGCCACCCCGCCGCTGATATCATTTTGATTCGACGCGCGAGAGAGGAAAATGATAAAAACAATAAAAACAAAAACAACAAAGTTTTCCTTTTCTAGGTCTAGGCCACACACACATGACAGCATTCATTCGATTCGCTTTTTATTTGTATTTTTTTTTTTAAATTAATTGCAATTATTTAGCCGATTCAGTGTACAATGCGAGAATTGTGCGATCAACGGGGTCGTATTTATGTATCTATGTGTGTTTGTAGTGTCAATCTGTAAGATATTTTTTTGTACTTAGCATTCTCATGAGAGATGAGGTAGTAAGTCGATGTAGGCTTCCCCTTTAAATGTCAATTGAACGTGTAATCAATCCGCAGATACGATTCTTATGAAGGCAAACAGATACTGGTTGGGATGGTTTTGTTTGTACGTAATAAGAAACGTTTGCAGTTGTATCTGAGAGATTAAGTTTGTATTACGTTATTTAATGATTATTATTCAAGCAACATAATGGTCGACATTATTTAAGCGGAGGGAGAAGTTGTGGAAGTTGATACAAGAAAAGTGGTCATCTCAGAAGAATCTGATGCTGTCAACTACAAGGCAGCATAGTTGCTGTTGATCTGATGTGGGCTTAATGGCCTCCCGATTCGAGAAGAGTCGCTGCCTTAGACAGGGTAGACTTCTATCCCCATCGATCCCGGACGCGCTGCTCCCAGTTTTGAATATCAAGCGCTGTGGCAGTCGCGATAGGTTGGTCTATAAATTGGAGGTTCGGTCTCCATGGTCCTTTCGAACTTGGAGGTTGGGATTCGAGGATCCTTTTGTCTGAAGCACTCGATATGGCCGAGCTAATTTTGTCGAAATATATATGACTTTTGTACTACAACCGTTCTTGAAACAGCCCGCAAGGTTCGAGGTTGTATCGAGAGCGCAGGAAATCTGCTCTGCTATCCTGCTTATTGTCCAGCATTCGGGGCCGTACAGCAGAACTGGTAGACTTGACGTTCTAAAGAGCGTGCATTTCGTCTGTTGAGAAAGGAGTTTTCACCTCATCGGTTTATTCAATCCGAAGTAGCAGTGGTCTCCAAGAGTCAGTCTTCCTCGAATCTCCGTGTTATTTGTGGAGTTGGTTTTGGCTTCGAGGTAGATTAATCCCTTAACTACCTCGAGGTTGAAACTATCAGCAGTGACTTTTCGTCCTAGTCAGTGGAGAGATGACGTTTCGTTCGTTGATGCCATATAATTGGTTCAAGACGAACTCATTTCGTGAAAGCCTCTACTATGACATGCTTGTAGCGACCAGTGATGTGGATGTCATCTGCGTATCCCAACAAGTGGACGGATTTGTTGAAGGTAGTATCATATGTGTTCATGCCAGCACTGTTACTACTATAGAATGGGCCAGCATTGACCTGAGTGTGGCGTTCTGCACCACTTCCACCTCGCATACACACTGTCTGCTCCAACTCAAGATTGAAGAAATCACATGATAGCGCATCGCTTTGTCGAAATTCGATTAAAACAATTCAGAAGATATACTTCCAAAACTGCACATTGCATCGAGTATTCCCCAGCATTACTCGGGATCCCGTTTTCAGCCAACAACGCCCAGTAGAGCTTCAGATGACGAATGCTATCATATGCGGCTTTGAAGTCGATGAAAAAGGGGTGTGTTTAGACTTGAAATTCGTTGATCTTCTTCAGGATTTGTTTTAGTGTGAATGCTTGGTCTATCGAAAATCTGCTGGGGCGGAAGCCACACTGGTTTTTTCCCCATCAGAAAGGCTTTAGACCTCAGTACGTTGGATAGTATCTTATGTGCCACATGAAGCAGGGATATGCCTCTATAGTTGGTGCAAGGCATATGAGCACTCTTCTTGAAGATGGAGCACATAGAGCTGACATTCCAGTCATCCAGCATACTTTCGTCCACTCATACTTGAATGATGATTTGGCGCAGGCACTCTAGCAAAACATCACGTCTGTAGTGGAATAGTGGAATAGCTCCGCTGGTATGCTTTCAGAGTCAACAGATATTACGACACCTCGTTTCTTAACAAGAAGTGCGTACGACAAGATGGAGACTTGCCATGAGACCTTATGGAGAGCGAAAGTAAGTGCTTTTCATGGAACTTGTAGTCAATGACTTTTGAAAGTATTACGCTTAGTTTCAATAGTGGGAAACAAGGAGATATCCATGATCTGAATTGTTTCTTGCTAGCCCTAAAATTTATTCCCTGGAAAGTACCAATTGAACAGTCCAAATGCGTTTATACTTATGGGTGTGGGCATCTTTCTGAAAGACTGGAATATCCATGTCAGTTAAGCTTTCGGTAGTTTTCTTCAGACGAAGGTTCTGGCAGTGACAATAGGCGCTCAAGAGACTGCGATGAGGCAGTATCACATGAGGATATATCGACTGTAGCCAGTGGTGAAATTGAAATTTTTTAAGTGCTATTGTGTCAGGCATCATGAGATAATACTCTGCTGGATCCCTGGATATAAGAAGAAGAAGGAAAATTGGCAAGAAAAGGTCTGGCTCTGATTTGGAAGAAGACTGATCACGACTTGTATACTGAGAGACGAAGTAGGCTATAGAAAAAGAAAGCCATATCTGCTGCAGCAAGGGAATTCAATTCTTTTAAGTGCTTTCGCGAAGAGCTCAAAGTTCTTCGAACAAATCGTGAGGTAAGACCTCCTGGATCCGTGGACATAAATGAGTACCATGAAATGTGAAAGTCGATAAGTTTGCAAAAAAGGCTCAGAGCCGAATCCCTGCACTTAGAGATTAAGTGCCATAATGGACCTTCATTGACATGAGTACCACTCTCGCCAAACCCATCTGACTACCCCAGTATTCATCAACCGCTGGGTGAAACTGTGCCAAACAGCCCATCAAATATTTTGCAAATAAAGATTACTACAAGGAAATATCAAAATTATAGATTTTACGATTTTCTAAAAGTATATCAAAAAACTCGTGTTTCGAACACCGTTTGCCAGACAGACTGTGGTTACTATTATTTGTAGAGAGGGGAAATTGGTAAATAACAGCCAAATTGCACTGTTATCGCGAGGTTTTAAGGATCTTTCAGTACATTTTAAAAAAGTGTTGAAGCAAATTATTCGTTAATTTTTCATAACTATCTACAGTTTACGAAAATTTGGAAAATTGAACCTCACAAACCATTTTGAAATCAAAAATTTCAACCGAACACCGATATTTCCTACATGTTTCTCCAACTATTAAAATTATTTTCATAAATTCTTGGTAAAATTAGGACATTTTGGAAAACTCTGCACCGTTTTCGAAAATTAGAAAATGGTTGCGGAAAAAGCAACTAAAACTGTTAACCAATTTTTCAAATCACGAATCATATTCGAGATACTGACACTTGAAAATGATTTCAATTAACTGTGCGAAAGTAGTAGAACACTTGGGAATGGGAACTTTTCCAAAATTTTCGAATATTTTTAAAAACTTGGCACTTGCCAGAAATGTAATTTAAAATGCCCTCTGTTTCCTTATGGGCTTTGGCGCATCGACGACGCCTATGTCTCATCCTGGTGACATGTTTCAACTCTAAACAGGTCTTCCCTAATTGTTTGGATTCCCTGTTTTCGACTGTCCATCTTTTTTGGGTGACAGCCTACTTTTTTTTTCTGTCCGGGTCAGTGGTGTTTATTTTCAATCCGTTTTAGAGTTCTGGCCATTTGATGCGAGTTCATAGTTCTATTCAGTGTAGTCGAGCTGTTTGAGAAATTTTGTGAAACTCCATTGGATTCTATCATTAACGTCATTGATCGCGATGAGAAAAAGTATTGACGTTAGTATACAGCCTTGTGAGACCCAAACTCGATTCCAAAATTCCCCTGACAGCCTTTTCTTGGAGATAACGTTATATTTCACGAATGTTAAACTTGTATCGATAATAGCTACCAATTTGATCATTGTGCCCTCACTGCATAGGGCATAGCAAATTCTCTGTAAACACTTCCGAACGCCATTTTGAAATCAATAAAAAGCGATGCGGAGAACTATATCCAACGCATTTTTCGATGATGATTTTTGACGAATTCAACGCAAAGCGATTTGGAAAGAAATTTCGTCGCCAAATATGAATGACGGTTCTTTATTTTTCATCGAGTATGTTGTGCATGGCTGGCGAACACAAAAATCCTGCCTCCAGTGTCATAAAAAAGACGCAGAAAGCAGAAGATAAAATATCAAGCTTTCTGAAAACCAAAACCTTGTATTCGAGACTAAATCGCAGCAAATCTGAAAGACTAATCGCTTTGAGAAGGAGTTTCCATTTCAATATCCATAAATTTGGTGAGGATATAACCACTAACATAAAGAAGCTTACAAATTGACAATATTAACTGCAGAGGTTCCCAGTACCTTTACTGAAAGGAAGAAATCACACGCTTCCAGTGTACTGGCCAGGTATCCATTGCAACCTCTTAGGAAGACTATTTTTCAATGACGTGAACAATCCGACATCTCGTCGATCGTCATAAGCTATTTGCCAGAGTTTAAGTTTTCCACTAGGTGTGGTGAAGAGTAAAATGTTGAATGAAGAGAAACCCGAAAAGGTGCTTGTCTTTGCTGCAATGCGTAAAATAAAAGCTTGTCAAATATGACACATCCTCTTTGTATGAGCTGCAGGCACAAAATAGGGGAGGAAACCATCCTTTACCTTCTATGTAAAGATTGCTCCATTCGGGCTCAATAAAGGGGGAAACACAAGGCAAGCGAAATAGTATTTTGACGCATATGGCTCATTTCCTATGCCTAAGCGTCTAATCCGTCCATCACGGGATATCTCAGAGATACGGAGACAGTTTGTCTAACGATTGTTGCTCTTACCCAAATGACCAGTAGGCCTTGATCTTCTTTCTACCGCTTAACGCAATAGCATTGCGTTGTGAATACAATTTTTATTCACAAAAAAAAATAAAAATCAATTCATTTCAATTTCCAAGCGCAATCTGTCTGTTACTCTGTAATGATCCTTCAAAACTTGATACGAGTTACGCGATACGGGGCTCACTTTCGTCTCTCCATACCGATGGGGTTCAAAGCACTTTCGCGGACAACGCATATTTGACCGCATAATGTCATTGCGATTAATTAAAACGCATTCAGCCATTAGATCAACGTCGCTCGGCGTTCAGCCGCAAACAAATGCTCACCAACACCATCAACCACCAACCGCCGCCGCGCCGTCAGAAAAGTTTGGTGGAAATCGGTTCGGCTGCTGCCTACCGAGGTGCCAGAGGGTGTGACACTGCACGCGGTCGGCCACTCACGCCAAATCGCTAATCAATTAAGAGTCCATTTTAAAAGTCACAAGCTATTAACTTTCGTTAAGAGTGCCCGCCGATGGCGGAGAGGTTGGGAAAGCCCACAACTACCCCCCGGGGAAACCCGCCGATAGCTTATTTTTTTTCGTCCAATTTTTCTATTCTCATTATGCTCCGTGCTTGCATTGTGTGTGTGTGTTTGTTTGACGCGCGGCTAATTGTGGAATAGATGATATCCTTGTCCTAAAAATTTCCGTTTTTGCTTGTCGTCTCTGTGTGTGTGTTCGAAAACTCCCATTCTAAACGATTGAGTGCAAAGCGCGTAGTTGGCGTTCGTTGTGCGTTGTGTTGTTGTGTGTTTTTGTTTTCTTTCTCCGTCTGTGCATGTTTGTTTTCTCGCATTCACACAGAGATTCGCACGTAAAGTGTGTGTCAGTGCGATGCAGTGAAGTGCATGCATTGAATGTAGAATCTAGAATCTAATCTAGAAAATTAGCTGCGAACTCACATGGTCTGCAGTTTTTCCCATGAACGCAGTCAGTGAGCTTTTGAGCGGTTTTCCTTGGACGAAAAACTTTGAAATAATAAGTTCAATCGCTCGATCGTTGTCTATATGTGTGCATTCACACGCAATGCAGTGGATTTTGACGCACTTCGTATGGAATGTGCGAAATCCTGGTTTGGAGGTGGAGCGCGGCATACAAATTCAGCGGATTCTAGAACACGTCTTTTTTTTATCGGAGAGGGAAAATGTGAATGGGCCTTAAGGCGGGTTGGTAGTCTCTTGGGTCGTAAGGGAAAGACATTTCAAATTAAAGGTGTTGGTCTCTGATAGGTTTACGAAAGGAGGGACTATGTAAGAATGATCAAAAGGCTCGAGGAAGAGCAATCATAATTACGAGCAAATGGACTAGTGGCTTAAAAACTGGGTCAACAACAGTCTTGTGCATTGAGCACACGTATTCACCTTGAGGCGGTAGATTTACAAGCTAAAATTTATTATAAAGACTGCTATTCAGGAGCATAGAGTCGTAGTTGTACGCACATCTAGTGGTTCGATGCGATATATGCCGTCGAGATTCCAGAAGAGAGAGGGTTTAGTACATGCACCAGCTGCTGGTTGTGATCAAGTGCCTAAAAATCACATACTTCGTTAATTATATCCGCTTTCAAACCGCATATTTCAAGTCTTTTACAGCGTTTAAGTGTTAAGTAATGATGGGCCGCAGGATTAAGCACTAGCCCCATTACTATTCAATTTATACACAACACATCTCTGCCAAGAAAGTTTAGCTTCTCTGATGATTTATGCTTGTCTATCCAGAGTAGTGCTGTGGACACATTCGATAAGTGGGTTTATGAAGATCAGTCGTGATTGATTCTGTGGTCTGCGATCAATCACAAATCCTGCGCTATCCGTTGTTCCTAGGCAAGTACTCATAGGAACATAAAGCTGCTGGCAACTAAATACGCTCTCATCAGCATTAATGAGAGCAATGTAGTTGGGTTTTTTCATAAAATGGCGAATCAATGGGTGAAGGGATTTTCCCTGATAAAAAGGCTTCTTTCCGGAAGACATGCAAAATAGTGTTATCCTTGCTAAAAAAGGAAAATGCTGTGGAATGGTTGGGTATGCAGGCATGCTCAAAGGTTGTGCATCCCCTATAATGACTTCTGCTGGAGTTGCAGAGAAGAGGAGGAAGACGAAACAATCCTTCACTTCCTGTACATGTGTCCTGCACTTGTCCGCATTAGGAAGGCTACACTAGGCCATTACTATTTCGATAGTCTCAATGACCCTAATAACGTCTCTACGGCCAACATAAACAGCTTCATAAGAAAAAGTAATTGGTTCCAGTAGCGGACCTACCTTGGTCTACGTGTACCTTATCGGGGGCCGCATCACTCAACCAACCAACCATAGAATGGCTTTGGTCAATATGCGTCTGCCTTCCAAGTGCAGACGCAATCCCAATGGCCATGGGCGTAAGTGAATAAAAGGTAGATAGGAAGGAGCATATGCGTCTGCAGCGATAGTCAAGGTGCCCTCTAGGCTTTACTTAACCCTCAAGCTCAACATCTCTCTAAATATGGTTGAGAGTTGTTTCTTGTCTGGAGTCCAGGTTAACGAGCTCTCCGATGAACTTGCAAGACGAGGTTTAGAGGAATTTTTCTCAGAACACGATCAAGCGATGGTTTGGCCTCTATCTGCGATTAGTAGCTCCATTGACGAATGGATTTTTCGTGAATAAAATAGTCGGTGGCGTAGCTTTACCGGATGCACACAAACCAAGTGTATACAGACGGGTATCTGCAAAAAATCCGCGGCTCTTCTATTCCTGAGGAGAACTGAGTCCTGACGAGTTTAACGGTGTGCTTAAGGCACCTTCGCTTTTGTTAAGCACCTCAGCGTGCTGGGTTTAGGGTACATAACCATCTGAGCTGCTTGTTAGGTATTGTCTCGCCTTTATATCCACCCGGTGGCAGATCCTTGGGCCCGACGTGGTGAGTGCTCATCATTAAGGAAACTGTCTGCATGGTTAGTGTAATAAACCAGTAGATCAGTCTGAGTGCGCCAGGAGTCATACCGGAGTGGTATGCTATGGCATTTGGGCGAACTAATTTTCAGAAGTCAGTGTAACTAGCTGGGTATGGCCTTGACAAGCGGTGGCAATGGTTGGAGATTCGAGCTCCGCCGGCGAACAGCAACCAGAGCCAAAACCAAATAAAATCAACCATTGAAAAAAAGGGGTTACTGCTGGACCCAAGCTTAAGTAATCTGCTATTTGGCTTCGTTTACAAAAAACGGTTTTGACAATATCAGTACAATACAGCGAGCAGTTACTTGGGCCAGGGGGGCTGAGTGGCTAGTCCGGCACAATCACACATAAGATGGTCAATAGATTACATTTCCCCTTCGTGTCTATAGCTTCTACGGCAAGTGTTGTATGGAAGACGTTGTCATGCCACATGATTGCATGAGCATTGTCCAGATAGATCTCTTCCTTTCGATGGATTTCTATGCCTACTTCTCTGTGCAGCGTGCTATACAAGGATCGATAAAAGCTCATGCCAATGGCTAGCCAATTCATCTGCCATTTTGTTTTCACAGACATCCATGTGTCCCGTCGCCCAGTAGAGGGTCAGCATGTTGATTGTTGGTATCTAATTCATTGAGCTTTACTTTTCACCTTTTGCAGAAGTGGATAACAAAGCCCTTAAGGCAGCTGGATATGGTATGAACATGGATGTTGACTTTCTGCCTTGAAATATCGCCTTCACAATCGTTCCCTCTGCTTTCTTTATGGCGACAACTTCGGTTTGAAAAAGGCTTCAGCCATCTTTAAGTACAAGAAAGCGATTTGTATTCCAAAATTCACTCTCGGCGCGGCGCCAACTTCCGTACTAAATTCCATTTTGGATCCATCGGAAAGGATCGCTAGTTCCTCTTCCCAACAAACTCAATCCTTTTCTCATTTTTTTCTGCAAGGAGACCGCCCTTTGGCGTGCGTTTGGTGGCACGTAAATTTTCTTGGTTCGGTAGTCTATATTTTTTCTCTACTACGAGGATATTTGTATGTGAGTATTGCGGCTCTCTAAGTGAACTCGATTGTCAATGGGTTCACTCTCAGACCTTGGAGACTTTAACTTGGTCGTTCATTAAGTACCCGGAGACTAGTAAGGTCATGGCGTCTATTTAAACAGTTACTTTGAAGTCACTCGTTTCTGGAGGTCTAATCAGGTCTTCGGCAACTAGAGGCCATGTGAATGAGGATAGGACACCACTTCGGGCGTGCCGGGGAGAATTTTCTCCTGGTATTCACATCGCCTACGTTCGAATCGATCACGTGCAAACTTAGTATCTGCTCCATTTATCTGCATGCTCTTCTATTCACCTTCTATTTAGGGCAGGTCTTTTCAAAGGGAGACATGGATATGGACACAGATACGGTATGGATATGGATTGAGTTTACCGGTTAGATCACTCACCATCATACCGATGTCTTGAAAGAATAAGCTCACCCACCTTAGGTCCCAGATACTTAAGTAGCACTACAGTTCGGGGTGGACGTGGGCGTCAACCGACAAGCCTCTCCAGTTAGCCCGGTCCTTAACTAGCTGCCTCCAGTTGTGCACTCCAAGTGGGTTGAGGTGCGCTTGTGCGTGCCTCCTTATGCGAGGTTTTCCTCTACTGCGTCGTCCCTTCGGGTTAGATTCGAAGATTCTAGCGGAGACTCCCAAATAGGTACATATGATGCGGAAGTGCTAGCGGATTTGTTTCACTTAATTAATCGTGACTCGAAAAAAAAATAACTTAAAGTCGTTAGCTCTCAAGCCATTCAGGTTTGAGAACTATTAATCAATTTATCACTGGACATCAGTGACCTTTAGAAAGACTCACCTAGAATCTCAAATATTTACGGAGGTGTCAGTGCTGTCATTGATATTACTCATCTATTAGCGTTGAATAATAGTAAATTAACATCCATACGAAGCTTCATCTTTCGCAGTTACGTTCCGCTTGGTCTTTGAAATTACCGTCTGCTAAGCGGAACCTTTGAAATAAGTTGTTCTTCTTCGAGGTTATAATAGCGAACACATGACATTAGACGCTTCCTTTACGTCCCATCTGATGACCGGAATTTATAGGAAAACCACAAAGAAGCCGCCTAAGGGAAATTCTTGAAAATAGTTGTCAAACGAAAAATTGTTGAAATCGGCTTTTAAGAGCGCTATGTAGCCTTGAAAGCGTTTACAGTTTCGTGCAAAAAAAAACCATGCTGGATGGTGGACCACAGAATAGTTTGTAAGGCTCCAGGTTTAATCAGTCTAAAGGGAACTCCAAATCGGTGTTGGCAATGAGGCTCAAGGCGTCGAAATGCACGATCAGATTATTCTTGCGTGTATCGAGAGATTTAGGTGAACTGTGTCAAGAATTTTTAAGTTCACTTTTCGGGTTGTAAGCACACTAAAAGCAATATTTCCCTTACGGCATTCATTGCGAAGGATCATACGAGTATGGCAAATAAAGTATTCTGAGATATCACTTGAGAAGGCCAGGTGGTATGGGGAATAAAGTCTCTCCAGTCCTTAAACATATTTGGGACCGGATCCGATCATCACAGGCATGCTATCCAGCGTTCGATCATAAGAAGATTCCCTACAAAAATGGAGCATACCTAACCAATTGAAAGAAAGTAAGTGTGGTCTTCATTTTCAAACCTCTGCAAAAGACTATAAGCCAATAAGTCTAACGTATTTTCTTGAGAGAAAGCTTCTCGATTTGACTTTCGGATGTGGCTCTTAAGAGTAGGGCCCTTACATTCATATGTATGTGTTTAAAAATAACGCACGCAAAACACAAACACTCGCGAGATACTACGTAGCCTTTGGACCCTCATACGGTCTCTTTCGCCAAATGTTTGTATTTTGTAGCTGCTGAAGAATAACTCTCGGCTCCTCCACTCATGTGCTTATCAAGCTGTACTCAAAGCAGGGAGTTTCCATTCCGCTCAAGAGCTTAAGTAGACTTCATAACTTATCTACTCCCAACAAAGTGAAGCACTGCTTGGCTAGACTAGGCTAGCTAGTCAGGGTTCTTTGGAGATATGCATCGAACTCGAGCCGTTTTGTTCCATTACAGATGGACATGTACTTTTCCGACTTGGTAGGTATCAAGGCAGTCATACAGGTTGATAGAGCCATCAGGCACCCAAAAGTACACTTAAGACGGTATCAGGGGGATTTTCCTTCTTCCTTTTTCGCCATTCCCACATTGCATGCCTCCACGGGACCCAATCTCGTTTTCATGAGAAGACCAAATATCTCCTGATTTAAAGCTAGTTTAATGGTTCAAAAAAGACTCGCTTACACCTTACACTAGAGAAACGATTAATCGCCAAAGCGCTCAAAGCCACAAGCTCAGAGTAGAGTCAGTAGAGGAGGCACTGATTGAGGATGTCTGAGAAATTGAGCGTTAACTGGACTTATAAGTCATAGAAGGCGATTCAACGTTCTGAGAATAGGATTGGAAGGCCTCAAAGTAACCAGTTCAGATAAGGATCTTAATGAACTCAATCATGGGACTCAGTTACGTGAGGAAAATAACGACTAGAGAAAAACCGAAGGGGGGACTTCTTTGAATATCGATAATATAGCTTGACGTCGGTAAAAGTCAGTCACAGAACCGATTTAGTTCCCTTCATTTCAAAGAAGTTTGTACCTTTTATCAGCGATGCTTGCTGAAGCTCGAATCAGGCGAAATATCTCGAAACCAATCCCAATTCTAAGTTTGACCCGTATACTCGTCAAAATCTATGCTTTGTGAACCATTTGCCACAAATGAAAAATTAGAAATAAATATTTGGCCCAAACAGCCCATAGAGGACGTAGGGTCTAGGGTCATATACATCCTAAAGGAAATTACAGTGGAATGCCGTATCTGACAGGCTCAATTGAAAAGCAATGCTTCAGGATCTTCGAAAACATTATAAAAGTGGAGAATCCTGAGATCTCTAAGAAGAACGAATTGGTTTGCAAGCTACTAACACATGAAATTGGTTCTGAAAATGAGCCCAAGCTATAAAGAAAGTCTCAATAGGCCCTAAAATGTTAGCCGTCAAATTCTCTTCTGAACTCAACATAACCTAGGCCCGAGCCTATATGCCTTAGCTGGATAAGCGTTGTACTTGGTTGCCTCCAAAAGCTGGCTCACGGAATTCACAAGTTTTCAAGAAAATGCTAAAATTTTTCCCTTTTAGTTTCTTCAGAGAGAAGATA
Organism: Blera fallax; assembly: GCA_946965025.1. Taxonomy (NCBI): domain Eukaryota; kingdom Metazoa; phylum Arthropoda; class Insecta; order Diptera; family Syrphidae; genus Blera; species Blera fallax. The sequence goes on from OX337245.1 coordinate 54,662,030, forward strand.
CACAGGCCTAGTTTAAACTGAGCTAATCTTCAAGATTGATGAGACATTTGAAGACATCACCACCAGAAGTTATGTCAAGAGTGTTCCAAGCTGAAATCGATGCTGTCAGCGAGGCCTTCAGCACCCTGAGCACCCTGAGCAACAGCAAACTGGTAGATATCTACATAGATAGCCAAGCGGCCACTAAAGCTATTACCTCCGTCACAACAAATTCTAGATCGGTCAAAAAATGCAAAGAGGAACTCAAATCTCTCAGCACGAGGCATAAAATTACACTCTGCTGGACTCCGCGACATATGGGTATCCATGGGAATGAAATGGCTGACGAACTAGCCAGAAAAGTCTCAGAATCAAGTGACCTACAAGTGGACAACTCCGTGTTAATGCCCATCAGTCTCCTCATGTCCAAAATCTCTACAGACATCTATAACATGGCCAACGCAAGGTGGAATACTATCACCTCATGCCGAGTCTCTAGAAAGCTTTGGACCAAGTACGACAAAAAAAAGGACCAAAGAACTCCTCTCCTTAAACAGACCACAGTTGACACTCCTCATTGGAGTCCTTACTGGCCACAATTTTATGGCTGCCCATCTCAGGAAAATGAGAATCAGCACTACCGACCTATGCAGAGGCTGTGGCGACGCAAAAGTAGAGGAAACCTCAACACACTTCCTCTGCGAATGCCCAGGCCTCAAGAGAACCAGGCTCTCTACCCTCGGGAAATCGCACTTTAACCTAAAACCACCATAAAATTCATCACGAAATCGGGCTGGTTCGGGAGGGCCGCCCCTGCCACTAACCAGACGTCCTATTGTCGTGCTCTTTTTGTTTCAGGTATCCCACACCGGGGAAACACAATGGATCCGTTAAGACCCGAGTGAGACTGCATCCCAGCGGTTGTAGTCCCCCCTACCTAGCTACCTACCTACCTATGTCAGGAGATAAATCTGTTGAGTCGCAGGTCTAGCGGTCAAGAAGTCATTAATGCCGACACCTACATATGGCGAAGTTGCATTAATTTATCGAAGTATTACACGGATGGTGGTATGAAGACTCGGGGCATAGGACATCGAACTAAAAAATAAGCCTTTCGACAGATGACTCCCTAAGTTTGTAGAGTTGTCGTAGTAGCCTGAGGGTAAAAGACTTGGACGCATGCTATGCAGGCACTGAGAGAATACCCGCGGTGATGGGACGTTACTCACTCAATATTCGGAGGAAAAGAAATCACTACCGCAGGCAGACGCCTCTGGAATACTGTCAAACATCGATGGACCTAGACGACACGCTAGAGAAATTCTAGAGGAGAGGGCAACATCAAAAGCTATGTGGCAAGCAAGCTGGGATAACACTACAAAAGGGAGATCGACCTACAACTTTATCGACGTCTCAACAAAGCGAAGACAAGTTCCTATCGCAAATATTTGCAAAAATTTGAGCACGATGGCTCACCTGTTTGCCCAAATGATTTAGATCAAGAAGAAGAGAATGGAGACTTAACCTGCCGAACCCACCGTTCCTCAAAGACCACATGGTCTTTCTCAGAGGAGAATTGGGTGTAAAATTGCACTCTCGTAACGAATGTTAAAAAAAATTTTCGTAGAATCAAGAAAGCCAGGAGATCAGGAGCATAAACACAGGAACCATAGAATATATAGTTGGTCAACCCCCCAAAGTTTTACCTAATGGCCTTCCAGCGAGGAGAGTGGTTTAAGTACACCAGGGTGTTGGCGTGTTGTTGGTATCGATTACTCAGCTTTGCGAAACGTGCCCTAAGGTAGCCTGGTCTGTTGCTACCTAAACGGAACACGGGTTGCATAGAAACCTCGAAACTCGTCCATCTCTGAGGCGAAATTGGTTGTTTTCAGGTAGGATTTCATTCACATTTCAGCAAACCATCATAATGATGGTCATGATCTTGTGAAAGACTGTCGCTCAGACCTGTAAGCACTAACCTAACATATCAGCCTCTTTATAGGCCATGTCAAATTGGATTCATTTTGAGAAGACTGAGCATTTAAAAGACTTACGCCTACAAACCTACGCCTACAGACCTACATAGATGAGGTCAATATTGCAACGGCTTGAGCTGACCATGATGCGTAGACTGATACAATTTGAAAGACCCCTGCTCTTTGAGACGTTTCAGCTCCCTGAGTACTTCCAAAATTATATAACATTGCATGCCTCCCAACCACGCCTAGGGCCTCTATTTTAAAATTCGCCTCCAAATGGCCACCTCCAATTCCCAAGTGAATTCGCAATTCCAACTTAAAATGCAACCAACTGACTGAAAAAAACAAAAACAATTCCTACATCCAATTCCATGCCAAGTTCACGACGACGGATCCTGCTTATTTTTACGATTACCCCTTAGCCATCGTGCAAGGATTTCTATTTCTATTTTTACTAGCGGTGTGGCGAGTCTACAAAACAAAAAAAAAAAAAACGAGCAACTTCCTTTCATTGAAATTGATTATGACGGACGAGTGTGTTCTGTGGTGTGCTGCAGATATTTACTGCAGCGCAGGAGAACATCTCATTCTGCATAGAGAAACCAGAATCGCAACCGGTTCTCCATAGTGAAGGTATGAAGGAAGTAGACGACGAGAATTGAATTGGAAATTCAGAGGGAAACAGACAAAAAAAAAACCGCACCAAACGCCAAACAAAGCCCAGAGAGATACTATATGTGCCGAGGCGGATACAAATACACTGCTAAGCCACAGAGATGACTCCGGTTGAGGCAAAATTTAAAAAAAAACCAAAACAATCTCTGCAAACTAGTTGTGTGTGCTCCCCAGCAACCCCGCGCCCCACCTCCACGATTAGGGCCGGAACTCACATCCCTGTGTATGACGATGGTGCAACATAATATTGATTAGGGTCCGCACCGAGAAGCGCTCGTTAAATACCAGAAGAAGCGCACCGCATGTGTGAGTGTAAGGAAACGTAAAAATGAAATCACATAACCGCCACTAGAAGCACCAGAAGCAGCTATAAAATACACGAATGCAAAGTAAATACGAGCGAAAAAAAAAAAAAATCGCCAACAAGCGATAGACACGAGAGAAGCGAAAAAAAAAAACAATCGTCGTCGTCGTCGGTCGTAGAAAAGCAGAAAAAAAAGTCGCGTTGGGATGATCACCATCCCTGCTCGGTGGAGCGCGGGGAGCACGAGAGTGCAGCGAACTAATTCAAGGCTGCATACCACACGCCAGAGATACATACACACATAGTACATAAACAAACGACGACGACGGCAACGACGACTACGACGACGACGACGACGACGACGACGATGATGATGATGATGATGATGGAGACGCATATGCAGTTCTATTGGTGGCGCATGCTCTTCTCTAGCGCGATCGTCGTCGTTGTCGTTGTCTTGATCATCGCTTGTGCTTTGTGTTTGCCTTCCTTCGCATCCACTCTGCTTCGTACTGGAGATGAAGTCTCTTCTCCACACGCGTGCGATGTTGATAGACCAAGCATAGCGATCGTGTGTTGAGTTTCGCGATCGGCTGCTAAGCTAGGGGAGATTGCTGACTGGAGCAAGCCTCTCAGTCGTCGTCGTTGTGGTGAGTGTCGACATTGCTGCGATCGCTAATCTATTTGGACATACAGTCGCGATGTGACGTCTGAGGGGAGTACCGTCATTGTCGGACATCTATGTGCCCACAGCCCACCACTGGCCACCACTGGATGCCAGTAGAAACTCCTTTGAAGTCAGATGTCAGATTCACGATCATTTGTTCTAGTACTTCTTTTTTTTTTTTTTTTGTAGTCTCTCTTCTTTGTTAGCTTCTCCTCTTCGATGGTTATGCTTTCTGTTTCGTTCTTTTGCAATTTTCTTAGTACAAGTGCACCAGTAAATGAACGAGATTTAAATTGTTTTGCCTTCGTATCTATGTATCTGGTGTGTGCAGTCCCAACAAGTGCTAGACCATGGTTATGGTATTCTTCCTGGCTGGCAGTCGGGGAAGATTGCTTTTAGTGGATGAAACCAATTAATCGCTTGAAATTGAGATGGAATGGCTGGGCAATCATCTTTGTAAGGTTTTACTCGTGCTTGTAGTGGAATTCAGCTTCTCAGGCGCACTCGTTTCCTTTATCCTTTTCGGTTAGTTTGGATAAAGCTACGATTACATGGGATGTAAACATCTGTTTCTTTGTACAGGCATCACTTTATGGCGATCTTTTAAGATTTGCTGAAGTCAGTTGCTAGCTAGATCTAGCTTGCCGTCTACTACAGATTCCCTGCACTTTTAAGCTGGGTTAAGACTCTTTCTTAGGCTCTGTCATTTGTAGAAAAAGTCCTCTTAAAACTGTATTTGAATCAGGGTACTGTAGGACTTTGTTTACAAGGGAAATATCGTATACAGAAATGAGGCCCCATGTGTCGAAGATATAAGCATCAGACCTTTGACTGCCTTTGGAGTGGGCTTTAAAGATTCTATTACAACTCTTTCTTCGCTCAGATTCCAGCTAGAGACAGAGACCTTTAACTCGTTAAGCAGTCAAAGTTATGTCATTCGTCAAGCTGCATAAAATAGGTGCCTTCCAGCTCCTTTTCGACGGAAGAAAGACTTAATAGTTGGTCAGAGGAGAGAGAGAGATTCGTTAATGTAACTGGACTGGGATTAAGCATATTAGGGCAAGCTTCCATGCAGTCGAGGCAAACGTTATTGGTTCTTCTTTCTTTTTTGTTAGGGTATAGTGAAATCAGCGTCAGCGAGAACCGAGGTTTATACGAATAAGAGTCTTAAGCCTCCCAATACTGTGGAGTGATTTGCTCAGAGGACCGAGTTGATGCAGGCCCTCTGCCATTTGACAGCCTGAAAAAATCAGATCCTATGCAACATTGTCGGATGGCACGACTCATTTAACAGCATGTATCAGATGGTATTGACTGCTTGATGTGAATGTCCAGGTCTTCATTTATTTAACTCCCGGACCGGGCTCTATGTATCAACTGAAAAGATGAGGTCATGACGTATGAAGCCCCCCATGAATCGACTAAACCATGTCGTGCGTAGGAGGTATTATCCACGGAACGGATAGCACTCTGGCAGTTTTCATCTTCGCATATGCTGAGCAAAGAACGGTACTATCCAGGATGACACTTATGAAGCAATTAATCACTTGGTTGAGTCACACCAATCAACTTTCTCCTTCCTTCCTTCCTTCAAAGAGAATGCCTTCAGTCTTAAGACAATCAACCGACAGTGTACCGAAAACAGCATCCACATGGACTTGAGAGTAGAAGTTAGAACAATTTTGAAGCTTTTAGTGGATAAATGCCAAAACTCGGGCTTGGAAAGTCGTCGAATGCATCATGGTCCTCATTTTCAGTGGCGTGCTCACTGACTGATGCACCGTGTGGGGCTGGAGCTGGTCTATTCTTATACGTAAACTGATTTTCTAGCGATGTTGCTAGAGATTGGTCAGAAGGCATCATAGACACCACAGAGTCCAGATAGTTCTCTTGCTTAATGTCTCCGGGGGTCATGCGCTTGCATGACAAATGACCTTAGCCTAACAAAAAGTGTTGACATTATGCACTGATTGTACACTTAAGTATTTAGGCTGATCCTCACTAAGTTATGATAGAGCGCTCTGGTGAAATTCTTCACTAAATTTACTGAAACAAGTGGCACGTCTCAGCATTACCGTCGCAGTAAGAACCCCACAGAGCGGTGCCCCAAATCATGGTGCAATTGAAGTCGTGGGCAAATAAAAGGCTGTAAGCTTAGTTTTAAGGTCGATAGATTCCCCATAATTTGGAGAACGTTCTGCCCTCACAACACCCAACACTGGAGAGAGGTGAGGCCTTTGCAACGAAGCTGTTAATATCTACGGATGTATCGAAAACAGAGGATAGAGTCAGTGCCTGTAGCTTCTATGAAAACCTAGACATTCATGTCACATTTAACCTTCTAAGCTATTTAAACGTTTTCCACATCAAAGTTGCCACCGTTCGTCAAGCCCCTGTCTGATTAAAGAGTAATACTGTAGCGTGGATAGATGCCATTATATGCATTGACAGCCAGGCGGTGAAAGACTGCTTGAGCTACTCTGCTCTGAGCTACTGTAATAAGCCACTGTACTATAAGCAGAAAAAGACTGGACGTTTCATATGACGACTTCTTCAGAGCTGAACAAGAGGCGGAAACTTTATTTGAATATCTCTACGATGACCTAAATGATCTCAACAACGCCTACACGGCTGACTTTTTAAGAAGCAAATGATTTCGGGAGTAAGGCGATGTGATGCACTTTAGTGGCACAACACAACACAGCACAATTGACCTACTTTTGGTCTAAGTTTACCTTAACGGGGGCCACTCTCTCCTTTGAGTGCCAGGATACAGTAACATAGAGAGAAATGAACGGGCTTATGAGCTGGCGAGGTGCGATTCAGCCCTCGACAGGTCCCCCGCGAAGTGTATCCACATCCCGTTGGGAGTAGTCAAAGGAATAAATCTTTCGCGCTTTCTATCAGAGGTCAACACCAGGTGGCACGGCAGATGTGGCCCAACTACAACTCGTCCAGAACACAAGATATACAAAACAGGATTTGTACAGACATTGCAAGGATCATAGCGAGTAGTACGGGTCAGTGACGCATAGGAACACAAGCGTCCGGATTAGGCATCCCGTTTAACGCACATTGTCGAAGCTGCCACAATAAGAGAGAGAAAAAAGCGGTGCTTTATCTCCTCTGCCGTTGTGGCCAGATCTTTTTTGACAACCTTAACAAACTCTTGGGGGAAAATATCAGCGAACTAGTCAGTTTTCTAAATGCCACAGGATGGTTGTAGAGGATTTCTGGATTGACACCTAGATCACGCAAGTTGTGGTGTTAAAATGGAATGGATTTACTGTTCCATTTAAGCATGAAAATACGTGAACGATCCTTCTATAATCTGATAAATCCAATGGAGTATCACCGTTTATACCAATGTCAAGTTTGGGTGTGTTATAAGCTACATTGATTCATAAGTAGAAAGGTAGAGATTGGTTGCTTCTGCGAGAATAAATAGGAGAACGAAGTTCACTACAAAAATATTTCGAGGAAAATACTCCTAGTCCACAAGTCTCACGTTTGCATAGTTCAAGAGCACCTTCCATGACAGAGAGAATCCGATAAATTTCTAAGTAGAGATCAGTAAACCTAACTTTTAGGCGTCGCACTCCTCTTGTCAAATGACAGCTGAGTACATTCAGATCCAGAATCCACTTTCAAGCTGATAAAATCTCTTCCGATCACTGCTGGAAAAAGTACAGGTCCTAAAACGCAACCCTACACCACTCCACCGTTTAGACCTTACAACTTTCTGTATCTGTTTCTGCTCCAAAGGCCAAAGTTCCATACCATTGCTTCAGCTTGTAGATACAAATCTCCTTTTCGCGACCACAACTCGAAGTCTGACCCTTCTACAGAAGTAATTCAAATAATAACCATAAACTGGGGCAAAGTTAAGATTACTGTAATTTTTCAATAAAAACAAAATGTGCCACCTTACCGCTAGGTTAATCAAAAGTTCGCCAAGCATTGTATTCAAAATAGAAAATCTTCAGAGAGACGCAGCAGCCAGATAGCAACCTAACGACCGACTCCATCAAATGAAAGGAAAACACAACAAAAAGGAGAAAGGAAAAAAAAAATGTCTACTAAATGCGCGCGTTTCCATGCATTCTGACGCCAAAAGAAAAGCGCGCGCGCGCTCGCGCACATACACAACACAAAAAAAAGAAATCGAGAGGAAAATCTATCGTAGGTACGGCTACATGCAACAACTTTCCCTTCCAACCACTGTCCTCCACGGGGCTGAAGGAAACCTCAGCTAACTCTTTGCCGTTGCACCGCAGCTACGGCTCGTTGCACCGCAGCGATTGGAAAATTGCTCATGCACACTCACTTGACGGAAAGCGACATTTTCCCGAGACCGCCATTGCTCCATAAATAATCGCCGCATGGCGTGATGCAAACGCCGCTTTATGCTACTGTTGTTGCTCTTCATCAGGCCTGGCACGGATGAAAATGAAATGTGTGCTGCTGCTGCTGCTGCATCGTGAATCCACACTCTGGCGAAGTGCGGCGAAATGGACAGCTGCGCAGGGGCATGATGGCGGGTGAGCATAAAAACGTGTTGGATGCACTTATAGTGAAAAGTTTTGCTTGCGGTATTTTTAACTATTTTTTTTTATAGAAACAAAAATAGCAGAAATAAAAAAAAAAACGGGACACATAAACCTTGACTCTGATCCTAAAAAAAATGTGGAACGCGGCGGCGATTGCTGTAAGAGTGAAGCAGCATTATGCGTTCAGATAACCAGTCAGTACTGTGTGGAGTGATGCGCTATGCATGGGTAATCAGTGCGGTAGTCCTCATTGATCGAGAGTGTTCTGGAATAATTCTTCTGTCACTTTGAAGGCGTGGTTGTCACATTTTGAGGGAAGGAACTTCCTTTGTTAGCAGTGGCAGACGTGGGGCTTACCAAACGCCTGAACATTTGACTCTTGCTAAGGTAATGGAGGCGATACTTAGCCTGATCGTCAAAGAGCTTACGAGCTAGTAGGAAGTGGCAGATCGATGATCGAGTGGAACTTCAACAGCCTTCTTTTATGGAAAGGTTACTCATTAAATAAAGGATCACCGAAATGGGAGATAATCGCTGGGGGACTGTAGTTACGAGCACTATCAGGTTTACATTTTGAGAGTCCCAAGGCTTGTGAGGGAAACAGCAAAGTGTAGAAAGTGAAGGTGGTGCTGCCTTGTGGGTTAGTAGAACAAAGGGTCTCGCTTTTAGACCCTAGTGGAATATTATTTGAATGTCAAGGGATACATCGAACTGGAATCGAAACCTAAGGCAGTGTCTTTATTCGCATTGTAGTAAAGAGTTCTCTAGAGATCGTGATGGGGCTTCACAGACCTTTTTAAAATGCCCCTGACATGAAGGAACAGAGCTGTAAATTTCAAATTTGAATTTCATTGTTGACATTGCACACAAATGGAATCACAATGCAATCCTCTCAGATCACAATCCCTTGGTTTCCACCAAGCACGTTGCTAGTCAACAACTTCAGCGAATCAGAGAGCATTCACTCAAGATAGGAATAAGGATTCGACTGTACTCTTTTCCCGATTGCATTATATCAGCAAGAATCGTTCGCCCGATCCACAAGAAAGGAGACCTTTCAACGCCACCAAATACAGAGGCTTCAGTCTTGTTGGCATCGTTTACAAGATCACACTTTGCTAACAACCTGACCGACCTTTTTCAGCGCGATTTGAGGCCGAGAAAGTCGGCCGACTTTTGAGACTCAAGATATCCAAATCGATATCCACCACCTCTATATCGACTTTAAAGCCGCCTGTGGCAGCATTTATACAGACGAGTTGTACAAAGCCATGTCTAGTTTTGGGATCCACGCCACGCCTGTCTGTCCAGGTTGACGCTAATTCATCAAAGTCTGGCACGATTTCACCGATACGTTTGATGTCAGAAGAGGATTTAGACAGGGTGATGCGCTTTGTCACGTGACTTTTTCAACATCAAGCTTGGAAGACTTGTATGAAGCTCACAAGCCAGCTTCAGACGTATTTCGCACAACTCAGCGGGGTTTTACCTGAGAGTTCAGATGCTTAAGGCTAAATTTAGATTCACAGATCCCTACAAGACAAAAGGTCAGGTTGAGAGGTTGTAAGAGAGATGGCCATAACACGGTTACTGAACGCATTTTTTTTCCAAAACTGTAAGCACAAAATCCGCGGATACTTTCAAACATGGACATGTCTCAACACCATAAATTTGGTATGCTCTTCGCCAGAATTTTATAAGACCTCTGTCGACTTTGAGGAGCCTTAATTCTCTTCGCGGAAAATATCGACCTACAACTTCTTATTTCATTTATTCGGAACCTGGAAGCCTCCACAATAGTCGCTCGAGAGACAAAAATTGACGGCAATACCACTGGGGAATATCACCATTATCAGTGACAGCCAAGCAGCGTCAAAAGCAAAACGTTTGTGAGGTGTTGTCGTGAAGATTTTAAAGTTCTTATAACGCAGGATAAGGCAAGACTCTGCTGGCTCTCTGAGGTGCTTGAAAAGTGTTCAACGTTCGGAAGAAGCCGAACATTCGATGATAGTCTCGCCTTGCACCCCCAGGCACAAGGCAGGATAGAAGGCCTTAGTAGTGGCAAACAATAAATGGAGGCCCTTCAGCATTTGTGCTCCAACAAGGACATTTTGGTCAGTTTCACAAAAGAACGGAGCTATACCAAAAAGATAGGAAAACTATGCCTACCCTAGTAGGAATGCAAAAAGCTAGAATGGCTGCGTTCCGCAGGAAGGTGCGGGCAAAGTACCCCTACTATAGAACTTGATTGTAAAGAACTTCTCTTAAGGACGCACCATGTGAAATGATTGCATGTCTAACCGACGTGTGTACGAGCATTTCAGTTTCAGGCGAACTACAAAACAATTATGGCACCATAGGCTTAAAACAGCGGCCTAAGTATGTATATATCCACAGAAGGCGCACTGATGCATCAAAAACTGGTGCTGAAGTATATGGACCCATCAAATCTCGAAACCACTCGGCAAAAGTTCCAATGTTTTCCAGAAATACGCGCCGGCATTAACTTGAACTCAGGGATTAAAGGTGCCTCCATCCATATACTCACGGACAGTCAAGCGGCGCTCAAAGCTCTAATTAACTCCAAATCAGTCCAACGCTAGTTTGATATTCTGCACCGATTGCCCCTATGCAACAAAGTATTGCTTAAGCAGGTACCGGGGCATATAGATGTGTAAGGCAAGGAATCTGCAGATCTGCTAGCCAGGCAAGGCTTGTGAGCTTCCTATCTGGTCATTGTCAAGCCAAGCACCACATCTATAAAATGAGCATCACCAGCCGCCTCTGTCTAGAAGAGGATGAAACCGCAGAACACATACTATGTGAGTGTGGTGCTCTGTGGAGGAGAAGGAGAAATCATCTCCCAAATTGATCTGAGGAACTTCTCCGCAGAGGCAATTTCTCGCCTTCATAAGGAAAGTAGAATTTCTGTTGGAATAATATTGGCTTATACATACATACACACATAAATCCTTTAACCCCTCGGGGGGCATAGGGCGTCAAGAACGCCTGCGCGCCGTCTTGTTCGGAGTTCTGCAACTCGTTTCAACTCTCTCCAACTCATTCTTAAAGAGCTCGATTCCTCTTCGACTGTTCTGCGCCACGTATGCCTAGGGCGTCCCGCTGTTCTGCCAGCCTGGGTGAGCGGATTCCACTGCATGGCGTACTTCGCAATGGAATTGTCTTCGGGTGTGTCCAATCCACTGCCACTTTCTCCTCCGTATAGTAAAGTTTATAGGTTCTTGGCCCGTTCTCTGATAAAGCTGTTCGTTGGAGATACGGTTCGGCCAAAAAATCCTCAGGATGATTCTTAAACATTTATTTACGAAGACTTGCAGCTTGCGGGTGTTAATGGTGTCCACCTTCCAGGTAGTGCACCCATAAAGCAGCACCGATTCTACGCTGGAGCGGAACAGTCGCAGCTTGGTTCTTAAGCTGATATCATTGCTTTTCCAGATTTTGGATAGCATTCCGAACGCAGCTTTAGCCTTCCCGATTCTGCTGCACACATCTAGTTCGGTGCCACCGCGGTTAGCCGAGACCACACTTCCTAGATAAAGAAAGTTGTCAACTTTCTCGACTTCCTGTCCGGCAATGTTGAGTTGAGCGCGGGTGACAGAAGTACTTAGGGCTTTTGTTTTGGCTGTGTTTATTTTGAGCCAAACTTTGTTTGCCTCAGCTTCTAGATTGTGGGCCATCATATGAAGGTCCATTATCCGATGTGAAAGTAGGCAAACATCGTCAGCGTAGTCTAGGTGTTGTCATTGTCCAACGAATTCCATAGTTGCCTTCCGTCAATGCTGCATGGATTACATCGCTGATAACCACCAAGAACAATAGTGGTACACAGTATGCATCCCTGACGTACTCCACTTTGGACTTCAAAATCCTCCGACACCTTACCATTGTGTAAAACGTGACATTTACCACCCTCGTATGTAGCCTTGATAATAGCTATAAGCCAACCATATAGCATCTCGATTCAAGCTGTCGAAAGCCTTCTCGAAGTCGATAAACAGTAGATGTAACGGAGACCTGTACTCAACGCATTGCTCTATCATGATTCGTAAGGTGTTTATGTGGTCTATGCAGGAGGATCCAGGATTCTAGCTATTATTTTAGCTACGGCCGGGAGAACGCATATACCTCTCCAGTTTCCACAGTCCTTCAATTTTCCCTTTTTCTGAAGCTTAATGATCATCCCTCTTTTCCACTCCTGCGGGAATTGGTCACTATCCCACGCTCTCCATATGAGCGGGTGCAGTAAATCAGCCGATGTATTTGGCGGCGCTTGAAATAGTTCGGCAGGGATGCCATCAATACCCACCGCCTAGTTTTTCTTGAGGGACTTGATTGCGGTTATTATTTCTGTTTTACTGGGAGGTCCGGTGCGTATTCGGGAATTTGTTGCTTCGGGGTACTCATTTGAGTTCGAGATCATTCCACTATCGTCTAGTGAGCTGATCCTCATCCGTAATTAGTATGTTACCATCTAAACTCATCACTGGATGTTGTTTGGAATTCCGACCACCAGTGAGCTCCTTGGTGATGGTGTAAATAGTCCTACTTTCACAATATTGGCTTATGGTACAACAGATCGTCCTTTGTCGCAGGGCCTCTACGCTCATGGGTGTAGCCAAAAGAAGAGGATATATCCAGCAACAATGGGACTGGTCCTTTTTATAAGAAAAAACCACAATTTCATTCATAAAGGTCCTCCTTTTAAGGTTTTCAGACAGCTCAAAATATCTGGGACACAGGGCCAAAACGAATTCCAAAGGGATTTCGACAAAAATAAATCCTTTCACCTGCAGATCAGAACAGAAGGCCGCCACTGAGACACGGGAACAGCAAAATTTCACAGCATTCTTCATGAGATTTCGTGCTCCAATTTCTTCTTAGCTAAGGCTACTTAGTTCTGACCAGTCAGTCCAGGGTTGGCTTAAAAATTTCGTAGCTTTAGACAAACTTTACGATGTGCTTTGGGACCCTCAGTACCGCGTTTTCAAATCAAATACTTGATCGTCCGATGAAATGGTCGGCCAACTGGGAGCTGTACGCATATCCGTAGATAGTCTATGTTCACGTAAAATATAGCTCAAGGTGGTCTTAAAGGCTCTACCCAACGATTTCATTTCATAGCTCATCTGACGGCTGAGCCAGAGTGTGATGCTCAAATTAACTTAGTTTCTTCCCGACTCAGCCTTTATCATGTTATAGTCTAGCTATGCCTCCAATTTGATGATTGTTCAGCTTCATATCCAACCTTAAAAGGCAAAGCCTTCTCAACACAGAACCAAAATCAATTAACTTTCATTTCAATTCTCATTGGCTTCTATTGCAAAGTCTGTCTCTAGACGGCTTGCCTCTCTAGCCAAGTTCCTTTCTCAATTTCCGTACAAATCCATTGAAACGGTTACCAAGACCTAACGATTCCTTGTTTCTGAATCCATTCTCCTTTCCCCACTCAGCCTTCAGCTGCCGGTGTAGTGGCAAAACTATTTCCACTAACAACCACTCGCATCCATGTATCTAAGCATACAAAAGGCCATACTACGGATGAAGTAAGAAAGCCATCATAAAAGAAAACGATCATCAATTTCAAGATGTTGGCATAGTACAACGAATGAAACTACTGGCGCGCAAAAAATAAAGAACAAGGAACAGCAATGTCTTCCGAAATCAACATTCAAAGCGTTTTGGCGACTATCCTCTACAGTGGAGAACGAAACTCTACTTCCAGCAGCAAGCATACACCGATCATCGTCTATTACAACATCGATGGTGCAACCCGACACAATGCATCTATGTACTGCAACACATAGCATCTGAATTGATCTTCAGCCGTAGCAGATGCAAGATCTCTCTTTCTCTGGTGGTGTACGAGTATTCTCCGCACCCCACGCAGATCGTTTATTCAAATTGCAGTCGAAGAAGCAGGGAGCCAGGCCTGCCACATCCGTATCATCGTCTTCGTCGTTATTGTCGTGGTTACCTATGAAAGAGGAAATGGTTGCCTGTACCCTCCAGCAGCAGTGGTAATGGTGAAATCTTCAGCAAACCTAAAGGGGAAACAAAAATCTTCTAAATCACTAGAATCCCCCCAGAGAGCCGGTTGCTGTTGCTGCACATTTACAAGCAATCTATCCGTACAACCTATCTATCTAGTCGTATCTATCTGTCTGTCTTTCAGTCTTTAAGTCTTTGTGTCTGTCTCTTGGTGTTTGTCTCACTATTCGGTTGGCTTATGTTTGGATTTTATTGCAGAATCTTTTCCTGTTTATCTCTGTGCGCTGTGGTACTACTCCGCTGACATTATTTCCAGTTTAGCTGGCTGGCTAGTGTGTGGATACAAAAAAAAAAAAAAGAAGACATGGTCTGGTTGGTTTTTGTTGCCTTCTTCTCGGCCGGAGGGGGTTCGACTGGTAGTTATTTTCGTTCGGTTGGTTTTCCCACTGCTCCAAAGCCCCAAAGACTTCCATTCCTCCTCCGGTTGAACTTCCTCTTAATGGGTTTTGCAGTTTTTTTTTCTCTCTTTTGTGTTCTCCTTAGTGGATGTGCATGTCGATTGGAAATTGCTCAATTCAAGAAAAACAGCCGAACCAAAGGAATTTCGAGATCGAAATCGAGGATTTGGAGGGGAAAAAAAATCCCAAGCAACACCCATTCTACTTGAACAATCGGCAAGTGTCAGGTGCTGTCAGAACACAAGATTATCTCTTTCAACTGTCAGCCGGCACAGACAATTGTGGCGCACATTCAATCGAAATTCGATTTCGAGTTCGAATGAGAATGACATATGTCAACTTACTGTTCGCATTATCACCTGTGTTGTAGTGATTTTATCGCAACTGTTTAACAATGTGGTTGGTAATTTACTCGTACAAACTGGTGAACCGTCGGAGCTGGTGAACAACAACAAATGTGAATAAAACGCGCGAACTATGGAGTCGCCTTTCGGTTATTTTCATTTTCATTTCCATTTTCATTCATCTTTAATTTTTTTTTTTTTTTTTGTAAAAAGTGGGTCATAGCGCACGTCACACTTGCATTATAGCTAGCAAATAACGTGGCAATTGCGATGCGAATACGATGCGCTTCCTCAAAGATGAAGCGTTGGCGTTAGTGTTTGGATTTGCAGTTTTGACGCGAGGAATTTGCATTTTTTTTTGTGGGTCTTGCTGGGTGTTGAGAATGAGGCAATAAATTGAGGAACGTTGGTGATGGTGTTTTTTTTTTACAAGCGGATATTAGAAACCTGAACTTATGATCCACTCACGTTACTTCAAGAAAATGGAAATTTATTGTATACTGACAAGCTTAACCTGGCAGGGGTTCAAGACCTTCTGCGTTGCAAGTGTTTCGAATGAACGCCAGTTTTTTTTTATTCTCAATTTTGACAATGAAGTCGACCTCATAAAAAAGGTGCGAAGTAAACAAGAGTTTGTATTGAACTCTGTTGCGTCTGGCTTATATCCAGGTCAACATTTTTGACAGTTTCGACCCACATTAGTACGTTATCGTTTAGTGGATATAATTAAAGAGGAGAACACTGCTGCAGCTGCCTTTGTGGACCTTAAAGCTTGGTTGACTGGGTGTGTCTACTCGACATAGCACAATTGTTCGACGATCGGAAATCAGTTGCTGATTAGAGTCGAAAAAGGGTTGAAAAATAGTCATCTGGTTGGAAACAACGTAAATCTGCGTTACCTGGAAAGAGTTACATAACCAAGTTAAGGGAGAAGAAATAGGGACGAGCATGCAAAGAGAAAGCCATGAGTGTTGCAGTCCTTTATATACTGACGGATAGCGGTAAGCAGTTTAGCACATTTGGATGAGAGTCTTTACGGAATAGTTGCGGCTATTGCAGGACAGAGGTACCTTCTTAACGGGGTCACGAAAATGTCAACGTTTTGCTGAGTTTCATCTGCCATGCCTGGTATAGGCTTTTTGGAAGCCGCAGTTGAGTCGTCATGGCTGGTTGGTACGTTGGACTATTGAGCAGTAGGTTCGCCATTCGGATTCGAGCAAACTTCAAGCGAATTGTTCACGTCTCGCGAATTTGTGGCAAACGCCCGAGACTACCAACTTTGCTGGGAAGTTTCCATTGCACTTCCATTCGTGCGAAGGCCAGCTAGGTTCTAGCACCTGTATGGGCTGTTTGGTGACGCTTTTGACAGGCAACATACAAGGTTCGAGGAACAATGAGATTTTGTGAGCAACCATCTTTGAGAGTTGGTGCGTGAGTCAAAGACTATTGAGTATTCGGACTTTTGGTCCCCTGAATGGCTAAATAGGAAGAGAGCTTAAGAAGAGGCCTAAATAAGCTTCAAGTTTCAACTGAAACCTAGAGAACCTCACTTAAAAATGGATAAACTTCAAGAGGAACCAGAGAGTCACCTATTTCTCAGCTTTGGTTAGCCCTAAGTGGGTTAAGCTTTTGAAATCTAGGTTAGGGATACGCTCTTATTTGAATCTTTCCAGAGCGGGCTTTGGCATTAAAGGTGGTGGGATGGTAGCGAGGAACTATGTTGTCAGGCCTTTTGAATACAATGATTGGTTTCGACTCCGGCTCCGCTAATAAAGGGCATAACTGAGGGGAGCTCATATAATCGTGTCAAATTCTACAAAGTTCTTGAAATGTCTCACTTTCTGCAGTGAAGACTTTGTAGTAGAAATTCTTTATCTTGGCCGTCATTCCGCTTCGTCGTGTTTTTTAAAGGCAGCTGATGGATGTTGCACGATACGCAGAATATATGCAACAATTTCGATCCTATTATTAGGCTTGAGACTGGTTCCCACATGACGCCTTTAGACGGCATTTGGAGGCTAGAATGGTAGCATGTTCAGAAAAACTTGGGACTTAAGTCACAGTTTGTTGGACTGGACTTGTTAGATTGTATCCTGTGGTTGTCTGATGCCCGATGCCCATGCTTGCAAGAATCACTTGTGTAAGCTTCAAATCCTAATGTGCTTGTGTAGTGCAGGGCTGATAAGAAGAACCCCACAGCTGCCATGGAAGTTTCGCTACTCGATCTTTCCATGCATCCCTTTACTGAAAGTGTAGCTAGAAAGTAAAGTGCTTAGACGCTGATCAATGTCAGTTAGAAAGGAGTCTTTTCCACAGCGTTCTGGGTCATAGTGAAGGAGCACTGGATACAATCCGTTCAATAGATAACTTTAACTATCGATTTCGGGGTCTCCTTCTAGATCGCTTGAACGGTGGAGCATTTAGAGTGGACTGGCTTTGAGCCAGGCGACTTTGTCGTATATACAAACGAGTCCCTTATGCATGGGCTTTCTGATACTGGATTTTATTTAAAGGGCGCTTTGAATTAAGTATCTACTGTGTAAGCTTCCTTCGTAAACGTAAACGTCCTTCTAGAATAAAGGCTTAACATCTACTTAGTTAATAAAAAAAAAATTGGCCCAAACAGCCCATATAGGGCCTGTGTCTAGCTTCTCCCAAGCATTCGTGTTGTGCAATTGAGAAGCTTCTCGTGAGCCCGTGGTTTTTCTTTGATTCGAACGTCGAAAGCCCCGCTCAGTGGTCCGACGCACTAACCACTGCGCCCTGTGCTCAAAATCCTGTTGTCCCACCCTCCAAACCTATTCTGCTGCTTTAATTACTTCCAAAATCGTCGAGGAAGCTATTGTTAACCCAAAATGTATGCCACGGGGGTACCCAGAGTAGTGAAAGAGCTGACGTCCTTCCTCTTGGTCCACAACGTTCTATAGGCTGTTACTCGTCGGTTCACAAGCATGAAATGACTGAGCTTCAATGCCTGCAGTACTGCAAATATTGCAGAGGTTTTTAGATGGAAAAATACGAGGGGAAACAGGTGTAGATATCTGTTCGGGCTGAACAGGCATGGTATCAAAATCTTAGTGGGTTTCGTCACTGGCTTTAGCCCTCTGAACGAGGTTCTCAAGCGTATACGAATGATGTCTTCTAGCGAACGAAATTGCTTTCGCTTTATATGTGAGTGCCCTACTCATGTTGGCATTCCGAATGGATGCATTAGGCCTCCTCCGGGAGGACGAACTGATTGAGTGCAACAACGCTTGTCTTCTGTGATTCGCGGAAGCTACGGGCAGGCTTAGAGATTACGACTCGTTCCCTAATCGTTAACAAGCAGCGAATGGGCAGTTATTCTGAAATCCAATGAATTATCCGGTCTAAGTGCTTGTCGTCTTCGACCCTCTCATGAAAAATGACCTAATCACGGTACTATTTAGCCGTCTGATCACTACTGTTGGATCCACTTTTGAGGACTTGTTAAGTCTTTTTTTACATGGAGTTCCAAAAAACTCCAGGCTGACGAGCTCGACAGGGAGAGTACATAAATGGCAAAACCTGGGTATACTCCTTGCTGCATGCAAATATGTAACTACTCAGGTTGGACCCTTTCAGCAGAACTGGAGAACTGGAGCTCCTTAGGTGTCATGAGCATCGTTCGCTTCAATAAGAGTTCCGGTTGGTTTCCTTAGTCCCTGGGTTGCCAAAATCGAAGGGTCGATGGAATTACAAGCGACCTCTTCTGGTCTAAGGTACAGACAGCCACCCCAACCTAACGAAATTGAGTTCACATTTGAACAGGTAAATCTGGTCGTCTATCGAAGGTACACAAGTGTCGGTGGTGCCACGAATGTATGCAACCAATACCTAGTCATTTTTGGTGCCAGACTTCACGGCCGAGTCATGCTGTTTCATGCTCGATTAGCATCACTCGAGGTCTATTTTCTAGCCTGATCGCAAAGTTCTTATAGAATTCCATGCTAATGAAATAGATACCTTTTAAAAGGTCAACAATGGAGCTTGGTTACTCCAATGGATCACTCTAACTAGAGACGAATATAAGACGGGTCAAGACCCTGTTAAAAAGGGGAGAAGTCACACAATAGGTAGACCAGTTTCTCCTACTTCCACGTAGCAGAAACCAAGCTGAAATCTCCTACAGTTAAGCCTGTCGCAAAGGCAGCTTCTAACCCGTACCATCACCGCCATTAGCCGCAATTGCATGTCAACAAACTGACCTAAAATAAACGAATCTGAAACTATGTCAACCGCCATCGCTGACAAGCAGTATCACCCACCCCCATGTCACAATTTTTGGAACGCCTAACGCCATAAACAAGCTTTGCCCCCCAAAAGAATCACCTTCAGGTCTACGCGTTGCGCTATTACGAAATGCTTCCCTTTGGAAACATCCAAAACGATGCCAGCCAGCTACGTTGCCCAACATTGCACCAACTCTACAAGATATTATGCAATTCCCGCTTTTATGTATCTCAACAGTCGAACATTGCCGCCGCCGTCGGTCGTCGCTACTTTACTATGAAAACCTTCGACCTTCTGTGCTGCTCATCGCAAATGCACGCTTCACTTTTGAGCATTGTATCTGGTGTTGCTGCTGTGCTACTGCTGCTGCTGCTGGGAGAGTCAATAACCCGTCAAGGTTTCTCAAATATTATTCACATTTCCCCACCGCGCTCCGCAGTTAGCCAGTCGTGTCGTCGCGCGCCTTTTTGGATACATTCCAGTTCGGAATTCGTTTTAATTTCTCCAAACTTGAATGTGATTCGAATCGAATCGAAAAATATAATAACACTATCCGCTGAATTGGTGCTGCTGGCGACGTTGACATTGCGCGAGGGGCTCTAAAAAGACACAAAAAAAAAAGAAAAGGAGAGCAATGACCCCCCAAAATGCCCGTGTCTTAGCTGTGTGCAATGAATACTATTGTCGAAGCTTTTAGGCTTGCATACGAGCACACTCGTACATGAAAGGATGGCACGAACCCTTTGTCCTGCACTGGGGAGGCTAATTACTAATTCCGGTGAAGGATGTGTAGTGTGCCGCACGAAAAGTTTGTAAAAGACGCCGTGCTGCCCGATGTGAGACGACAAGTGTCCAGACGCACAATATCCTGGGTGGAAGCATAATAGTGTCCCGTGTTTCTTGTTGGACATAGAAAAAGGAACATACACTGGCATGCCAGCGCCGCGCTGGCCGCTGCTTATTCATCTCCGTCGCGTATCATTTGTCGTGTGGTACGTGTGGGCTGCGAACCCGTGTAGATACTTTTGAGTGATTTGTTTGATGGGACCGCGATGATGCATGTCTTGAAACAAATGAAATACGAGTATGTGCATGTTTTGTGTTTTATCCGAAGCATATCATTAGCGTTTTGAGTTCCAAATGCTTGTCAACCAACGTACACACGCCACAATGACTTGTGAGTGATTCCGCCTCATGTTTGTTTGTCGACGGACGGAATTAATTCAAAGATGAAACGAAGCAGGGCTTGAAGTGCAAGACCAGAAATTCAAATTCAAATTCAAATGGAAATGGAAATGGAATTGATCATGTTTCTTGAGCGACTCTGTGATTGAGAATTACTAAATAATTTTTTATTAAATTGATTTGTCGTGTCGTTGCGTAGAAGTGAACGTGATCCACGTGTTTGAGAGCAGTGAACTTTGGGTAAACGCTTCTTGGACGAGAACGGGATTCGATGCATTACACTGTGGTCCAGCGAACTGGCGATGAATCAGTCCAGAGACACTTTGACTTCGGAAAAAGAGCGTGGAATATGGAAACACAATTTCAAAGTCAAAAATCATCGACCGTTGAGGGCACCCCCAACGTTGCTTTTGGAATAGCAATCAGACACTGCCATCACATTTTTTTTTTCTCGTGCAACACATGTCTAGAGAAAGGAGTATTCACAGACCAATGGCAAGCACAAGGATTGATCTTATTAGCAGTAAGAAACAAACTTCCTCTACGATAAACAAACCGGTACAACATTTCAGGTGACGTTCCACAAGGTTTCGTTTTGAGTCCCCTACTTCTACTTCATAAAAATGATAGCAAACCATAAAATGCTTCAAAGCAGACAAAAAAGGCTTCAAAACCGATAAAAAGACTCAAGATAGGTAGAACTAATTGAAGATGCAGAGCTCACCGAAACCGTTTCAGGATTCGACTAAAGCAAAGGTGTCTACTGTCATCTTCATCTGCCAGATAGAGGTGAGTGTTTAGCTAAAAAGTTGATTGATCAAGTTTTCTCTTGACACAGAGGAGATAGTCATTTATGGAAATCGTTTAAAGGAAGGCTGAGCCTTGAAGCATAACATCTATCGCTGTACTGATGTGTGATATTCTAAGTCGAGTAAACGCTTATAGCTTTTTAGATCCAACTATCTTGGGCTACATGTGCCTGGTAGTATAGCACATGTCGCAGCTGGTCTATCTAAAGTTGATTCTGCCCACCACATTCATCTTTTGTAGAACCTTATACATATGTAGCCACGGGTATACTTTACTTGGTGGCCTTATCAGCATTCCGCACGATAACCCATACTTGTGGAACAGTTTCATCCTGCACTTTACTTGTTTTTGTGTTTGAATTTCATTTCCTGGTTTTCCTTCATGTGTCACCACAGCCTCTGGGTATTGTATTTTCGTTGAGTTTTAATGGAATCGGACCCTAGCACAGCGAGATTCCTGAAGACCACATCTGCATGTACGCTATACAAATAATGCTGGCAGCAAATGTTGGATCTTATTGGACTTGGCCGTAAGCTTAAGGTCTAGTTTCCCCGCTCGTTGAAAATTTGGTTTATGTTGACAAAATGTCAGCTTGGGCGGAAGCCCAGTCTACACATGTAGCAGGATTCGCATAAAAAAAACCACTCCGCTCTTGAGAGGTATCTAACACAAAAAAGAAGGTTAAGAGCACGACAACATTCTGTAAACCCTTGCTCTAGAGGGAAGGAGATCGTTAGTAATGGATTCGTTCGATAATGAATGAGGACTGTATTACCACAGCATTATAAGATACGGATCTTCTCTCACTCCACGCCTTTATAATGCTCATTGTTTGCGAAAACCAAATATCGACAGACATCGGCAGTAAAGTCTAGCCAGAAGCCAAGTTATAAGCAGTGATAAGGGTCCAGGTCTTCCAAAGTCAGAAAGCGAGAGATGTGCTAAAATCATTAATTCTGATCTCTCTCAGTTAAAGACTGAAAGTTCATCCAGAAGGACTCGAAGGAAGGTCTTCTATCATAAGAAATGAGACAGTCACTTGTATCCATTCTCTCTTTTTTAGGCCCTTGCTTAGTGCTAGAATTTCTGGTTAAGTATGACCTTAAATGTTATCCATTCTGTTTCCATTTAGTGGCAATGCAATGAACTTATTGCAGTACTCCATTGAAGGCAATTCTTAACCATTTTTGAGGACCAATAGGTTTGAAAAGTTGCTGCTCTTCTCTTAAAATTTTGCGGGGAACAGATTTTACGTTATTCCAGTCTGTTTTTTAGTGCACTACTTAGCATCACTTTTTAACAAACGGGTTGTATTAGGGGTGTTTTCAAAATGGGATACCATTGCCTAACTATTCCTACCGCGACGAACGGAGAGACCCTATTCTTCTGCTAAGTTCTGTCGGTTCTAGTTCCTTTTCACCTGATTGCATCTCTTAGACACGGAAATTGAGACCAGTGCATCTTAAAGCAACCTCTCAGCAGGTTGGAAAAATATTTAGAGGGAGATGTGAGCTTATGCAAGAGAACACGCAATTAGCGTTTAGCGCCGTTTTGAGACCACCACTCACGAGACATATTTTCTTTTCCTTCGTTCGGCGAGGTTCTGATCAGGATTATAGGGATCATAACCCTCCCACTTTACTGCGTCCCTATTGGTCCGCCTGTAGAGTTCACCGAGGCCTTAAAGTTTTGTAAGAAGAAAAAAGTGAAAGTAAAGCTCAAAACCAGCCTGTGGAGTTGAAGAAGTCAATGATGTCATTGAAACTTGTGTCTAAGATTTCCGAGATGTCATCAGAATTTTTTACATATGTATGTATATGCAAGCCAAATCTACCGGGGAATGACGCAATTCGTCAGATTCGTCCTTCTAGGGTAAGCTTTTGAGGTAAAGGTCAAGAAGTGGGGTATAAACTTCCTCCGCAGATGATTCGCAGGCAGTGGAGCTATGGCCGTGAACCCAGAGGAGAGTGGTCTTGAAAGGACGACTAGCCTGGGCTGCACTCCCCAACAAGCTTGGATGTAGTCGTGGTTGAATCGAGATCCTTAATCGCGGTCTGACTGTCGGAGAAGATAGCTACCTAAGACAGACTTCGTTAAGTTGGAATATTATATCCGCATAGGTTTTAAGGATATAGCCAAGCTACCGAAATCGATTTCATCCACATCAAAGGCAGCTTTAGTCACTCGTCTTTCGATTTAGAAACTAAAAGACCGACCATCTCGGCAGGCATAGCACAACTTTGGACATCTCAGCAGTCCTCTCCCTATGTGCAAGCAATTAGTCAGACTGTATACAGTTAAGAAGTCCAACTGTTGGTGGCGAAATGGCATTGAAACTTGCCAACTTGGCACTGGACAGTTGCGGAACAAAAGCTGAATAGCCAAGACGAATAGTAAGGCACGAATTAGTGCCACAATTTGTGTCGTCTTGCCATCACTTTGGACTTCTTTTGAATGACTTCTGCAGGACCTGTATGGATGAGGAAAGTGCATTTGCCCAATCTTTCCTATAGAGGGAAGCTTTGCTTTAGATGATGAGGCATATGCAGACAGCTCCAACCTTTTAGAAGCTTTAAACGCGGTCCTAAGACAAAACTGGAGATTCCTAACTCGAGGTTTGTCTTCATGGTTAAAAATTTCATTCGGTGTACTTCTGACACAGAGGTTTCTAGGACACTCTACTACCTCCATGAATAGTGATTGACCTTGGTAGGAAGGAGTTCTATAACTCGGCTCGAACGCAGACTTTCGCTTTACTTTTTCCTCAGCGTCTCCAATTATTGCGGTCTTGACTATAATTTTTCTGAATCCTGCACTTCTTCCTCCAGCGTTCTCCGCCATGACGCCCTCGGTCTTCCTGGTCTTCTGCTGCCTTGAGGATTCCACTTAAGGACTTGGCGGCAAATTTCTGAAGTTGCCTTCAATAGCGTGCGGCCGATCCAACTCCATTTTCGCAATTTGACATCGTTTGCTGGCACAGTTGGTGCAGGTTAACATTTGAGATCTTATATGTCTACCAAATTTTTTAAATGCGTCTTAGGCACCTGTTGTTGAAGACCTGCAACTTGTTTGTCAGTAGCTAGTAGCCAGCCACGTCTCGCATCCATATAGTAGGACCGATTTAACGTTGGAGTTTAAAATGCGTAGCTTTGTCCTGGTACTGATGATCTCCATATTTTGTTGAGTTGTGCAAATACCCCTTTCAATTTCGCAATCCTCGCCAGCACGTTCTTATGTGCTCCGCTATGGCAAATCACGCTTCAAGTCTTGTCCGAAAACCCTTTGGAAGCATCAAATGCGGTTGTAGGACAAGACTAGAAGTTTCCAATTGGAGGTTCCTGTCTTGACGAGGTTCCTGGATCTATTCTGGATCTAGCTGTGCCTGTGCTGAATTAAAGTTGAGACAGAAATAGAAGGATATCCAAGACAATTGGTGGGTTGCCTTACAAGGGTTCTTGTCTTGTCTAATTAGAGCAGGTATCGCAACCTAGGTTTTAGAAAAAATAAAGTTCCACAAACTGACATGCATTTTTGAAAATTATGCAAGTCCACCGTGAAGGTTTGAGTTATAACGAGCAACTCAAAGGCTTAAAGCGAAAGTTTGACCTAAGAAAAACAAACCTCTTTCGAGTGCAAGGCGTGTACTAAAAATCCTTAACAATGTCAAACACAGGACAACTCCTTACAAAGTATCAGCAAATTTAACGAGAAACAAAAATTCATTTCACAGTAAAACTTTTAAATTACGGTAACATTTACAAGCTAACTCGAATGAACCGAAGCTTGCCATAAGGAAGTTATCCTCTTTATGCATTCGACCTTTCCTGGTTGCTCCTTGAATGTCGTTTACTTTTAAATGCATTCGTTGCCCTCTTACGATAAAAGGGGAAATAGTGGAAGCTTTCTACACCCCATACTCTGGGAAACAACTCTACATCCTGGATGGTGTAACCGGGTGTGGGCGATGATATCCTTGAGGGTATATAAATACTCGTTATAACGTTGCAACAGGGAATATGCACACAGAATGTACACAAGATACTGCAACACTACCGGTTGGATTAGGATGTGAATAATAAAAATGTTGTGCACGCTTACGTATACAATTCATTATGTTTGTGTGGAGAATCTGTGGAATGCATGTCCTTTTGTAAGGAATGTGTTCCATTGCAGTGTTCTGCTTGCGTATACACGTAGATGGTACAAAACAGGGACCATGCTGTTGTACAAATTTAGAAATAGCATGGACGGGAATGCTGTGCATCCTTTAGCAATTTGAAAGTCAAATCTTTTGCGTCACCTTTGGTGAATTGACGCGGGTTATACTTGTAATTTTATGATAATCAAAGAGCCGAAGATTGCTGATGCATGATGTGGTAATATCCGCAGATGATGTCCAAATTTGACGAAGGGTAAACGAACATCAGTCGAATTAGACCTCAGTCGTTTCAAGGAGGAACTACCAGCCTTAGCGACGAAATGTAGATGTTTCACACAAATCGTGTGTGTCATAGCTTCATGGAGATTGTGACACCCTCTTTGGTGACTTCAAATATTTTCGGTACTTCCATGGTCAGCTGAAGCGGCCTGGTGTTCCACGAATGGCTTTTTCTCCTTCTTCATGACTATGTTAGGGTATCGAAACTATTACACGGGTTATCGTCTGAAAACAAAAAAGTCCTAAGGACCACAGTAAGAAAGTCCGACCGACGTAGATATTCGTCGTATGTCATTTTAGATACAAATCAACTGCTGTGGTTCGATGAACGGTCGACAACCAGTCTTAGAATTGGACTGGCAACTTAAAGACATAACAATCTGAGGACCCTATTTCGCGTACGTGCATGTAAAGCCCAACATAACTTCGAAGTCAAGTCTTCAGCTCATGGCGAGTTGTCTGAAGAGGGTGATTAGGTTAAAAAAAAGTCTGATACGGCTAGCTGATGCCTATTCTCCGCGAGGGACTGAACCCCTTACATCATAATCAAATTGTGATCCTGAACCTTCTAAGCGTTTAACTTCGGTTCTTTTAATCATGTTGGATCCAAGCTAGATGTCTGTGAATATAATACGAAACGCTAGAGACTAAGTTGAGTTCAAATTGCATAAAGGAACTTTTCACTCAGTTGGCG
The DNA here is from genome assembly GCA_946965025.1 of Blera fallax. Lineage (NCBI taxonomy): Eukaryota > Metazoa > Arthropoda > Insecta > Diptera > Syrphidae > Blera > Blera fallax. The sequence goes on from OX337245.1 coordinate 54,688,373, forward strand.
TTGATTCAAGCAAACGCCCACTTCTGACACCTAACTCTCTTGAACCATATTGAATCCAATGTAGTCAGATACTTTGCTCCTGATTGCTCAGAACTGCTTCAGCTGTTCTATTGATGTCTACTCTTCAAATTAGACAAGCTTAGATAAAAATAATAACGCTAGACGTGTGTTCGGCAATACGAGACCCCTCATGCAGAGGGCGGACACTAGTCAGTTGGACTTTCTTAGGACCCATTCTGGCCCTAGCACTCTAGTGGAAGGCTCCTAAGACTAAGTTCAAACTTTTGAGTCTTAGAACAATCTGTAGCAGTAAAGCCCCTGAGATAGTTCTAAACAAAGCTTAGATTTGAGAAGTGAAACTGCAGACCATGTCTATAACGTTGCTCTAGTGCCCTACAGTAAAGTCCAAAGTAAATGTCTGACAGTAACGATGAAAACTTTTCTGTTGAAATTGTTTTTCGATTTGAATGTATGCTGAAGTCCCAGTACTATTTATGTCTGAAGTTCAATCACTATTCAGAGAAGTAGTCAACTATCCTAAAGACCCCGGTGTCAGAAGTAGGTGCACCGACTGCAATTGTCAACTACAATGACAAACCAACATTGAGGCAGCAATAGACGCTGTTTTAAGTGAAACTCACAGCAGTGACTTCAATGAAATCGTACGAAAGTCGTCAGTAGTCTTGCTAAGTACAACGTGTTTGCATTTAAGCTCATATCTCCAAAGTCACGTCAGGAAAGATGAACTAAAGCTAATCGAATCAGTCGACAGCTCTAACTTCGAGGTAGTTAGAGACTTTGTCTACCGTGGCTCTGCTACAAATTCTGACAGCAGCATCTCGGCGGAAATAAATCGAAGAATAACTCTTGCCAATCGCTGTTTCTTTGGGCTGAGAAGGCCCAAAGGTAGAAGGTAGTAAGGCCCTATCTCGAAAGACTTATGAGACGCTTTATAAGACCTTAATCATCCCAGTCCTGCTTTTTGGCGCTGAAGCATGGACTCTGTCGAAAGCGGATGAAGATAGCGGATGGATATACGGTCCGTTTTGCGTTGACGGGCTTTGGAGGAGTAGATTCAACGACGAAATCTACGAGCTGTACAGCGACATCGATCTAGTCAAAAAAAACTGCGCATCAGTCACCTAAGATGGCTACGACATGTACATAGATCGAATGGACACCAATGCTCCGGCCCGCAGAGTCTTCGAATCTAACCCGGAGGGACAACGCAGTGGAGGGGGACCTCAATCAACTTGGAGTGCGCAACTGCAGGCAGTTAGCTAAGGTGCGGGCTAACTGGAAAGGTTGTTGGTTCAGGCTCAGGTTCACCCAATAATAAGTAAGTAATCGAATCATTTCGTTCGTCCGTCCGCCTAACTGACCTTAGTGGTCATGGTTACATGGCCCAACTTTACTGGCAAGTAACTATTGGAGGAAAAGGCCTAACTTTTCATCTATGTAAGTATATAAGGCAGAAACGGCTTCCCTATCTACGTACGTATAAAGTGTTGACATTATCCTAAGATTCGGCAGGAAAGACATTGATATTTAAAGGAGTCTACGAAGTGGGAATATATCTTAATTAACTCCTGGAAAAGAGGTTTGTTTCGACGGATGTTTATTGATGAATGGTATTCCACTGTGACTTTCATGGGCTAACTTGCCTCTGAAGCTAAGTTTCCATGGAGTTCAAGCTGTGAGAAGTGGAGCACAAGCCCATTCAACAAGAGGCATTTCGTACCCATATTGACCCTTATCCTCAAACCTGTCGATGACAAACATTAGACCAAGTGGAAGGTTTCTGAGGTGGAAATAGGCCCCACTCAGTCAGTGCTTACCCACAGCTTGTGTTGAAAAAGTTTTTTATCAATTTAAGTGACCTTCTTAAAGCTGAATCCACCTGTTGTAGATGTCTAGATTCCAGGATTAGACTGCACTCATGAGTTAACGAGTGCTTGAAGCAAAGGCGGATATAGTGTGAGGTGTCAGGAGTGGAATGTGAATTTGAAGAACAAATCATTTGTTTGCTGTTCTAGGACGAGATACATATTTAACTTAGAGGACCCAGAGAACCTTGACTTAGAAACTACGAGGGTGGGCCAGTAAGTCCTTGAAAATTTAAATAAGGAACACTCTTTTCGACAAAAAAAAGTTTTAATTTTCAACATAATATCTCCTTTTAGCTCGATACACTTCGTCCAACGTTTCTCCAATTTTTTTGATGTGCTCCAAATAATACGATTTCTCGATGTCCTTAAAGTAGGCGTTAGTTTCATCCAAGACCCCTTCATTCGACTCAAATCTCTTACCGTTAAACCATTTTTTTATGTTTGGAAACAGGGAATAGTCGCAGGGAGAATATGCTGTGGACGATGGAGCAATTCGTAACTTAATTCATGCAATTTCGCCAGCGACTGCGGACTTGTGCGCCGGTGCGTTGTCCTGGTGGAAGAGACAAATGGCTGTCACAACAAAACTGTTTGACAGATCTGTCTGAATATTTGGATGCGTTCTTTTGAAAGATGCTTCTTAACGCGAAAAATGTTGGATTTGAGGTGGCAACGTGATCCTCGTAGTTTAGAAAGGTTCTGTATGATAGGTGTCCCTAAAACCAAGTTCGAAAGTGAGCGGTAGCTACATTGTCCAAAGAGTTAGATGTCCGATGTGGAAAGCTGCTTTTATCAACAACGGCTAGAGAGGCTTGACTGAGATACGTGTTTTTTTTTCTTAGACCAATAATCTGTTTTTTAACGAAGTTCTTAGATATTCTGAAAAAAATGTTTTCCAAGTGAATTGTGTCCGAGATGGCAGAGAGCTAAGCAATGACATAGAAAGTGGGTTGCGTCGTCATTGATTTCCTCATCTCCGCACCCCCCACAGAGAGCTTTTTAATATTATGTTGTAGAGTATCATGTGGTCACTCCTATCAGAGTGGAAAGGATTATTCTACCTTTCTGCAACAATTCATTAGATCTGGCCTTTCTGTTTATTGACCATAGTTTCCTCGATATTTCGCAGTTGCTCATTGAGCGCCATCTGTTGTTTGCTTCCGCGAGATTCCAGTCTCAAGGCACACATTTTTGAAAAACTTGGTCTTAGTAGGTACTTGTACGGAGGGGGACAATGTTTCTGTTAAAAATTTTTATTTTTTTTTTCGACATGACCTCCTCGAACCACAACACACTTTTCATATCGTTGCTGCAATGAACATATTGAGGACGAACCACACCTAAGTAACAGCAGCAAGGACTTCCTGATCAGACGAAAAAACGCTTGCCTTTGAGCTGTTTTTTTTAAGTTCGGGAATAAAAAGGTCACCTGGAAGGAGCAGTCCTTCAATGCGTCTGTGCGTGGTGTGATTTCCCGTGCATTGTCGAGCAAAAAGACCGCACTACGGCGAATGATCCCACGTCTTTTCTGAGGGATATTTCCGCGTAAATTTTCAAGAAGGTCGGTATAGTAGGCGCCCTTCTGGTTGTTTTGTGCGACGCATAATCATATTCCCTCCGTATCCCAGAAAACCGATCCCAGGGCACGGTTTCCCCATCGCTGCATTGCATGTTTTTTTATTTTGTTTCAAGGTCGTAATGTCATGTCACAATGCGATGAAAAATGTCTTGCACATGAAGTTCAATGTCAGCCGTCAGTCGTAAGCGTTTGGTTTTTGATTGTCAACATTCTGGGCACCCAACGGCAATTGACCTTGTTCATGTCAAATTTTGTTTGATAACTCTGTCAACTGCTTTCTTATCAAACGATTACTCTCCACAAGGAGGTGGTCAAAGTCTTGACTATTTTATGACCTGCGAGGATCATCTTCTTCATCTAGTGACTCTCTGGGCTTATTTTTCTTCAAAACTTTACTGTGTCGGCCTAAGAGGTATTCGCTTATAAAAGTTCGTCGTTAGTAGAGAAGTTTTTAATGATACGATCGTAAGTACATCCTTGTAGAAGATGGGTCGCCTTAAGTGAATGTGTCCTACGTTTCCTCCTCCTCCAGACAAGAGCGGTACTCTCTATAGACTTAGATTGTTAAGTCTGTACCTTAACCGACCATACCCCAAGTGATATGAACTTTCTGTGCATTGATTTCTTCTAAGAACATGACATGATCAATACTAGACCGGAGTCATACTAGGGGGTGATTGGCCGGAGTATTTTTTAGTGCCGAACCAAAAAGCTTATTACCCGACTCTCAGATCCCCATACGAAGTACAAAACTTGCGACTATTCAAACATCATGGCTTGATTCCCCCTAGGACCTAGGGTAATACGCACTCATCATGAGTAGGCAGATGAAAAGTTTCTGCTTAAGGGATGCAACCCTCCCATACATTAGATCAGTCCTTGATTTCCAACTAATTTTGACCCAAAATCTGGTCAAAATGTATTCAAATAGCCTAAGGACTCTCTGATTTTCCAGGCAATCCAAGGGTTTTTTTTGCTTTTTTCTTAGTTTTCTAAACTCCCTTAAAGGAGTCACGAAATCCTTGTGAGTAAATAACAATATTTGGTTCCAAAATCCACCCAAATAAACGAATTGCAATAAAAGAGGAAATGAAACACTTAAAGGACTTGTATCCCTTTCTGTATGCATCTTCTTCGCTTCGCTTTATGAATGTTAAAAATGTATCCTTCCCTCTGTTTCAGCGATTTTTCAATGACGGCGGCGGACGTTAGGTTAAAAACCCCGCCAGCACACAAATACACCTTCACACATACATCGTTACAGCCACCCCCAAAGACACAACAAAATTTACTCCCATTTCGTCTTTACGTGAATTTTCCGATTCAAAGGTAGGAGAATCCTGCTCCTTATACCACCCACTGAAAAGCTTTCTCATCCTTCAAACAATTTTGAAACACAATTTCAAAAACAGCAAAAAAAAAGTCAACGGAAAAGGACGAAAGTACAAAGTTTCTATCCAAACTTAGTTGTGAAAACAGAGAAAAGGACGAAGGGAATATACAGGAGAAATTCACTTATTTACCACCCACTATATTGCAGCCCTTATGTACTTGAAAAAAAAATGTATGTGCCCGACAGGACCGACGGCAACCGATAGCGGTATGGTAGAGAGTAGGTAGTCACTTAGGAGTCATCAGCATTCACATCCAGACAGAAAGGGAGTATAAAACTTGGTATACATGCGATGAGCTCCTAAGGAACCTCATCCTCCAGAGCCTTCAATGTATTTGGTAGATTATTTCTATACTCGAACATCCCCTCTCGAGAGGAGGGTGAAACGAATGAGTAACAGTTTTTATTCGTTTGGTCTTTGTTTGTGTTATGCCGTTCGGAATACTGTTTGTTCAGGAACACTAAACCAGGCGATTAGACAGAGGAGCGGGAGGCTTGGATGGAGGATGAATTGTTCTAGAGCAGCAGACGTCTCTCGCTTGTGCGTATGTGTTTTGTATTTTCCGGAGCGTACACAGATCCTTTTTTTTTCCTTTTTCTTGTTATTTTTTGTGGAACGAAATTATTATTAATGAAATTGTGTATGGTGGGCTGGTAGCTGGTATCTGGAGGCTGGTGGTTGGTGGTTGGTGGTTGGTTTGTGGTCGCGACATTGTACTGTTCTAGGTAAGAGTCCTTGAAACAATTCATAAGGTCAAGGGCATTCACCGAACCAAATTGTCCCCATAAAATTTCAGGCCGCAGAGTACGCACAAATAACAGAGGCCAAAATCATGACCTATGTGCCTGGTGGAAATGATTCATTTGAGAATTGAAATGACCTTTGGAACGATTTTCTGTGGAGAGTAGAACTGTCAATTAGACGGTTCAGAAAAAAAAAAATTAAAATGTCCTTAGTAAAGGGTTACAACAATTCATTAGAAATTGTTTGGGTTTAATGTGTGATATCTGGTTGTTTAGTGACAAAGATTGTCTGCAGAAGAGACCTTTGGGGAACTGGAAATACGTCTGGGGAAATGGAGACTTTTTTTTAATGGAGGAAGAAGATAACATGGGAAAAGGAAGGGCGTTTCAGACTCTCCTGGAAGATTTTTTGATTTTGTTTGATTATGGTTCTATTGAGGCGGTACCATTCCTAGAATTTTTTGCAGGAAACCTTCTACATAATCATCCGCTGTCGTTGTAGGGTTGTTCTATGTACAAAAGCTTCTAAAGACACTAACTCTCTCCGTTGTCCATGCCAACATTTTAGGGGCGTTTTCATAAGGAAGTGGATTTGACTTTTCGGAGCTATTTTCGGTGCTTCTTGAGGCTTTTTAGGGATCTTTTCAGAATCCATGTATTTCGGGTCTTGTCGTCTAACGATTTGGCATCACTTGACCCCAGAAGTCTATTTGGATTCACTGCCGGATCGAAGATGGAATCTACATTTAAAACCAAGTATTTGTGGAGTCAAAACTAAAGTTTCAATAACAACGGGCAGGTGTCCTGCTGTTCTTTGGGCTGAAAACCATGGCATCGGGATCTGCTCATATGAAAAATCTTAAAGAGGCTCGAAAATATGTATATCTGACATATAAGATAGTCAAGCATTCTAAGTTGGTCATGTGTTTTTGAAGCCTTGAAATCCCTTGCCAGACATAATAAAGTCTAGAGTAAGGATGACTTAGCTGCATCGTTTTTACCCCTAGAGCTCTTCTGTGGCATTGAAACCTTACTTAAGGCGGACCACCAGACTAGTGACCCATAAGTAAGGATCGGCCGAACTACGGCTGTGTACATCCAAAGGGTAATTTTCAGTCGAAGTCCCCACTTCTTGCCGATTGTAATCATCAACTTTGCTTTCCTTGGTGTCCCGCCTTTCTCGATGTCGAGGTTTAAATAATCAATGAGTGCTTGAGTAAGATGGAGCTGGAGGGCCATTGTTGCCTGAGTTACCACTATGGTAAGCTTAACCTATGTAGGGAGACAGTTTGTATCCTCTTTCTAGGTGAAGAGGACATGGCAAGGTTCTTGAAATACCTTCTGGGAGAAAATTCTAAAATTTACCCAAGTCGTGGTTCAGTATATCTGGTAGCTTTCTTCAATGTCCACGCGATGGGAAGGCGAAACATCGGAGTACTGACAGGCAGCCAGATCGCAATAAATACGCTGAACACACATGAGATGTAGTTCCAGCAAGTATTGGAGTACCTTCCGAGAAACAACAAACTGGGCCAACATAAAAGTGAGGGAGAATGAAGCAGTCTAGCACGAAAATACTCTGAAAGATCGTTCCTTAAAGCGGAATCATTCTGTGAACTAAGACCGTTGAAAATACGGAGAAGTTCCGAGAAAAGAAAAATTAAGAGCTACAAGCCACTGGCCCATTGGGGTTCATGGGACCAGACAAGTGGCTCTAGGTATACCAGACGGCGCACGCTGGGCAAAACCTTCTTTGGACATATCGTAGAAAAGTATTGGAGAAGTTACCGGTTTTCTTAGTGCCGCAGGGTGGATCTGAAGTCCTATTCTCCAATCCTCTTATTCTTAAAGCTTAACTTCTGATTAACACCCGATAGGTCAGGCATTTAAACGGTGCTAAAGCACGAATCGGTCTTTTCTGCCTACCTGCCTACATAGAAGAGCTAAGCTTTGAGATGATATATTTTACTAAGGCAGACGAATTTTGGAAAACTATAACCTGAAACGTAAGAGTAAGTAAAAATCGATTTTGACAGATACATATGTATGTCAATGGGCCGCAGCAGACTTGAGAAGTACATATCTCAGAAGAGGATGGGTATTTAGATCTGCAGAGATCTTGGAAAGTAAAATAATAAAGGAAGAGAGAGAATCTACAAAGAGTTGCCTGTCTCGGTATCACAGATGCTATGGGTACCTGCCCGACGGCAGCTTTAGAAGCAATCGTTGGGCTTTCACCCCCTCATATCTTCATTAGGAAGACAGCCGCTGGGTGTGCTATCAAGTTGCAGATAGAATACAAGTATAAATCAGGTGACCATGTGGGACATCTGAAAATAAAAGAGACATGTTTTGTACCATCCCTGACACCATGGTCAAGGAGTACTGTTTCGGTAGGTTATTTGAGGTAGAAATATTAGATCGTGCAAATTGGTCTAATGGTGTTCCGGCATTAGACCCTAGAGGTCTAGTTTGGTTCACAGACGGATCGAAAATGGAATGGAAATGGAGTTGGAGCTGATGTCTTTGGACCCAACACCAAAGTCTCGATAGCTATGGGAATGTGTCCCACGGTATTTAAGGCTGAACTCCATGCCATTGAAATCTGCGCTAGGTTAAACTTTAGTAAGGGTATTAAGGGCGCTAGAATATTTATTCAGGCAGCACTCAAAGCGCTGTCGTCCAATTTAGTGGACTGCATATCAGTTAAAAACTGCTACGATGCACTGCAATCCCTGGCGAGACTAAACAAAGTAAAACTTGGATGGGTCCCCGGCCATCAAGGGATTGCAGGCAACGAGTTAGCAGATGAACTAGCTAGGGCTGGCTCAGAATCTGCGTTCATAGGATCTGAACCTTACTGTGGCATCAACTGGTCTTTCGCCACAGCGCTGATTAGTAACTGGGAACACAAGCTTCATCTGGACCACTGGGAAAATGTCCCAGGGTTGAGACAATCCAAATTACTAATCAAACCTTACTCCTATAAGGATATACTTAACCTTAATAAGGAAAGTATCAGGAAGCTAGTGGGCTTTCTCACGGGCCACTTTGGCTTCAGATACCACCTTAACAAACTTAACCTGAGCTCAGACACGGAATGCAGGTTCTGCTCGAAGGAGGACGAATCATCCGAACACATTCTCTGCGATTGCCCAGCTTTACATTAGTTAAGGAGACGAATTTTCTATAAAGAAATATGTACGCCAGCGGAAATGAAGAAATCTGCTACTAAGGATTTACTAATTAAAAAAAAAAAAAGGAAGAGAGGGTCTGGAAGCCTTCTTCTTATCAGAAGCAAATCCACTCTGACTAGATCTGCTTCAGATACTCCAGTAGTTCGTGATCTAGCTGAGTACGTTAGCGACTGCACTTCTACTTTAGGAGGTCGTACAAGATCATTCAAGATCCGAACCCAACTTTTTGATCTTGATAGGTTGATCAACTATATGGACACAGATTTTGCGATGTTGAATATGGCTGCATGCCGTGTTAGAACAAAGTTAATGGTGACGCTACGAAGATGAAATATTTCGTTAGGATTGATAAAGTGGTTGACTGTTCGAAACTGTATTGTATTGTACACGTGGTGGTAGTGAATTTGATTAATTTGAATTTGATCGCGCTTTTGGCAATGTGAGGTATTGAAATTCACAAATAAGATGGTATTAGGTTAGGCTAAGTAGATGGTTGGATGGATGGATTTACGTAGACCAACCTGGTAACCTAATAAGAAAAAAAAGCAGAGTTACAACCACCCAGATAGAGACAAGAATCTAATGAGGTAGTTTCCAAGCTTAAGGTGACATGAGTGTTCTTGTCTGTGGAAGAAGTCTGCATCAAAAGTCATTAGTATTCTACCAACACTCTAAAAGTAGCCTCTGGGGTTCTTGCAAAAGTTCTGCGTGAACACCGATTGCACAGTGGTCAGTTCGGACACCAGAGACAAATCGTGCATTTCTGCCTTTGAGTTAAAAGAGAACAGGTCCTGCTCTAGTCTTAATCTGACCAAAGCATTCTCCATGGAAAATATTCTCTTAGCGATGCGTCTCCAAAAACTCCTCGTCAAAGATCACTCCGACGGCAGCAGATCCCTAGAAAAATAAAACAGGGAATTCACCAGCAGTCACAAACCACATAAAGTAGGCTCTGTCTATTCTTAGCCCATTTAAAGCTGCTCAAGACTCCATCGTTTCATAAGCCTGAGCTCTTGTCTTTGGTTTTGAAAGATGGCTCAAAATTGTATACCGGAAGCACCTGTGCTGGTGCTTTTTGGGCCTTAATCTTTAAGGACAGTAGCTCTGGTGCATTGGCTTCTTCTTTTCAAACTCTTTTCGTGAGAATGCCAATGTCCGCTTGTATGTACATCCTTTCGGACCACATAACAGCAGTCACAGCCCTTAAGTCATACACGGTGGTGCCAACGCTTTTTTGTGAATGCCTCAATCACCTATGAACCCGCCACCAGGGGAACATGGATGAGTGACCTGGGTATGCTGGTGGCCAGCCTTCCTAAGCTTGAGCGTGGTTTACTGGGATTCAAAGGGTTGACATTTAATCTCCAATGCTGCCATAAGAGTCCTTCTTAGTGATCCAGCTATTCGAATGCAGGTTGCTGTCGATTAGTGTGGTATTGTATGCAGTGTGCCTAGTTGCACCTTCTCCAATATTTTTAGCATATTCATTCAACTTCGTTATAGCGCGATTAAAAAAATAACAAAAAAAAACTGGCTATACACATGCAGGAGCACGTGCTCCGGCTTTCAAGCGGCATCGTAGTAAAATTTCGAAAAAAGCCCGTATCAGTTGGGTCTTAAGTTTCGAAACCCACTGTTTTGGCCTAATCGTTAGTTATCTTCGCCAGAGAGTTGGACAGAATTTTAAGGATGCTGTGCAAAACATGGGTGCTTTTCGTCTTGACTGGGGTTTCAGTCTTAGATAGGGTGCAAGGAAATAACTTCACCTCGAGTGGGAAATAACTTCACCTTTTTTATGTGAAGTTATTTCCCACTGAAGATGGGTTATTGCCCGTGAAGTTATGTCCCTGCACCTTAGATAAAGTCTCTCTTATATAAACAAACATTCCTAGTGGAAGGTGAAAACGAGTCGACGGGATACTGTATCTGAGGCTAGAGAAACCTAAAACGCTGTTCAAGAAACACTGATGAAGACCTAGCTGAATGCTCTTACTTTTAATGCAACTAAGTCAGTTTAGTAACTAACCAAGATAAGGCAACGCGAAGAAAGGCGTTTATTTTCAATATTGATCAACTGATTGCTGACGCTACTTCTTACCTTCCCTCGCACTGCCGGGCACTCCAGTTGGGGTCAATTGTGATTTAAAGCGGATAACCAGGTTGCAAGATTAGATTGTAGTGGCAGAGAGCGTTTAAGCAGCTCAGGGACTACGGCTTTTTGAATAGTCTACTAGGGCATTCCATAATTCTTTTGCTTTAATAATGATGAGGGGTAGCGAGCCTTTCTGTTGAAACAAACACCCTACGTGAATTTCTACGGCCGAGGAAGTTCCGTAAGGATGTGAAAAAATGTGTCGTTTTTCTTAAAATCAAAATTTGCTTAGTGGGTAAGTAGCACATTTTATCCGATGTAAGCCTTTTCAAATTACTAAGCCCACTGAAAGTTTAAGTCAAGACTCTCAAGATATTTTGTATCAAGAAAGTTCGATTTTTTCCTTGAAGAATTGGCTGATGCGGGCTTGATCCGGAGTAATAAGCTAAATTTCATTTAATTTCTAATGGATTGGATTTTCAAACAGGATTTATGAGGACTTTCGTTAGCACCGACTTTTACCAGTGGGTCACCTGTTTTAAACGCCCTATAGGCCCAGTAGGCAGTCAAAAATGTTTACTGCCAGGTTCCGCCTAAGATTTACTAAGCCAAGCCCAAGCTGTAGCTCGGCAGTCCAAGAAGATAAGTCGAGTGTTTGCTGAGGCTGGGTGCAATCTGGTCAAGCTGATTTATTGCAAATACCAGTTCTAGTCTTTGTGTACATGTAAGGTACATCTGTATGCCAGACAAGATCAAGCTTTGATGTGTATAGCCTCAATTTTATCGAATCCTGCGAAGGAATGACAGCAGAATAGTTTACTTTGAAGCAGAACTTTGGGACTCCTTTGCCAAATAGTCATCAAGTGATAGGTGACCTATTTGAATACTCGAATTACTGGTCTATATTACCTGCCTTTGTGCCTAAGCAGCCATTCATAAAAATTGCAGCAACGTGCAGCTGGAGCTTACTCAATGTGAGAGTTTCGCTAGAAATTAGGTTGAGTGCCTGACTGCACAAAGAGCGCGATTGGACCAGAAATAGGTCCACCGTGATACCAGAAACTATTCACAGAATCAACGTCAGATTCGTATGAAGCGATAGAGGCTCTTAAGCCAAGCTGTTAAAACTGTCGAAAAAGTATGTTGAAGCTTCTTTGGGTGAAGACGGTTGAGGAAGTCCAGAAAAATGCATCATCTTTCGATAAGGCAGTGCCATGAGAAGAAGGTTGTAAATCCTATGAATCATCTTAGAAACGAATTTTTGCCAAAAATCGACAGATTCATAAGGACACGGTGCTGATTTCAACCTTACTTAGTTAGGTTAGGTTAGGTTGAAGTGGCTGCCAGGTACGATTCGCCAACATACTAAGACCAATGAAAGGTCCATTGTGATACCACGTGGATCATGGGAGAAAGTTTCTCTCTACTTACTCGTGAAACCATTTTGAGCTTCTAATGAAGCGTAGCAGGCTCTTAATGTCAATATTTATCAGGTCGACTATATCGTTGTAATAGGGAGCTCCTAACTGAAGCTTCCTTCTACGGGAGAGAGCTGGGCAGAAACAAAGAAGGTGAGGGATAGTTTCCTCCTCTTCTTTATCCATGCAGCTTCTACAAAAGTCGTGTTCACAAAGAGGCCTAGCCTTTTACCATGCTTGTCTATTAGACAGTGTGCAGTGATGACACCTACTGTGGTGCGATATGCAATCTATTGAGAGAAATCAAATTCTTATAGCGTTTTGGCCAAATCTGTTTTGTCGCTAGACATGTTGATCCACTTTTCCACCAATGATTTGTACTCTCGACAGCATCCAGCTTAAGTTTAAGTTTGCGAGTAGCGATTGGAATACCTAAACTGCCTTTTTCCGGCAAGATGGGTATAGTTGTTCCTATTCTGGCGAGTTCATCGGCCTTACAATTCCCTGGAATATCTCTATGCGCGGCACCCGACACAGGTGAATATTGAACTGCTCAGCCATCTCCACAAGAGACGAACGGCAGTCTAGGGCCTAAAGAGTTTATAGAGGTCGATTCCAGGGATTTGATTGCTGCTTGGCTGTCTGAAAAGATGCGAATATCTCTAGAAGCCCCGAGATAGGGCTTCTTTGATCGCCATTATTTCCGCCTGGAACACGCTACAATGATTTGGAAGACGGAAAGAGAGCTTAAGACACCTGCACCAACTCCGTCTTTGACCCGTCGGTGTAGAAGTGAATTGATTCATCTTCTAAAAATGCATCGTTCTCCCAGAGCGATCTGGAAGGGATGGTGACTGACCTTTCTTAGTTCTTTGTATTAATTTCTTTTTTGTGTTTTTTGTAATGGTGGTCCCTTTAATGTCCTTAAAGATCGTTATTCTGCTCCATATTTCAGCTAATGCTTGCCATTCAAATTCACTGCTGACGATAAAGGGACTGGCTATCGACAAAAAAAGTCCAGGGAAGGGACGAGACTCCTAGGATGTATTATTGAAAGGTGGTACCAACAATTTTTCCTGATTGCAGGCAGCTTTTATTTTGCAACCAGCACAAACCGATTAACCTTATTTCTGATGTGATTGTCTACAATGTTCTCCATGCCAGTAGGAAAGCTGACACTTTTCACAAAGCTTCAGTTGAGCAGCCCCAAATTCTTCCCCGCTTTGGAAAGTCATTTTCCCGACACTTTTGCAAGGCTTTAGCTGATCAGATTTAGATTAAGCGGATGAGTTCTACTACGTCAGCTACCTATTGCAGTAGCATCAGAAATAATTCAGCTTTGCCTGCTGCTTAAAGGGTTTTAGGAAACCTGCCTTGAAGGGGTTAATGTTGCACCTGCTACTCGAATCTTCCTAGTCTCCATTTAATCAGGGGAAAGGGTTTCGCTACGAGAAAGTTCGATGACCGAGTCTCTGCGATGTGCGACTTATGGACAAGTAGGTATTCTAAAGCATCTCAACTTCATCATGTCAGACTTCCAATCTCATTGCCCTTGCCAAAGACACGTACTATCTCTATAATCTCAATCTTAGTCTCCAAACGTCGTTCTAAAGTGTTGCTTCTCTATAAATGAGATGCTGAATGAGACACCAAAAGTTTCTTTTCTATAAACAAACCCAGCAGGCAACCTTCGAATTTATGTCCATTTTTTTCATGCATGCTGGGCTTTGTATTAAGAGTTTCTTTCGCTATCTAAGCGTAATATAAATAGTCCCAGTCCCGGCAGTCAGTTTCTAGCGGAACTTTCGTCGTATGTAAGATTGAGCACTGAACCTCTGCACCACAGTCACCAATGGACAGACTGAGGGCTGATTCTGTGTGGTTGAAAGCAATTTACGCTCTTTGGTCTAGCGAGACACGAACTCAGGAGAGCTCAGGATTCAGGACTCGCTTCATCACGCCGAATAAAAACAGCTTCAGTTCCTCTTAGCCAAACGCATTTCATAAAACAATGCTTCCTCTCAAGCGAACAAAGAATCGAACACCTCGACAGTAGACGCTTGTTTCTACGATGACTTTGTCGAAGAAACCAGCTCTTAAACGGTCGACATCTCCTTGGAAAACTTTGCTGATGTCTACCTGGAGGGTGTAAGGGAAAAATTGTTGTATAAGCTCCTTGAGGATGGTTCATACGTTTTTTGGGGTGTTCGCACAAAACGAGATGGCAACCAGTTATTACTCTACGCACTAACACCAGTTATTGGTTGGCATCCATTGGCTACAAAAATTCCCAATTGGAGCACGCTAAGCTACAACCGTGGCTAAGCTGCAGTATGTTAAACCACAGAGTGCGAGATTCGAGATTGGAATGCCAAAAGTAAGGTTTTTTCTCGTATTCCCTTTACGAATGCCTTTCAGAAACTGTTCTCCATCATGAGCGGAGGGGAGTCCCTTATACTCCGATCAATAAGACTGCAGAACTCAGACAGCCAATTACTGTAAGGCTCCTTGCATGGTAATCAATCCCTTATATACAGCCTGCCTTTACCTTTTCAATGGACGAGTGCTTGCTAAAGCTCTTGAACTGCCTTCAATTTTTAACATGAATCAGGTGCAGTTCAGGACCAAAAGAACATCGACACTAGGACGTCCGAATGACCCACCGCTTCAATTTTTGGAACTCCGCCTCTAAAGTCAGAGCTCAAGGCATCCCAATACACTCACCCCGGACAAAAATTACCTGCAGACTCTATGAGAACAAGGAATGGTCTCACGCAAAGTTTTCTGGAAACCTCGATAGCGGGAGAGAGAGGCCTTTCTCCCCAAATCTGATCATGTCGAAGCAGTCTCAGAAGTCATGAACCCAAAGGGCCTATTCGTCGCCCTCATACAGTAAGCTTGGACTAGCATAAGTGGGAAAATTTTCGGTCTAAGAACGTTTTCTAGTACAACTCTGTATGCGGTTTCGCCAGGACATCTGGTCAACTTTATTAAATACAAGCAACTCCAAGGACACCATAGTTGCATCAGCGTACTTCGTCGGAGATTAATTAGAGATTGCAAGCGCAAAAGACTAGGGCGTCTTCTTTTTGTCATTTCCTGAAGGCTTCTCGTGGAAGTATAGTTTCTACTTTCCTATCTTATAGCCTCAATGAGCTACAAAAATTCATTGAAAACAGAGAGTAATAGGAAAGAAAACTGATTGTTCAATGACTCTGACGCCAATGAGGTCCTCATAAGATCACGTCTGCCTCCAGCCAAAGGCCAATGTATTCAATTCATGATAAGAAAGAAATTGCTCCATAATTCGCCAAATGCACGTCCTTCAACGAGTGAAAGTCATATTTCCAACAGCAAGCCACAAAAATTCGTCCGAAAATCGTGCGCATCGTAAACCAAAATCAAAGCACAACTCTCACTTTCCCCGATACTTTCTTCCAAAGACAAATAAAAAAAGGACAAATCAGCTTAATAGCCGCCTGAATAGTCAAACTTTTTATTTTTTTTACAATCCTTGCGATATACTTAATCCCCCTCTTGATATTCTTTCGAAATCGTTTCACCCTCTTGTGCCAGTAAACAATAAACGAAGCGACACATAGCGAACGACTGAGGAGGAGGAGGAGGAGGAGGAGGAGGAGGAGGAGGAGGAGGAGGAGGAGGAGGAGGAGGAGGAGGAGGCGACCAAAGCATAAAACCAAATGAGTTGTTTGCACCCGACGAAGTAAAATCATCAGCAGAACTCTGCATAACTTATTATGCATTCTATGCGAAAACAACCACCCACCGATAGAGTCAAGTTGGACCATAGACCACCATACCACCATACCACCATTCCATTGAATCTAATGAGTTTTTCTACCCCTATGTGCAGATCCAAACCCCCAGCAGACGTGTATAACACTAGACTAGATGAGCCCCCCTGCCATTCCAGCAGCAGAATTCCCAATTCAACCGAAACGATACCCGTGCACAGAGTGTCAAGATGCATCAGAGATTGAATTTTCCAAGGATCTGATAACATCCCTTTCGAATGTTTGTATACATGTCGATGTCACTCACGAAGCGAGTGTAATGTTTCCCCATACACATTTCACACACAAAGACTGCCAAAGAGGAACCTCCTTCTGCCTCATGCCAGGCTGAAGAAGATAAACAACCGCATGGATTGCACAATGGCACACAGAACAGAGAGGATGAGTTGGGCAAAACTTTCGCTTTCAGATTCGGAAATAGGAACGGTCTTGGACGACATCAACCACTCACCCCCCACCCACCCACCAGTAATAGTTCCGATTTCGTTTTCAGTTGTTCCACATGGAGTGGCATTCTTTTGCTTTGTTTTTTTCGGGCTATCACTAGGGGTGATGGGGATTATTGCATTCGGCTGGAGGGAGTTCGATAACAACTGCTGCGGATCAGTGCAATTCCACTTTACGTGCTGGAATCGTCAAGTACTCTAGTTTGTGTGTAACGAGTAGTCTGGTGAATTTGTCTGCTGCCAGCTTACGACCATTATGCCATCAGTAGCTGGGTTGGTAATGTTTACGACCCGTGCACAGTGGGGTCATCTTCCATACAAAAAGTGCCACCGACGTTGGCATTTCAGACACTCTTCTGATGGACGATTTTTGAATGAGAATGGGAGTGTATCCCGTTCAGGAAAATACTCTTACTAAAGACATTCATTACAATCGAGGCTGGACAGCAATCTCATGCTGGATTCCCAGTATGCATATCGTAAGGGTGAATCAGTGGAAACTGCCCTTTGCTCACGATCCAGCTTGAGATGCGGAATTGCCTGATTAGAAACTCTTCGTAGGGACCGTAGGGACGCATTTCTCAGGGAGGAGTACTATAACCTGACAGATCTAAACAGGCTTTGCTTCTCGCGGCCATTCGGGTTGTGCGTGTTAAACTTTTTCACACAAATGGAAGGGACCTACAGTTTAGTTCCACTGGAGCTTGATGGCGAGTCATCGTTGCAATAAGCAGCTAATGCAAAATATCTGACAGATGTTGTATTCAGCTGAATGTATTCAGCTTTAGTAGGCTGAGTGTACGTGGTGATGGATGGGTGCGGTGAATACAAGTCCAACAGTTGCGCTGCAAAACGATGCTTTACTCTCTCCCCATTGATATCTTTGGGGAGTTGCCGGCTGCATTGAGCCTAAGACCAGATTGACCAGAGGAACTAGACACTCTCAGATTCCCGTCAAGTATACTGTACTCAGTTGCCGGCTGCATTGGCTATAACAATGATTCTATCCAGCTCCACGATACAGACAATGTACGGCACTTGGTATGGAGGCTGGAGTCTTATTGTAGTTCATCCAATCATTGGTGGTGAAATTAATGGGAATTCCTAAAGCAGCAACCTAAAGCAATGCTCGCGAAAGAGGACTGCGTTTTCATAATCTATGCAGGCAGTCAGACAGCAATAAAAGCTCTGCAATCGCTAACGATATGTAGCTGCCAATTGCCTATGCTGGGTCCCAGGCCACAGAGATATTCCAGGAAACTGTCAAGCGGATGAGCTAGTAAAGGAATGCATAACAGGGGATCTCGCTGAGAACCTATGGATTTCTTTCCTCTCTCCTTCTGGATATGAGGGTCACCCAACGTTTTCTCCAGGAACCTTAGAGGCGAGGAAGACATTCACATAAAACGTGTTCTGCTCCTTATAGGTTCTCGTTGAAGATTCGTCGCATATCAGAGACGTTTTGGAGATAATTGCACTCAAAAACGATTCGCCTAGCTGCAATCTTTTTTTTAACTGTCACACCCTTTGCAATTGAAAGACCCCACTGTGCGACGTGGATTACTTCTCCAGGATGGTTAGTGCATAAGAAATTTTTATTGTTCAAGGAAAATTACCCCAAACACAGCAGAAACTTACAATTTGTATGGAAAGGAAGGCGATATAGTTTTTTGGATTCCCCTCTAGGCGACGATGAATTAAAGGCGGACACAGACAGTTGAGTTGAATTTTTGTTTATGTCCTTGCAAGAAGGTCATAGAAAGGAGTGAATTCCAAGTGAGGGCTTTTGAGATTAACGTGGTAAAGTCCTCTAGAAGTACTGACCATTTGACAGTAAGGGATTTGACCCATTAGGGTGTTCCTAATTCAAGTGGTTAACCTTATTCAATAACGAGCTGACAAAGGAGTCCTTCGAGGCCACGGACTAATTAATTAAGGATTAGGATGCGAGCGAGGCTTGGCTCGGATAGAAGGAATGCGAAATGCTAAAAGAAGGCCACATATGGTACTCTAGTACATACAGGGTGTCCCAGTTAAGAACTGTGGTGAAAATAGACCCCCCCCCCCCCCCTGCGATCGATTTTTTGTTCGCCGGAACTTCAGGAATCTTTCTTAACTGGGACACCCTGTATCTTCCAAAACCTCTACGGAAAATTTGATGTAGCAAAGCCTCAAACCTTAGACTTATCCAAACAAGACCATTTTTTCTTATTTGAATCCTTGCCTCTATGGCTGAAACTGCGACCTAAAAGACTTGTTGTATCAAAAGGGTAGAGTTAGGGTTCCACTTCCCTTATGAAGGCTAGTGCGTCCTTAGTAGTAAAGTTTTTCAACTCCATTGGCGAACGGACGTATTTTTTTTGTGGAAGGCACGTCTTTTTGGCTACTGTGCCTGGTATTCACAGAGAAGGTGTCCGGATGATTCATCCTCCTCCAAAGAGAATCGACTTCCGTCTCTGAGCAGAGATTTATTTTGTGAAGAAAGCTCACCAGGATTCTAATACTTTCCTTGTCTAAGGATATCCTCACCCTTGCAGTAGCAATGCTTGGATAATCGTTTAGAACGGAGATTCTAAGCCAGCCCTAGCCAGTTCAGCGCTGCAGATTAGTTCCCCGCAATTCACTGATCCTTGGTCTTGACCATAATATCGGGGGCATGTTTCTTATAGGGATTGAGTTAAATATTTTCAGGTGTCCCACAAGGTTGCCTCCTTTGTACTTGTATTTTAGCTGCAGCCGTCTTCGTAATGAAGATTTAAAGTGGTGATAGCCCACCAACCAGGTTCTAATGCTGGGGTACACATGACACCTGTAACACCAAGAGAGACAATTCTCTGAAGCTTCTGTAGCTTAGTATCGTTATCCGATGGTCGCGTGCGTGATAGGGAGTATCACCTTCATTATGTACAACCAGTGTACTATTTTGGGACTGAGACCGGAAGTTCTGCGGTATACATAGGTGCCTACTGGCCCACAACAAGGCCAGTGGCACGTTTTGTGGGGGACTTAATGCGGGAACTACATTTAAGTCCATGGATGACGCCAAAGAGATGGTGGTACGTTCAAAGCCCTGCTCAATCCTTTAACCACTTCCAAATAATTCAAGAATCCATGAACTCTCTGAATTCGCTCGGAAGGCTTTAGATACTCATTCAGGTCCTGGGACACACAGGGATCATGTGCAACGGGATCACCGATGAGTATGAGGGGAATTTTCAGGACCTGAACCTTCAAAGCAGGTCTTCTTGCACCTTCGGTAAAGGATTCTATAGATGAATGGTTTTCTTAAGAATTGTGTGTGTCACAACTCTCCAGGATGGAGGGAGACCAAACGAATATTGTCAAGCGTCGGTGATGCAGTGTTTTTTTTTCCGGTAGAAAGGACTATGAACAATGTATCGGCATTCTAACAAGACACCATTCTTTTGCTAAACTTCCAATGAAATAAATTTAAGAGGCCGGACAATCTGTGGAGCACATTCTCATAAATTGTCCTGCCCCCGCTCGTATGGAAGATCTTCGTTGGCGATGTGGTGAATTTTGATAAACTCTTTATCATTGAAGCACTACTCGGCTTTTTATAAAAGATCAGGAAATTCTGGTGAAATGGAAAAAAGGATTTGCTTCCTAGGGTACAATAGTCCAGAGTCCTCCACAGGTTTGTAGAGTTTGTAGACCCTAACATCAGTGTTACTAAAGATTACAATTTTGCAGAAATACTTTTAAGGAGAGCCTTCTTGGATAGCCATGCCAACATCAATTAAAACTCTCCCAGCATATCAGGACCCTGTTGCAGTAAAATGTTTCCTTAGTCACCTCGTTGGAGCTTACGAATATAAACCGAAGACGGCGGATGCCTGCAGTACCGCACAAAAAAAAACAAGTCCTTAAATCATTCCCGGGCCAACAATAGCTGTGCCAACCAAACTACTTTAGTTTAGAAGCTAAGGTAATGAGGACAAGAATATGCCACGATAGTTTGGGAAGGAAACGACTTATATTCCACTCTTCTCAGCTTCAAGGTCCTTATATTCGATCGAGGAGGTATACATCAAATGTCTGCTGCTGCTGTTGGTGGGGAATGAAGGGATCACCAAACGAAACAAAGACGAAGAAGAACATTAGTTCTCTGATGCCAATTACACCTGTAAATTGAAACATATTGAACAGCTAAAGGTCAGTTCCTGACCCCTGAAGTTGGAGTCTCTCTATGAGAATTTAGTGAATAAAAATTTGAACCTTATTCATGGGGACTCGACGTTGGTTCTGAGCTAATTTCATAGACGGGACTCAGCTTTTTTGGCTTCATTCACTACTTTTTAGAATCCTCTTCGTTAGTTGTTGTTACTTCTTCTCCTGGCCCAGCATTTTCTCCGGCTCTCGTCCACCTTGGACCGAAGCTCCGCTTGAGCAAATCTGCTTCTAAATTGAATGCAGGAAAACCATGTGGAAGGGTGCGTGATGGACAAGGACTCATCACGTTTACTCGAAGACTGGTCCATTTTGGAAAAAAGAATAAAAACAGAGGGAACCAAGCCTATCCTGTTAATGGCCAACTCGCAAACTATTTCGATGTTTTTATGAAGGGAAGTAGGTCCGGTATCTCCTGTTACCTCTGCTGTGTTGGCGAAGAACCTGGAATCAGGCTGGAGCAATGGAATTGCAGATATGTTGGATTGACTCCACTTCTTCTTCATTGCCGCAGCTTCGTTGGAATCTCCATTATAGCGCAATGTCCTGTGACTACGACAGTTAAAATGCGGATAGAGGATCGAAACAATGCTCTTTGTTTTCATTTTGTTTACTTTTTTGCGATAATGTGAGAGAGGTGGCACAGTCCACCCTTGATACTCAGGACGCCAACTCGTCCTCTTTCTCTATTATGCCGTCTATTATACACATCGATGGCGGTATGGATGTGTCTGCGTCACTCATGTTCATTGGCGACCATATCCTTGTTCAATCACTCAACTTTTCGGTCCTTCGATATTGGTTTATCCGGGAACTCAGCAACGTTTGACCGGTGTCTGATGGTGATCAGTGCGTCAAAATGCTTCTTAAATGCGTTTGAATTGAGTTTAAGGCTGCTTAGCTGTCAACGAAGATAGTCATATCTGGCGGAAGAAACTGACACCTGCACTCTGTACTGTCTGGTTCTATATGGGATCGAATGTTTCACATTTTTCATTGACCCGGTCAAAAAAAGCACACTAATCGCTTAAGATGACTAGTCCATGCAAAGCGAACGGACACCAACGCTTCGGTCCGGAGAGTCGTCGAATCTAACCCAAAGAACAAGGCAGTAGAGGACGACCTCGCCTTAGATGGCGCTCACAAATAAAAGGGGTCCTTAATCCACTTGAGAGTACGCAACTGGAGGCAGTTAGCTAAGGCTTGTTGGTTAATGACCAAGTTCTCCCTGAACTGTAACTGCTCCGGCAATGCGGACTGGCTTAGAGTCCTATTCAGCCATCCAAATGGTAAAGAGTAACTTGTTCACTCCAAAGGATCTCAGAAACTCTAACGCTGTCTAGAGACTGATTTCTTTTGAAAATAAGTGCGGGGTATTCTGTGCAAAGAAGTTTCGTCATTCTCAAGGCATTGTCAACATACTGAGTCCTGTGAAAGGTTTAGTCTATGACTGTTCCCAAGTCGTGGCAGAAGGTAACGATGACGTAGTTCGACTTGATTTTTAGAAGGAATCAGTTATGTCAATTGTCGGTTCTAGGGCGTGTCTGAAGCCGCAATAGTAATTGCAAATGACACTTAAACCTAAGATACGACCTTCTAGCACACTTTCCCCACTATTAAGGTAGATCAGAACTAAAACTAAGCTCGCCTCCTTTACAAATTCGGCAAACAGACCTCCTATTGCAGTCATCTGATATGCCTTTACCCACTCACATCCGTCCAAAATTCTCACAGAAAAGACAAAAAAAAATCACTCAAAATTAATGATGCTGTCACTCTGGATCCACTGGTCATTGGCGTGTCTACCCCTTATCCATAAAACGACATTTTCTGTCTATCATTTCGGTCAGCGTACATCAACCTTTGATATCCTCTTATTTCCCACCTCATTCCCTAACCAATAACCCCATTCTCCCCTCCCTATTTCCAATTAGTTGCCTTGAACATAACCTTTTCATGCTAATAAACATCCTGATCAACTTAATAATCCCTAACTAATGCCAGAGAACTTCCTATCAAAGGGAAAACTATCCGCCTCCGCTATGTGATCATTAGTAACAGGATATAAGCCATGTACATCTACATTCATCTCATAAAACTACAAGAGTCCCCATCGGCTCTGGAATTGGTATATAGTACCATTTCGTTGATGACCTTGAAGCCTACCTCAACCCCCAAGCCATTTGAGACAGGTCATTTCTTCCGTTCTCTAGACACAAAAAATATATACAACGCGCAATATTCCCCCGTTTTCTTTTTTTGTTTATAAATACACTCAAAGGGTCTCCCAACACCATACGGTACACTCACATACTTAACAGAATGAAATACCCACGCATACTGGCACATAAATCAGCAGCCACCCTACGAAAGGTTGTCGTCCTTCTCACCAGTCATTACCGACTCCCACATTCTCCCTTTTTGCCGACGCATACAAAAATCAAAAAAAAAAAAAATGTCTGCCACCACATATACACACACACAGAGAGGATAGCCGGGAAAAAAAAAAACGGAAAATTTCGCAGTCTAGCTATTGCGTGCGTAAATGTATGCGTCACACTATATTTTTGTGTCACACATAGGCCCGGGTAAGGGCAGAGATGTGCTCCTTTTCCAACACAACAACCCCCCCTCGAGGCAGACGATTTTGTGTGCCGAAACGAAAAACCCACTTGGCAAATAAGGAAAAGCTTTTTGGAGAAAATTTTCAAGGACACAAGTTTATTTACTCAAAGGACAATGCCGGTCTGAAATAATTTACAACACTCCTCGGTATGGGGCTATAATACTCGCACAACTGAGTAGGGGATGACAGGGGACAATCGCACTTACTGACGCTTCTCGTTCGTTCTGGACTGAATTTTATCGATGCGAGCTGTGAGATTTTAAAGCTTTACGTCGGCTGTTTATATTCGTCCGAAATAGATTCAATTTTAGAACGAAACTACCCCACTGGTAGCCAGCCAGGTAGGGGTCATGGTCGAAGGGGGTAGGTAAGGTTAAGAGGCAACCAAAAGAGAAAATATATTCAAAAGCCGATTAAGAAGGTATTTCTAGGAGTTGAGTGAAATTTCCCTGGAAATAATCCTTACATGTTACGCACATCCGACTACAACGACACCACCACCCACATACACACTCTCCATACCCCATTCCTGGCCAGACATCCAAGAAAAGAAATTCACTCACAGAGTTCGTTTAACTTGCTCCGAAACGATTGTCTGACGGGTCTTTTGGGTGGGAAATGATTTCAATTTCAAGGTTGCGAGAGTAAAAGTTCCTTTCACCCTTACGATGTACTAAGGGATGAGCGACAAGAACCGAACGAATGAAGACACTAAGGATGGGAGTTTTTTTTTTCTCGTCTGTACGCCTATGGAAGGTAGAGTGTGTGCCATTTATGACGGCTTTAAGGTCACCTAGAATGAAATAGATTTTATCGCGGAGACAGTCTTAATTAATTGACGCTAAATCAAATGGAAATCAATTTGAGGGAAAGGACATTAAATGTGAAATATCGAGGACCTAATGAATAGTATTGTTCCACTAATATGTGGAGTGGAACCAACCAAGTAATGGCCAAGTGGATTGGCAACTTCATTTGGATATTGCTATAGTTGCGCCCGGTGGAGCTGGATGGATTCTCCTCATCAGATCGCAGGGTGTAGCCATTAAAGTGATGACTTGTCACAATCCACCTTTCGATGAGGTGTGAGTTTTTTTTTTGTTTTGCAGAGTCCTTGTCTAGACAGGATAATATTTAAGATCTCTTGAGTGCGACACTGTGGATGAAAGATGGAAGTTTGTTCTCAACTTTCAGAGTAAGACATCACTGGAGAAGCACTTGAATGTACATAGTTTAAGTCAATTTAATCTCGAAAGCCATCCCGATACGTTAAAAGTTAAAAGGTGCAAGGAACCAACTCGAATCAATGGTTGAAAAGTAAGGAAATGAATCAGGTGCCTAGGATGCTAGGTTCTGTGGTAAGACTCAGCACATGGTCATCGTTAGTTTACTCTGACAATCGTCGGTACTTATGGGCTGAGAAAGAATCCCTAACCCGAACAATAAAGACGATTCTATACAAGACCATCATCATCCCAGTCCTGCTTTATAGCGCTGAAGCATGGACTCTCGTTGAAAATAGATGAAGATGTCCTTGGTCGTAATAGTGTTCGTAAGATGATTGGTCCCGCTTGCGTTGACAGATTATGAAAGAGAAGATTCAACGACGAAGTTTACGAGTTCTACAGCGACATCGGCGCCTGGTCAAGAGACTGCGTATAAGTTGTCTAAGAAGACTAGGTCATCTAGAGCTTCCGTCCGCAGAGTCTTCAAATCTAAACTGGAAGGACAACGAACTTCAATTTAGGTGACGCGCACAAGTAGAAGGACACCTCATCCCACTTAGTGTGCACAACAGGAGGCAGTTTGCCGTAGTCCGGGCTAACTAGAGAGGATTGTTGGTTGAGGCCCATATTTACCAAGAAAAGTAGCCCAACCTAAGTAAGTTCGTATGTTCTCCGAAGTTTCGAAAGCAACATGGTAGAGAGGGTACTCATAGGCTGAAGGCAAGTGGCCTTCCAAATGTGATCAGGCTTAAGAGAAGACTATGCTAGATACTCGTGGCACAGTGGCAACGTGTTTGGCTGGAAATCGGATGATTACTGGATCAAGCAGCAAATCGTAACCACAAAACAATTTCTAGGAAAATTTATAGAAAAGTAGGCACGTTTACTAGAAGTCATACTCGTTCCGGGCCACAATCTGCATTTCTTCCTCAATTCGAAGAATAGGAGCAAACTTAAGGGTTTATGAAGGGTTTCGTCTCACCTCTACCTTTCTGTCAGGTGAATAAATAAAAGGTGAGGCTTATAACATCGACCTCCAATCGTATCTCTTTGGGGCTTAACTCAAGAAACACTTTGTCTAGACCCACATTGCTCTTCTGTAGGTCCTTCTTCATGCATGCCTGACGGAAGAGTTTTAAGACGTTCTGCCTTTTATTTGTGATTTGCCGTACTGTTCGCGATGAAATGTTCAATTTTTGGGCTTCGCTGAGGTTGTTGAAAAGGCGTTTACATAGCTGAGCCTTTCTGACATTGACGAATGTAAGGCAAGCGCCACTTTGCTTTAGGTTTTCTAGATCAACAGATCAATAGGTCTAGCATTCGTGATCGTTTGGCCTTTGAAACTAAGGTTCATTCCCGTACTGGGAGAAAAGGATAAAAATGTTCTCCTGGCTGGAGTCGTGTAATCAATTCGTTCGATGAAACCGATTTAATGCTAGCCGAGTTAGTAAGAGCATCTTCCCTCCAATCGCCCTCCTCAGGGGCAGGGCTAGATATCGAAATAATAATCCAAAAGTAAAATTTTTAAATCGAAGGATCTGCACGGATCATCAGTTTAGTTCCTCGGGTTAGGAATTTAGCGATAAAAACTTAAAAACTTTTTGGAACACATCATAAGGTATTACTCTCCTACGTCGCTGTTCATGAGGGTTTACCAGGGAAAGAGATTGCTGACGAATTAGTAAGAAGAGACGCGGTACTCAGGAGTGAATTCCTTAGTAGGGGCAAATAACAGATGGAGGTCCTTAAGCACTTAAGCTACAACATGGAAATTATTATTTAGCTTGGAACAAGCCGTTCATTCGGCGAAAATTCTGCCTCAATTACTCAGCCTTGAAATAGTCTTAGTAGACGACGCAAATAACACATGGAGGTCCTTAAATTGACGGAGTCATACCTACAAGCAGTTAGGGAAATTTTCTCTACCATTAGAGGAGTGATCAGGAAGTTCATGAGGACACAGCCGAGATTCTTTGCCTCTAAGCCTGGCCTCTACCAACCAAGAAATGTGTTCATTGACACGTTTTCCAGGATATCGAAGAACTACCCGAAGGCCGAAAGGCCATAAGTGGAAACAAGCTTATTGAGATTCAGGATAGGGATACAAGCTTACTACTGCTGCTACAGATGGGCCTGTTGTGATTTCCCCCAATTAGAGGCCGGTCGTGATAGCTGATAAATCCAAGAATATCTTAAGGCGAGCAGGCAGATGTATCCTCTGGAGATCACGTTCTCCGATTAAACAGTTACAGTGGCACAAAATGTGCTCGGCTGATTCTTCGTCCTCGTTGCATATTCTATGTTATCTTGTGCTATTCCCATTGTCATGAGGCGTCACTTATTTCGATAAAGTCCAGACAGAAATCCTGTGACTATTCGAATCTGAAACTATTTGGCCACTCAGGGACTAATAGAACCAATCGGAGCTTTTGATAAAGCGATGGATGCACATGACTGAGGAAGCCAGATCGCCAGATCTTCAAGGAAGGGGGACCCTAGATGGAGCAGCGACAGAGCTGGGTAGTTTCATAGGAGGTGAAGGATTCTTTTCCACTTCCTCCTCGTCCGTACAGCTTCTGCAGAAGTCGTTTGAAAAGAGGCCAAGTCTTTTGACGAGTTGGCTTATAAGACAGTGCCCAGTGAGAACACCAACAACGCAGCTGATCTGTGATCGCTTTAGTTTGACCAACTCGGCACTACGTCTCGACATGAGACACGTTGAGCCATTTTCCCATCTGAGCTTTAGTAGATGCTTACATGTAGCTAGGGGCATACCCTGTCTGGCGAGTTCGTCTGCCCTGCAGTTACCTGGAATGTGTCTGTGGCATAGGTGAATGTTGAACTGCTCTGTTATCGCCATAAGAGATAGACGGCAGTTGAAAGCGACCTTTGAGGTAAAGGAGCACGATTTCAGAGACTTGATTGCCGCTTGGCTATCAGTGAGAATGGTAATATCCCTGACTGATAGTACATTACACTTCAACCAGGACAGGGCTTCCTTAATCGCCATGATTTCTGCCTGAAAAACGCTACAATGGTCAGGGAGGCGGAACGATAATTCGAGGTTGAGTTTTTCGGAGAAAACACCACATCCCACTCCGCTCTCGGTCTTAGAGCCATCTGTGAAAATGTAAACCGAGCTGCCATCAATAGGGGGGGGAGTTGTCCCAGTCATCCCGTTCAGGGATGCTCGGACGGAAGTTTAGGTCAAAACTCATTCTCGGCGGGGTGTAGTCTGTATTTTTATGTTTGAAGTTAAGGAGATCAAGGACAGAGGAGTGGCCAATGTGACCACTGAGAGGAGGCTTTCAGACGGATGGCCGCACAGGCAGCGATCTGTTTGCCGAAAATATCTAACGGTAGCAAGTTGAACAAAATATCCAAAAAGCCGCTGAAGGAGTAGTTCTCAGTGCACCACTGATGCACATGCATGCAGATCTTTGCACCTTACCTAACTGAGTAAGGTGGACAGCCCTGTCAAGAGCAGGGCCATAAAGTAGAATAGGCCTGATAACGGACCCCTACAGCCAGTGAGTGATTTGAGGTTTCATACCCCAGCTCCTACCTATGGCCTTTTTGCAGGAGTAGAGAGCTACATTGGCTTTCCTGACGCGTTCTAGTAGATTCGCTTTCCAGTTTAGTTTTCTGTCCAGAATAAGACCCAAGTACTTTTCTTTATCAGTGAAGGCAAGACTGGGTCTATGAGTTCCGTTTTGTCGAGATTAACTCCCAGTTCACATTTGGAGGCCCATCTGGGGAGCAGAAGGAAAGCATATTGGAGGATTTCCTTGAGAGTATCTGGGTGTTTTCCTGAGGCAGTGATAGCAACGTCATCAGCATAAGCGATCACTCTGCATCCTGTCTTGTCTAGGTCCGCCAGTAGCTCATTTACTACCAGGTTCCACAGAAGAGGTGACAAGACACCACCGTGAGGTGTACCGCAATTCTTCTAGCCGATACTCCGCCCAGCTGTGTGTTAATAATCCTGCATGTGAGCATTTGATTGATCAACACTCTGAGCGAAGTATCCACTTTCAGATCTGTTAAACGCTCCCTCAATGTCAAGGAAAGCCACCATAGTATATTCTTTAGTGCTCAAAGATTTTTCAATGATGCGCACAATGATGCTGGGACGGCGAAAGGAAAACTGGGTTGATGCTCTCCCGAAGGTGGATATCGATTAGCCTTTCTAAAGTTTTAAGTAGAAAGGACAATAGACTGATAGGTCGGAGATCTGTTGGTTCTACATGCGAGCTTTTTCCTGCTTTAGGTAAGAAGATAACCTCCACCTCGGTCCATACTTTGGGATTCCAAGAAAGGTAAGTATGCACACAAGCAAGGCACACCTTGTAATGGGTCCGTAATAATCTACATAAAAGTGGCAGGAAGGACGATTCCCTCTGATTACTTTTTTAAATTTTCAAGTCTAATAAATCTTAGTCTGTGCATGTGTGAGTATTAGCTTTTTAGCACCACATGTGGCAGGTAGAAGCCGACGAAGCGTTCAGGCTTGGGAAGTCCTGAAGTTTCCAGTCCGTCTACAAGGAAGTTCGTTCGACTTTTTGGGTCCGATTAGTTTCGGTTATCATCTGGCGTAAATGAATTCTGTGTGGCACTACTTAGACACTATCTAGGAAATGTGAAAGGACACGTTTCAATTAATTCTCGACTGTTACATTGGATCTGTACCCAGACAGGAGATTGTTCGGATTTTTTGGTTCTAGTTAGTTCAGTCGACCTTTTGTTTCTTTGTTCTACGGATACCAGGACTTCCTTACTATTTGTCTTAGGTTAGGTTGGGTAAGCGGGCTGGCAGAGAGAGAAAAGCCTCTTGCCGCACTCAGGTCAGTGTTGACCTATTGTGTTACCCATAGGGGCGAAAGGTGCTCCTCCGCCCATTGGAACCCTGTAAATGTCTAATCTACTCTACTCTAATTACTTACTTGTTTTCGAGTACAAACCACTTTGATGACTTGACAAAGTTCAGCATCTTGCCTGTAGGTACGCCAGAGAGCTCTTCAAGGTTATAGAAGAAGTATTTACCGAGGAATTTGTCTCTGGAATGTTGGAGTCTAGGACAGTGGCAGAGGAAGTGGGTTGCCACAGCCTCTGCAAAGTTCTTCTTCCGTCCGGCGCAGCTCCTTCATGTGGTGCCGTAGACTATTATGCCCCGTGATGATACCCACGAGGGTAGAAAGGGATCCCCTGTCCTTTCGTATAAGTCTCTCGGTCCTTGTTCTATCGAATGACGGCCATAGTTTCTTATGATGTTACACGTTTCCATGGACTTCCATCTTAGGTTCGCCTCTCTTGTGGCAAAATTCCCTGCTTCAAGCTTGAGCATACAAGGCGGGATGCTTACAGTAATTGCTTTTATAGCTGCCTGGCTGCCGATAAAGAAGGAGATAGCATCCTGTGGTATTGCCCTTACGGCAGACTCACGGGCGGCTGCTGTCACTATCAAGACCTCCGCTTGAAAAACACTGCTGTGGTCTGGTAGTTTAATGGATCTCGATATCCCTAACGATTCAGAGAAGATGCCGGACCCTACACCGGTGTCCATTTTCGATCCGTCAGTCATATGTCCCCTTTTCCATTCTTCTCTGCTAGGTAGGCTGCCGTAAAAGGCGTGTTAAAGTCCAAGTATGGCGTGATGTAGTCCGTTGTGGGTACATAGCCAAAAAATTCTTGAAGGATGGTCGAATGCCCTATTGCATTTGACTTCCAGTTCGCTGACGGACTGATTCTCAGGGCACTAATGGCTGCTGATGTTTTTGTAAAACTATTTGTCTTACTAACGTAGAGTCGGTATTACAAGGGCATAAGCCAAAGAGAGAGGGTAGGATCGATGAAAAAAGGTTTAAATCTCAAAAAACCAATCCAGCAACCCTATCGACTCGAAGGGGACGACAGGAAATAGAGTTGATGAAAAGCTGCCCATTTAAAAATACCTAACCTTTAACCTAAAATCCAAGCGAGCGAGTACCATAAATGTAACACAACGGCTAACGTGTTTTGATGAAAAAGTTGGCCAAAGTGTTAACCAGATCTTAGTGCCCTCTATCCTAAGATCACATCTTAAGATCAGAAAGTGTCATAGTATCTAATAAATAACCTCGTCTTGAATGTGCTTAGGAAGCCTTACTTGGATGTGCAGCAAGATACTTCTATTACCTCTACGACTAGTATTCTTAAAGAGGCTCAAGGGGACGATCCAGATTGTTGAGTACTTTTGTTGATGGAGCTAATGGTCGATATTAAGAGGTAACTGCTGAGCCCCTGCTTGAAGGCTACGAATGATAAAAATGCAACGAGGTTCCGGTTTCAGGAGATTCAGCTTCTGAAGCTGTCATGAGAAGCTTCACCCCTTTCGGATGGGTATTAAACTGCAGGAAAAAATAACACATCCATGCGAATGGCCTCAAGAAGCTAGGCTCTACACCCTATGTGGGTTGTTTTGCCGAATATTTATGTATTTTATATCGATTCTTCACCAGCGTTACGGCTGAAGTGTGGTGAGTCTTTCACACGCATCAATGATGCCATCTACATGTGGAAGCTAGACTCTAGGCGCTGTAAAGGTATACGGTGGATAGCGTCATTGGGACGTGTGAAAGACTCTGCTGACGGTAACTTAATTTGTTCCAATGGAGCTTCGGGTCTTCTGTATGCATAATTTATAGACTGCAGTTGAGAAAATATTGAATTCATGACTCGAAGTACACGGTTTCTAAAAAGTCTTCGAGTATATACAAGATTTTAGCGGTGATTATGGACAAAAGCTTGTCAGTAAAGGATAAATCCCTCTCTAGCGACCATAAATGTCATTGCACAGAAAATTCCATCAAGGTAGGCCCTTCCTCAGTGAGTTAAACGAACTGGCGGAGTTTAAGTTAGGTAAGGGTGGTTGTCTATACTAAGATACAGCCATACTTAGACCAGAAAAGGTCCATTGTGATACCACTGGATCAAGAGCGAGAGAAGGACTCCCTTAGAGAATCAACCGAAGGTTTTTATAAAGTGAAAAATGATTCTGACGTCTGTGTACGCCACGTTGCCAAGGTTATCGAAGAGAAGAGCTCCGAGATGAAGTAATTTGCTTGTGCATGGGGCTGGACAGGTGCAGTAAAAATGGAGGATCGACTGGACTGACAGACAGATCGATCTCATCCATAGTAAGGTTCAGCAATGCATACTCGTATGGAGGTTGCTACTATCCACTAAAATTCAGGCTCAATTACTGGCACTACCAGGCAGGGATACCCACATTTATTGCAGCTTCCTTATCTTCGAAGAAAGACGAAAAGGCGCTTTAGCTCTTAAGAGCTTAGATCAAATGAGAATAATAGCTTCAAGGGTATGCAACCTGATACAAGTATTAGCAAACGCGGAATAGACACATGGAACGCACTCCACTATCTCATCGGTCTTTTCAGAGGATGTGCAGATGGTTGGCCTATTTAAGCCCAACACATTAAGGTGTTTAGACAGAGAATATAAGCTGTTTGTAGTCAATTTTATGATGGACACGAGGATGGGAGGACTTTCTCGGATTTTCAACATGTATCCGGATGCGCCGGGGCTCAAGTGGTTAGTGCGTTGGATCGCTGAGCGGGAGGTTCGGCGTTCGAGTCCCAGAAACACCAAAAAATTTTTTCACGGTCCCACCTCTCGCGAATTTCTGACAAACGTCCGAGAGTAATAACTGTCAAGAGAAAGCTTCTCAATTTGCCTTTCGGATATGGCTCTAAACTGTGGGTCTCTTCCATTTGCGTGAAAAATATAACAAGCACAGCACGAATGGTCGCGAGAAGCTAGGCCCTGGACCACATATAGTCTGTTGCGCCAAGTATTTGTATCCCGATTAAAAAGTTTGATCTGGCTACACCTAGCGGAGTTATGCTGTATTTGCGAGAATCCCAGTCATCAAACGTAAGGCCTAACCGGAGATGAAGGCATGCCCACGGCAAACTCAGGCGTTAAAAAGTCCTTGTCTGAGCCTTGCCTTGCAAATTCATCGAACTCCAATGTGACCTGGGACTCCGACAAGACTCAAAGCTGGACAAAGATCTAGTCCGCAGCGATCAAATCTGTTCACCTTTTTCCCTTGTGAGCCAAAGCAATCCTTCCGCCAGTCTGTCGACACTCCCTAACCAAACGCAACAGATAGAGATCGGGTAGCTGGAAAAAGCTAATTCAAAGGCTGCCGCAAGAAAACTGGAGGCATAAGCTCCGAGAACGTAACGCCCTCTGCATCATGCCTTACAAGCACAGAGGTCAATCTAGAAAAATGTATTTCCATGTCGCCAACTGTAACCCCACATCGAAGCACAAAAGCACCCTCAAGAGCCGCAACTGATTGAGATCTAACCACAACCCAATCGCAGTCCACTTGGAATTCAATTCCATTTTCCTAACACAACATGCAGCCACCGCTAGAGATTTTAGGCCTAGATGGCCAGAGCCCAAATGCCTTTGTGTTGCAGTTTCGCTTTTGTTGTTTCCATTTCGATTGGACGGACACCTTTACCTTCTACAATACCAAGCACACATGCCAATTCGTGGCCATAAACGAGCGCCGAATGCTGTTCCCATATGGAAGCGCGCTTCACTCTCTCTCTCTCTTCATCGGCTGCTGAGTGCTATGCTGCTACCACGTCGTCGTCGTCGTCGTGGTCGTCGTTATTGCTCTGGCGATTGGGGTCTTTGAAACATTTTGAACTTTTAAGAAGTTAGTTCTTGACCAGAATTTCGACGCCTTGTGGCCGATTCTATCTGGATGCAAAAAGTGCAGCATAAATTCACAGCGAGAGCCTATCAACGCCGCGGTCATGTGGTGGTCGGAATAGAAAGGCTGTCGACGACGACGACGACGACGACGACGGCCAGTCGATTGGCGGAGGTGCCGCAGCATGACTTTGCGCTTGAAGTTGATTAATTTCGTCGTTCTTTCGGTGGTAGTTAGTCAGCCGATCGATGTGAGGTGAGCAGTCATTTGTTTTCGTTTTCATTTTCGTTTTCGTTGTGTTTTTTTGCATCTTTTGTTTAAACGATTTCGATTGCGATTGTGCTGGCGCAAATCCGTCCTCCTCCTGTCTTTGGATTCTGGGTGCGTTTCAAGGTTGGCGCACAAGCACAAGTACAGACTCTGTGCAAAGTGGATATCGGGGAATTGGAAAATTGTTGACAGAGTTTGATTTAATGCCTTCCATCAAATTTAATTGAATTCGTTGGCTGACTTGTGAGATGCTGATAGACCGGCAGGGGGTAGGGAGGGCGAGGGGTAACCCGTAGCTGACTGGTTTGCGGATGATTTGTGCGCCATGTTGTACAGGGTTAATGGTTGTAACATGATACCTTTTTGGTTTGGCAGCAAATCAAAGCCAAGTAGAGGAAAACCCACCTTGGGGCTATTGGAAGTAGTAATACATGCAAATGGGTGGTTGATCTCTAGGTGTGTTGGGTGTATTTTAGGGAGCACTGTTCCATTTCTAGTTTCAAGTGATTTATTCTAAACGTTTGGGTAGACTTTAAGAAATAATTTCAGGAATTTCAATCCGCTGATTGTAATAGATTTTTTGATTTATTTTTTTTTGCAGTACTTGCTGAAGTATTGACACTGAGTTGTGGTGGCGCCGATGGAAATTGGGAAATAGGCACACTTGCGGGTGGAATGGGGGATAAGTTCAGACCGCACTTGAACGCTTTTTAAAACCGACGCCGCTTGCGGTGGTGGAACTTCAGTAGCAATAGCAACCATAAAACCAAGGGTTTCGCCTTACATTACTGGGTTTTTCAGTGGATGATATCGGCTGTTAACAGCAGTACCACTGAATTTTTGTGGCTATTTGGGATTCTCCTCCACGATTTGGGTCTCAGAAAAATGCCGGTTTCCGCCATGGCCAATTTATTCATTCGAACCGGAAGAAACCCAAGCTCTCAGACCGATCATTAAATTTTTATACCTTTGACATATGAGGTTCCTTAGTATTGACTGACAGCTGCAAGTGAATATGCAATTCATGGCAAGAGTCGGCAGAAAGATGACTGAATGGGTGAGCTTTTGACCGAAGCCACTTCTTCAGTATCTCTACTATGACGAAGCGATGCCGAGGGAAACCGTTCAGCAGAATAACTAATTAGTGATTCAGTAGACCATTTTAATAGAGATTTCCCTAATGAGCCACGCTTAAGTTTTGTGCACGTTGTTAGTAAGATATTCACGTGAAACTGAATGAATATTTGTCGGGTGAAATGCATAAAGTTAGTGTTTAACGACAGGCTAGCTTAATTTATTGCAAACAGTGTACAGACATTCGCATGTGTGCATCCATAAGTACCACGATAGGGCCAATGACCTAAAGGTATTCCCAGACTGATGTCAAGGAAGAATGTATTTGGTACTGAACGATCCTAGAATAATATCAGATCCAAAGCAAGCGGCTGGTCGATAGATTAACTGTGGACTCACAGATACCTCCGTGGGCTCTGAGTCCATGGACTTGGTAAGGCGTATAACAGATACTTACGCCTAATTAAAGAGGGGCTTAAGGGTAACGCAAAGAAGGTCCCAACAAAACTACGGTGGTACTCAGAATAGAACCACAACATCAGAAGCTGTGGTAGTCAAAGCAATGCGAGCAGTGATGGTGTGCAGAAGCGTCTCAGGCAAGACCTGGGGATGTAACCCATCTACACTCAGATGGATGTGCCGCTAAAAGACCCAAACTGAGCACAACAAGGAAAACCCTCAAAGAAGTACAGAGGCTAGCTTGCATTTGCATAAGAGGGGCTATGAGAACCTGTCCCGTAGCAGCACTGTAAGTGATATTGGGACTCACCCCTGTACACTTAGTGCTAGAATGACACGCCAAGGAAACCATTAGGAATACTCAAAGACGGTGTCGGAAAAGGAGAATAAATCGCACTCAGACAGCGAGAAACACTTTCCAAATCAGTCGCCCTTCTGGACTGCCCCGGGAGATGACAGGGTCAGGAGATACTGCTTCGAGAGGAAATTCTACTGGAAGCTGAGTAGCGAAACTCCATAAAGTGGTACACGGATGGATCGAATCCATAGAAACCAGAACAGGTATATACGGGGCCAGAACCATATATTTGGAAGCCATGGGACCATACCCTACTATCTTCCAAGCGGAAATCGACGCAATTGAAAGATGCGCTCAATTTAACCTCGACAGAAAGTATCGCGGGCTAGACACTGTGATACTGTGGGATAACCAAGTCGCAATTAAGGCTTGTGAAATCAAGCCTACACTGGTGTGGGAGTGCCTTGATAAAATACCAGATCTGGGTATCAGATCACATGGGAGTAGAGGGAAATGAAGCCGCTGCCAAACCAACAAGAGAAGGATCAGAAACCGTGTTCACCGGTCCGGAACGATACAGGAAAAACTAAGAAAGGAAGAAGACTGCAAAAGAACTCCCTAAGCTAAGACAGGCCAAATAACTTCTCGGGAACTGCAACCGGAAAAGAAGTAACGCCTGTTTAAACATCAGCAAGAATCGGCTGCGCAACCGTACAGGTCTCCGAACGGGTCACTGTGAACGTAAGTAGCACTGCAGGAAACTGGGTACTGAGCAAAGTGGAGACTGTAGGTTCTGCGGAGATCTTGAGGAAACCCCAGGGCACCTTCCACAAAAGAAAAATGCCTACCAACTGCTAGAAGAAAAATACCATTGTTAGATCCACTGCAGATACTCCGATTCGTCAGGAAAATCAGACTGGAGGAGGTATTCTAAGTCGAGTATCTCATCGACTAGAGCTCCAAGTCGGGGGAGCACAGTAAACGTACAAAGGTTGCAGTGTGCTTACACCCCTATAACCAATGTGTACGTTCCAAACAGAAACTTTATCTTCATCGACGTGATAGGTTTAGATCACCGAATTAGTAGCAAGTGTGCTTTCATCTTCAACAGCAAGCTCTGTAGAGTGGGATATCGAAGGAGCAACGCAGTCGATGTTGAGGATGTGAAAGAATCACTTCTGCAGACTGTTAAACAGCGACAATGAACAGAATCCCGCTGTCAGGCAGAATGAACCATTAAACCTCGACGATGTAGACCCACAATTCCATCCACTCGAACTGAATGAAGTGAAGATAGCCGTATCCAAACTTAAGTCCAACAAAACTGCTGAAGCTCACGGCCTAGCTACCGAGCTGTTCAAAGCGGCAGGCAATGACTTGGTAAGGAGCATGCACCAATCCATCTGTAAAATATGATCGGATCAAAATATGCTTGATGAAAAGAACCTCAGCACCGACCATCACAAAAGGAGACCCTCTGAACTGCGCCAACTACAGAGGAATCAGTCTTCGGCATCTGCCGTTTTGTGTGTACGCCTAAAGCCGTTTGTCAACAACCTGATCGGTGTGGTTTTAGGTCGGGAAAGTCCATCA
Source organism: Blera fallax (assembly GCA_946965025.1). Taxonomy (NCBI): domain Eukaryota; kingdom Metazoa; phylum Arthropoda; class Insecta; order Diptera; family Syrphidae; genus Blera; species Blera fallax. The sequence continues at coordinate 54,725,411 of OX337245.1, forward strand.
TCGATTTTCACACTACGACAGGACTTGGAAAAAAAAACCAACGATCTTCTAATCGATACCCACCTCCTTTTCATCGATTTCACGGCCGCGTGTGGCAGCATCTATAGTTACGAGCTATGCAGAGCAATGTCCAACTCGTTCGAGTGTCCAGGATGACGATAGAGAATGCACGCTGCTCCATCAAGGTAGGTAACGATCTCACCGAGAACTTTGCTGTCAAAAAGACAAGCCGAAGCACTATCACTCGACTCCTTTAACACGCGCAAAACTCACGCCTTCGTCTGTCCAATGACTCGCATATGGTAACGACATTCGCTCAATCGGAAGAACGGAACGTGATGGCGCTATCGTGGGCATCGAAGATGGGTTTAATGGTCGATGAGAGGAAGACCAAGTATTCCTCTCGGACAGAGCATCGTCGCAGACAGATATAATTGTGAGGTAGTTAGGGACCTTGTCTACCTAGGTTCCGCTATTAATGTAGACAACGACATCAGCGCTGAGATCAAACGAAGGATAGCTCTTGCGAAACGCTGTCTCTCTGGCCACAATTGAGTAGCAAAGCCCTCTCTGGAACAACTAAATTGTTTTTTTTTTTAAGACCCTTATCATCCCAGTTCAGCTCCATGGTGCAAAGGCATGGACTTTGTAAATGTGAATGAGGTTACTCCTGGATGTTACGAGAGGAAAATTCTTCAAATGATTTTCCGTGAGTGGAGGAAGAGATGCAACAACGAACTGTTGAAAAGGGAAACTCCAACGACTGAGGTCGTTGGGTCATGTAGAGCCGATGAACACCAAAGCTTGGGCCCGGGAAATCTTCGAATCATCGCAATACTCACTACAGACAGCTGGAAAAAGGAACATAGGCAAAGGACACGGCAGGCAAAACTACAACATGGGCTCGTGGGCCCACATTTTTTAGGAAGAGAGCTGCGACAAATCAGATAGAATGTATGCAGCTCCTTCTCAGACGGAAGTCTTGAAAAGAAAGAATTTGACAGTCTGTTGGACAGCATCGTTTCCAGTGCAAGAGGAAAAAAACCCTTCAACGTGTGGAGAATGGAATGGGTCACATGTATCACAAATACGAGAAGAAATGCCCTTCTGGAAGTATTTGTATCTCTATATATCGTTCTTGAGAATACCGGAACAGAAAATGTCTGAAAAATCCGCCCCACAGCTCTGCTGGTAAACCCTTACTCTTTTGCTTCTGAGGTTCAACAAAGCACCTAGAGCAGGGCCAGGCAAGTTCAGGAATCCTACCATTCACTGGAGTTTGGTGAAAGAAGCTGTGGTATTGTATGTCAACATTTTTAGACAGGCAAAGGTCCTTTATGGGTCGGGAGCCCGTTAAGTAAATAAATAAGCACGTGACGACACCTTTCAAAAGGTTAAAGCTACTATGTATCAGGGATGGGTTCACCACTTGATGCCAGGAACGAAACACCAATGGAAGGCGGTAGCTTTGCACAAAAAAAGGCAAAGTTCATTTCACCCGTCGGAAAGGTCATGGCCAAAGTTTTCTGGGATGCAGAAGGGATTATTATATTGATTACCTTCAAAAGGGTAAAACAATAACTAACGAATACTACGCAAGTCATCTGGAGCAACTAGAGAAGAGGTGCAGATCATCTGTCATCAGGGCAATGCACCTGGCCACAAACGTCTTTGGGAAATGGGAAATCTAAGGAATTTGATGTGCGAATTTTCCACCGTATTCAGCAAGAGTTCAGAGCCCTCACTAGTTCACTGACTCCGTCTGACTAATTCCCTGGCTCTTCTATTCCGAGTCTCATGAACATCAATTTGTTTCCTTCTTCAGTACTAGATCACAGGCATATTTAGGCCACGAGCTTAAAAAGGTCTTAGGACAACGTCAAAAAAATCTCTACCAGACATGGCCGTTCAATTGTTCTAATTGTTGAATTTTCAAAAATTCGGGAGATCAAACGTCAGCTGTCAGTTGTCAGCTAATTTGCAAAGGATGTCCTCAATGACAGCCTTTCGATTTGAAGCCTCCAAAGTGTCAAAAAACGTATCATCTTCAAGAAAAGTTGCCACTGACAAGATACAGACTGCCCTCGCATTTATTTTTCATAGAGCACGGTGCTCTTGTACACTGGGCGCACAATTCTTCAACAAAATTACTCTACCAGTAGTTCTAAATCTACTGCAGCATTCATATTTTTCGTTTTTGCTGCGCCCAGCTGACAATATAAGCCTACCCAAACGCTATGCCTACGGGGTGTGCTATGAAGGCTGTTCATTAGAACTCTTTGGCCAAAACAAGCATTCCAAACGTTTTTTTTTTTTTTTACATCTGAAAAATGCAAATTTTGTTTCTCCGCACTTTATCTAGCCTCAATATCACAGTTGAGAGTGCGCTTGCTGTTAGGCTACATTATAGGCCCAACATAACGTGTCCTTGAGCGAGGAGCTAACACAGAAGTCGCTGTTGCACTCTAATTACCCACCCTGCCGTTTGCCTCGTCGAGGACAACAGTGCCGAATATTTTAAATTTGTTAGCGCTAGCTTTAGCGAAAAAGGGTGTTGGCCATGTCCACTTTCAACTAGGCCGAGTTATGCATAACGCCGACGTCAACAATAAAACACTAGGCCTAGTTTTTTGTGGTGTCACGCAAGTTCCCTGAAGGAGTTCGTGGTCTCTACTGGTAGTGGTGGTTTCGCCAGGGTCACAGATGCAAATCTCTGTACAAATATCGCGCGCAAGTAAAAGTGTTTTCGGATACAATCTACAGTAGCAGCAGCAGCACTTTGACACTGATATTCGTTCAATGCAATCCATGCAGGCCATGAAGACCGTCGAAGAGGAAGAAGAAGGCGACCACTAGTGCTCTCTGAACACACATGACACAGCGTACATTCTAAGTGCGTTCACATTTAAGTGTTGTCGTGCGTTGTCGTTGGTACGACAGTTGCTGCCGCTTCATGCAATTTAAATGTGGCATTTGTGCGAGAGTATAAATTAAGCAGTGCGCCTTGACATCAATTAGTTCATGCACATTTCAAAAAAAAAAAATAAGTAAATAAAAAAAAAAGCCAAAACAAAAAAAGAGAAACGCTCTTAAGTCTGAGGGTGTGTTAGTGTTCAACTATCGCACTCTTTCGCTTCCTCTCGTTCTAATGCTGTGCGAATTATGTGCGAATTGTGTGCGTTTTGTGTCAGTTTTGTTTGTTGCTTTTCGTGAATTGTTGCCAACAACAAACGTTTGACATACGCAAGTGACATTTGGGTGTTCGTGCGACGTCGTCTAATGCGCATAAACTATTGCAATTATGACGGCATTCTGTTTCTTGCTCTGCGAATGTGTGCGATTTGTCCTTAATAGGTTCTTGGCTTCATTCCGATTCGAGGCATGAGTTATGCAATATACTATCGGTGATTTGATTTCCTTTCCAGAAGCACTTCGTTTTCTGTTTGTTTGGGTATTATGAATACCAACAGACATAAAATGGCAGGGAAATGGTTTCTGTTTTTTGACAGAGGAAATGACAACATGACGACTGATGAAAGGCGATAGATTCTTTTGTAAAGTGGATGTCAGGACCTGCATTTTTTGCAGCACGTTTACAGGGGAACCTTTTAGCTTTTGATCGTACGGGAGAAAAATTTGTGGGCGATTTTAAGACGAATTTTTGCGAGACCGAGAAAGTTTAGGCCAGAGGTCAATTTAGAGAAAGCTAGTTAAAGTTTTTTGGTCAAGTATCTGAACCACTTTTTGTATTCAGCGATCCTCCTCTGAAAATGAAAGCAAGTCGGTGATGGCTTCTCATTTGTTTGACGTTCATTACTCAGGCGCGTGACTTTTTTCTTTTCCATCGACTTCCTTTCTCTATTTCTATAGGATTTCTTTGAAATACTGAGTTCATCTAATCAGCTGCAGAAAATATTGCAATAACTGAGATTCTTAACGATCTAGGGCTGGCACACATTAACTCTCTTCGATGTTGATTTATTTATCTCAGATGTGTCAACAAGTGTCAAAAAAACAAACAATGACAAGAAAGTTGTTCAGCTTATGTTTTCATTCACCAATAGAGGCCCTCAGTGGTCTGGATACATCTTCTTTTTGTATGCGGTTAGGTCAGACTTGAAAAATAAGGAGTAACGAAAGAATTATTCACACTCTGGGCTTAGGCTTTTGGCTCAAGTGTGTTCTCTTTCGTTTGTTTTGAGCTGTTTTGTTCCCACACATTGACATTTCAATTACATCGCTTCTAGAACAAATTCTGACGTAATTATGGATGACATTGCAATTGTCAATTACAATTCTAAAAATAACATTTCTGGACTGTCGTCTTGGTGTATCGTTCTGACAAGTTAAACTGAGCAATGAGTTGACAAAGTATTCTCTACTTTGACCACAATTTTTAAAAATATTGTGAAATTTTAGATTCAGACATTCCTGTGGGATTTTGACGACTTCCTTTGCATGAATTTAAAGGAAATTGTTTGGCTTTGGTCTAAAAAGAGTTAAGGAATGTATGATGAGTGTAGAAATTCTTAAATTGGATAGTAAATTGAACCCCCGTAAACAAAGCCAGGAGAAAAGGCTAGAGCTAGAAATAGGAAGACTATTAGAAGGTACATATGTGTGCGATAAACTATTAACAACCCAACCCAAGGAAAGCTCTGAAATTCATGTCGTCTCTCATCGAAAATGCTATTTAAATGAAAACTAGTGACAGACTGTTGAAGGAGCCACGTTGATTTATGAACACTTTCGGAATAAGCAGATCAGCTCAGTTGCATTTTGGGGGCACAAACTCTCAGATTTGAAAATTCTACGCCACTCTTGCGATTTGTTTTAAAAAATGTTATCTGAAAGAGAGCCATAGACTTTCATTAGATATAACACCAACGCCAAGACAGACATCCTCACTGCGTCAACCTCTTTAAGACCAGTTTAAACTTAGGACTTCTTAAGCTCTTTGCTTGTACCCCTGCTTTGCAAATAGTCAGCTGCAAAATGTACTCATAAATGTGATTGAGTCAAGGCCATGCCATCAAATCCAAGCTCGTTTTATAAACTTCTAAAGTACTTTTTGAACTGCCTTTGGATCCTTCACTTAGTCGTCAAGAATACAAGTTGACACTTCTATGCGGTGCAACTATTGTAAAAGAGTTCATCTAGACGCAATAGGTCTTAAATGCTAAGATATGAGGATGTGCCAAAAAGTTATTTTGTACCGGCGTTCCAAATTTTACATAAGCACCTTTACCGTATCGTTCTTATGGCGAGAATGACGAACGTGGTCCTTAGAAAATTTAAAATAAGACGTTAAACATTTTCAAAATTTCTCCACTAATAGCTTTACAATCCTAGCTGAAATTACACAGCTTCGAAAAACATAGACACAATGCGAACTGCTCATTTAGTTTAGATTGTGTGTGACGATAGATACTTTCGGAATATTAAACTCTTTATTGCTGCAAACAAAATATTCGGGTACATATTCTGTACTAGAATTGTTACGAAGCTCTCCCGTCTACATATCCAAAACAATTTAAAATTTCTTAAAACCCCTTAGAGAAGGTATTACTTCTATTCAATCCAGATAAACTTTGAAATAAGTGTTAGTATCTATACCTAAACAAACTGTTCAAGGCCATACTGAAAAGTCGTGTAGTCACTCCTTCTTCTGGAAGACCTTTTTTTGTTGTCACAGATATCAAACACTTCCCTCAAGATTGTATTCTCTTACTATAACTGTCTTCGAGAATCTAGTGATTGAAATTCGTACCTCGTTCTAAGATGCATCTCCTATGACCCGATGCACCGAAACATCTCCTATAGTGGTACAACAGGAAAGGACTCTCAATCCCAGGGCCTTTCAAAAACTACTCCTGAACTTTAACAGTTGAGTGTGGTTATGTTTAAAATGACAGCGCAGCCATTCTGTGATGATTGCAATCTGTCATAGCTGCCATTTCTCATTGAAAACTACGCACAACATGCCAAAAATGCGTCAAAATTTCTATAAGAGTTCTTTGTTCGCTGATGGATACCACTGTTACATGGAATTTATTTTCAGTATAAATGCCCTGCCAAGAGCTAAATTCCACGAAATTTGAGAGAATCAGTTCAGTTCCTAATCGAGTCCTTTTGCTTCGCCAAACCGCTGGAGTAAACGAGAATATTGCTGATGTTGCTGAAAGCGTGTGTGAGAATCAGAACATCTCAGTTCTTCTACGAACCTTTCTTCGACCTCAACTTGATGAAGATTTCAACACAACATGGGTTTTCATCCACACAGGATTCAATTGACTCAAGAAGTAAAGCCAAACGACTACAGAATAAGTCTGACGTTCGCTTAAGCAGTTGGAAACGCATATCGCAATTTTGGTAAAAAAGAAACTTTCTTCAGCGACGAAGCATATTTTTGATTTCAAAACAACAGTTCCAACATAAAATTCCGTTAGTGCGTTCGAGTACGGAGCGGGAGGTTCGAGGTTCGAATCTCAGAAGACACCAAACAGTTTTTTCACGGACCCACCTCTCGCGAATGTCTGATAAATATCCGATAGTGGTAATTGTCATGATAAAGCTTCTAAAAGAAGCCTTTCGCATATGGCTCTGTACGTTCCCTCCATTTGTATGAAAAAATATAACACGCTTGCCTAACATAAATGGTCGCAAGAAGCTAGGTCCTGGACCACATACGGTCTCACTTATGTTCAGGTTTGTAATACGTAGACTAATCACCTCGTGGTCATTCACCTCACTCTACATATGTAGTTCATCTCTGACGAAAGTCTCGATATCACCAGTGATTTGTCCAGGCTGAGAGCCATGCCATAGCCAAAGGACCAATCGTTCTTATTCACATCTTTTCAGAATAGTCAGGTGGCAAACTCCAAGCCGATTAGGCGCCACTTTGATGCCCTCCATCCTCTTGCAACACATAATAAATTGCTGGATGCTCGACTGAGCACTGAGATGAGTGCTACTTTAATGCCCTCAACCTCTAGCCGTACACAGTGCTGGATGCTTAGCCTTCGGGACCTTGAAGGAAATTCCAGCTTATTCGGTCAGCACTGGTTCAGCAACCCTTTAAACGTGAACTTGAGAAAATGAATCGTCGCTTTCATGCATGAAAATTATTTCAAACAAGCTCGATTCAGAGGAGTCTTAAGCTTCATAAGGAAGGTATTTAAACAAAGTGTCCGTTTCCTTTCAGACTCTGGTTGCTTAAGATCATTCAAGTGATCTAAATCGTGTCTTCAGAGATAGAGAAATAGAGATACTCTTACACATAGGGCAATAGAAACTCAACTACCAAGGACAGGCCCACTTTCAACAGGAAGGTGGCGAAGAGTGACCCATGATGACACAACGTCTCCTTCCTGTCGCAGGATCTCTCCCATCAATCGGAAAGAAAAATAAAAAAAATTCGCTGATCTACATTCCCTGCCTCAAGAGGTAAAAGTGGGACACTACCTCACCAATGACAACATTCAGTCCATGAAAAATCATGATGCAAAGCACAAATTCAAATCATGCTCGACATTCCGTGAGAGAATAATCCAAAAAAATTATTATTTATAAATGTCGATGACAGATACAAAATTTCACTCAAATCCATAAAATCTAGATACCGTCGTAATTCTAATTCCATTCAACATTAACAAGCCTACAATGTAACCGACAGCTATGCAGTTGATCATTAAAAGCACAGGGGTTCGTCAATCGCCACAATGTCAAACGTTTAAAAACAGAATAATCTCCTGCATCACCTCACAGCAACAGCAGAAAACGACTTTTTCTTTAAATGTATTTTCTAATATCATCGTCTGCTAATTGAGTTCATGGCTGTACTCGTACTCGCATTTGCATTTCTAATTGAAAGTGCAACGAAAAGTTGGCAACACGCTCACGAGCACCAGTACCAGCTGCGGTAGTGGAAACAGAATTTATTGTGCGTTATATCGTCGAAATATGTGAATGTGAGTTCACACACACACTGAAAGTATTTCATTTTGTTCCATTCTTACGCGCACTTAAAATACCGCAAACTGTCAAAAATAGAGGTTCCCACAATGCGAACACATCCCCTAACCCAAAAGTCTACATTTTTCGTTTTATTGATCCGCTTAGAATGTTCTGGGGCTGGAAATGAAATTGCGACGCCATGATACAAACAACAACTACCGCTATCCGGTTGAAGCTATAGAACAGGCAAGGCATTGCACGCGTGCGGTGCGCGGGTCTATCTACTTATCATGTGGAAGGGAAAAAATTTCCTAGTAAAAGTTTCTTACCCCCGAATTCAAGTTCAAGGTCAGTCGTAGCCTAGCAAGGCGCAAAACAAGGATTTCCATTGAACCCACGAGTACATTCATTTCCACCCTAAACGCACACACACAGATAAATGGATGTATAGAAGGCCCACCCCCACCATCATTGAAGTGGAATGTCTGCCAGGGCTTTGTACGCATACAAGGCGAAGAGATACGCAGATTCGAGTGATTCCTGGAAAGCCGATTTTTTTTTTTTTGCTGTTTTCCTTTCTCTCTTTTGGTCGTTAGGACCAATTCTGTCCCCCACTATTCAACCGCCGGCAGCAATATAGCCCTGGTATGTCCTGATATATTCGTTTCGTTAAAGATTTTCAACTTCCCCCATTCCTGAAGGACGAGATGAAGCAAAGAAAAACAGAACAAGTACCATTGCCGACTATGTGTAGAAGTGAAGTGCGTGCGACAAGGCAATATCCTTTTAACCTTGAACGGTTACTTTGTGGCCCAAAATATATTGACTTGGCTCTGGAAGGCTGAGTTGTGTTGGAAAATTTTTCGCCAGGAAACATTATCGCCACCCTCCTGATGGCGGTCGGCGCCATCGTTGTTGTTTGGTCTTGATGTCTGTTTCCATGGCATCCTCCTCATCACTTGTTTGAGTATTTTCGTATGACACGGTGTGCAAAGTGAATTTGAAGGGTAGCCGGGTGGGCGACATACTGCTGCGTCCTGCCAGACAGTCAACGATTTCACAATTCGGGACTAGGTTGGTGGTGGGGTATTCTCGTTGCCAGACTTTTTTCTTTTTCTTTTTTCATGGAAATCGATAGAGGAGTTCAGCTGAGGCATACCATTCGTAGTTCTGATTGAATTGACGAATGAAGCTGAAGTTGAAAATAAATGCAACGTCGTCTAATTAATGTACGACGCTGGGAAGATGAATAGGTTTCGAGTGTGCCTACACATGTGGAGGGCGTAAATTTTCAACAGGTTCAGACGTTAGATGAACTGGGACAGGTTTAAGTGGAGGAGGACAATTTATTTAGGTTCTGAGGGAAGGGATGTTTGGAATAGATTTTCGAACTTTTTCTTGGTGCCTGTGGGCTTGCGAAGGTTTTTTTGAGCCGTACGGTCTGGTTTCCTCTTGAATGATTATCTCCCATTGCAGATTCATTGGAGAGCTTGATGCAAGGGAGGAGCTCATGCAATGCTCCCTTCACATTGCAATGGATACGTTGAAATTCTTTTGTTATCCTGAGATAACATTTACGATTGTTTTGTAGCAACGAGACTGTGTCTGTAGTGTGTGTTTCGAAAGAATGTCGCAATGTTTTGCCAGTTTTTCATGATTGTGTAATCGAAAATCAAGAAGTGGAAGAGTCAATGTGCAATCACGAGAAGAGACGATGCTTTTGTCCTTTAATAGCTTTTTATAGTCTTTCATTCACATCCACCGATATGCATTTTGGTTTTTCTAAATTATATCTATTCGTTTCGCCTTTCTTTAATGAAAACGAGGTTAAATATTTACGCTCCAGAAGGGATGTTAACTGGCGCCCGACATGGGTCCCCAGTGCAAAACCATACCGTACATAGACTGGGCCTCACATCATGCAACAGAATAGAAAATCAGAAAGAGGCAAATTGCTTTTAAGAAGCGTGAGAGAAGAAGCTGACATAGAAGGAAAGAGCAAAGACGAAAGGGAATATACAACGGGAGTGATGAACAATAAATTTACTTTCAGCAAATTGGTGGAACCCTTGCTACTTGGGGTGAGAGCTTCTCATTTCGATGATTTGGTGGCTGTGTGAGCTGGGAATCAGTTAAGAAGATGGTACAAAAGGACAAAAATACAGAAGACGTGGGGGATATATAGGGATGTTTGCTCCATGCAACTACCAACACAAAATGGCTTTATAAAAAAAAGTCAAGAGCCAAACAGGTCTCGTGCCTTTCTTTCGCACCATTCCTTTGAATTTACTCGTATCTATGCTTTGCTTTTTTATGCATTCAGAGAATGTTCGGTTTTAAAAGGTCAGGTCATGCAACCCCTTCACGTTTCGTGGTTGTTTGCTTCTAAACACCTTGCCTAACAGCTCATATAGGGCCTAGGGCTTGGTCTAGCATCTCGCAGTCATTCGTGTTGTACGTGTAATATTTTTCCCCACGAATAGAATGAACCTACAGTTGAAGAAGCTACTCATGACTGTCGTAACTCTCAGACGTTACGTCGCCATGACAGTCGTAACGTCAGTCGTAACCCTCAGACATTTGTTCGCTAGGATGGAATAGTAAAAAAAACTTTCTAGTGTTTTCTGAGACACTTCGATGGAACTAACCACTGAGAAATTGCATCAACCACATATGACAATTTTAGGACCAATAACTGTCTTCCCTATAGGATGTGTTTCAAACCGTATTCGCTCATAAAAACGGTTTCCGTCATCCTTAGCTTCTGCGTTATATCCGACATCCTTTAAACTTCGTATAATTTTCGGAACCGTTCAAAAATTCGGAATCCATGTGGAGATTTTCAATCGTAATTTGGATTTTTTTGTCCTTCTCTGCCAACACCGTACTAGCCATATCCGAATTTCGCCACGAAAGTAAAAAAAATCGTGAATGTAGCAGAAATAAAAATAAACGTTGCACGTAGCTATGCATGATTCATGCTGTCAGACGCAGGCTATGTAAATCTGCAACTGAGATGAGCACGTGCCATTCTGTCCCTTCCAGACAACTAGTGGAAGAACTTAGCTGGAATTTTTGCTTCACTCTCTTGCAATACATATCTGTTGCGTGTATTTTTTAAAAAAAGGTCATTTACGTACAACTGAAACAAATTCAAAATTTAGAAAATATATCTTCTTCTTCTGGAAATCTATTGAAAGAAGATTATGTTCCTTGTGCTGTCGATGAATGAGGAGATGCGTTGGAAAGACGGGATGGGGAGGGTTTCAAAAACATACATACATGTGCAGAGTTTCTGATAGACTGATGTGTTAGGAGTTTTGTTCAAAAATCATCCAAATCACATAGAGAAGGGGTTAGAAATGTGGTTCTTAAATTTTTTTCGAATTTTTGTGCATAAACCTATAAAAATCGAGATTTGAGTTGTATGAGACAAGCAGATATTTTTTTCTAAATATAATCAAAATCGGACGCAAAAAGATACGACATAGGGGATGACCAATAAGCTCAGATTTTATAACGCTTATTTAGCGGCTGACCCCCAAGCGTATTTTGGTTGAAAAAAACCGGTCATAATTACAGATTTTGTGTACAGAATGCTGGTGGAAATTTCGGCACAGGAGTGCCAAGCATTCAACCTTTTGATGATGAACAAAGGAACTTATTAGCTCATCGGCCCTTGTCATTCTATGTTGGAGAACTTCAAGCCCAAGTACACAAGTTATATTCCCAGTACGGATGAAGGTAAGCCTTCCCACGGCTGTGGGATTGAAAGTTCGTTTGCATCTTTTCAGGAAACCGAAACATCTAATACTTTTGCTAGACTGGACTAACATACATCCTTTAATATTCAAACCATTCAGTTTTAGTTTGGCCGCGTTACTATCTCGCTTCAAAAACCGTAGACATCCCTGGATTTTCGACGCGTTCAAGTCACCTCGTTTTTTGCGATTGGTGAGTTCGGTAGGCATTCGCGAAATTCTAAAATGTTGGGCCCTTTATGTCAATCCGTTAAAGAAAAGAGTGTTGTCATTCGTGAAGGAATATACATACTCAGTTACGAGTAAGAGAGAAGATCAATGATACACATCAGAAAAAGTATGGAAGAGATGACAGCGCCGTGAGGTACACCTGGTAAAAGTGCGGCCAAAATACAAGTATTTGACGCAATATGACGTATGTGGTCCAGAGTTTAGCTTTTCACAACCATTCGTGTTAGGTAGGTAGGTAGGTAGTGGTGGCTGTTTCTTTAAATTGAAGCACAACTAGCGCCAGCGCCATTTTGATACCACAAAACTCATGTAACCTTGTTGTAAAAATGTTGTTTACGGTTGAGGTGAGAGATATTCTACACCCATCCTGTCGAGTTCAGGTAGAGGATGAGGGCTCCAATCCTTCTGTCAGATATCTTTCCCAGGTGGTCGAATAGGGGTTTACCTAGCGTATGTTGTCGGGTTCTCGCCAGTGCCGGACACCTGCGATAAAAGTGAAAAAGAGATTCCTTTTCGTTAACATCTCTGCAGCTGCGGCAGAACGTGTTGTGGGGTATGCCAAGCCTGGCTGCATGGTTTCCTGCCATTCGTCTTCTCCGTGTTAAATTTTTTTTTGCATGACAGGGCGGAACTACAGTTTGAAACCATATCCGAAATGGAAATTGAGAAACTTTCTCATGACAGTTTTTCCCCTCGGACGTTTGTCAGACATTCCCGAAAGGTAGGACCGCCGGAAACAAATTTGTTCCGTTCAGTTGAATACAGAATGGAAACAAGAAGAGGATTTGATTATTCTCAGTATGTGATCGATGCCACAAAGCTGAAGACTTCTCTTAAGCCCCGGTATTAAACGCTCAAGTCGAATTGAACCACAGTTGTTGCTTAGCTTTGAAATAAACTTGACAAAAGGATGAATTCGACTACAGTACTCGAAAAAAATAAAAATTTAAAACTCGAGGTTTGTCGATGAGGTATTGTCCTTAGCCACTGTAAAATGGTGGTTCAATGAGGGCGTACTTCGCTCAAGAACGAGCCAAGGAAAGGGTGACTTGCCATTGTTTTCGTCACAGTAACTGACACAGTTCGAAACATGCTGGTAGAGGAGTACAACTGCACCCACAGGAACTTCGAGTCATCCTTGTGCATATCTCTGCCCTGCATTAAAACAATTCTTCATGATCAGGTTCAGTTCAGCTTCAGGTTTGTGCGACGGATCGATGGATACAGTGGGTGCCGTGGTTCAGTGGTTAGTTCCTTGGACTACCGAGTAAGAGGTTTGACATTCAAGTTCCAGAAAACACCAACAATTTTTTTCGCCGTCGAGAGTAGTCATAAGAAGTCTTCTCAGTTTAAAAAAAAGTCTTTCAGATATAAGTCTAACCTGAAGGTCCCTTCCATTTGTGCGAAAAAATGTAACACGCGCAACACGAATCATCGCGAGAAGCTAGGCCCTGGACCACAAACAGTCTGTTTCGCCAACTCACCCAAAAACACTCAGACTAGAGAAATGAAATGTTCAAAAAGTTCATTGAAAGTCGTTCAAAGCGATCAATGACGAAACTGGGTGTATACTGTTTTGAGGTGTAAAGGAATCAACTGTCACGGGAAAGGATCTTCCAAGGCAACTATAGGCCAGTAAAAGGAAAGCATACACGTTTCCAGAAAATAATTGTTGTATTCCTCGAGCGTACCGGTCATGTTGCTACTGTTCAATTGGAGGATGGTCATACAATGCTAAATGGTACACGATCCTTTGACTGTCGAGTTGTCTTCAAAAAAAAGTACGTGCCAACGACCAAGAGGCATATACCTTTCTATAACGACAATGCACCATCACTCATGTTTCAATCTATCGAGTTTCTGACCGCTTCATTAGTTCAATTGATGACTTGTCCATCTTACATTCCAAACTTAGCACCGTGATATTCAGCGCCTCTGAAGCAGCGGAGGAAGCCTATGAAAGGTTTGTTTCAGAGATGGCTTTAAAAAGCTGACTTAAGACTGGCTCAAGTCCTTGCAAAACTGTGTAAATCAAAGCAAACATTTCGAAAAATCAATAAAATCTAAAAAACGTTAACGAATTTTGAGGTTTTCCTTGTCATAAGCAAAACTTAGGTAGCAACCTACGTGTACACGAAGTTCCAGCTTTCTATCTTGGTACAGTCTTTGAAAAAAAAAACTAAGATTACTTAAAACGTGAAAACAGTGGTGTATTATAGACAGGAGTACTTGTATGTGTACATACAGCCTTGGCTAAATGTATTAGGCACCCCTTCCTTTTTTTCTTTGCTGCCAAATCTAGAAGTGAAGTGTTCATGTTGTGCAGTGCAAAATGCAAATGGGCGGTACAACCAGACTGGTTCACACGTAAATCGCGAAAAATCCGGGAGAAGATTACCACGTCTCGGGAGGACCGGGAGGACGATCTTCGCTCAAAAATCAAAAGAAAACCTCATCTTAGCTTGTTTCTGAGTTTTCGAAGGATCGGGGAAAAAAAAGTCTGCGAGAACCGTTAGATGAAGACTTAGGGAAGTTGGATGTAAAGGATGCAAAGCAAGGAAGAAGCCGTGGCGCTTGGAGTCGGCGGAAAAAAATGTGCATTTCAATGAAGGAGAGTGGTCAGATGAATCTTAGTTTGGGGCACGATTAATTTAAGGATCGCTTTTAATTTACACATCAAAAAATGTAACTAATTTTGATGTTCTCTAGATGAGTTTATCTTTGGAAAAAAAAAATCAATGCACCCTGCCACAAATCAGTCCTAACTATGAGCTGGTTTGAGGAGAATTATGTAGACCTGCTTGAGTCCCCGGATCTCAACCCTATAGAACATCTATGAAGAATGTATTCTCAAACGTAGGATCCAGGACTCGATTACATTAAAAGAAACGCTTAAAAATGTGTTATAGCAAGAGTAGAGTGATACTTCTTCGGAAGAGTGTCGCAAGCTAGTCAGCACTTTGCCAAAGAGAGCCTCTGTAGTCATAAAGGCCAAAGCTGGCCCAACCAAATACTAATAATCTTTAATAAAACTATTTATTTAACGTACCTGCTTCCTTTTCATTTCATTTTCATTTAACTTTCTGTTTTTTAAAGACATTAAGAATTTTAAAGGGTGCCTAATACATTTGGCCAAGGCTGTATATCTTCATTTGGCCAAGGCTGTATATCTTCATTTGTTAATTCTGGGAGCACTCTTTATAAGTTATTTTCAAAAGAATCAGAAAAATATAAAATTTACCAGGGATGTTACTGACGTATACAGCCGTTTGAAAATCCAAAATTTCATAACTGTCATTCTAGTTACGTCACAGTTCCCAGGCGCACTTCCTAGGCTGCACAAATGTACCCAGCAACAGCATCAATCACAACATTGATACGGGCTCCGCTGCGGAACTTATCACAGAAGGGAAAATTCTCTCCCTTCAAGTCCCCAGGACTGGATGGAGTCATCCCTTTCATGTTGCAGAAATCGGCAGGTCTTGAGGCGATCCTCCACTTGCTACCGCTAGATATCTTCATGCCGTCGCAGGCAGCCATGAGCGCCCTAAGAATATATACGTGTACACAGACGGCTCCAAAATGGACACTGGCGTTGGTTCTGGCATTTTCTCCGAACCGCTGGGGATAGCACGATCAGTCCGACTCCCAAACCATAGCAGCGTTTTCCAAGCGGAGGTCCTGGCAGTGACAACAGCGGTCCGTGAGTCTGCGGTAAGGGCAATACCTCCTGAAGGTATCACCTTTTTTATTGACAGCCAGGCTGCTATTAAAGCAATTACTGCCGTTGAAATAAAATCGAAGCTTGTTATGTGCTGTCGGGAAGAACTCAAGGCTCTTGGCACGCAGGCATAAGGTCATACTCTGCTGGGTTCCTGGACACGAAGGAATACCCAGCAACGAGAAGGCTGGCTGACCACCGAATTGATAGACCCATCCGTGAGAATCCCGTCTTGCACACTTAAGCTTGAAGCAGGGGAAAAAGCCACGAGAGAGGCAAACTACATGTGGAACTCCATAGAAACCTGCGTTATCACAGGGAAACTATGGGCCATTTTTGACAAAACTAGAACCGAGAGACTTGTTCGGAAAGACCGGAAATCCATTTCCACCCTCGTGAGTATCATCAAAGGGCACAACACTCTACGGTATCAAAATGAAAAAAATACGCTTGACAGAAGAGGAGCTTTGCAGAGGCTGTGGCGATGAGGAGGCGATTGAGGACACAACCCACTTCCTATGCCACAGCCCCGGCTGCAAAGATGGTATGTGAACGACCACAAAACAGGTAATTTAGTAACTAAGTTGTGTATAAAGGTATAGACGTAAGGGACGATTTATTTTAGCCCCAACGGGCAACACAATGGGTCAGCATTGACCTGAGTGTGGCGTGGAGAACTTCTCCTAACCTAACCTACGTCGCAGTTATGAACAAATTTAAATAAACGTTAACTTAAAAACACACTTTAAAGGATATATGGTATGAAAAATAGAGTAAAACAAATTATTTATATTCTTTATTGAAAATTGTTATTCAGAAGGTCGGTGCATCGTAAATTTTTAAAAAATATTTCCTTGTATCCTTAGCAGCTCTCCAAGGCCCTCTTCAGGCAGCTAACTTGTCTATGTCGAGTCTGTTTTCAGGCAGTAAAACTTTAAGGTTTCAACAAGTTGTTCCTAAATGTTCATCGACAACATCGATGTGTTCAAACATTTTGAACAAAGTCTTTTGAAAGGATGTTCGTACACGTAACACAAGCCTGAAATACCCGGCTTCTACGAGTATTGCTATTGTTTATTTAAATTTGTTCAAAACTTTGTACTTAGAGTATCCTTTTGCAGTTGTTTACTTGGTCAGAAAGAGCTGAATTACATAGCTTACCTATCCTTTCCACTGCACTCAAAGAACAAGAAAAAAACGCCTCCTTACCTGAAACGAAAAAAATAGGATATTTATAGGATTAGAAAAAAAAAAAAAAATAAAAAATCAAATAGAATACGTATGTATGTAGGCAGCATTATGTAAATAAACAATTCAGGAAACCGTCAACGAAAAAGAAGAAACAAAACTTCTGTCATTTCAAATGTGATATCCTCCTGCCTGTGTGAAAGGCATCCTCCCAACATGCACTAACATGCAATCCAAAAGGAAGAACTCTGAACCTGATTGCATATGCCAGGCACGTGCCTGTACACAAGTCCACGAGAAAATTTATAACAATAGTCATCGTGGCTACCGCGTCAGGTTAGTGCACACTTCGACCATGTTAGCGGATGGCGGGTCGCCAAGTTCCACACATGTGCGTCTGTGTGTGGTGTGGACATAGAAAACAGATTTCTCTACCGGAAAGGGTCATGGTCAAATGAGTTCGCTCTCATCCGCCGCGACATCAGCACTTTTTGATCTCCACCATCACACTAAGTGACTCGAATAGTGTCGCCTAATGGGCCCCGTCCTGCCGTATTCATTGTCAATATGGCCTCTGTATACCAATTAGAGTAATGTCGGGCGGGTATGTATCCTTTGTTATCAATCAAGTGTTTGTGTTACCGATCATGATTCTGATTGTCGTCGCCGTCGTTCGATTGCCTCAAACAGGATACCCGCTTGGACATAATGCGGCCATTCGTATGGACGAAGGTGGCTTTCGGTTTGTCACCCGGTCTTACCTTAGATTTGAGTCATTCAACAAACTTGGAATAGCAATTCGATTAGGTGGACAGTATTTCAAGAGGAAACAATTAATTAACACTGAGGGCAATTGATCTTGATATAAACGAGGTGGAACAGAGTCGTTATTGTGTTTCTATCTGCGAGCACCGCTTTTGAGGGAATTTTATTGAAAAGGGTTCCAGCCTATGGTTCAGTGACCCTTTAGCGTTTCAAGCCTGATAAATTGGGGTGAGGATCATGTGGGAATTTTCGGGCTGTTGGAGAACCCAGAGAAGAGAATTCCACTGGATGGCAACTGAATTTTTCTTCTCGAATGATCCCTAGATATTCTTTAAGCCAAGCTAGGTAGGTAGGGGGGGTGACTACAACCGCTGGGGTGCAGTCTCACTTGGGTGTTTCAGCGGTGTGGGATACCTGAAACAAAAAGAACACGGCAATAGGATGTCTGGTTAGTTATTCGTTAGTGGCAGGGGTGGCCCTCCTGAACCAGCCCGATTTCGTGATGAATTTTTGGGTGGTTTCAGGTTAAAGTGCGATTTCCCGAGGGTAGAGAGCCTGATTCTGTTGAGGCTTGGGCATTTGCAGAAGAAGTGTGTGGTTTCCTCTACTTCTGTGTCGCCACAGCCTCTGCATAGGTCGGTAGCGCTGATTCTCATTTTTCTGAGATGGGCCGCCATTAAATTGTGGCCAGTAAGGACTCCAATGAGGAGTGACAGCTGTGGTCTGTGTAATGAGAGGAGTTCTTTGCTCCTTTTTGTCGTATTTGGTCCAAAGCTTTCTAGAGACTCGGCATGAGGTGATAGTATTCCACCTTGCGTTGGCCACGCTATAGAAGTCTGTAGAGATTCTGGACATGAGGAGACTGATGGGCATTAACACAGAGTTGTCCACTGATTCTGAGCCTTTTCTGGCTAGTTCGTCAGCCATTTCATTCCCGTGGATACCCATATGTCCCGGAGTCCAGCAGAGTGTAATTTCATGCCTCGTGCTGAGGGATTTGAGTTCCTCTTTGCATCTTTGACCCTGGCTATCTATGTAGTCTGTTGTTGCTGTTGCTCAGGGTGGAAAGATGTCTGCAGGCCTCGGTGATACCATAGATTTCAGCTTGGAACACACTTGCGTGGTTTGGCAGTTTCATGGGCCTGGCGATTGAAGGTTCCTCTGAGAATATACCGGAGCCCGTGCCCTCGACCATTTGTGATCCATCAGTGAAGATAGATGTGGGGGCGGGGTTAATGACCTCACTATTTGTCCAGTTTTCCCTGGAGGGAAATTTGGATTTGATATTAAGGTTGAAATCCAAGTGGGGGGCCATGTAGTCCGAAGGCTCGCTGGCATTTGACCACTTGGTTATGGTGCTGTGCCCGGTTTGTACGGCCATGTTTGTCGGAGTTGTAGGGCACTTTAGCCAGTGGAGAGGTCAAGTGGGCTTAGCCCGAGCATGGTTTCGAGGGCGGCGGTAGGTGTTGTCCTAATAGCGCTGGTCGTGCCTATGCAGGCTGGACGTTGTATCCTGGTGAGGGTGTTTAGTTTTGTGGCTTTTGCGGCCGTACGTGAGGATTGGTCTAACGATGGCGGTGTACATCCAGTGGATGATGACTGGTTTAGGACCCCATTTTTCCCCGTAGATTCTGCTGCAGGTGTAGAAAGCTATCGATGCTTCCTTTGTGCGTTCAAGAATATTGTCTTTCCAGTTCAATTTACGGTCTAAAATGCTAAATATTTCGCTTTATCAGAAATTTGGAGTTGGGCTCCGTTTAGTCTGGGTGGTACGAATCCGGGTATTTTTCTCTTATTTGTAAAGAGAACTAGTACAGATGTTTGTTCGTAAAGGCCCAGTCCGCAGTGTTTGGCCCAAATGTTCATGGCGTTTAGCGCTGTTTGAAGCAGGTTAACGACTGTGGACAGGAACTTTCCTGTCACTAGTAGGACGATGAGCCAAGCTCACGTAAAACCGTTCCATCTCTCGTTTTCAGGGCCTCAAGTTTTGACATTTCTTAAAGTTCACCTAGGAAAATCGTGGGACTTCGATCCGTTTTTATCTCATAATGAACAACTAATGGGTGCCTTCACCTTTTGACGATTGAAGGATGTAGAAATAGAACTCCGCCGTTTTTATGCTTTTAAGATATTGACGATCATTGAACCTTTGCTTACGCGAATTGAAAGTAGCTTGAAGACCTGCGAGTGTTAGGCTGGCTATGTAGCTTTTGAGAACAGCAAAGGCAACAGCGAAACATAAAAAGCAATCAAAAGACGTGACTGAACCAAGGTGGATGAAGGTCGGTATTGGGTATTGGCGAGGCCTAGTAAAGAACGTGCATTTCAAAAATCCCCTAAGGAAACTAGGGATAGGCAAAGTTCTGAGCCTGAGATTATTGAATTCGTCGTCAGCAATGTCGCACACATGTAGAACCTCCAAGCGTATCTCCTAGAAAAGTTGTTTGGGCTTCTCCTGGTTACCATTTTTGAGGTCATTCTTTACTTTGCTGCTCTAGTGGTTCTAGTAGTTACGAACTACCGTCGGGTTGCTTGAACATGAAACGGAATATAAGGCACTATTATTATAGGGTCATCTTGCACTGCGACCTAATGGTCTATTGTGCCCCCTGCTATTTCCTTGGAGAGGTTCTTTCCCTCGTTAGAGTTCCCCTCGCATCGTGATTCCATCAGAATTCTGTTCGAGGGTCATATCCTCTCGCTTTGCCTTGGCGAGAATAATTCACTTTAGAGCTCTCTCTCCAGACCAGTTTCTTTTGAGAATCTGAGTATGAGAAGCGGGTCCATGATTGGCATATCCTCAACTGATAGTTGGTACTTGCCCAGAAGATGCTCCGGGGCCCACTTGACTCGTTGCAGAATCTTCGTTTCCTTTTGTTATTCCTAGTTTCTTCAAATGCTCCCTGAGTTTGCAATGCCTCGTTAGGATTCGTAGGTTGTTCCTGCTAAGGCATATGCAGGCTTCAAATCTTTTCCGGTTATAGTGTCCCAGTAGTTTCTTAGTTTGCCTTAATGTTGTTCCAGGTTCTTGCCCTGTCTTTTTTCAAATTAAGGCACCATGGAGACATCTGTAAGGATAGCGCGGCTGATTTCAAGATGTTGTCTTAAAATTCACGATGAAGGTAAGGAACTACCACTACAACTTGATGTCGAGATGCTATCGGTGGAAATAAATGGCAGCACTCCACCAAACCCTCCGGAAGACGAAAAAGTTGGCGTTGATGGAGACATCACTTTCGTCTTCTCTATGCCTGTGGGCTTGTATATGCGTTTAATTGAGCTTGAAGATAAACCGCTACAGGATGCAAATAGATCGACGGTGGTAGTTCAACTTACCCGAGTGTAGGTCAAGAGACGAAATATTTAAAGTGTCGCCTAGTTGACGTGCGAGTTGAGGTTTACTATCAAATTTCTTACGACTGGAACGGTAGTAGCAAACATCAACTTTTCCTGAGGAAAGGCCAGATTTTCATAAGACTTATTCTCCTTACCATCTTTTGGGAAGGGATTCGTTTTCAGCTATAAGATCTTTGGATAGCCACTTGATAAGATGCCGATATCGAGGTGAGAATTACAGCGGGGGCGTAGAAGCAACTGTCAAAGGAAAAGCGTCTTTTTTTTTATTGTTCCACTGTACTAGTGAAATGAAGAATAAGATTTTTTGATACCAGATAGTGAAGAATCAAGGTAGAATATTACGCGGACGACAAGTGATCTTGGAGTCAGCTATGTTCCTTTCCGCGGCTAGCGAAATCATGGAAAATGATTTGAAGGAGGTTAACATCTGAGCTACAAAGTGTGGTCTTGCTTTATACTTTATTGAAGGAATGGCTAAGTTAGTATGGTGACCAGTGTTGAGTAAGAGCTACAGAATGAGCGCTCCACATGTAGTCTACGGACAGCACCAGTTCCTCTAACAATTGTCCTTCATCTTCACATCTAGATCTACACATGAAGGAGATCGCAGCATGCAGCGATATCAGACTCAGAGGTGAACTGCGAAACTCAACCAAATCCCTTAAGCATTCAGACCATATCAGGTCTACTGGACTAGCAGGCAGCAGCTCTTTTTTTGGTGCAGTAGTTGGAGAAACTGAGAATTTATTTATTTCTATTTTTATGTTCGGTGGCTATAGTTGCTGTTCTCCAGCGGGGCTCGAACCTACACCGGCTGCGTCACAAGCAAGCACACTACCACTATATCGTCGCCACCTAACTTTACAGGCATAGCAATATTCTTGATTCGATACCCAGAAAAATGGTAGTGTTTCCAACATTACCCCGAAATGAACATCGTCAGTAATTTTTATGTGCAATTTCCTGCAACGGCAAAATGGAATACTGGATGGATGGTTAAGGGCTTCGACTTAACACTCTCCACTGACGGTTCAAAGATGAACTCTGTGTTTTCGGAAAGTTCAGACATCTCAAGATCCTACGGACTTTTGGATTCTACCAGTGTTTTTCAAGCAGATTTTGGAATCTCCGAGAAGCTTACATTCATACCAAACTACACACGAACACAACACAAAACATAGCTCTCTTCATTGATAGTCTCTCCCTTATGAAAGCCGAATCAATGGCACCATACCCTCTAAACTAATACAAGCCTCTTTAAACGGTTAGTAAGACAACCCTGATTTTGGTTCCAGGCCCAGCGATATTGAGGTTCAGCCCTTCAGTGCTCATTTGTAGAAACACATCCTTCCGTTCATTGAAGGCAAAAATCAAGGCTGACTAACTGCTTGATATAAAGAAAAAAATGTGGCCCAACTACAACAGTGAAAAATAAAGACGATCTCCTAAATAGAGCCCACGCAGACATCCCTAGATGAATAATGATTTGTACGAGACATTGGCCGATGGGAGATCCTTCAGCCAAACTAGGCATCTTCCATGCCATACACTGCCGCAGTTACAATGATGCGACTGAAAGGAAACTATGAACTTAGATGCAGCAGAATAGGAACTATAGGAACTACATATTGTGGGTGCCGTAGTTTAGTTACTGGTATGATAAATAGAGGCTAGAAGTTCCAATCCCGAAACCAGCTTCGTATTCAAGGACTTAGTGGCCAATAATGCCACCACTCCAAAATCCACACCAATTAATCACTTTTTAAAGATGTGTAAGCTTCTCTATGACTAAAGACTATTTTGAGACCAAAATCGACGTTATTTTCCCAACTCATTTAAAGTCCGAAGGGATTACGGAGCGGACGGTCATTTTGCTTTAATTCCAGAATAAGTTGGACCTTGTAAGCAAGTGACTCGATGACTTATGTTCAGTTGCTGATCTGTGCGACGAGTTGAGGTTCTTGGGGTTTTACGCGCACTATAGGCACCAACGCGGGCGCCGTGGCTCAAGTGGTGAGTGCGTTAAATCGCTAAGCGGGAGGTTCGACGTTCGAATCTCAGAAAAAAGTTTTTTCCCAGTCCTACCTCTCGCGAGTGTCTGAAGAATGTCTGAGAGTAACAACTGTCACGAGAAAGCTTTTCAAAAACAAAACATAGTCTCGGATATGTCTCTAAATTGTATGGGCATCAACAGCAATTTTTTTCGTTTCAGTGCACCGGACAGGTATCTGTATCGGACAAACAAGCGGACAGCTTTGGTACGTATGTACAAATCTCAAACACAAATCGCTCTATGCACCGAAATGGCGGCACCGGATCTCGGGTCTATGATCCCCATGTTCAGCGTGCGGCAGCGCTTGGAAAATTTCCTACCATCGTCCAAGCAGAGGTACGGCCTTTAGTTCGTATATAGTAGGACCAAAGTTCTGGAATTTTCTCGACCTCCTTGATAGTCTCACGGTCACAAACCATGGATCCCTGGGCACCGAGCCTTTTAGGAAAATAAACGAGCTATCGTGCGAGGAGAGGTGCTGAGCACTCCCTCGTCGGCCCTGAGCTCTACTTCAGACTACTATCCAGCGGTATCCACTCCAAAATCAAAACGACGAGAAGCTAAAAGCCTCGCCGAACTATGGACCAATCAAAGGCGCTTACGGCAAGCGAAAGAGTTCAGAAAAACAGACCAAGAAAACGGCTTGAGCTCAGCAATGAAGATTTGTGAACACTAAGAGGCTCAGGTGCAGACATGTGCAGAGTCTGCGGTGAAGAAAAAGAAACAGTAGAACACATTCTTTTGTGAATGCCCAGGTGCCCCAAAAAAACGCTAACTTTATCTAACGCCGGTATCGGTGGGCCCAGCGGAAACTTGGAACCTGGAACCGAGTACATTTATTGAGGTTTACTTTGGTTAACCATTATGTCAGCACAATAGATCCCAAAGCAGTTGCGCCCCAAACCACGTATCGCATCGTATTGTTTACCGAGAAGGTTTGACACCGCGTACACATAAGGTAGTACTTCAAGTACGTTAGTGTTAACAGCGCCAAAATAACACGCACTTCAAATAGATACCAACAGATGGCGCATAATAAGTTTTTTAACTCACGGCGCCTCATTGTTGTCGCATATGGCGGTACACTCAGAAGAGTGGGAGTAGGTACCCATCAAAGATTTCTGCATCGAAGATTACTTACTTACTGAGCTCTGGCGAGTACTTCTGAACGACTTGTCAGGTCTTAATAGATGCGTTTCTGGGTGCCAGGGTTCCACGATTAAGACTAGTCTTCTGAGTGGTTTGAGGTGCCGGATTTCAATGGTGGTTCCACATGTGGAAAACCATCTTACCTAACTTAGGCAGATGTCAAAATGTCTGGATTCTATTCAAGCACATTTTACCAATAACTGCGAGGACCAAAACCACCTCTTAACTGCTCCTTTATGGCCTATTCAGTTGCAGATACATCTGGATGTGCGTAGCGGGTGTAGTAGACTCATCCTTATAACCCGTTGGATGGATAAATTGAGGATATCACGTGTATTTTTTTATGAGCAAATGAAATGGATACCATTTCAGGATATCACCGAATATCCTTAGATTTGATATCTGTTTGTCGTCTGTTTATGCCAAAAAAAAACAAAAAAAAAGAAGCCAAACGTGTACATTTATCACGATGTGTTATTCCATTAATTTTTGTTGTTGCTGTTGTTGTTGTAATGCATGTTGTGTATAATTTGACATTCAATTTGCATGCTCACTGTGTATGATATGCTTTACGCCACACAGTGCACGCATTTTGTTGTCGTACTTTATTTTGCATTTCATGACCGCCGATTACACCGTCACTCTACACATGTGTACTCACACATTAGACATATAAATTTCCACACACACGGAGACCCTTGACCGAAAAATCAAAATATTGTTGCACGTTGAATGAAAGGTTTTTTTTTTTTTTTTTTTGGATTTTGTTTATAGAAACGTTGTTATTCTACGTAAAAAAAAAAATTTCTGTTGTGCATATTAATACGTGAAATTTATTTTATTTATTAGACAGAAGCCTGTGGATGGATACAAACATTTGGCGTAACAGACCATATGGGGACCAGGGCATAGCTTCTCGTGACCATTCCTGTCACGTGTGTTATGTTTTTGTGCACAAATGGAAGACACCTACTGCTGAGAGCCGCATCCAAAAGGTGATGGAGAAGCTCCTCATGGCAGTTATTAGTCTTGGAGGCTTGTCAGAGATTCGTGGAAGATGATTCCGTAGAAAAAACTTTTTTTTGTGTTTCCAGGAGTTCGAACTTCGATCCCCCAACGCACTAACTACTGAATTACAGTGCTACTTCGGTTGGATGGAGATTTTAACTTTGTATCTATGTGTGTTTTTTTTATTGATTTTTAAGAGTTTTAAACTACAAGGAAACACATTAAACGGGTACTTGAGGGCACCAGTAATGCTTATGGTTATCGGTTTCGAAATGTATCTACAAAAATCGTTGAAATTTTATTTACACTCACAACGATTTTGCACGAATGGACGGTGATCGCTTTTGGAGACGATGTTGCCATAATAGTCTCAGGATAGTACCTTTATATGTGTCTTAAAAAAAGCCTACAAAACGCTTTAACTAAGCTAACTAGATGGGCAGTTCGGTGTGGTTTGAGAGTGAATACCCAAAAAAAAATTTAACTGGTACTCTTTCCAAGGACACTCCGTTCCGTTCGTCTACTCTCCTTCTTTTAATAATATAAGCAAAATATTTGGGTCTCATTATAAAAGCAAAGTAAGCTAGGAAAACCACAGTAGCAGATAGCAAAAGAAAGCTGTCGGGCAAGGGGTTTGCAACCTCGCATAAGATCGATACTCACGAGTTCTTGTCTGGTGGATAGCCTTAGGCAAAGTCATAAGCAGCGATTTTTTAAGTAAAGTCTAAGGATCAGCTAGTTTGTACATAATCGAAGCACCTCGTATAACCTACCGAAGCATTCCTGCTAAATGGCATCTATTGGAGCCGTTCGCCTTGATGCAACCTCACAGAGGTCTGGAAAAGGTTTTAGCCACGCCTCCATTCTGAATAAATTCACAGTCTCTAACGAAAGCATAGACTACACTATTCCTTGACTAAGCTTTTGACAAACACGTCCAAGTCCCTATTCCCTGCTAGATAATCCGAGGAAGAAGATATCTTTTTGGAAAAGAGTCGATTCATTTCTATATCGTCGCGACGCGACGGCTCAAAAGTCAAAGACGGAGTTGGTGGAGGTGTTTTATCTGATAGGCTTCATGTTAACCTCTCCTTACGTCTCCAAATTTTTGCAGCATGTCCGCAGAGCTTGTCTTTTTGAATAGTCGTCCAGCAATCAAATCCATGGAATCGATCTCTCTATTTTCATTAACAGTTCTAAACTGCCGACCGCCTCTAATTAAGATGCCGGCCCAGTTCAATATTAATTTCTAATCCTTTTCTGCAACGTGCTTGAGCTCCCTCCAAGTCATCCGCAATGATCTAGATTCCTCCTGGACTGTCCTTCTCCATGTCTGCCTAGGCCGGCCAATTCGTCTGCCTAATTGGCTAAGTGGATTCCACTGCATGACGTACATACTTCGCAATGGAACTGACTTCGCGCCGTAGGGTGTGAGCCAATCCACTGCCAGTTCCTCCTCCGTATTTTGACATCTATTGGCTCCTGGCCCGATACCGCGTTTAGTTAGTCGTTCAATATACGCTTCGGCAGGAAGATCCTTAGGATGTTACGAAGACATCTATTTATGAAGGCTTACAGTACTGTTTCCACCTTTGAATAGAATAGTCTCAGCTTGATTTTTGTGCTGAAAACACAGATTTTAGACAACATACCGAACGCACCCTCTGCCTCACTAATTCTGCTGTCCACATCCAGTGCGGTACCACCATCTTCCGAAACTATGCTTCCTAAATTTAGAAAGCTGCTTATTTCCTCGAGTTGAGCGGCGCTGGTGTTTTGAGAAGTTGAAGTTGGGTTCCAGGACATAGGGATAGTTCTTGAAATTCTAGGACTGACGAACTCGTCAGATATGGATGAACTACCACTCTTCCAAGCGTACCCTAAGTATATCGCTTGCTACTTGCAAACTCAAATTTAAGCTGAATACTATCGGGGATACAAATTTTAGGTGCTCAAGTTGTGTAACATGTCTGCGACAAAATAGATTTACCAAATCCGGATCGAAAACGCTTTAAGAATGTGATTTCTCTCAGCAGATTGCATATTGGCGCTACAATAGGTCTCATTACTGGTCACTGTGTGTTGTAGTTACTGTCTTTAGAAAGATTCTTAAGTCGCCTTTCGGATGTGGCTATCAGTTGCAGGTCATGCACAACTTGAATGGTTGCCAGAAGCTAGACCCTGGTTCACAAACGGTTTGTTGCGCCAAGTATAGGGTTACCCAACGAGAGGTGTCATTTTAAATGAATAGAAAAACGCAACATTTTTATGAAAAGTGGTGATATTTTTACTTTTATCTAAATAACAAATTCTGAGGTTAGTAATGAAATACAATATCTGCCAAATGCCAGCCTCGGCTCTGCCTAAAAATAGTCGTTCTTTGGATGAAATTTTTCCTCACAATTTCGGATAATTGCGGCTGTTTTTTTGCGAATAAGCGGAAGGAAGTATCAGTCCTTTCAGTGCATGAATAGTTTTTGGAGCAGTGGAGTAGAATTTTTTTTCATATAGCCCCAAAGGAAAAAGTCTGATGGTGTTAAATCGCCTGATCTCAGCGGCCAATTGAAGTTTCCATTTCCAGAAATTACACGCCCAGGAGATTTGTCACGCAATAGAGCCTTTGTTTCACCAGCTGTGTGGCATGTGGCACCGTCCTGTTGAAAATAAACGTCTTCCACGTTCACAGCATCAATTTTAGGCGAAACAAGTCAGTCAACGTATTTTGGTAACGCAATTCATTCACTGAAATGGTCGCACCAACATCATTTTCGAAAAAGGATGGCCCACTGTCACTGCCAGCCCAAACACCGCACCAAACTGTCACTCGTTGTGGATGGAGAGGTTGTTCCACTATTTCTCTTGGGGTTTTGGGGACCTAGATGCGAGAGTTTTGTTCGTTTAGGTACCCAGATAAATGGAAATGACCCTCATCACTCCGAATAGTTTTGTGTAAAAAATCGTGATCTTGTTCATTCATTTCCAGTATACAATCAGCGAAAGTATGGCGTTTTGCTGGCTTCAATTCTTGTGCCAATTGGACCTTGTAAGCATGTAGCCCAAGATCTCTATGCAAAATGCGGTGCAAAGTGGTTGTGGATAGGCCCAATTCCTGTGATCGTCTCGAAATAGACCCACGTGGGCTTTCAGTCAAACTCTCAGCTACGCGGCGATATTTCAGCTGACCTTGCCCGTCAAAGACGAATTTAAGCCTTCACATCAATAACCTGTCCGAGACGTTCAGATTTATGAATTAAATTCACCATAGCTGAACAAGAATGCGCCAAAATGATGACCAAAAGTAGTGCGAATTTTACGAAACGTTCCCGCGATATTTTCACCGTTTTTGGAGTGAATTTTCACTATTTCAACACATTGTGTGAGTCTGTATCGATCCATATTTGACAACCTCCTAGTTTTGCCTATCAAAAGTCAACACAGTGACAGTTGAATGTTGAAAGTCAACAATGGCGCGAAATTTGAAATGACACCTCTTGTTGGATGTATGGACAGTTGTACCTGTCCAGCTCTGTCCTACGTAAGGAAGCTTCAGCTAGAAGCTTTCTATTACAACAATCTAGGCGATCTGAGAAAGACTGATATTAAGAGCCTTTTACACTTCATCAAAAGCCCAAACTGGTTTACCAAGTAGGTAGGGAAATTGTCTAAGTGAGTTGGCTAAAGCTGGTTGCCACTTCAACCTAACCTACAACGATTTTGGAGGAAATAGTACGAGTGTATCTGTTTCTTGTTCATGAAATTTCTAATCAGGTACTGAATTCCCTTTTCTCAATTTGAATGAATCGAAAACATTTCCAAGTGACCGGCACTCGTTCAGAATAAAGACATCAAAACAACTCCTTCCTGCTGCACTTCATTTCACATGGAGAACATAAATTCATTTAAGGACCACATTTCTGTATTCACATTCTACTCGACGCACTTAAAAGACAGGGATTCTAAGGTTTTTCATTGTAATACTGCACCACTTGTTGCACACTGCATCTGGAGTGCCTAAAATGTCAAGTGCTCAGGTAGGCCATAAACCGACCTACTCTGGCCTGGAAAAAGGATACGAGTTTCATTTCTGGTTGTGGTTATGGTTTTTCTCATCATCACTTGTGGTTACTCCTACGTTGCATTGCATTCATAAGTGACCGTCAGTTATTACTGATTTGATGATGATCTTCAAGTGGCGAAGCCTTCCTTGTTTAGTGTCTACCGCCACCGCACTGTCGACGATGATTGCATCCTAAGTGGTGGTCGGAATGTGATGAAAAGAGTTGCTGATGTTCGAACATGAGAACTGCGAGTGTCTCTTTTGGGTTCTGTAGAAAAAGAAAACGCTAATGTATCTCTAAGAGACACAGTTGCGAGCAACAGATGTGTGACATTTGTATTTTTAGATACTTTAGCTAATTCAATTCGGGATAAACATTGGCATTGAATGTTTCACTCACGCGAAGGCATATGTCTTTCAAATGACTTTAGTTCGGAAAATATTATTTTCATTCGATAAATTTGATAAACACATCTATCAGAAGTGAGAGGAAGATATTATCGATTTCCGGGTATTTTAAAATTATTTTGGGTGTTAAGGCTACCAGTAAACAGGAAGGCCTTCACGAATACCCAACATTTTGACAGCAATTAGGTTGACAGGTGCTCTAGTTGACAGGAAGCTGTCTAGCTTAGACTACCGACGAGTCCATTGTGCCCATTAATAGACTCCTGAAAACCTAAATTTCTCAGGACTTTGCTCAGCTCAATATTTCTTAGATCATGTAGCTTCCACGAGTGTGCTTTCTTTTGGTAGCTAGTACTGGACAATCACATAGCAAGTGCCGAATGGATTTTACTTCATCTTCGTCCCTGCAGTTCTTACAGAAGTCGTTGTGGGGTAGTCCTTGTCGGACTGCATGATTGCCTATCACACAGTGTACGACGCCGACAGATACATTCATGAGATCTGCAGATCTCTTTCTGTCATAGACTGGCCATAACGATTTGGCTATGGCACATGTATCTAATCGATACCAACGCCTGTTAGTTTCTTCGTTAGACTCAATGTCCATTTTTATGTTCAAAGTGCTAAGTGGTGTGCTAGCTTGAAGGTTAGGTTAGGTATATGGGTATATGGTTACGTAGCTCATCTAACTCTGAGAAAAAATTACTGTCAATAGTACCATTACTTTTGTGGGCCATAGCAGGACAGTCACAAAGCAGGTGACGAATAGACTCTATTCCTCCTTCATCCCTGCAGGTAATAATGTAGTCATTGTAGGGTAGACGTAGACGAGATGCACAGTTTCCTATTGCACAGTATCCGGTCAGGGTGCCAGTGGCAATGCGAATGTCCTTGCGGCCTAGCTTTAGCAGATTGACATACCTCTTCTTATCGTAGACCGGCCTCGACGACCTACTTATAGCGCATGCGTCTAATCGACACAAGCGTTTATTAACTTTATCGAGAGACGCTATGTTTATTTCCCTGTGTGGTCTACTAGGCGATATATGTATGTACTACCCTCATGTAGAGCATGTGAGGGTTGCATATCCGAGCCTTTTCTGGCGAAGTTACATGCTTTGTCGTATCCGGAGACATTCACATGGCCCACACCCAGCACAGTGACTATATCTTATTCAGTTTTGATTTACATCATTTTACGAGCTTGGACCTTACCGATGTTGATTGCAGCGCCTTTATGGCGTCTTAGCTATCAACATATAGATGCTGATAAATTTCCCTGAAATATTTTCCTCCATAGTCACATGCACAGCTTGTTTTATTGTAGCAACTTCGGCTTGAAAGACACTAGAACCATTCTTTAAACCAAAAGAGCGATTTGTATTCCGAACCTCATAGTAGACGCCAGCTTCTGTATCGGTATCCTTCTTGGATTCGTCAGTATAGATACCTGTTCGTTCTCGGGTCAAACTCTTCGCTCATTGCACTCATCTCTGCTAGAAATCCTGATATAGAATTTTCGACTGCACTGAGAGAGTGGCATAATGTAGTCCGTTTCCGTCTGGAGTTTTGGGTAACACCACCGACGTGGAGACGTGTCCATAGGGCTTTGCTGTCCAGAGACCAGCAACTTAGTGAAGTTTTAGTTGCCGAGTTTGCACAGTAAATGTCCATCGGAAGAAGATACAATATCGTTTCCAGAGCTGCTGTAGGCGTTGATCTCATTGATCCCGTCACTCCAAAGCAGCCTGTCCTTAAAACTTTTGAGACGCTTTCAAGATTACATTTCTTCTCGAACGATTTCCATCGTTCCACCGTGATCTCACCACCGCAGTGCACATCTAGTGTACGAACTTTGGCTTGAACCACTGTGTTTTATCGAAGGCCCTTCTATGCCAAATAGGCACTTGATCACGCCCACATTCTGAGAGCTTTTCAAATGTCTGTTCCAGCTGTTCTGACAGTAGTCAATCCTGCCAACCGAACTTCACAACACACTGTCGATTATTTGTGGCTCTATTTCGTGAATGGATAGGTGAATGTTTTCCTTGCATCTATCAATTGTGTATGGATGGTAACAACGGTCCTGAACAGTTCCCCATAAAAAGTTCAACTGCGTTAAATCGAAGCTGCACGGTGGCCAAGCCATATCTCCAAGAAGCTTCACTTAGTGCCCAGCAGTGGGGTCCTTTCCGAGTCCAAATCCTTGAGTTTTGGACACAAACAATAATTTATCGTGTTTCCGTAGAGCACGATAACATGATTGCCAGCTTTATTTTCAAAGAAGCAGGGACTAATGAAGCCACCACTCTAAGGCCCACACCAAAACCACTCTTTGAGAATGTATTGGCTTCTTTACGACTACGAGTGGATTTTTAGAACCCCAAGTCCTATATTTGCTTTACCTCCTCCTCTTGCTCCTTTACCTCCGATATTTGCTTTAACTCTTGACCTTGCTAGCATATAAAGGCACGGTCCTTTAAAATATTCATCTCAGAGAAGTGCGGCTGTTGTTCAGTTGTTTTGCTCTGCGAGAAGTTGAGGTTCTAATGTTTTCAGACACAAGTTTGATTCTTTTTTACCGCAGAGGCCTGACATCATATATCATCGCCACATTTGAACCGCATTAGTGTTGCCAGCGTCGAAATAGCACCTACCTTACTGAAGGTTACAGGCTACAGAACGCGGAATATGTTCTGACGGAATGCCAGAAGTACACAAGGGCTAAAAGGATCCTGGAAAGGGCCAGTGACACCAAGAAGCTTAATAGTGTTCATACTGACGTCGAGCGAAGCTTGGGAGACTGCAAGTGAAGTAATCACTAGAAGGATGCAGCAATTGTGCATAGAAGAACGAGCAGCGGGAAGCGCAAGAAACGAAGAAACTGCTAGCTCTGACAGTTAAGAAGGAAGTAACAAAATGCCTGGTGGTGCCACAGGTGGGAAACAGGACAGAGCAATAGAAGGGTTTTTTCTTAGCCACCTAGATATGCAGGAGCATGGAGTTGGCCATAGCTCGTAGTGTTGGCTACAGAGCATCCACAAAAAAAGAACGCTTGATGGGCAACTTTTGGTACAAACAGAATTCCAGGCTAATATCTAGGAGGTGAGGTTATGTAAAGCAGTACTTTCAGAGAATTTTAATGGACCCATTCCCCCGCTTACAAAGCTAAACATTTGCCTGCTGAATTCCACGAGTTTTCTGTAATCGATGTCATCTGTCTCCTCCAGGTTTCTACCAGGGAAGCTCTGTACCAAGATGTTTCATTCCAGTGTGAGCTATTCTAATATCGTCAACAAAGGATTTATCATTGCTGTAGCTGCTTATGTCCCTCCCTTATGGCCGAACTGACAGAACTACTAAGATGGTGGTCCTGATTCTTTTAAAAACAAACGAAATAGATGAGTTCACACATATCCTATCCCATAGCATTCAGTATCGACTAGTAATACGGCATTGAAAACCTGCCGCGATCCAGTTTTAAATCACTTTTAGTGTAGAAATCTTAATTAAATCCTGCGATCTGGTATCAAACAAGATTCTTTTGCCCTGTCACCTTATGTCAAATTTAGCACCTTTATTCTGGTATTACATCGTCGTAAAGCTATCTTAACTGCAACCCATAACAATTTCTTTGCCATTTAAAACCGATTGCCACAGTTAGGCCATAATTTGTAATCAAAATCTCAACCTCGACTTATCCGTTTAACCCAGGATAGCGGCTGAATGTAATAATTTCTCAAAAATTCCATTCCAGTGCGTAGAAAAAAACAACCAGCAACGCACCGGCTGCGAATGCAATTGGCTTGTAAATTAATTAGTTTATCTGATCTCCAAGTGGCCAAAGAATCAGTTCAGAGCTGGAGTAGAGCCAGAACTCAACGAAGTGAGAAGAAAAGCAGAAAAATAAAGAAAAACTCCATACCACACTGTGGTTGCACTGTGAAAATGTAGTTCGAGGTTTTTCTGCGGTTGTTCTCTTTTACCATATCGGTCCAAAGTGAAGTGTTGTTGACGCACACAGTCTGTCGGTCGATGTCAAATACATTAACTTTCGATTTCGCTTTTGGTATTTCCTTTTGACGGGGGGTTTTTCTTTCAAACGTCGCAGATGACATTAGCCCAGTTCGATGGGAACAAAAATCAGTGGGTAATACCCGACATCTTGTTATCGAATTTCGATTTACTGCGATATCGATAGGCCAGTTGACATTCAAATAAGAATCAGATTCTAACAGAGGGTTCGTTGTACACACCCCGATGAAAGAATATCAGAATCTTCCTGACCAAGACTTCCATTTCTAGTTTCAATGCGCTATTAATAGTCAGTTATCGATCATCGGGTAGAACACTGACAGGAGAATTCATCAGTTTAAATGGCTCCGCTGTGGTGGCACTGTACATATATCGGTGGTGAGGACTGTGGTACCTGTTTGACACACGACTGGCAAGTGGCAGCCAGTGTCAACATTTGTGTATCTGTTGTGCGGTTTCCTTCTGAGGTTTTTGTCTTATTCGCATGAATTCACTTCAACGGAGAGGGGCACCAGCAAACGTCAATCGTGAAATATTTCTTGTTGCTGTACGCCAATTGCTTGCAATGTCATTGTTTTGTTCGCCGCGCGATTTTTATCTATCGACACACAGGGCAGACAAATTTAGGTCGATTGTCTTGAGAGATCACTCTCGAGGTGTAACACACCCGTTTTTATGGCCGCGTGTGTGTCTGTATATAAATTTCACCTTTTTTTTTTCGCAACAAATTATGTTTGTTGTGTGCGTCTGGTACTTTTCCTAATGTGATGTAATAATTTCTTTATGCTTTCGTATTTTTTTTTTATTTAACTTTAAAAGTCGGTTAAGGTTATGAACGATGAGGTACACTCAAAAAACTTATGAAAAAATGGTTTTCAGGAAAAAAAAAAAATCAACGACCAAGCAATATTGCTTCCTAAAACCGACAATTCCTTCGGGATACATTAAAAAAGGGGCGTTCCCCGGAATAAAATTTGTATGCCGCGTGAGGATGTCCACAGAAAACGAAAAGGAAACCCGATTTTTTTTTTTTGTTTTTTGAATGGGAACGCGTAAAAGATACACGGTAAGTAACACAAACAAAAAAAAAAGGATACACTCGTATATTTTTGGAGCAAGGCTAATTGTCATTCCGTGTTTAACCACATTTTAATGATCTCTCTCCAGTGGTGTGTCATGTCATCAAGAAAAGGGGATGAAAATTGATTTTTGTTATAAAGTATCTTGCGGAAAAGGAAGATATAAAATTAAATTATTTTAATTATGTGTGTGTGGTGTGTGTGCGCATGAGGTAATGCACATTCAATGACAAGTTGTGTTACAAGGAATTGACGACGCACAATGGGGTGTCGGTGGCATTTTCAATTGAATTTAAGTAATCGGTGGATGACACTTTAAAGAAGCGAACCATGAGAGGATATTTGGAGGTTACGTTTGTTTACATGTGGAATACATAAATTGTTTACGGCAAGTTCATGTGGAACGCATAATTAAAGGACTATTCATATCAGCTGAAGAATTTTACGGACACATCCAGTGTTGCTCAAGGGTGGACTGTGTCTTGGTTTCTATGTAAACTAAAACCTTCAATATTTTTCAATGATCATGCCTTTATTGAGGAGACTACACCTTCCGATTATTTATGGAAAACAATTCCACTGAAATGGCTTACTCGTCAGTAGCCCATCCTGTCAACCCAATTATGTACACGGTCGCTTGCTTCTGGCTCTGTTCCCTGAATAACTCGATGGATGTTTTCCTTGAACACATCATTTTCTTTTAAAAAGTTTTTTCATGGTTCCACCTCGAATGCCCAACAAGCATCCGAGAGTAAGAAGAAGAAGAAGAGTAGAAATCACCTCATGACAGCGAGAATAAAGGCTCTGGACCACATACTGTCTGATGCGCCAAATGTTTGCATTTTGCATCTTTTTTTGTAGATCGTTGGATCCTTAACTGTTTCACATAAAAAGAAAGTTCAATCGCAACTGCACGGTGGCCCAGACACATCCCCAAAAAGGCTGTTAACACGGTTGCCGCACTTTAAAATATCGATCATTTGACGGCGGTTGTAGTTCCTGTTAGAACCAAAGTCCGTCAAAGCTCAAAACCTCCAATGGCGGCCACAAACAATAATTTAGCACTCCGTTCACTTTAAGGCCTTAATTTTTAAAGGAGTAAGGACAAGTGATACCACCACTCCAAAACACACTCCGAAGAACTGGATTCTCCACGGCTACGTCCTAAAGATTTGCTCTCTGACATTGACTCAGGAATAATAAGGAGGTTCGTTTGATCTTCTCATTTTTGGGACCAAAATCGACTCTATTGTCCAACTCTTTTTAAGGCCGACACAGAGAAGCGGATAGCCATTTGGATTCGCCTCTTGAATGAGTTGGACTTCATAAGCAAATAATCCGAAGCATTTATGCAATATTCACGTCAGAGAAGTACGACTAATATTCCGTCGGTCAGCAGTGCGACGAGCTGAGGTTTCACGCACATTTTGGGCACTAGCTGCAATTTTTCATCCAGGTGGACCAGACGAGCACGGGGATAGCTTTCATTATTCATAAGCATTCTACATTTAAGAGCTTGCCCTACATATGTACATATTTCCGTACACCAGCCACTGAACGAGACTGACCCGATTGTGTCCCGATTACACACAGCTTCTGCCACACAATGCTCAATTTAGAAATAATTTTTAACTATTTCCCGGTGCTGCTCTAGAGAAAAATTATCCATTTCCTACCGCGGAGGCTTGGTACTATATACCTGTTAATAATTGAAACACGTTAATGTTGCCAGCGTCAAAAAACTGCGTACTTTAATAAGAAACCAACAAATAGCCTACCCATTTCAACTGATGAAAATTAGTGCTACTTGCTCCGTAGAGGGTAACAATATTAAGATTTACTTCTCGATCGAAAATCTATTTCACCAGCTGACTCTTAAGTATTTTTTGGTCGTGAACAAAAATATTGTGAAGGTAAAATGGGCTTAGTGGCTGCCTTGAAGACCTCACTCAATCCTGTTACCACTTTCACAATAATTTGAAAATCCAAGTCCTCTCTAGAAATCACTCGAAAGGCTTAGATCACTGATTCTAGTTTGGATCCGAGTCAGAATGGGATTAGAGGAACTAAGATCGCCGATAATCTTCCTAAGCAAGGCTGAGGAAAGGACTCAGGAGGTTTGCTATGTTTTCCTGCGTTCTCAGGTTTTTCACTCGTGGTTGGTGTTTCTTATGAGCACATCTACTATATGACTATGAACGTTTACAGATTATCTACAAAGATTCCCTAGGTCTATAAGAAGTCCGTCTGGTAAGAAACATTGCCTCCACGCAATGCAATCTGCAATAATCACAAAAATTATAACAAAGACTCACACCCCATTGATAAAGCGTATCGGACCATGAGATCGCATACTCCATTCTAACATTGAAAGTGAAACGAAGTCTACTCAGGAAGTCTCAAAGGTAACGCCTTTTACATAGCCATCAAGAGACCGCTCACTGCAACAGACGGATTTTGTAAGCACCAACAGGCCACAAAGTGCCCTCTGGACAACCAAGCCCTAGTGCACTGCAAGCTCCTGACAAATATAGACTGAACTAAGCGACAAACACCGAAGGACGACATGGGCTCTACCCACTTAAGCCGTAAGGCATGGGACTTGCTTAGAAAGCTTGGAGTTGGAAATGAAAGCAGCACGTGAAATTCAGCAGGTAACACCAGCATGAACGAGAATTAAAAAGAAAAAAAAAAATACGATCTACATCCCTGAGCACCCAAACTCAACTTAGTCCATTAAAGTACCGAGGATAAAACTCGGAAATAGCAACTACCTTGTCCTACGACAGGACGGTCAGAGCAACGAGTTTTGATTCAACTCAGGACATCGCCCAAAATAATAGAAACGAGAACACTTCCACAGTATTTTAGAACACCTAAAATCATCGCGTTGCTAAAGCTTGGAAAATCTGCACTTATAGACTTCCAGACGTTTGGTTACCAGTTTGCCTTCTAAGATTGTAGTGACCTACTTTAGGCGCAGAATCAGATTGAACGCTGACTATGGCCCCAAAAAATGCAGAATATCGAAGGACTAACACAGGGATTTGTGCTGTGCCTAATGCTGTGGAACATAAAGTCATGCATCATCTTAAGGTTCTTTATTCCCGAGGAGCCAACAAGCTAGATTTAGAAAAGCTAGAACAGATTTTCAATGAAGTCATAAAGGATTGCACGCAAGTCATCACAACGGGGAAGCGGTACTCATAAACAAGACACAAAATTGTAGATTTGTAGTCATCTTTACAGTCGGCTGCCATGAAATTAAATATAAATCACGCATTAAGTGTCTGAGAGTCCTTTAAGGAGAATTATAGTTATGTATGCTAGCCACAAATCCTGCCTTTGAATACCATATTGCCTCCCAATACACGAGGACCGAAACACAGACCAAGACAGCTATTAGTGAGAGTAGTTAACTCCACCTCCTGTGCACTTCATTAATTTGAGCCAGGGCAACAAGAATCAAATGTTGCGACCACCAAAACCGTACTGAACATTTTCCTGAAATTCAGTTTATGTATGTACGTGTGTCAAGCCGGCACACGTGTTCGAGCTTTGACTGTGCCCAACCAACACCTTGATTCTCTGAGTCTGACAGGACTGCACTATGAGACGTATTTACGAGTAATTTGATCGTCAAACAATCATGCACATTCAGAGCTTCGGTCGGACATGACCGCATGGCATTCATGTTGCACCTTGACTACATGCTTTATGTTGCAGTCTTTACTCAAAGCGGGCCGTCAAACTTTAGATACATTATAACCATAGCTTAACACTATCTTTGGTTGAAGTCTCCACTTTTGTCAACTTTTTTATGACAGGTGTAGAAACTTATGGATGCGTTCTACACTTTGAGTACGACTGCTAGGTACTTACCGCTGGGGGATTTAAGCAAGTCATTTGTTGTCTAGCCGTGAGGAATAGACGTAAAGGCTCAAGTATAACAGTCGAAAGCAATCGGAAGCTTATGTCAAAATTCTACGTTACGTTTTCTTCCGCACTGTCAATAGCTCAAAATTCCCATAACAGAAATATGGGAACTAAAGCGATTGACACAGCTGCTAAAGTCGAATGGGGTCGCTTGTTCCTTGTATTCGCCCAATTACGTACGTCGTTGTACGCACCCATTCTACGTTTATAGTTCGGCCTTAACTCTCACGGAATAGCAAATATTAAATCCCACTACGTACGAAAAATAAGTCAAAATGGGAATCCTGCCAGCCGGAAGGGTAACTCCATCAAGGCCATTTACCCATACTGGCATAGATTATGCTGGCCCCATTCAGGTCCTGATACCCAAAGCACGAGGAAACCGAACAACAAAGGGTTATAGCGCAATATTTATCTGTTTAGCGACCAAGGCAGTTCACATAGAACTATTAAGCGATCTCAGCTCCGCCGCCTTCATAGCAGCTATAAGGCGTTTTACATCAAGACGAGGAATGTGTGCACACTTCTACAGCGATAATGTCACCAATTTCGTCGGAGTAAACAAGGAAATCCAGAGCCAGATGTCAGATGCAATCAAACAGTCGGAAGCA
Source organism: Blera fallax (assembly GCA_946965025.1). Taxonomy (NCBI): domain Eukaryota; kingdom Metazoa; phylum Arthropoda; class Insecta; order Diptera; family Syrphidae; genus Blera; species Blera fallax. The sequence continues at coordinate 54,764,729 of OX337245.1, forward strand.
GATGCATCGAAAAAACTTGTGCTGGATGGTATCCAATGGCACTTTATACCACCTGCTTCACCTCACTTCGGAGGACTGTGGGAAGCAAGAGTTAAATCGCCGAAATACCATTTAAGGCGGGTAATCAGTGACACCACGCTTATGTTTGAAGAACTCTCCACCCTGCTAACCCAAATAGAAGCTTGTTTGAATTCCCGACCGCTAACAGCAATCAACAATGACATCGATGACACCGCAACATTAACTCCTGGTCACTTTCTCATTGAAAGTGCACTCAACGCTATACCTGAACCTATCATTGACGAGTCAAAAAGCCATCGTTCACGTTGGCTATTAATACAAAAGTCTTCCCAGGACTTTTGGAAGATTTGGTCATCGGAATATCTTTCACAACTACAACAACAAACCAAGTGGAAACGAAAGGAAGTTAACATAAGCATTGGTGATGTTGTTGTTGAACTACTTGGATAATGGGCATCATAACTGAAGTACATCCTGGGAAAGACAATGAGGTTCGCACTGCTACAGTGTTCAGCAACAGAAAATACATCAAGAGACCAATCACCAAACTGTGCCCTTTACCCATTGAAAACGAGCAAGAGACGAAAGTGGGAGGAACTCCGCCAAGATATAAACAGCGACCGCTGGGGGCTTGGTTATAAGGTGGCGATGCGTAAACTTGGGGCATTTTCCAACAGCCCTAAAATCAGGTCCTCAAAAATGAAGGAGATAGTGGACACACTAATCCCGACTCACCCGGTCAGACCACCCGACACCTTCTCCATACAACCTAAGGAGGTTCCTCTGTTCACCGAAGAAGAACTGATCTTGGCAATATGTTCAACAGCTGCCTCATAGACGGGATCTTCTACAAGAACTGGAAGAAACAACGGTTGGTCCTAATCAGCAAGGGAAAGGGAGACCCGGAATCGCCATCAGCCTACCGGCCGTTGTGTATGCTGGATACAACGGGGAAGCTCCTGGAGAAGATGCTAAAGTACCGACTTACTATGGCTATCCATAGTGCAGATGACCTATCTGAAAGACAACATGGTTTTCGTAGAGGCGCATTTAACAGTAAGGGCAATCCAGGAAGTGGTTAAGACAGTCCAAAACGCACAACAAGGCAACCGCCACTCGAGAAAAGTCGTTGTGCTGGTAGCTCTAGACGTGAGGAATGCCTTTAACTCAGTAAGATGGGCAGATATCCTGGAGCCGCTGGAAAATAAATTCAGAGTACCACAGTATTTGTTGCAGGTGTTGGGGGACTACCTCAAAGACCGGAAACTGCTCTACGACACTGCAGAAGGACGCCGCAGCAAAAACATCACGGCAGGAGCAGCGCAGGGTTCAATACTGGGCGCGGACCTGTGGAACGTCTCGTATGATGGAATCCTCCGGTTGGAGATGCCTGAAGTCACTTTTCTCATATGGTACGCAGACGACATCGGCGCAGTGATCACCGCAAGAGATGTAGCAGAAGCGCAGCGAAAACTCAACAAGATCATGAGACGAGTGTAAGGGTGGATGGCGGACCATGGCCTAAGTCTAGCAGCCGAGAAGACTGAGATACTTCTACTAACAAGGAGAAGGATCCCGATTCACGTGTATTTCCAAGTAGGTACAATGACAATCACTAGCAAGAGCGCAGTAAGGTACATAGGGATGACCCTGGAGTGCAAACTTACCTACTGGGACCAAATAAGATCGGCATCAGAGCGAGCGGCGAAAGTCACGACGTCACTCAGCAGGATCATGGCAAACATCGGCGGCCCAGTAATGAGTAAACGGAGATTGCTTATGTCCATCACTCACTCCATTCTCTTGTATGGATGTGAGATATGGGCTGAGGCACTCAACGTGGAAAAATTCAGGAAACAAATGGCTGCAGTGCAGAGACGAGTTACTAGCTCCTACCGCACAGTGTCCGAACCAGCTGTCCTCGTGGTAGCGGAAGTGACCCCTATAGACCTGCTAGCAGCAGAAAAAAAGTACGTTTACGACAACAAGACGGAATTGGGGATTGAAGCAACAGTTGCGGAAGCGAAAGATCAGACCAGAGAGAGGTGGCAAAGGAGGTGGAACAGTGAAACCAGGGGAAGATGGACCGCGAGGCTGATTAGAGACGTAGCTGCATGGACGGAGCGGAAACACGGTGAAGTAAACTACTACATCACCCAATTCCTAACCGGACATGGATACTTCAATCGGTACCTCTGCAGAATGGGAAAGAAAAACAGCGCAGCCTGCCAGTACGGAGACTGCGAGGAAGACGATGACTACCATACCTTCTTCGTCTGCAGTAGGTGGGCAATGCAGAGGACCAGGCTTGAGTCGGAGATAGGCAGCCTCTCACCAGACAACGTAGTCCAGAAGATGATCTCGAGTACGACCAGTTGGAACAGGATCTGTGCTTTCATCTAAACGGGCTAAGAAAGAAGAAAAGCGAGGAGGAATCAAACATGCCCTCAGAAAACAATTCTACAAGAAGTTAAAAGCCTTACCGGCAAGAAGACAAATAAACCCGAAACAGAAGACGAAATAAAAAAGCCGGTCCCCATAGGGGAATGAAAACGACAGCTCTCTGAAGTAATGCGAAAGCGGTGCCGGAGTGGAAGGTGTCAAGAAGAAAAAAAGGGGTCAAAGGTGGGTTTTTTGTGGCGTGTGAGTCCCACACTACTTGAAACAGAACGGGCCTCTTTCTCGTGCGCATTAGCGCTTTCCCCCCGCCCCCTAGGCAAAAAAAAAAAAAAATCCATTGAAACAAATGAAGTAAAAGATCAAGGGAATCAGGCATCTAATAAGTCAACTGCACCAGTTCAGCCAGTTAACATGGCAGTAGCTGAAAGAAAAATTGAAGAAGCATGCGGAGAAGGATCCACATGACATCAGCTCACATAGAAAGGACTCAAGACTAAAAAGCAGAAAACGGATCAATTCACTGACTTGGATTTGGATGCTTTCAGTTCTCATTAATTCCGTTAGATCAATACCGGTTAGCAAGCAATTAGAAATGACACAATTCAGCAGTCAGCCCGGTATTTACTTTGAAGATGTGGGCAGTGCGAACTCGATCTCCAGCTCATGGGAAACAATAGTATTCTACAACATGAGCAACTACTGGTCAGAATTTAACACATACAAGGAATGTGTTACCCATATGAAGAAAATTTTCGCATCCACGAATATAACAGAGGTATAACAGTTTATACGCCAACTTCAACAAATTGAACTGAATAATGGTATCCTTCTCCACGCAAATAGTGAACCAATAAAGCGAACAAAACGTTCACCGTTTGATTTCATTTGGACAGTGGCAAACGAACGGTTTGGAGTATTATATCAACGATTCCCCCAAGATCACGAAGAAGACCTCCCTTGATGATCCCTCGATTTCTGCGTCTCGTCAGGTGGTCTTATAATGAACAAATTTTTTTCTTAAAGACGTCCAGCTTGCAACTAAGAAAATAGGATAAAAAATAAAGCGGATTGACTCAATTTGAATCCTTGCGACGAAATTCCACTAGAATTTAACAGTTTTTTAATGATTTCCTCAAGCAATATCATTAAATCATCTCAACTGCATTCAGTATCTGTTCTAATGTTGTGCGCGCTAAACGATGATATAAGAAAATTCTCAGAAATTTTATTGGACACTAAAACTATTAGGTCTGACGTAAGCATGTAAAAGTCTTAAATCTCTGCTGAGACTGTCACTATCGTTGAGTATACACGTACACACTGTGTAATAGTGTAACAAATGTGTGTGAGCGACTTCATAAATAATCTTAAAACGATGTCAACGAGATCCGTTTAAATCGTTCTCATTTATTTTAGTTTAATTTTTTTTTTTTCGTTTTTGTAAACTCATTCCGTACAAAGCAGAGCTAAAAAGTAAAAATAAAATATTTCAAAATCGCTATCCGCGTTTAGGTCAGGGTTATCATGTCTCTTTATTGGATCTATTCCATTTGCGCTAGCTGCGCCGCCGATCAGCCTCCACCGCGCTGCCACCTTCATGACTTCCTCGGCTTCTTGGCCAATAGAATGCGCGCTTTTGTCGCGTATACGCACATGAACCCGCAGCAGTGGCTGCGTTGTCGTTATAATGCTAATGTGGTCGTCAATGCCTACACGTAGTCTATAGACTCGTAAGAACCATTAGTGAGTGGCCAAATATTGCCGCCGCAGATACACACAGATGCCAGGTTCTACCCGTTTAACCTGCAGCGACAACGACGACGACGACGATTGCAGCGCGAAAATAAAATGCGTGTGTCGTTGGCGTCTTGTGTGCCATAGTGCATGCGTTGCGTTTTTCGGAACGCGCTCACATGAATCCACAAAAGACTGATCGGTGGTGGTGTATACTGTATACACGTACGCGTATCTATCTGCTGTAGAACGGAACTTGCCTTGGCTAAATGAAAAGCAAAAGTTGTTCCTTGGCATGACATGAATATTATATTTGCTGGCTGCACATTTACTTCTCTCCTTGGGAACGCGGCGGTGCATACACATTGCGTGGGGCAGGGACGAAGGAACCAAAATGCACACATGTCGTTGGCGTGCCACTGCGTGCCGTATGGCAGGCAACTTGCGAACCGCATTCCATGTGAAGTGAATTTCAATTTAAATATTCGTATTCGTATCTATCACTAAACACTTAAAGTCAGTCGGGCGGCGAGTCAAAATTTGCAATTGAATTTTGCGTGATTCCTGGGATAGTTACGGTAGGTGTCCTGCAGCTAGTCACCACAACCGGATGGAGAACTGGAAAAATGCACACGGAAATGGAAATTCATGCGCAAGCTTTGATTTGGTTTTCTTGTCCAGGGAGCAAGAAACCGCAATCGTAGTCCTGATTAAGGAGATAAGCAAATCGTAAGCGAAAGGAAATTGTGGTCTTGTGAGGCGATTTGGATTTGAATAAGAATTTGCATGCGATCCTTTGAGGCTGCTTAGCTTGGTTTTGACAGCAGCATGGCTACCTCACCTAGGTAAGGATCTGTTTTTGATTCGATTTCTGGGACTCATATTTTCCCATGCCATGACCTGTAATGATTCTATCGGTGTTCATCGTGAGTCAGATTTGATAAAACTCTCTTGATAGAGACAGATGGGCACTCAAAAGCCTTCCTTGCCTCATAAGCCAGGCGATAAGAGTTGAATCTTCAATCTACTTTTCAACAAGTCACAGAAGATAGGTGCCATAGAATGTAGAGCCCGAAAAAAAACCACAATCCTAAGGTACCCAATAGACGAACCGAATTGACGCTGTGACAGTGACATAGCAGTGCCATGACAGTATCAAGGAAGTGTCATGACTCAAAACAGATTAGAGTACATAATAAAATTGCCTGTCTCTGATAATAACGATTCTTTGGCATTTATGAATTTATTTAACGTTGTTCAGAATAATTTTAGTCGCGATAAAAATAACGTTTTGAATGCACGCCTTTATGGAAGCCAACGCAATGCACTGCTTTCAAAGATTAAAGATACATGTGTCCTCTGTTCTGTGGGAGATCACCACTGTGCCACTATAGTGTGCGTTGCCTTATCTGTTTACATTGATTTAAAGTGAAGGTGCCATGTGATTGCCATTCCACTGTCAGATAGCATGACATGAGGCTTTGATGGCCCTTTAGTCGTGTGGATAGTACGATACCACTTGTGCGGTTATCAAGTGAAAGGTTGCAGCCATGTCCCAAGCTTTACTCCTTTGACTTCTGTATCCGCCTCCACACCATCGAATTTCTCCGCTTCCCGCTGGGAAAGCAGCTTAGAGCGAATTGCTAATCGCCAAAAATTAGCAAAAGTACTATCGGCGAAAGGATGCAGCCTTGTGTTATCCAACTTTGGGCTTCAAATTCCTCAGATAACATTCTTATTGGAGTAGGTTCTCGAGTAGTGGTGGAAATGAATTTCTAGTCGAATCGGAAAGCAAAGTCTGCGATCGAAATTTTTTATTTAAGCATCTCACGGGAGAGATGACCCTCCAAATCTGAGAAAGCTGAAATCTGAGAATCCCAGAAAACACAAAAAGTTTTTTGGTGAAAAAATATAACACGCACAACATGAATGGTCATGAGAAGCTAGGACCTGTGTTTTGTCTGGGTGCTAAGTCACACTGGAGATCAGGCAAACCAGATCTCCGATGAACTTGCAAGACAAGGCTCAGAGGAATTTTTCTCAAGACCCGAACCAGTGCTGGGTTTGCCTGCATTCACCATAAGTTGTTCCATAGAACACTGGGTTTCTTATGAACACGATAATCGGTGACATGGCTTTCGTGGATGCAGAAAAATCAAGTGTATACCGTCGAATATCTGCAGAAAAAGAATGCGCGGCTTTTCTTCTGTCTTTAATTAATGGCAGACACATTTTTGACGTCTTTACAGGCCACTTCGTTTTTGCCAAGCACTTCAACGTCTTCGGTTTAACCAGAACAACAATCCGCGCTAAATGTGAGGAAGACGACGAATATTTTCCAGCACCAAGTGCTGCCTATCTCAGCTCTTCATCATCCCCTAGTAAGGTGTCTACATGGTTCCTGCAATGGACCAGTAGTTGACTATATATAGTAGCAACCAAAGAAAAAATAAAAAAAAAACCTGAATGAGTCTGAACTCTGCCTAAAGAACGTTGCAGTGAATCGGTAGTCGAATTGAGAAATTGATTGACAATGAAAAAGAATGCGCTCCGGAATGGATTGTACATCGACCAAATTTGTATCCCAGTCTTCTCTGCTGCTGCAGATCAGGGTAAAGCATTTCTTATCAGGAGCAAGAATAGTGGTGATACGGTCCGGCAACGTGCGTCCTTGAACTAGAAACTTCCAACATCCTGATAACCCACCTCTCCAGTGGCTGAATTCTCTTAGGACACTTTTTGAAGATCCTTTACTGCTGTAGATACGAGCAGTACTAGTAGATGTACGAAAAGGCATGGCCACATGGTGCAATAAATAATGCGTTTGCTTGCGACTCGGCCGGTGTAAGTTTGAGCCCCGCCAGCTCAAAGTTTGCTCACACGATGTCCTGAGTCATACTCTGGGTGACCAGAAAGGAAGCTCACAAGCCTCCTTATGTCATTTGTCTGCTGTATTTGAGGATATGTCTTGGCCTTTTATGGAAGGTTCCGATGGTGTTATTAGGTTGTCTGAGCCCTTAGGTGTTATTCCAGTGGAATAGGCACGTGTTGTTTTGCCATCAGATTCCACAAAGGACTTCTGGCCCAATAAATAATTCCGAGGAGACTTTCTTAGCGAGTAGATCTGCAGGTTCCTTGCGTTCTGAGCCTATATGGCTCGGTACCAACCGAAGTTTTACTTTATTGTGTAGGGCCAAGCTTTGCAGCTTATTAAAGCAGCAAAAGTCCATAAAGTGAAAGCTCAGAGTTTTGAGCGCTGTTTGACTATCCGCCGAGATGCTGCACATATTTTGAAGCCGTTAAGCTCGGCACGGAACACTGGAACTTATTCCAAGTGGTTTAGGAGGTAGGTCCATGTACCTCAGAACAAACGCCAAAATTATTTTTTTATTTATCCGTATACCAGTCATCTTTTAGATCAAGCAGCAATCCACCATTAGTCTATGTATCCCAGTTAGAGTTCTCAATTTCGAACCTCCTACCACAGTCAAGTGATCTAGGCATGAAGTCCAAAACCGTGATGAGCATTTCTAGCTCGAGGAAGTCGGATAGCAAATCCATGAGAACCACCTGATGACACACGTTTTCCAGAGATAAACCGCACTGTGAATTGCCATGTTTTTCGGGGAAGAGCCCAATAGTAGCCAAGATACAAAGGGCAGGGGTAATATGGATATCAACGTCAAATAAGTCTTCGTTTGGAGTCCCTCACTGAATACCCATACTTCGGCCAAACGGCTTCTCAAAGAGACTCCGCAGAAGAGACCGATTTTACTTTCCGTTGCAATGCAACTAAGACCAGCTGGAAAGGAATGGCGCTGTCCTGAAGAAACTTGACACAACAGTAAGTAAAGTTCAGTCCGAAATTGTCACAAAAATATATTTAAGCGCCCCAAATACTCTAGCAACAATCCCATCCGCCCGTGTCGCTTCCTCGAGAACTTTCAAGTCCCGCGCATTGCATAATCATATATCATTCCCACGTATCGATGATGAATGCATTTGTCAGATGGAAGAAATGCTTGTGTGTAGTTGCTGTCAATGTCTGTTCCGTCCCAATGGCGGACAACGATGCAATTATTATCTCGTTGATTTTAGTATGAGTACCTGTGTATCGCTGCGCCCGCCGTCTATGTACTGCAGCGCTGCCGTTGGACACTATTTACGACCGGCAATTACCCGCTTAACTTTCATTATTTTTTTTGTTTACAGATACATAGATACAGAAATCATTTAGAAGCATCTTTACCTCGAAATTGCTGCCACACAGCACACCGTTGACACACGAAACGTCATCTCCTTTTACAATTCAAAAATAATGAGTTGTCCACTTCTTCAACGTACTCGTACTCACAGTCACTACATTGTATCTGTATCTATGTACGTACGTATCCGTAGATATTTGGCCAAAATCATTGACGGCCAAAAGTTTATGCTGAATTTGCTGGCTGTTGCGGCCAAAGCCGCATCATAACATGGCTACATGACGACTATACGGGTACATACACGGTGGGAAAAAGTCTCCGCCAAGTGCGATAGCCTCGGAATTGAGCACGGCCCATTGTGGTTTCATCGTTGATCGCGGATCGAACGTTCGCTGCGATCAATGGATTGGTGGCAGCCGGGCGGTGGGATATCGGATGTGGAAGCACGCAGACATTTAAAATGCATCGCAGACTCGGGGCCCCACCAGGCCAAGCTTTGAAAATTAAACAGCGATTAGCGCAAGTATACACCTGTAAAGAGGTTCCCCCTGCCACCGATGTGGGTCTCTCTTTCAGAGGCTGTCTCTGTCCATTTGGTAGATCGGTAGACTATATCGTTGGCTGGTTGTGTCACTTGGATGTGTGTTCACCTTTTAATGAATTTCTGCAATACCGGAACGTGACGGGGCAATTTAGGTCAAATACACCTTAAATTGGTTTTAAGCGACTTTTACGCCCCGCTCACTGCCTCACTGCTCACCGTCTGTCCGCCCAACAGTCTTCGTCCGTCGATTATGCGAATCATTGGATATTATATATCGCGTCGGATCGATACTTTCGATTGCAGCTTTTCATTACTCACTGCTCACCTATCAATCGGTTGGCTCTGTGTGTGGATGTGGGGATGTTGGTCGGAGTATCTGTAGCGCTTGTTCGGAGTTTTCTTTTCTTTTTGTTAGTTCGTGTGTATCTTTGGCGTACACGAATGCAACAGCGCAGCACATTGATGTGGAGTTAGATCCATTGTCTAAACATGCCGATGGCGTTAATTAAGAGATTATAATTACTGAATTAAGACCGTTGTTGGGCGTATGTTGGGCTTAGATAAGAGAGGTGTGTTTCGGCCCCGTTGAGTGCTCGTATTTTGTTCGACTTATCTGGCGATCTGCATGGCAGTTGCTAGACAATAACAAGTGTAACTGCGCACGTTTTCAGGTCTTTTTTGGCCAGTCTTTTGGGGAGGTTACGGCGGATTTCAATGTAACGAGAGAGGGGTTAGAAAAGGTTATCTTTTGAAAAAGGAGACACATAGGGAATTCTGTGGATTACGTTGAGGATGTAGGAGTAAAGTTGTTGGTCCTGTACTGGGAAAGGTGAACATTCTCTTTTATAGGCGGGAGTGCTATTTTTTTGGACGATGCTTATGGCCTAGTATAAGCTAATATTGAGGAAGCCTTTGACCGGGTTAACTGATAATACATATGGAGTTCACTTCTTGCGAGGAGTATTCTCCTGAAAATAGTCACTATTCTAAAGGATTCCTATAACAACGCAAGGTGCTTCGTATTGCACAATGGACAGCTCTCCGACTCTTTCGAAATGCGACAGAGAGCGGGGCAAAAGGATGTTCTATCGCCAATCCTCTTTCTACTGGCGATAGACGATGCACTGACTGCCTATGTTGGTACCGGGGAGAGACAAGGCATTCAGTGGAGACCATTTCACTATGCCGATGATATACATATGTCTGCTGGCAAGTAACATTAGTGGGCTTAACTAGATGTGTCAATCACTGCAGGGGAAAGCAGAGCCGATTGCTGTAAGGATAAACGACAATTAGAAAAAAATAATGCGCATGGGCCGCTCTAGATATCAGCGTATTATTCTGCATAAGGCGCCAATTTTAGAGGTCAAACAGTTTAATTACCACGGAAGCATGATATCACCCGATGGTGGTACAGATCTGGACGTTAAACGCAGAATAAATAAAGCTCATTGCCTTCGGTCTCCAATTTGAAAATCCAGTCAAATTTCCAAACGCACTAAGTTGAGATTCTTTAAATGAAATGTTGAATCCGTGCTATTGTATGCCTGCGAAACCCGGAAAGTCTTGGCCTACTTCTCGAGGAAATTGCAGGCTTTTGTGAATCGCTGCCTGCTATACATACTTGGATTCGAAATAAATTAAACCAGGAATTTGTACGACTCGTCAAGAGCTGTTGGATGTCGATATAAGGCAGCGAAAATGTCGATGGATTGGTCACACACTGAGGAAGCCGAATGATAATATCGAAAAGCAAACATCAGGGTGCACGGTGAGTTGGAAGACCAAGAACAAGAACCGGATTGGTTGCTATCAATTCAAAACTGAAGCATACAGTGGTTATAAGGCGGAAACAATGCCCCCAATAAGTTTAAGTATTATTCCAATGCCGGCAAGATCCTTGCGTCCATTTTCTGAGGTGGGGAGGAATTATTACGAATACAAAGACGAACATAGGAGCATGTTCCATACTAAACTAGACAGGGTTTAGAGCCTAGAGTTTCTAGTAGCCAATCGTGGCGTGCGAGTTAATTTTTTTTCCACGAATGAAAGGGATCGACAGTGCAATGCCGCATCTGAAAGGCAGGATTGGAAGGCTTTTCTACGATGGTTTTTACTGCCTTGTCAGAAATTCGAGAGAGGTGGGACCACGACAAAAACTTTTCTTATTGATGTTTCCTGGGACTCGAACCTGAACTTCTAGTCGTACGCAGGAACAAGTGAGCCAAGGCTCCCGAAGAGGGTATACAAGTAATCAACTATTTGCCGCATTAAATCGCGCAGCAACATCCCCCAGGAAAAAAAATAAACTCATACGGCGTGGAGTGCATGTTTTGATAGACAACACAACGGTTCACAAGTCGCATTTTACACTGGGGACACAAAAGACTTGCGGCTCCAAGTATTTATTTACCAATCGTGTTCTCTAAACCTAGGTTAGAGAAGACGGGTGGCTTAGTTGGTAGGAAGCTGTCAGTGGCTCACTTCGACTAACGACGAGTCCATTGGGCCCTTGTCTATACCCAACCACTGGAAATTATTTCCTGTTTCTGAGCCTGAAGTTGAAACTCAAAGGTACGCAACTTTCGTCCTTTTCGTACTTTATCTAAGGGATCGACACGTTTGAAAAAATGATGTGAACTGAACGATGTTTACCGAGGCGCGAGGAGAAGGACTGAACTAGGGAAAGACAAGATCTTAAGTGCACAGATGTCATCACTGGTCAAGTGCATTGGCCGAAAACGTTGTTTTGTATGCACTCTGAATTAAACTGATTAAACTTAAGGACGAACTACATATGTACATTATTCTCTAGAATATCCACCATAAATTGGTAGCCACTAACCAGTATCCCCGATGCCTCACTCTCAGAGACCAAAAGTGTCAAAGTACGAACAACTTACTACCAAACAGGCAATTACGAGTAAAAATTATCGGTCTTCATGGAGTCGAAGGTTAGGTTAGATTAGATGGCTTCCTCAGCTAAGAGCTATGCCCCAATGATTAGGTTCGTTGTGTAAAGAGGTGCCGGAGCCTTCCGGTGCCCGCAATCTTTAAGTCTATATAACGAGATGGGTAAACCACTACGTTGATATGTCTTCCAATAAGACGTGATGGGTGCCGACCTGCCAGAATGGGGTTAGGGAAACAGTTTGGCCTGAAGATGAAATTTCTGATCTTACTGATGCCCTGACTTAGGTCTTTACAGAAGTACTAGCCTACAGTTGCCTTTCTGAGAGCGGGCAAGGTATTTGTACAGAAGGTGAGCTATCGTTTCTTCCTGCATCTTCTACAGAAACCATTGTAGGGTATACCCAGTCTGCTTTCATGTCTATTAAACGATGTCACGTGGGGACTCCAATCATAGAGTTGCTGCTATGATGACTACCTATGTATGTATGTATGTAAACTATGATAGGCTGCCATGATTTCCACTGGAAAGGTTCTCCAGGGATCCGGAAGATTTTTAAATCAGGTGATGCGGAAAAATACTCCTCTTCCCGTACCACATGTTGTTTTAAAACCATCTGTGAATGTTTACATCGCAGAGTTCTTTAAAATTCCGTTAGACTCCCAATCCGACTTATCTCCTGACAACTAGCAACGTGCTCAAAATATTGCCAGATATACATATTGTCTCAAGCCTCCGCGCTAACAAGATACGAATGACTTCTCTCATACGAACTGAGAGTTCGTACTGACCAGAGACCAACGTTACCAGAAGAGTAAGAGCAGAAGAAAGGGAAGCTTCTATGGTACTGTGGGAAGACTGGCACAAGCTAATTTCCACAATCGGAAATACCTCCATAGATTTGATATAGCCCGAACTTCTGCATGCGCACTTGACGAAGAGGAAGTCGCAGAGCACGCAATGTTCCATTGCAGACGCTTTGCATGGGGGAAGTATGAACCTGCCAATCCCGGACCTTCTAGTAAGCCATATGACAAGGTCAGGGTACGACTGGTTGGAGATCTGTTCCTTTATAAAGAGCATGCAGAACGCGTTAAGAAGATTCGAAAGATTAAGAACAGACGAAACGGCAAATACAGAGCACACAGCAATAAGTTGGTAATCAGTTCCGCGAAGTAATACCTAAAGGCAGTCCCGCTGGGAGACCCCTACTAAAAAAAGCCTCCGTCTTAGCATGACTTGGAACGTTTTATGCTTAAGAAACAGTGGGTGTTAAGTAAAAAAATATTTCCAACATTAATGGCTGAAACTGTGCGAACCTTAGGGACCCTTCAGCGGAGATGGATAAGGCCGCCCGTCTGTGCCTGAACCTTTCAGAACGAATCTCATTTTCATCTCTAAGGCTATTTCAACGAATAAAACTCTACGATTTGGTTTTCCGAAAATCCATAAATAGTCGTAGAGAAGGCAATGCATCCTTAAAAAGTGACGATTTGGTGTAGGTTTTGGAGTGGTGGCGTCATTGGTCTCCAATTTTTTGAAAATGAAGCCATCGACAACGTTACGGTGACCGGAGTGCACTATAGGGACATGACATCTGAACTTTTGTGACTGATATTAATATCAGTTTCAAAAAGAAAGCGACAGATGGGTCACCCTTCAGTAACGAGGTCTAGATGCTAAGGCCCAAGACAGAACATAGGTCGTTAGCCTTTCTTACGCATATGGTGGACCAAGAATACTAAGGGAGCGCAGTGTATCATGTTTTCACTGATACCTGGCCTTCTTAAAGGCTTTTCCTATAGAACTTCTCTTAGGTGGTTGACCAAGGTAGGGTTCAGAGATTGAACATTTTCTTTCGAGTGAAACCGAAGTGAATGCTGGTTGCTCTGTTGTGGTTAACCATTCGGTTTGACACAATTTCACAGACATTGTACCAGTATAGTCCAGGGTTTCATCTATTTACTATAACCAAACCGACAGAATAAGTTTGGGTTATAAAGCCTAAATTATGTAATTATTAAGAAGGGATGTGTGGACTACGACTCTGTCAATGAAGAGTATGTCGCGTTGTCAAACATTCCTAAAAAAAAAAAGGAAGGTAGAAAGATATCCTTCATTCTTGGGTCACAAGTGATCCTTTAATTCTTGTGCATCTATATACATATGTACATCTGACTCTGCGCATAAGCAACGCGGCATGGTGATGATTTCAGTAGAAACACCTGAGTCAATGCCCAGGTGACGCGGCATGGTGGTAATCTCACATGACCTATGCCACTGACTCACTACCATGCTGCATTAAACAACTATTGCCGTGAACAACTCGTATGCATATCTGCCCATTCATACATGTTGATAAGCACTCGTTTTTGCATGAATATGAATTGCGCCATTCCCATGCGCCTCTCATGTCCGTGTCACGCATCGGCCACACCAGTGCTTGCTCATATTCTACGACATTTTAATGTGCTTTCAGCCAAAAACTGCCGACCATAGGCGACTTTCCAAAGTTATTGGCCTATATTCAGTCTCCAACATCGAAAATGGCGGTGGAAAGATCGGTTCAACTTTCTGATGAAATATACTATTAGTGCGCCAATGCGTTCGAATATTGACCGAAAGGTTTAAGGTTCGCATCCCAGGGCAACCAGATTTTTTCGGTTACACTTTTCGCAGACTGCAGGAGGCTTTTCGATCAAGTGAAATGTTCTGCGGATGCTCCAGATTGGAACTCATGTAAACAGATCCTAAAAGTAATAAAAGTCTACTGAGGCGACTAGGTTTAAAAAAAACCTTCACCAGTTCGCTCAGTCTTTTACAAAGATCATCGTGTGGATCCAGGACTACCTCGCAGCAATATCTTGAAGCCCTATTGCCACAAAAAAAAAAAAAACATAAAATGCAACCTTGTTATCGTCACGTAGTGAAACCCGAATACTCTCCAGACAATACTGGCAAGGGGATCTTGGGTTAAAAATGAATCCATGCAAGGATATAAAACAAAATCAGAAGTGGGTGGGGATGTATTCCAGCTCCGACAACCTTGTTGTGGATAAAGTACAGTGTGATATCAGACAAGCTGCGATCAAATCTCTCCGTCACCTTTAACTCACTTACTGCCCTAAATTGTCGCCTGTCCCTTAACGAGATGCGTAACCAATTTATCTACCTCATTTGAGTGCCGGCCCACAGTGATATTTCAGATAAGTGCACGGGCGATGATTTAGCCAGGATAGAACCTATCGATTTTACCGGATAAGACTAACTGACCTAACCAATCTCAGATGGGAAAATGGTACTACCTCCTTCATCACTAGACAGATCTGACCTGAGCTGAATCAGAAAAGGGAGCTCTAATGTGTGTTCACAAGGCACTGCAGTGTCGGTAGGCACGCCACTAGGCTAGGCCTCTTCGCAAACGACTTCTGCAAAAGTTGCATAGATGAAGAAGAGGAAAGAACCATATATTGCGAAGCTTTCTGTGCTCGTAGGAAACTATATTTAGGAGCCTACTTTTTCAACAACCTCGGTGAACTGGCTAATGCAAGTATTAGTAGCCTCCAGCGCTTCATCAATAGCTGCTCCTGATTCACCAAGAAGCCCTTTGGTTGATCGTCACGGAGCCCTAACCGTCAAAAACATTAAAGTTTCTCTGGGTAATACGAAGCTTCGAACCTTTTGCGAGTAAGTAGTTCCTGAAGACATTATACTTCGAGTCTGCCCAGACCTAGTTCACATTCCTAGGATGTGGACGAAGATCAATGTGACATTTATACATAAGGGGAGACAAAGCTGTTAACTCTAAAAATCTCGGACCAATATCAGCGTTTATCCACATTCACAGCAGCATATGTATATCCTTACTTACTGTCAGCATCTCAATATCCGTACTCCAAAGGAAGTCTGTCGGTGCAGCTCTTAATTCCTCTCCTAGAGCGCACCTTTAAAAAATCCTTAAGCTGCATGGAATACACCATGGTGGCATTCGGAGGCTGCGCACTATCGAACCTATTTTAGGGGTTCCACTTGGAGTACTGATCAATCTATTGCAAGCGTGTTATCTTCACTTCTTTGGAACCTTGTGGTAAACGAGGAGCTACTAAGCCTGGCATAGATTGTGGATCAGGGGTAAGCAAAACAAAACTGAATCAGTCCTCTTTACCACGAAATATATAATTTCTCCTAAATTGTTCGATATCAGCCTTATTTTCACACATACAGCAAAATACCTGGGTCTTATCTAGGACGGAAAACTTAGCTCGGAACCTAACATCTTAGAACGCGTTAAGAAATGAATGGTAGCTCCCTAGTTTTCCAAAAAGCTATTGGGAGCAAATCGGGCATGCAACTTCGAATAACAACAACGCTGCCTTCTTGTGTACATTATCAAGTCTATACTGAGGTATGTCGTCTTGGACAAAACCGGACAGATAACAGCATGTTTATGTAAAATTGAGCCACCCTCTACCCTAGATATTTTTGGCAAACAAATTGCAGATAATGCAGCCAATCGACTTAATGCCACATCCTAATGGTCCAGCCTGCATACAGGACACTCCCCTATTAAAAAAAAAGTGGAATTTAATTTGCAGTTTTATGGACAGCCAAGCCGTGATTAAATCCCTTGAATCGGTATCCTTCAACCCCAAGACTGCCTAAACAACTGCCTAATTCCACAACGAGATAGTTGAGCAGTTTAACATGAACCTTTCTGTGTGCGAGAGCACGAGGTAATTGAATGGCCGAGGCACTTCCATTTTGGGGAATAGGCAAAGTAGAGGAGGAATCTTGGCATGGCTCTCACTACATGTACACTGTTACTTAATCTGGATGCGATTGACAATGCCAACATTACCAACCATAGCTGGGCGAATGGCACTAAGAGTCAGGTTACTAAACAGATTTGACCTGAGCTGGATCCAAAGCGTCCTAGTAACTTGATTTTACTGAGAGATTTCTTATCAGCATAGTAATAGAAGCCATTACCGGGTGTCATTGGTAGACATGCCAAAAGGGTTGTCCTGTTTTAAACGACTTCTGCAGGAGTTGTTAAAAGGGCAAAGAGGAAAGGACAACTCTTCATTAACTAAGCACTTACCCCACTTTATCTTTTGTAAGAAGCTCCACTTAGGAGCACACTTTTTCATAATTAGGGCGACCTGGTTAATGTAGAAGTGAGGTGACTGCAACGCTTTACAAAATCGGTCAATTGATTCTATACGCAGCGCCTAGAAAAAAATCGACATCCCTGTGGTATCACAAAGCACCTGATATCTGCTCGGAATGTGTCTGCGTTTTATAATCGGAGACCCACTCCAACTTGACCTCACGTAAGGAACACATCTTCCAATGTTTGACAAACTTCCGCGAGCAATGACTGCAATGAAAAAGCTTGCCGATCATGCCTTTCGAGTACAGGATTACACCATCCCTTCAAAAGGATACGAAAAAGTAGTCTTTTGGTCCCAACCTCTAAATAAAAGCTAAGATCGGTGGTTTTCCCTTAAACTAGTACATGATCGCGAAATTAGATCACCAACCCTGTGTACGTCGAGATCTTGATCCTGCTGAACACCAAAGCTGTCTCAACGTATCGAAAACCGATTTTAATTTAGTTTCAGCTCAGAATTTTGTCATCTCTTTTCTATAATCCCATAACCGAGGTCAAAAGCACGCACTCTGGTGGCCATATAGTCATCATGTGTTCTTCGAATCTGGTACAATGATACAATTATGTCATAGCAAGCAGTACTCATTGGAGCGGTTGCTGACCCTTCAAGTGGTTATTGTGTATTTTGACGCAGCTAACATTGTTTTGATCATGGCACCAGTGAATGACACCGGAATGTTGGGCTGACTGTTCGAAATTCGATGAGTAAAAACGTTGGTTTCGAATTTCTCCATTTCAATTGAACCGCGGGACCGTAGTACCTTTTGTGAGAGACAACGACACGACACGGGAAGTCGATTTTTTTTTAAAACGCAAAGGTTTGCACTTAATTACGTAGTCACCGAGGTTGACACCAAACAAAGTCACCATGCTTTGGAATAAACTCTAGACCAAAGGAATGCTCACGATGTTCTATCGTGTGTGCACATGTGATCGGAAGGCGGTTACTGTTAAGGATTTTGGGTCAACGCCCACAGTGGTGTTAGTAATTAAAACTTGTCTAGGGGAAATTAGTGATGATATTTGAGACTAGGACTGTGGTCAGTTTTGGTTTGGTTTGCGTCAATTAGCTGAGAAAAAAAGAAAAGATTTATGGAAGCGTGGTGGCAGATTAATCATTCAGTTTTCGAAATTCATCTGTTGCAAGTGAGAATTTAGACACAGCCTAGACGTGTTAGAATAGGGTTACGAAGGAGAAAAAATAATTAATTAGGAAGGAAATTAGGGACATTTGATAGCAAAGCAGAAAAGAGGAGTGCCAGTGGGCGGAATGATTTTCGATAGCTGCGAGATTATAGCTCATCTTGGCAGCAGTATCGTTATTAGACAAATTTACCTCACTAACAGGGTCTTAAAGAATGAATTCTTAGCATCCTCATGTACCCATATGTATAACTTGGCTAACCAAAACGAACTGGACTTCGATAAGCCCTGAACAAAAGAATGGTGTCGTTCCTAGATGAATGGAGACATTTGCCCAATAAACTCCTATTTGAGGAACATCGATTGGGGTGTAAGGAGTTGTTAGCAATCCTTTCATCTCGGTTCGACAAGCCACTAAATATTAATACTCTCGTAGGATTATATACATACAACTGAACGTAGTAGGTGATCATCCTTATGGAGAGCAGCAAGCTGATCTATAGGCGCATTGTACACTGTAAACTGCTCCATTTCAACGGACTTAGCGATATAACTCAGAATTGACGATCCAAGCCTGCGCGCAGAATATCAGAAAAGTTTATGAAGTTGCCTTAGGTAATCTTTCTGATTTATGTAAAAACTAGGCATCGCTCAGATATTTCATCCTCCTCAAGATACATTGCACAAAGACTAATGCAGCTGTGGAACCTGTGATGAGAAGCAGATGACCCTGACTTTACTTCTTAAATTTTAACGAAATCTGCTTTGGTTTTCCTCTGGTGCCTCTAATTGCAATTCCCTATGTCTCTGCCAATAGCCCTACTGTTGTAGTATAGGGGTTTAGATCCAGTGGATTGTGCACGAGGCCTATTTTATCATCCGGCGCTGTAGTTTGCTCCAAAGCATTTGAAAAGTGTCATTTCAGGATCTGAACAAAATGGAACGAGCAGCCTGTGTTAGGATGACTGAATTTTTACGTCGGAGAGCAGCATTGCAGACTATTAATCTCATTTAATGCATTTCTACTGTTCCAGCACAGCTCTGAAATCCTCCCTCAGGTCTAGAGAAAAGGGCAATTTGTCAGAAGGACTCAACGGTGACTCAGCCACCTCATCACGGTCTGGAATGCTAGAAAATTTAACACCAAACGATTACTGGACTCCTGCACTAATATTTGATAGATGGTTCCTTGCTAGAATTCCTGATAAAAATTACAAGACGAATGGAGTTACCGCTTATAATCAGGAGCTGGCCTTATTCACTGTCTGAAATGGATATTAGTACAGTGCAACTCTAAAACTCAACGCTTTCAGAAGAATCAACTCTGGAGTCGCCAGTTTAATAAATGCTGGTGTAACTTTACAAACCGTTCCTTAACGAGTTATCAGAAACCAAATCGGAGATATTTCACTTCCAAAGCATGGTGGATGAAACAGTTGATGATCTTCCGAGAAAACGGTCATATCTAAATTTTTACCTATAGGTCCCTCACAGTAAATACTCTATAATTTGAGCTGAAGCCATATAAAAGCCAAAAAGTTACGAAGTATGGACTACAGTAATCTGGACATCTGCCTAATAAGAGGAACACTATATATTACGAATCTTCGATAAAAAAAATATCAGCCGCAGAGATACACAAGTCGTGCCTGATTGCTTTAAGGGAACTATGCTATAATTATTGACATACATGTATGCGGAGGGTGTCAGGACAGCTCTCAATAACTTGCTGGGATGAAGAAGAAATAGAATCTGTTTGTATGTATCCTGCCATGTTTTGTAACACTGGAGTCCTAACGTAAAAGTTGGTCTATGAGAGCGATTGAGAGCAATTGAGCGTAGTCATAAGACACCCATCGACATAAACTAAGCCACCCTAACAGTGCAGCCATTGTAGGTACAAAAAGCAGGACTCAATAACTTTTAAGGGCAGATGAATATAGCGACTTATACTGCTCTGGAAAGAACATCAGCTTTTTGTTTCGGAATATACCTTTCTGAGGAGGAACACAGAAAGCTGCACAAGAACAACCTGAAAAATAAGTTGAATAAGATTTCTACTCTCTGGTTGAGGCCCAGGTTCACCCCGAACTGTAGCGCCACCTAAGTAAGTAAGTAAGGTACTGAGAACCTATTTCTGTGCGCACAACCGTGGAGATTTACTTGGTTCCTTTCCCTTAGACTATTTAAACTTCAAGAAAAAACAAATGTGCAGCCCTATACTCTACTTTAAATTTTAGTTCAAATTCTTTTGGTAGCACTCGCTGACGTACAAAAGACCGTACATAACGTCTCGTATTTTTCTTAAATAGACGCTTATGCTACTTTCATTCGATTGTCCTATTTCTTAAACACTGTTCACTGGGGTACACTTCTACTAATGTTTAAACGATCAAGCATCCACACAACACTATTGATCAATCAACTCCTAATCTAACATCCGCGTGGTGAGCCCCAACTCTTAACGCGCTTGGAAGTTTATGAGTGAAACAAACGGATTGAACGGAAGAGAACCCCCCCATAAGTGCCCATTTTCTCGAATCCAGTTGCTTTCGATGCAATGCTCTGAAAAGGGGGCTAGTGTCTGAATGTTTGAAACTCAATTTTAAAAGACATCTTCAAGCGTGGATTTCAATGCAAGGAAACCTGCAATTAAATTATGCCAGCTTATTTCACTTCAGTACCTCTTGCCGAAATGTAGCCTCTGATACATCATAAAATAATCCTTACGACGCTGTATAATCAAGCAGTAATCAGTCCCCAATGGATATGAAGTAAATGGCGAACTATGAAGGACATGATCATGAAATGGAGCATTAATGAGCACCTGAAACGGTGTAACCAAAATTTCAATAGGCTTCACCAAGCAAAAAGTTCTAAGCATGATGTTAGGCCCGCTCAAATCAATAATAACAATACCCACAGAAATGCCAACTTAATGTAGCATCTAAGGCAGATGGGACTTCTGCAAAGAGATACTTCCAAATTACACCTCGAGAATGTGCTTGAAACAGAAGTAGGATTTTAAACGTTAGCTTTGAAGAACTCTGCAGAAATTTACAATGAAATTCTGTAGACGACTTAATCACATTAAAACGAAATAGACTTCACCACTGATGTTGTAATTTTATCTTTAATTGTTGTTCAGTCTGAAGAGTTCTGGTTTAAGTCTAAATTATGGTCACGAAATAAGTTTTAGTTTTCGTCATATATTCGGACGACCGACAATCAGGACAGGTACGAGCACTTTAAAGTGTGTTAAGTTGATGCAAATAGAGACATAAAACAAGCGCAGTGTACACTTGCCTTTTGTAAAAGCGATTCTCTGGGCAGCCAATACGAAGCATCTTATTATTCACTTTACTTGAACTATAAAGTCTATTACCTAGGTCTCTCTGCAGGTCTGTCCTTCCCCCTTTTCTATCCCCCCTTAACCTGCCGAATTCAGCATTGCATTATAATTTATTCCTAGACAGTAAAAATTTGTAAATCCTGCCTTTTATCAAGAACATATGATTTCAGAAAGGAGTCTTAAAACTAACTTGCGTTAAAAAAAAATCTCTCAAAATTGTGCTTATTCTAAGATGTCCTTGCCGCTTACCTTTTATTTCCGGCGGTCGTCCATTCCTGCTCCCAATCGTCAGACTATCCAAATCACTTAAGCTATTGGTATTAGGTGACAACAATTTCTCAGCCAGCAGTGGATTCGCCGCAATCGAATACCGACTACTATTACTACCAGGACCATTAAAATTTCGTTGATTCTGTTGCTGTGGCGATAGACTCGAACACGCTGTCACTGATGCCGCCAACGCCAGCAGAGCTGTCTCTGCCGCCGTCACAGCTATACTATTCACTAAAGCAGCGCTCTGCTGTTGCATGAAATTACTACCATTAGACTGCATGGAGTTATCACCGGGTATGAAATTCGTCGATCCATTATTACTGATACTTTGCTGAATTGTTAAACTGTTGTTGTTTTCCTCCTGCTTTAGACAAAAACAAAATAAATTTAAATGAAAAGAGTTTCTTATGAAATTTTATAACAAAAAAACAATCAAACCTTAACTTCCACTGTCGCCAAATCAGACAATAAGCTTTCAATTTCAAAATTACTTTCAGACAATTGTCGAAATAATTCCTCTGATGAATCGTTGCACAGTGGATCCAAAGAATTTAACTCACAGCCTCCATCATTTAAATCGGTATTTTGATTAGAATTTCCATTTGCAGTTGATGCATCCTGTTTGTTTGACGGAGAAAAAATAACAAAACATAGCATACAACATAGAAAACTGAGTTAATCATGTATACAAACCTGAAGACAAGTCGAAATATCCAAGCCTCCAACCATGCGACCATCGTTATCGGGACACCATAATAATGCGTCATCGATAAATGGCATCGCCGATAAGGCAGAGCCACTTCGAATGCCTGTCGCCAGTGCCAGCGTATTGTTTTGTGTCCCGGTTTTCGACAAGTCTCCACTACCACCAACGGTAGCGATATTGATTGTTGGTAACGTGATGATGTTTGTAATTTTCTCCTTTTTCTCAATTTTTCTTTTCAGACTTCTTTATTTTTTTTTTTTCGGTTTCTATGTTTTTTTTGTTTCTTTAATGGAGAAAGGCACTTCCGCTTCTATGTTGTGGTTTATGCACAAACTACACTTTTATTCTAGGCACTTTTCGAACTCGAAGAAAAGCTTTCGAAGTTGTGACAAGTAGAAGAAAATATGTACTAAAAAACGCTTCTATTGCACTCTGAACACATTGATTTCTTAATGTTTTGCTGGTTTCTCTCTTGATATTCTTTTTTTTCTATCTCTCTCGTTTTCTTAAAATTCACTTGTAAATATTCTTAATGTAAAAATTTTTATATAAAAAGGACGTATGTGTTTCGAATAGGTACAAAATGGTGACATCTTTTTTACCAGACTATAACTATCTGGCTGATAGAGATAAATAGTCTTTCTTAGAACGAATTTGGCGTAAAGTTTCAAATTAAAAAAATCAGACACAATAAATCTCATTGAACACATAGGTATGTGGTATTTTTGTTGATTTTTTTATCTACTACTTGGTGTGATTGTATTGTTTTGACGTCTTGTATTAAGTCTGGAAAGAGATAATGGAATTTTTATAAGAAAATCAAATGTTTTTGTGTTTAAATGTTTTAAAAATCTGAATTTGAATTTATTGTTCGTTAAAAAGCTTTTTGTACATTGTTTAGTTTTCATTGCATACTTCTAGACCCGAATAAGTGATGAATTCGTCTACCACTCCACATTTAATTCCATGATTTTTTGAGATTTTAAAAACTTTTTAACGATAACCTGGTTTGAAAATAACAAAAATTTAACAGCGAAATATAATTTTTTTGCATATTTAGTAGATAAATCTTCGCATTTCAAGTAAAAAGCTTTTTGAAAGCTCCCACGTCTTCAGAAATAATTTTTTTTTGCTGAATTCTTCCATTCGCCGATTGACATCTGCCACTTTTGACAATTGCTCAACAATTTGTTGCTTCCTCAACGAAAACAAACGATTTTTTTTGGAAGAGTTCTCCTTTAAAATGTTAAATAAAAGATAAGCCAACGATGGACGAACAGCCATCAACCTCAAACTCGTGCAAAAATGTCTCAACACAACCACCAATTGAGGAATTACCCCCGGAATTGGATATCGCCAGTGATGAGTTCGATCCAATTCAAGCGCTCTATACAAATCCTGAGGTGAAGCTAACGAAACGCAAACCGAAGATTGTCTACCAAAACATGGCAGCATTTGAGATCGAGTACAACAAAAAAGGACTATATGGCCTAGCGTCCAAATCAAAGGACCAGAACTCTCCAAGGAAAGACAAACCTTTGGCAGATGCCGAGCCGTCTACATCTTCCAGCTCTCGGCGGTTCCTTCCACACCAAAGTAAGTTGCTTTGTGCTACTTTCCCACTCCATGGATGTATTTGGCTAAGAGAAGGCTAATCTTTTCCTCCTTTCAGTGGCAATTCAAACGACTGGTCTTAGAGCAAGAAACACAAGAAATCTACTGCGGCATATAGAGAATATGAAAGGACCAATGGCTATTCTACGTGACTGCATGAAAGATGAGCGAGAAGTTAAAGTGTACACCAGATCGGAACATGGTGTACGGGGTACGATTACTGGTTATGTGATAAGTTTTGATAATCACTGGAATCTGTTGCTGAAAGATGTGCATGAAACGTGGAAACGGCGAAAGTACAAATATGATGAGAACAAGTTTTGTGGTATGACTTTGGAAGGTTTCTGCTAATTTTTACGAGAACAGAGTGGTTTTCTTTGCAGGGACACCATCGGATTGCAGTGAAAGACTGAAAGAGTTGGGAATAACAGTGCCAACGACGAAAGTGAAAAGTTTGAACCGGAAGAACGTGGAGTTGAGTAGACACATTCCACAGTTGCTGGTTCGTGGGGAACAGATTGTTCTTGTGATAACTAAGAAAGCAGACGTGGAAGTAAAGGAATAGAAGAGGACATTCGAATTTTGTTTTTCAGTCGTTTTATACAATTTTATATTTTTTAAGAACCAATTTCGTTGAAATGTAAAAAGTTTTAAGTTTAAGGTTAAACATTAGAAATACAACATAAAGAGTCGTACAAATTACATATGCTCCACCTTCTCCTCATAGATACATGTATCTTTACAAAGTTGTTGGCCGCAAAGAATAGCACTAATCCTAAGAGAATCTCAACAAATGAATTGTAGACGCCATTTCTTAGACAAATTCACTCTATCTGCATGGTTTCATATGTTCCCACGCTTTGATTGCGAATTTAAACATAAAACTAGAAGTCCACGTTAAACCGGCTGGGTGTCCAAATACTATTTTTAAAGGGCTATGTGACTTACAATGGCTCTCGATGCAGTGGTATCACCACGAGGCTGCTGGACTATAAAAATGACGACAATCCGAGAATCTGTTACCTGCTCTTCAATGTACAGAATATCGTAAATGTGACCATGACCCTTGGTCATCCAGGCTAAAGTCTTTAAAGAGAAATACATGGTCAAGTGTTAAGGTGTTGTTGATTTCGATTCCATCTAATCATGTATCGCAATGGCACTTTCGCGTAAGTACGCCCTTGTCGTAGTATGGGCTTCTTCTGAAGTTCTTGCATATCCAAAACTGTTTGAGCTTCATAGGTTGTCTATTCTTAATTGGTTTTTAACATTGACAGCAACGATGATGTTGCCTTTCATCTTTCAACTACTTTTAGACTATGGAAGAACATAGTAAATCTCTAGTGGTCCAGAGGTTGTCCCCAAGCAAGCATTTTCCCCGAGTAGATGACAACGAAATGAAAATTGATCGAAGAACTGAACGTATTCCGTCTGTAGCTCTCCAGGGCGACAGCTGAATTGGGGATTCTGTAAAATTGATCCAGCTGTGCCGAGTAATTCTAGAGAATACACAATGCAATGTACAATTTTTAAGTAGTTCTTCTAAATAATTATTTATTATAAGTGTAAAGGATTTCGGCAAGGAAATGCGCTATTATGGGATTTTCTCAATCGTGTGCTAGAGCAAATAGTGTGAAGAGCCGGTCCGTCTAGGTGCTGTGATACGCAAACGATGTCGACATTATTGGACGCTCCCAGCGTGCTATAGTAAACGCTTTAACGGCAATGGATGAACAGACGACACAAGTAAACAACAAATAAAACACAATCAGTCCACCGTTTAGGACTTCGATGGGTTTCACTTCGTGGTAGCTAAGGAGTTCATCTAGCTCGAAGTCAACATCAACTCTACAAATGTGACATCTTAGTGAAAAAACTTGATGAAGACCATTGGAGGCGGATACTATTTCGGTTCGGCAGAACAATTGTGGTCAAAACCCCTTACCCGGCAAACAAAATGGATGCTGTATGGAACGCCAGTTATGCTGAGTGCTGGACTCGAGATATTGAGCGCTTTCGAGCAAAAAAATTCTTCATCGAATTTATGGTCCTGTGTGTGAGGAGGGTGAATGGAGGAGAAGATACGATAATAGACTCTACGAGCTATACCAAGGTGTGGATGTAGTCAAAGCCAATAAACATCGAGCGTATGGACAACAAGGCGGAAAAATGGAAGAAGGCACTAGGGCAGGTATCTACTCGAACTACTAAACGAACTTTCTTAAGAAAAATTTTGTGTTTTGTATTCTAGTGTTCCTCAAAGTTGAACATATGGGACATCTGCTGTTGTTGTTGTAGCAACTATGTTAATTGGTGTTGGTCCAAACGTTGGGATGTGGTGTAAAGATTGCTCTCGGAACTGTCCAGGCCCAGAAATGTGGCTGCTTTGACTGGGTGTTAGTGATGTCGGATGAGACGGGCAGCTGAATAGATGTGCGGTGTCATCTGGTGACGCGCCACAGTCAGGGCATTGATCGGTGATGCTGTCGCGAAGATGGTGTATGTAGCTGTTCAAAAAGGAGCCCCAACCTGATCTTAGTTGAGATAATGTTGTTCTTGTATGACTGTGTTTACACTGTTTGCTAATTATTTTTCAATTTGTACTTCAAACAAGGATTGTCAGGACTTTTGCTTTATATATTTCTCAACAGAATGTCGCTTCAGTTCGAGAAACTAAGTGCAAAAAATATGTATTGTCGAACTCTGTACAACCGGCCTCACGCTGCTTGTTTTTTCATGTTCGAAGCCAAAATAAGTCGCATGCGGCCCAATAAGGTGGATGAGGCAGTAATTATGAGGAGTTACTTAACTTGACCAGTTTTGCTGTGGCAATTTCGGGCACGAGTGCACGTAATCATGGAACAGGGCAGCTGTTTTACTTAACTCATGGGACTGCAATAAGTCAGCTCAATACTGCCAAGTTATTAAACATCCCTTCTCCCAAAAGTTAATAAAGGTTACATCTCCCGAATCTCAAAAACCAGTGGCCTCGACCACTCTGGCCGGAGGGATCGTACTCGCCTTCTTTGGTGTACGTTTGCCGGAATATATTGACTAAATATTCTCTGAACTGAATATTGACTGAACTCTCATTTCTGGTGTGTAGATCCATCACCAAGTTTGATAATGCTGCAGAGACTCACTTCTAACGCGGTTTCGGTTTTGGTAAACAGTCAGGAAGCGCTTCAAAATCCATCTTACTGATAGCTTTCTCAAGCCCAATTTTAGGTGAAGTTCATCTTGTACAGGATTTGTTGAGATGTTTACAATTTCGTCAATCTTTCTGAGGCTCTACCGGAGGTTGGTAGATCATTATCCTGCACTTGGGAGTCATATCCTCCTTTGTTACCTCAATCGAACCTCATGTGGCAAATCTTCATCGGAGTAGGTAGTCCGAACCAATATTATTGAAAGTATATGATCTTTATGATCTGTATGCAACTTCTCTTAGACTTTCTCATAAATTATACCATCGAATCACTGAGAAGACACAAACTTCCCCACAAACTTCCAAGAATTTTTCAAAGCAAAACTACTCGATGAATCTGTCCGAAATTTTTACAGATGTTGTTCGGAGGATGCGACTAAGCGACTGTATGCGTAATGCGTCAGTAGCGCCCTCAATTGTTGTCAATCTTTCTTTAGATTCTAGATACTAATAGATAAATCAGAGTACTAATAGAAAAAAACTTGTATAGTGACCTGGTAGGTATCGCAAGCCATTCCAATACGCGCGAGGAATGTGGTTATCCTGGGGTAGCGGAAAACACCTTCCACTTCTATTGTATATGTCCCAGCAAAAGTAAATTTGACTCGAGGCTCTTCGAAAGCCCACTTACGGTGAGGTACGGGAAATAGTAGACGTACCGCTTGAAATGCTGTACCAGGCTCTTACGATTGTTAAGGATATTCTCACATTTCACAACCATTCCAGTGACGTTTCTTCGTCTCTCCGATTCAACTCTACAACACTGTAACACAAAATAATTGAAAAGTCATTTAACTGCACTTTGATGATCCTTACGATAGTGTCGTCAATGCACTTGCTTGCGGTATAAAATTATTCAAGCAAATTATGCATAAAAGACGAAATCAAAAAATGCACTTTTATCTCTGCAAAAGAAAAAAAACAAAAAAAAAAATATTTATAGCGCCTGCACGTTCACAGATGAGGCCAATGATTTAATACTTTCGGAGAAAGTTTTAGCCTAACACGATCTGCTATACGACAACCAGTTAGAGGTCGTACCGTTTGCATGGCATGCAACTCTGGCCAATTGGCCACAAAGCGCAACCGCCACTTCCCACTTCCCGTTGGCTGCAGGTAGGTACCGCGGATCATTGCCTTTTGTGCGCGATCGATGTGAGATTAGAGCGCTCTGCACAGCACAGAAAACCTGAAAACCTGTTGGGGCTCAATAACATTAGACGATCACCACCAGTACCACCAGTACCACCAGTACCACCAGTACCACCAGCACACTACCACCACCGCCGACGTAGTTCTCCTTCGCTAATGCTGTATCTAATGTCAAAGCCATGGAATCTCATCTTTCATGTTTGCCAGCTTCCTACTATCGTTGGGTGCCAAGGCGATTTTTTTTCGCTTTTCTTATTTGTTTTTTGCACCACAGAAACAGATATGCCTCTGTGCTGCTATGACAATGCCTAAGGCTCTGGCAATGTAATCGACGCTTTATGGAAATTCTCATTCTGAGACAACGCATCGCCACAAAGAACCCGAATCGACAAACTGCGACGAAGAGAAATTCATTAGAATAATGTTTGCTGGCACAGCTGGCATTGTGCCAATGTTCTCGAATGGTGCGTATACGTCCGAGTGACTCACTACCTTCGAGTTGATGTCTTCTACCGTCCCGCAGCGCTGTGCTACTCGGATTTCTGCTTCGAATACAAAATTTGAATTATCTCAGAGATAGGAAGCCAGTGTTCATGGTTTTCATTTTCAATTCCAAGACCATAACCATGCAACCGCCAGTCATGTGCAAGCCGAGTGTATCTCGAAGCCAGTTAGTACATCGGTCAATGGCATGGACAGTGTTGATTGCTGCCGCCGATCGAGCTATGGCTGGTTATTCTGTTGCGTGTGCAAACCAAGTGGAAAAAAAAGACTTTCAGTTGCCATTGCAATGGAACGTAATCGACGGCTGTAACAACGACGATGGCGACGATGGTGCTACCATTCTCGCTTGATTGTTAAGTGCTGTACGCTGCTGTAACTAGCCAACTAGTGTGCTGTGAATGCGAAAAGGAAAGGTTTTCACTTTTTTTTTTTTTCCTTCTTATTGTACGTCTACTAGCTTCTTAAGGAAATCTAATCATAGACATATCTAGGCTTTCCGAAGGAGTATACGAGTATATTGTTTCGCGACTAGCTATTGCTTAATATGACAGAGGTATGCTTGCAATTTATTACAGGAAAGCCGTTTATAACATTTAACTTGTAAACGATCGTAAAATCATGGAGACACAACTAACAAAGTTGCAAAGGCGTTCTTTTTTTTTCTCCGAGTAGAGGAACTTGGGAGCACTTATTCCCTTGAGAATCAGCCAGTCAGGAACATGGAGGTCGAATGCAATAGGGTATACGACCATCCTTCAGAAGTATATTGGCCATGTACCCATTACGGACTTCATCACGCCATACTTAGACTTTGATAAACCTTTCTCAAGAGCCTATCCTAGCACGGAGGAGTGGTTAAGAGTTCTGATACCAAACGCCCAACCCATTGCCATATATACCGACGGATCTAAAATGGACACTGGCGTAGGGTCAGGCATCTTCTCCGAATCGCAGGGAATATCGAAATCAATACGTTTCCCAGACCACAGCAGCGTTTTCCAAGCGGAGGTCCTGGCAGTGACAACAGCCGCCCGTGAGTCTGCAGTAAGGGCAATACCACAAGAGGGTATCACTTTCTTTATTGACAGCCAGGCAGCTATAAAAGCAATAACTGCCACCGAAATTAAATCTAAACTTGTGAAGTGCTGTAGAGAAGAGCTTAAGGTTCTTGGAACACAGCACAAGGTATCGCTCTGCTGGGACCCTGGACATGAGGGTATACCAGGCAACGAGAAAGCTGACGAACTAGCAAGAGAGGGTTCTGCAGTCGTTTCAAGACAAACAGAACCACTCGTGAACATTCCGCTCTGCGCACTTAAGCTTGAAGTAGGGAAAATCGCCACACAGGAGGCAAACACCAGATGGACCTCCTTGGATTCCTGTGTAATCAGAAGGAAACTATGGCCGTCCTTCGATAAAGGCAGAACCGAGAGACTTATACGGGAAGACAGGAAATCCCTTTATCACGGGGCATAACTCTCTACGGTATCATTTGGAAAAACTACGTCTTACGGAAGAAGAACTCTGCAGAGGTTGCGGTGACGAGGGAGCTTTTGAGGACACAACCGACTTCCTATGTCACTGCCCTGGCCTCCTACACAGCAAGAACAGGTTCCTAGGGAGCTACTTCTTCCAAGACCTAGATGAACTCGCCAGCACGCCATCAGACAAGATAATGAAATTTATCAGGTCCTCAGGATGGTTTGTATGCAAAGACTCGCATCAATAACTATCGGAGCATATTAGAATCGGTACCGGGGAGTCTCTCTCCCCGCCAACCCACATACCTAACCTAACCTAATCCCTTGAGGGATTTGAATCCCTCGCATTTTTCTTACAATGAACCGAATTTCTTTTAATGCTGAAAATAGCTTTAATCATCAGCAATGGATGGCTCGAAGGTTAGCCGATTTTTTTTTACTGATCTACTTGGAAGTGGCCAATTCTTATTTACCTTCTTAGGCTAGGTCCATGTGGCTTTTTACATCAGATAACATGTTCAATTGGTGACCAGGTTACTGTACGAATTTTTAACGTCTTATCTTCCTCTTAATATGCAAATTTAAGGACTTATCACCCTTATTCTAGAATACCAGAGATCGCAGAAACCTGCTGGCAAAAGTAAACAAGTCAAGCCTCCTAAACAGAGCCCTTATACGGGCACGAGCAACATCTAGAAAGTCGTACATGAGAAGGATAAACTCTGTGAATAGAAGAGCATTGCTCAGAATAAGCTGCGCATAATACATAAGTAGAATAAGGGGGCGAATGCCTATTGAGGTAGAGGTCAAAGTAGCAGCATCAATAAATCAACGGCCAGAGCCAGAGAGAAGGGCCATCAGAGCAACTGCCAAAATAGAATGCCAAGCGCGATGGAGCACATCAGACAATGATCGGTGGACACGCAAACTGCTACAGAGCATAGAAGCTTCCAGGAGTACCTTCACAAACATGACATTGCAGATGACCCATTCTGCCATCATTATGAAAGCAAGGCGCAAAACTCTGAGCACGTGCTGCTGGAATGCAAAATATATGAACCATCTACCAGAAATACCCTAGAGCGAAAGGTAACCCCAGAAAGACTGATATTGTTCATGTTATCAACGAGGGAAGCATGGGAACACCGCCAACAGTAGTATTGCAAGCATCATGCAGGAACTACGGTGGGATAATCAAATGCCGAAGGCCCCAGAGGGAGAAAACCCTGAATCATAAGAAGGGAAAGACATGAGACATACCGAGTTATCCATAAAGGATTCCACCCCATCACACCGGACAAAAAAAGGGTTCGGAGATCGTCTCTATTGATTCACTTTCACTGGACATTGGTGTCGATAAATCCACCAGGGACGCTTCCTTATCAATGAACAGTCGCTTAGTATTAAAAATGACAAAAAGACGCCACACTCAGGTCACTACAGACCCATTATGATACCCAGTGGGGAGGAAAGTCCCTTGCCCATTGGTTCTACAGATATGGGTTCCTATGAACTAGCAAACCATCCAGTTGATTTGATGTAGTTCAAGATGTCATTGCCTGGTGTGCTGGATAATTCTTCCAGGTCATGGGGGAAATGTAGCCCAAAGAATTCAAATTCAAGGTGGATAAGACCTGTACAGTGACAGAGAAAGTAAGTTGGATCATCTCCACATCCACGAGCTAAGTGTTCTTCCTTTGGTTTTAGTTTTTTCATGTGGCACCGCAGAGTGATATGCCCCGTGATGTCTTCTATCGGGGATAAATAGGATTTCCTATCCTTTTGCATAATCTTGTCGGTCCTACTCTTAACGAAACCAGGCCAAATTCTTTTGTAAGCACACAAATGTCTAATGTTAGCCCCTCTTAGGGTCTTAGCGTCAGCTTCGAGCATTAGTGTGCAAAGCGGGATGAACACCGAGGTGTCGCCTAGTTCTGATATAGATTCCGAACCTCTTCGTCGGCCTTCTCATTACCTGGTACATATGCATATATTCATGTCCGCGGACCCAGCAGAGCGCAACCTTGTGCTGTATGCCAAGAAGCTTAAGCTCTTCACGACAGCACTTCACAAGCTTGGATTTTGTTTCGATAGCAGAAATAGCTTTTATCGCTGCCTGGCTGGCGATAAAAAAAGGTGATACCTTCGTGTGGTATTGCCTTCATATCAGTCCCACGGACAGCTATTGTCACTGCTAGGACTTCCGCTTGGAAAAAACTGCTATGGTTCGGGAGGCGAACAGATAAGGATATACCGAGCGGTTCGAATAATGATAATAACTCGTGCCGACACCCTATAGTCACTCACTAATTCTCTATAAATGAGCAGCTACTCGATTGATAAAAATCAGCAAGGATACTTGAGTGCAAATTTAGGGACTTATTTGCGTATTTTGTATTTACTTTCGGGTAGCGTGCGCAAGGAGTTCACTTTATCACCAGATAAATGTTAGAATCTTCCAAATTAGTGGTGCTTAGAAGTGTCAAAACTAGTAGTCTGTCTCGTAGGTTAAATATTCAAACTCCTTAGATATTTTTAAGCTTAAGTGACTTTAATTTCTGTGTGGGGCCAAGGCCCAGTAGTAAGTGCTGAATGGAAGGTTCGAAGTTCGAGTCCTAGAAAACATAAAAAAGCTTTTCACGGTCCCACCTCCCGCAAACTCTGTCCGACAAACGTCTCCCAGAGTAATAACTGCCATGAGAAAGCTTCCAAAGTTGCCTTTAGGGTATGGCTTCAACCTGTAGGTCGCTTCCATTTGTGCCTAGAAATAGAGAAGCTGGGCACTGGACCACATACGGTCCACTGCGCCAAATATTTGTATTGTTTTTGACTTTTATTTCATTTCAAACAGTTTACACTAAAAAAAGCCTATGACCGCCTATCAGTATGGCATATGTACCTAGATATTCTCCGAGAATACAGGAACGATGGATACATAAGAAATCTATTTCTAGTTTGGATATGATATACTAGTGGCAGCTACTTCACTTCGAGGGATATAAATGGCCACGAGCCTGCATGATCATACCGCATATGACCAAATCATTGATGGTTAAACAGTTATGCAGTTTTGTCTTGAGGGATCGTGAAGGGAGATGATTGATTCCGGATTGATTCCACTTACCTCCCTTAGACTTTATTGATGCTCCTCCATGGAAAGAACTAAGAAAAATCATAAGTTCCCCAGCACGCTCTGGCGCTGCAGTAAATGCAATTTCTCCGATCTTGCTGTCAGTAATCTTGGTTACAGTCCAAATTTTGTCATGAGATAGAAAATAATCGCTTCGACTCTTTCTTACAACAAGGAAAGTGGCGTGTTTTAGAGTCTTTTCGGATCATCGCTAATCTAAATTTCGACTCGGTATTGATGAACCCTACATGTAGGTCGAAATTTGAGAAAAACTAACTTTACTGGGTATCGAAACCTACTTGATAGAAAAGTATCCCACATATCGAAGTATCCCTCAGGATCATAGAATTAATAGAAAGTGAAGCTCAAAACTTGAGTCAAACATTGATTGAGAGCCATGAGAATGTGTGCCCGGTCAAACAGAAAATGTACAAGTGTTTCCTGGTGGAATACTAATTTCCAGAAGCTTAGAGCAATTTTCATAAAGCTTCTGAATAGAGAACTAAAAATTTAAAAGAAAAAGACTATATTCTCTACCAGTCTACGCCTACATCACAAGGAAATGCCCATGTGCGTAATGTCTTTCGTGGAGACAACATAGCCAAGATGGATGCACTTCGAAAGCCTAATGGTTCTTCCACTAAATTCATGCTGGAGTCCTGAAATTTCTTCTTGAGACGCACTTTCTATGTTGTAAGATAGTGGCGTTTGAGCAGAATCCCTTGACTAAATTTTCTGGTTGCAGGAATAAACTGGAATGTTATCTCCATGATAGTGACCAAAACCATAATTTAATGGTCCTAATGGCGTATATCCAATCCTGAGAATCTAAAAGGGAGTTTTAGGGCTTGCTTAACTCATGTG
This sequence comes from Blera fallax, assembly GCA_946965025.1. Taxonomy (NCBI): domain Eukaryota; kingdom Metazoa; phylum Arthropoda; class Insecta; order Diptera; family Syrphidae; genus Blera; species Blera fallax. Next base: position 54,799,144 of record OX337245.1, read on the forward strand.
TGAGACGTCAAAATTTGGATCAGACATTAGTTGGTTTCAATTACCTGCTGATTAAAGTTGTACCAATTTGGCCCAGTTATACGAACTTGGATTGATTAACAGCCATGGTTTAACCCAAGTTTGAAAGAAATTGGAGCATGGTACAAAGAGTCAGAAAAAAGAATAGATTACCTATGATTTTCTGAACTTATTCATTTTAAAACACACAAATTTGGACACTTGGATATGCAAGAGCACTAGCACGTACCCGGGCAAATGAGTTTTCATTTAGAGTAGAAGTCGTGGCCGAAACTATTTACAGCCTCTATCTTTCAAGTTAGAAACCATTTTTAAGAGAAATCTCAATAATCTTCATAAATACGCGATCCATGAAAATATGGCGGCAAATTTTGGAAAATTTATTGCATCGCTGGTCAAAAAGTGGGCAGGCGAACTCAAACATGGACAAGAGATCATTGAAGACAACCCAAGCTGGGGAATTCCATTACCGTCAACGATAGCTTGAAAATAGTGAAGATAGATGAGACCGTCGGCATCCTACATGAACGGACTAAAAACCTTATTCAAAACCAACTTCGATTCTTCAAGCTTTTTACGTTATAAGTTCCGGAACTACTTATACAAGTAGTTGGGGCTATTTCAAACCAATGCAGGGGATTTTTTGGCCAAACTTGTGATGACAGATGAGATCTTGGTTCAGCCCTATGCTGCTGAGATCAAACAGCAGTCAAACTTGACTGGAAAGAATTTGGATCACTTTTCGGACTTAAAGAGAATCATTATGGTCGGTTACCTCATACAGAATTCATTTTTAACCGTCTGTTCTGAGTCCGTGTGACTTTATTTGTTCCCTAACCTAAAAAAATCATTTTCCAGGGCAGAAACTTTTAACGAATGAAGAGGTTGAATCGGAACTCAGCGTAAGAATAATTTTTGAATACCTTGATGACACAGTTTTAAGCTGGTGTAAAAGCTTTAAAAGTGGGCGCCGTGGCTCAAGTGGTTAGTGCGTTGGATCGCTGAGCGTGAGGTTCGAGGTTCGAATCCCAGAGAACACCAAAAAGTTTTTCACGGTCCCACCTCTTGCGAATGTCTGACAAACGTCCGAGAGTAATAACTGTCAACAGAAAGCTTCTCAATTTGCCTTTCGGATATGGCTCTAAACTGCAGGTCCCTTCCATTTGTGTGAAAAATATAACACGCACAACACGAATGGTCGCGAAAAGCTAGGCCCTGAACCACATAAGGTCCGTTGCGCCAAGAATTTGTATTTGTAATAGCTTTAAAAACCAGATGGAAACAGTGTATTGAGCCTAAAGAGGATTACATTGAAAAATACGAGGAATCTGTAAACCTTCAGATTTGTTTTTATAGCCAAGTCGCGAATTTTCGACACTCTTCCCTTCTAAATTTTTCCGAAGCAGGCATGTTTGTGGGGAAAGTCAAATACGTTTGAACTTCTACTGCTCTAACATTCTAAACTTTATTTTTCTTAGCTAAAAATCGGTCCAAAATATGATCGCATTAGGACGGACGAACATGATTTAACCGACTTGATGAGAAAGGGTCCAAAAATATGAATAAGCAAGCAACCCAATGCTTAAGTCCAGGCGTGCACTGAGACTGTTTAGAAATGTCATTAATTTTTTGAAAAACTGTCCATTTGATTAGTTTCTCTTCCATCCATCTGACTCATTACCACTGGGAGCACCCTTAAAGGTTACAAATAAGGTTCAGCGAAGGTTAGGTCCACTTGACAAAAGGTTAAGCTACAGGAGGATCATTCACCACCTTTGAATTAGAGTCGATCATCGAAACTCTGTGTAACCTATAAAAGAAAATCTGTTACAAGGCAAAAGGAGAACAAACCACTACACTCTAGGCTGCAGAAACGTCACACCCTTGCCGGCTTTAACCCGCCAGTACACTCTGTAGAAATACGTCTTTAACGACCTCAATAAAGCAAATAATGTTTCTAAAGCTACAAATAAATAGCTTTCTGACGAAGAACAAATAGTTTCAGGCTTTTCAAGAGTACCCGACAGGGACGACTCCTCTTGTTTCTGTAACTCTTCCAATGCCACTCCTAACCCCTTCCAGTCCCCATCTGTTGCCTTAAGCTAAATAAATAGAAGTTTTTTCGCAGATCGTTCCTCGTGTCACATAACGATATTTTTATTTACTCGTAGACATTTTCAGAAGCAAGATAAAAATACTTGCGTATCTCTGTAAACCCTGCGATTAAAAGTAAATGCGAGTAATCTGTGAATTACGTTATATAAATAGAAAAAAAAAGTCAGAATCTTATGTTCCCCAAAAAGCTGGTATCTGTCCCTTCCATGAAATTCTATTTTTAGGCAAATCTGCGTATATTTTTGCCTCAAATTTCAGTTTCATGAAATATTTTTCAGTTTTTGAGAAAGGAACCACGATAAGCATGCTGGCTATCATGGGTTCGGGAGCCTGAAAGTGCCCCCCGTGAATTTCCAATTCAGCAACAAAACAGGGAGTCGCTTGCATTAGTGCGAGACATATTGAGAGTCTAGGACCTCTATGTACTGTTTGCTTCAAACATTTACTTTTATTTTACTACAACGTTAAAATAGTCTTGGGAGATATGTAAAGAGTGTCCCATAATTCACGCAAAATTTGAATTTAGCGCCATTTAATAGTACAGTGATGCCAACGCAAAAAAGATGACAATGTGACAGCTGACATTTCGGGGTTAGTAAAAATGGAGCGCTATACGAAAGGACAACGCATTTTCATTGCTGACCAATATTTTAAAAATAATGAAGGTTTGTCAGCTACAGTCCGCAATTTTCGTACAAAATATGGCCGTCATAGTGATTTAGTGAAAAATTCAGGGAGACTGGATCAATTAGTGATCTTAAACACTCTGGGTGTCCTGCCACAAGTCGTTCAACAGGAACATCAATTCGGCACCGTAGTCAAGAGTTGGGCATTTCGAGAAGCTCTCTACAGTGAATTCTCTCTACAGCGAAAGACTTGAAACTTCTTGCATACAAAGTTCAATTGACTCAAGAACTGAGATACTGACCATGCAGCGCGAAGAGAGTTCGTTGAATGGATTTCGGAACCACAACAAGTAGATGCTGATTTTTCGAACAAAATCATCTTTAGTGATGAAGCTCATTTTCATCTTGATGGCTTCGTTAATCGTCAAAATTGTCGCATTTGGGGTTCAGAAAACCAACGAATAATTGTTGACAACGCCTGACTGTTTGGTGCGGATTTTGGGCTGGAGGCATTATTGGACGATTCTTCTTCGAAAATGCGGCTGGTCAGGCAGTATCAGCTAATGGTGTTCGTTATCGTGACATGATAACCCACTTTTTAGTGCCTAAATTACAAGATATGGATGTGACCAACATGTGGTTTCAACAAGACGGTGCCACATGCCATGCAGCCAGAGAAACAATTCAATTACTGCATGAGTCATTTCCTAATGGTGTAATCGTGTAATCGGCCGTTACAAGCACCTCTTGTAAGGGACTCGGTTTTATCGAATTTGCACATGCTCCCGTACCCCCATATCAATAGACAGCAAGCTGCGTATATCGATGAAAACTTGAAAGGAGGTATCCTGACGTAAATACCACCTCGACCCCAACGATCTGCCACCTAGTGGGAGCAGAGACCGGACAATAACAGAGGATATGCAGGACAGACGGTTGAGTCGCCTTAAGTGCTTTTTAAGTTGATGGAGCTTCTAATCGCAGGTACAGACCTGGCTTAGGTCCTGAGAAAACTAACTCTGAGCCATGTCTTGTATATTCATGGGAGATTTTATTTCCCTGAATCCGAGTGGAACACAAGAAGCAATGAATTTAGCCTTCCGACCAGATTAAGAGAGATCTTGTGTTTGAAGTAAATAGAATTAAGCAGCGCTTTAAGCACAGTTTGGCTATCGCTGCAGAGGCTATTGCTCCTTCCTATTCACCTTTTCTTTGCAATAAAGCACATGGCTATTGGGTAGATAAAAGCTTGGAAGATAGACACATATTTACCTAACGTGCAATGGAGTCTCATTTTCTCGATCACCAAGAAGGCACTACCACCGGAGCCCTGTCTAACATTCTTCTCCGGAGTATGGCCAAAGTAATTGTTCCTTGCAGTTGAACGTGATTTAAAGGCGGTATATCTTTAACGAAGTAAAAGCGTCTTGCGATACTCCTCCCCTAGATGTCATTTCTTAAGTCGGTTCCACGGAGCTCGGCATTAATTTTCCCAAATCCCTACTCTGGGAGGCCACAGACTTAACTTAAGAGAACGCAAAGTATGCAGGCGAGAAAGTATCGCGTGCAGTTATGGCATTGTGCAGACTAATACTAAATATCGGAGGATCAAGGTAGCCAAACAATTTATTATCAATGGTGAGCAAATGAATCCTCATGTACGCGGCTCCAATGTGGCCACACCAGCAATGAACCGTGAGTCGTACATTATAGAAGGATGATATCAGTCCACAGAATTACATCTCTAATGGTATGTTACGGCTTCTGAACGGTCATTTCTGGCCGAATGCCGAGCGACCTAAAAGCGAAGAAGTCTATGACAATTCGCGAGGACGAGCATGAGGACAGGAGAAAAATCATTGCAGCCATGCAAGCTCAATGGTAGTATAGGTGAAGTGCCACATTAAAAGGACGATGGACACATACACTGATCGTCAACATAGAGGAGTGCATCAGCAGAAAACACGGGGAAGTAAACTATTACCTCACGCAGTTTCTGTCGGGGCATGGATGCTTCCGGGAGTATACATATATGTGCTGAGGGAATGCCAAAAGTATTCAAGGGATGAAAGTATCCTGTAAAGGAAAATCGACGGGCCAGTGACACCAAGAAGCTTAATAGTATTCACGATGACGTTGACGTTGGAGCATGGAAGACTGCAAGGGTGCAGCAATTGTGCATAGAAGAACGGGCAGCGAGAATCTCAAGAAACGAAGAAACTGGCAGCTCTGACACTGCGAAAGATTACCTTGACTGGCAGTGCCACAGAGGGCAAACAGTGTAGAGCAATAGGAGGAGTCACGAGTCGGAGTCGGGCGTAACACGTAGTGCGGACTACAAGAGTATGTATAAAGGATTTTAACCCTACCTAGCCGCTAAAAAAATACAACCTAAACCACCTGAAAAACTAAAGCAGTACAGGTACTAGCAGAGAAAAATTTCGTAACAGAGTGGCAAGAGCATCCTGCGAAGAAATGCTAAGAAGGCAGTACCGATCAAGTCTCTCCGTAACTCACGAACTGCCCTAAATTGTCGCTTCTTTCTTAACGAGATCGCTAAACAATTTAATATCCACCTCATTTGGGTGCTGGGCTACAGGGACATTCCAGAGAATTGCATGGCCGATGATTTTGCCAGGCAGGGTACAGTCCTCTCGATTTTGCCGGATAAGACGAATCTTGGTATGCCTATCGCTAAAGTTAAGCCACTGCTCAAGCTGAACTCTACGAATCAAAGCAATCGCAGATGGGCAGATGGTACTAGGTGCCTTATCTCTAGACAGATCTGACCCAAGCTGGATCAGAAACCTTCCAACTGTCTCGACAAAAAAGGAGCTCATTTCAAGAAAAAAGTTGAAGTCGTTACAGGACACTGCATTATCGGTAGGCACACCACCAGGCTGGGACTCTTTGCAAGCCACTTCTGCAGAAGTCTGTGGAAGAAACCATAGTAAATCTTCTTTGCGAAGCTTTCTCTGCTCGTAGGAAACAGCATTTAGGAGCCTACCTCCTCAACAACCTTGGCGAACTAGCCAATGCAAGCATTAGCAGCCTCCATCGCTTCATCACCTGTTCCAACTGGTTCAACGGGTAGCTCTTTGGAGAAGCTCACCCTGTGGTAACCCAATTGAGCTTACTGCCTGCTACGGGAACATAACCTAACCTAACCAAGCACGGTCTTGATAGTGCCTTTCAGGATATTCTCATCGCAATCTTGTGGAAGTATTATCTTTAAAACAGATGTGAAATGTTTTTAGAACAATGTCTCCTGCATGCAGTAAGCTCAGGCAAAGAAGAGCTGAGAAGAGCACCCATGTCTGCGTCTTACCATGTGCATTGCCAATCGAGACAAAATTAAGCTCCAACAGCAACTCTAAAGGACGGGGTACAGTCAAGGCCCAAAGGTCATCAAATGGTGGGTTAGAGTTGTTTAGGAGCAAGAGATAGGCTCTACATTTGCTTCGAAATCACCCCAAAGTACATCGCACTTCCTCTACATAGACCTACATACACAGACGTTTCCATTAGCACACCACCTTAATCTACCAACTGCCACCAACACCCCACCTCAATGTGGTATACCTGCCAGCGTATTTACAGTTCAAAAAGAAAGTTAATACTTTCAGGACCTTTCTCCTACGAGTACCTTGAAGCATATCCATGCTCCGGAAAGAAACTGATGATTCAAAAAATAGTTCAAAACCATTCCACGACGCTTGCCACCCCACCTGAATACAAATCTCTTTCAAACACCAGCAGCTCAATTAATCCTTACTTATCGGTTAAGCATCATATAAACTGCTTACAACCTGTAATTAAGAAATTAATATGTGCGACTATGCGCTTACCTTTGAGCGAATGTATGTAAAAAAAAAAAGCGAAAGTGCATTCACTGACGTACTGAATGTGTGTTGTATACAACAGCGGTAACACGAGAGCAAGATACGTTTGCAATTATAATTGCACCTCGTTCCTATCACTTACGAATACCGCACGAGAGTAATCGTCCGTCGCTTACCTTCTGATATCACCACCACCGCGTGTAGCATTGTGTTGCATTACTTCCTCGCATATTGCTGCCGCGTGCATCCAGGTGCAACAACCGCGAGCTAGCTCACATCATCTCGCGCTAACAATAGACTTTATCCGACACTCCGCTCTGGTCGATCGGTGCAATTGTATCTGAACAGATAATGTGCAGACACACACACATCGCAGGTGAGAATTAAATAATCGCTATCCGAGCGCGAGTATTGTGTAATTCGAAAATTTATGGGTGCAACACAGGGCAGTGATCTGAATTTTTAACTGAAAAGAAATGCTCCTAGCCTCCGTCAGAGAGCGGCGTTAAGCTTGTCAGGTAGAAGGGGATAAGTCGCCGGCACTTAAGGAATTTCTATTACGCTTAAGACCTTGTACTAGCAAATGAGGAGGACCAAGTACGGTCGACTTAAACTAAGATTTTGTCCTTAAAAGCGGCGAAACCTTTTGCCCTTAAAAAAATTTATTGCCCTATACCCTAAGGTACGTATAATTCGCTCATTATTAACGCCTGTTACACGGTATCCGGTTAATGTCATTCGGCTAACAAGGTACGTATTCAAATTAGGATATCAAACTCCGCATCTATGTGTGTGTAATGATGTAGAGTTAACGACTCCTTTATGGCTCTATTTTTCAACTTTCGCTAGGCTTTAAATGCACATCTTTCGTAACAAAAAAAAAAAAAAAAAACGTCAAATTGATTGGAGTCCCTTCCAAGTTGTATGAAAGATCGAAGCACAATTATAAACCCTAGCACTGATGCCTAGCAATCGTTACATGACTTGACCGCCTGAGGTTATACTCGAGCGTAATTACTTAATTATTAAGGAAATCGTTAAAAGTTTCTTCAGCTTTAATTACAGCTGAATGGCTGAACAGACCACCGTACAAATTTCTCACCTTGCGACTTAGGGCACTTTTTTTTTTTTTATTGCAAATTTAACGAAGACCGTACTTCCGAAATAGAAAAATCGAGACTTAAGTGCAAATACATGGGTACTCGTGTAGAAAGGATTTTTAGCTGTTATCGTATAGAAAGTACAAAAAAAAACGTGCTGATGATGCTGGAACATATTGTAAGCCGAGTAGCCTCATCTTACTGGTAAGGGGCTTAATCAATTTGATTTTAGGTTTACTCCGCGTGAAGACTGGTTATCTTTTCGACAATAAACGCGAAGACAGAAAGCGTAGAAGACGTTTACCAAAGGGATTACTCCTTGGAACAGACAGTCCTAACTTTCTATGACGTTAATTAAAGGAAGAAAATCTCAGCTTTGGACGAAGTTGGTCCAGCCAGAATCTACCGGTTACACTAGCTTAGCCAGAACTAGAGTTTTCCTGGATAGAAGCTCCACTCTTAGGTAGGTAGGTAGATGGGTGCCTTGTGACATAGAGTCACTGCTCACTTTGACCAGGTCGGTCCATTGTCTTTTAACCCTGGAAACATGTGAAACCGCTGTTAGAACCACCCAGATAATGATATGAATCTCAGGAGGTCCATCAGCTCTACATTTCCTAAGTCCTCCAGTTCCGAAAAGAAGTGACTTCCGAGAGTCCTCATTCTTATGACGGATAGGGCAGGACAATCACACAGCAGATGACGAACAGATTCGATTTCTTCTTCGTCCCTACAACTTCTGCAAAAGTCGTTATGTAGCACACCGAGTCGTCCTGCGTGAACGCCGATAGCAGTAATTATGCCAGAAACAACCCGTGCGTTATAACGACTAAGTTTTACCAGAGAGGTTGATCTCTTCTTGCTGAACCCAGCGTCTGTTTGCTCGACCGGACTGATTGGGGTTACTACAAAAGGGAGGACCCGCGATAAGTGCAGCGCTCCTCAGCCTTTTCATTTCCTTTGATATCCATGTGCCCTGGTACCCAGCAGAGGGTCACCGCATTGGTTCTAGATATCTCGTTTAGGAGTGACTTGCAGATTCTGACAAGCCTCGACCTGATTACCGCGGAGTCCAGAGCCTTAACGGCTGCCTGGCTGTCTATATAGACAGTGATCGTTTTGCCAACGATATTACTCTCGCGAATAATTTCAGCAGCCTGTATGATAGCTGTGCCTTCGGCCTAAAAGACGCTGCGAGACAAAATAGATGCATGACCGTAGAGGCTCGATGACCACTCTTAAAAAAATCGACACCGTCAAGCTCTTGCACGTGTCTAAGACTATGAGTTGGTAAGCTTTCTTGTTTTTAGTTTTCAAACAGGTGTGAGAAATCTTGTCCATATTTCTGCAGCCTTCACACGACTTTGGATAACATAGAAAGCTTGAATTTTTCGCAACTGTAACCTAAAGTATGGACAAGATAGGAGCGCAGCCGTATTTTCGTTTTCAAAATACAGGGTGGTGAATGAAACTTCACACAATTTTCTACTGCCGGCGCTGTACACAGCCTCAAGGAGCTATTTTTAAAAACTAGAAGATAGCATAGATGCGTAGCATAGTTTTTGATTTTCAAAATACTGTGTGTTGAAAAAATTAGATTAAAAAAATAGAAAATGTGCTCCTTTCAACCCCCTGCGATTCATCATCTTAGGCTGTAATGGAAGCCTGTGAGAGTTTAGTTTTTGTGTTTTTTGGCGCCGTAGCTCGGTGGTTACTGCTGCTGGACTACAAAGCGAAAAGTTCGAAGTTCGAGTCCTAGAACGGTGCCACCTTTTTCTTCTTCAATTCTCAATTCGCCTTTCGGAAGTGCAAAACTATTTATGCACCACATGGAGTCACAAAGAGCTACATATGCTCTGGACTCTATACTTTCTGTTGAGCTCGATATTTGTCTTTTGGAGGTTTAATTTTCTAAGCCACCCGGTATCTTCTTGATGATCTTTGAAGATAAGAATCTGAATTTAGAAAATAGTAGCAAATTAAAACAATGTAAACATTTTTGGTTTTTACTGGGAGTCGTAGTCCAATGGCCTAACGCCTGAGCCACAGCGTGTGAGCTTCCTCTCAGGTCAATCTGCTCTTAGCACCTGGTGATCATGACAAATCAAGTAAAGAGAGAGCGGATAAAGGACCAGAGAGGGGTGCTGAACCTAACGACTCATACGGTAACAACACGGCTTATAGCAAACTCGTTTGTCAAGGATTATGACCTCCAGTGGAAAGTACTGAAAACTTGCCAAACTACTGGAAGCATAATGGTGCGCCCTAGATCTAGCCAAGTTTCAAATGCGCCTTATCGTGGTGCTATCAAACCTGATGTTTAAGCTTTACATTGGGCATATCTATCGGAACAATCACGCCTGAAAACTGGGGAGGAAGTCTTGGGCACTTCTACACTTCTTCTGTAAATGTCTGCTTCAGATAGTACAGTGGTGCTAACGAGGATATGGTACGCCCTATGTGAGCTTGAATCCTGGAGTTGAATCGTTTCTTAGATTCATAAGCTGTAGCCGAAGCTTCCCCTATCTCAATATATGCCTCACCTATATCCAAAGACAGCTTCGGGTAGGACGTGACATTTTACGATCGTACTAGTATAAGTACACAATGACGACTCTTACAGCCCACGATGTTTGGACTTCATTGAAAATTCCGAAGAAGAGTTCTTCTAATGCCCACGATTCCTTGACGAAAGGGAAGTCGAGAAAAAAACTCAGCGAGCTACCAAGCCCTGGAAACATTGTTGGTGAACCGCTTAAAAGCCAAGAGGTATGGCACGTAATCGCTAAGAAGGCTTTTTTTTTGTTGTCCGGGCGGGCATACCCTACTGGAGCACTCAGACTCAACAACTGGTCGATTGTACTACCAGGTAGAGAACGCTATTTTAATCTATCGTAGAAAGTCGAGAAGGACCCTTCAGTGATGAGGAGCTTACATCATCAGCACTCACCACATCAGCACCGAAAATCCGCCATCTCAACCGAGCAAAGGCAGGACAATCACATAGGAAATGTTCCGCTGGGTCGTCGCCTTCTCCACAGGCGTCGCAGATAGGGGTATCACTTAAACCTAGCAGACTAAGGTGTTTGGCAAAGGTGTAGTGGCCCGCCAGTAAGTTGTCTACAGTCCTTCCTGCTAAGGGATAGCAAGAAAACCGCCGATTTCCTACAGACGTCAGGGGCCATTCGTTTAGTCTGCCTACATCCTGCAGAGCTATGCCACCTTCGATTGTGCTCATTAAAAACCCAGTCGTCGATGGAAGCCCTGACTAAGGACGCTGGCAGACCCAACGTAGGTTCAGGTCCTGAGAAAGCCTCTTCTGAACATTGCCTAGCAAGCTCATCGGAGATCTCATTCCCTGTTTTCCCGATGTGTCCTGGGACCCAGACGAGATTCAATGAGATCAGCCTTCCCACCGAATTCAAGGAGGTTTTGCATTTGCTAAGCCAAGAAGGCTTAATGAAGGTATACCCTAAGAAAGACAACAGAAGGAGCCCAACATTGTTTTTTCGAGGAATGAAAAGTAAGAATGTGCAAATATAGTCGAGGTGAATACTTAAGGCTGAAGCCGCACTCATAGTGAAATGCTTGAAGGGAAGGTATAGGGTGGTTGTAAAAGATTGTCCTCGATAAGACACATATATTTTGGTTGCCCATTCGAAAGTATGGTACGGTGCGAAGAAAATGCGATAAACTACGATTTATACACATTGAAGTCGCTTAAGATTGATTCTGCAGGCTTTCCTTAAACGAGTAAGATTCGCTTGCGTTATAAAATGACATTGGGTTAGGCTAAGTGTATATATGGTCGTCCTTTGACTTTACTCGCTGCTTCCTTAAACCAGTAGTAGGAATTTACAAAAGACAAGAACCACTGGGTTGCAATCACCCAGATACAGAAAGAAATCTCAGGAGGTGGTCTCCAAGCTTGACACTTCGTGAGGGTAAGCTCATCGTAGCTACCGATAATCCTTAGTTTTCTTAGATTCTTTGGGTCTGATCACACTCCTTGCTGCAATGTTTTTTTGTGTAGTTTAAGAGGTAGAAGATGCAGGAACACTGTAAGAACGTCTGACGGAGCTGACCGTAGAAGGCATGTGGGGGCTATACATGATGCTTTTCTTGTGTTCTGCTACATTTGATTATGCTGTTGCCTTTACTCAGGGCGGATCGTCATAGTAGTGACGCATGTATAGGGCTTACTACGGCTGTGTGCCTCTATTGGGTGAACATTATTTAAAGACCTAATTCCTACCAAAGGTTTTGCTGCAGCCAAATAAATCTGTACATGCCTTCTTCACCCGATGATCCACATATTGTTTCTTATCAAGCTTATGATCCAGGATGACGCCTAAATACCTTTCGCTCACTGACAGTCTGAGTGGTTGGCCACTTAGTCGAAGTACAATAAAATCAGTTATTTTCGCATCAGTTTAGCTTTTCTTGGAATTGGTTACCCTGAGTACACCTTATAGTTCTGGTTCTAACCCTGTTCAAAGCTTTTTCCATGATTTCGCTAATTACAGAAGGGATTATTTCCAACATCAAGAAAGGATTTCGAAGCTGAAGTAGGTAGCTCAAAAGTCTCTACGATTTCCCAAGACAGTAACTTTGTTACTTGTTGTTTTGACTATGTTGTTGACTATGTTCATTAAGACGTTTGATTTTTTTGGGGTCTTCGCACAGCATTCCCCATAACTTTTCTCAAAATTTCTGGCGATAAATTCTACATTTCTTGTCGGATGTTCCTCTAAACGTAGTTCAAGGCCTGCGGCTTGTTCGTATGGAGCCAAAGAAAGAAGTCTGAAGCGGTTAGATCGGGCGATCATGCAGCCCAGTGCAAATCTCCAAAATGAGGGATAAAGCTACAGGGAAACGCTTGCTGCAGAGTGTCCAGTGTAACTGTATGTGTAGTTCCACCGTCTTGCTGGATCAACATATGTATGTTCTCCAAACCCAATTCGTCAATTTGCGGCAGCGAAAAGTCGTTGATCATGATTCTGAGGCGCTCACCAAACACACTTAACAATGTTGCTGATGCCGAGCTAATCACCTTTCCCCAAGGACGCTTCACCAACGACTGACTTTGAGAGGATCTAATGGCTTTGCGTGTATTACACGAGGATTTTTAGTACCACAGAAGCGATAATTTTGCATACTCCGCGTAGATGAAAATGCGCCTTGTCGCTCATGAAGCTTTTCAATGCAAAATCATCCTCAACGTAGTTGAGGTCTAAGAGTGCTTGGTTGTAAATTGCACCCGATTGGCGGTGTGCAGGTGCATCTTTAAGACATTCGCCGAAATTCGCTGTAAAGACTGTCTGTCTATTGGTGCCCAATTGCATGATTGGTCGTATTGTTCATGTATGAGCTTCCTTTTGGACATCTGCAGCCACAGTAGCGACATTCTCGATCAAAGGTCTGCTCCAGGGTCAACAACCTCTGATCCGGCTATTCGCCGTAGTGTTTGACAAGTTGGTGCCAGGAAAACGATGATGCAACTCACTCTGATCCAAAACCACCAACCGATTATTTGTCACAAACATTGACACAACTAATTCCGTACTCTTGAACAGTCTAGCAATCCCTGATTTGTCTGCGTGTGTTCTGCTTCCGTTTACGTCAAAACTGTCAAAGTGGTGATGACATAAGACGCCATTTGCAAAAAATGAGAGCATCTTCCAATAGGGTGATGACGTGTGCGTCACCTTGTAAATATTTATGACGACAGGAGTCTTACTATACAGCCTACTGGTGACAGATGGTGATTGCCCCCTTCCCTCATGCTCGTCTTTTTCTAAATTTCATTTTAAGACATTTAAACGTTCAACTTTTTACCACACTCAATTGCGTATCCCCCCATAGAAAGAGTGGCAAGCCTTACTGTGATGTTCAAGCTGTCATAAAACGGATGTATCTAAAACCAGATTCTCGCAAAAATTAAACGCTCAAATTTATAACTATCTCCCGAAAGCTAGGGAAAACCACACTCAAAATTACCTTACCTAGCCTTGTAGGCTTAGTGTTTTATATCAGCTGGCATACCAGCTGACAAGCAACTCCATTCCACGTTAATTTATATGCACCGTCACCGAAATCCAAAATGATAGTCGGATGCATAGCGCGTCGCCGCATTGTGGTGAACGGTATCTAGTATCTGGTATCCAAAGACTCGAGGAAAAACACATTTTTGATTACTCGAGCGTAATAAACTTGTTCGCTCCAATGTTGTGGTAGGTTGATGAATTCACTTTTCGTTTTGTTTTTGCTTTCCTCGGATCCGATCGGCGGCAACGGTGCACGTAGTTCAATGTTAACGAACTGGGAAAATGACTTTCACTACTGCAATGCCGCCGCCGCCGCCGCTGCCGCCACCGCCACCGCAGCCGCCTCCGTTGTCCAGAATCCGTTCCAACAGAGAAATGGGAAAAACTGAAACCGAAAACACCTAAATTACCTTTGTTCGTATCGGCGATGTCGGTTTCAGGCGGGACGCGCTTGCTATTATGGCAACTGCATCAGGCCTGCGATGTTATATAAAAGTGCTGTGTGTACGAGTCGGCTTGGTTGGCTTTTTTTCCCCATTCTCCAGCCATATTGGTAGCAAGAGTTATTGAACTGGTTAGTACGGAAAGATCTGCACGCTGCAATTAACACCGCGATGCATAATTAGTGCTCGAAGTCTAATCCCAGGTGATCGTGCGCCATCGGTGTGGTGGGAGCGAGAGAAAGAGTGATAAAGTTCGACGAACTGTGTTGGAGCCCGTTGACTTGGATTGAATTGACAATTTTTTTTTTTGTATTTTTTTTTTAATATTATAGCTGTCAAGGTCGATGTAGGAAGGGGGCCGATCGACAGAGAAACTTTCGGCTGATTAAGGTGAACCTTTCCATTGAAAACCGAAATTGACGGCCAAGAGCACGATGACGATGCGACGTGGCACTGACGTTCACCTTGAATTCATTAACAAAATGTATTTTTTTTTTTGTTTTTTTTTTTTTATGTAATAAACAGTGAACACGAAATTTTGGATGGGAGAGGTTTTCGCGCACGTTACACGTGTTTTTATGAAAATTTCGGAACGTGATGACCCATGGTGATGGGTGCTAACGCACATTTTGGAATTTTTTTGTTTCGCTTGAATGGCTTACTCATGGAATATTTAGCGACGCATTTTGAGTGGAAATTTTATGAAATGGTTGTTGTCAGCGCTTTGGGTAAAAAAAAAAATCGTTTCATATGGTTATCGCTCACGTACCCAATCCCCATAGTGTAACCTCGAACTTCACTTGTAGTATGGTGACAGGCAATTATGGGAACCAATGTGGACTAAATCGTTTCCTTCAGAGGATGGAAATATACGTATGTATATACAGATTTTTTTTGTTTTTTAATAAAACCCTTGCCCATGTGGCAGACACTGCGACCTAAAAGATCTAAGATCAAAGAATGTGTTCGGAGGATTCGTCCTCCTCCGAGTAGAACCTACATTCCGTGTCTGAGCTCAGGTTGAGTTTGTTAAGGTGGTATCTGAAGCCACAGTGGCCCGTGAGAAAGCCCACCAGCTTTCTGATACTTTCCTTATTAAGGTTAAGTGTATACTTGAAGGAGTTAGGTTTGATTAGTAATTTGGATTGTCTCAACCCTGGGACAATTTTCCAGTGGTCCAGGCAAAGTTTATGTTCCCAGTTACTAATCAGCGGTGTGGAGAAAGACCAGTTAATGCCACAGTAAGGTTCAGATCCTATGAACGCAGATTCTGAGCCAGCCCTAGCTAGTTCATCTGCTAACTCGTTGCCTGCAATCCCTTGATGGCCGGGGACCCATCCAAGTTTTACTTCGTTTAGTCTCGCCAGGGATTGCAGTGCATCGTGGCAGCTTTTAACTGATATGGAGTCCACTAAATTGGACGACAGCGCTTTGAGTGCTGCCTGAATAAATATTCTAGCGCCCTTAATACCCTTACTAAGGTTCAACCTATCGCAGATTTCAATGACATGGAGTTCAGCCTGAAATACCGTGCGACACATTCCCATAGGTATCGAGACTTTGGTGTTGGGTCCAAAGACACCAGCTTTGTGTCTGGACCCAAATAACCTACCGAAACAGTACTCCTTGACCATGGTGTCAGGGATGGTACAAAACATGTCTCTTTTGGGGATTGAGTCAAGAATTTTCAGAGTGTCCCACATGGTCACCTGATTTGTACTCGTAATCTATCTGCAACTTGATAGCACACCTAGCGGCTGTCTTCCTAATGAAGATATGAAGGGGTGAAAGCCCAACGATTGCTTCTAAAGCTGCCGTCGGGCAGGTACGCATAGCACCTGTGATACCGAGACAGGCAACTCTTTGTAACTTCCGGAGTTTAGTTGCCGTTGTCCGTTCACGAACTTTCGGCCACCATATGATAGCCGCGTACGTGATAATAGGCCTCACCATCATTGTATACATCCAGTGTATCATTTTTGGACTCAGACCCCAAGTTCTGCCGTACAGGCGCCTACAGACCCACATGGGCTTAGTAGCACGCTCGATGGCGAACTTGATATGAGAATTCCAGCTGAGCCGTTTGTCGAGGATGACCCCGAGGTATTTGACTTCACTGGAATAAGCTAGAGTAGTACCTCTGATAATGGTCCTAGATTGACCAGTCTTTTCCTAGCAAAAGACACTAGAACAGTTTTGCAGGGATTGATGGATAGTCCTTCTCTGCTGCACCATTCTAAAACATGTAGTAAAGCACCTTGCAAGACACTAGAGATGGTTGCGCTGTGCTTGCCACTAATAAGTATCGCCAAATCATCCATATACAGATACGCAGGAGGAACTCTTGAACGCAGATGACATGGTTCTTTAAAAAAATACAGATGCTTGGCGCGATCTGTTGCGTATGTGGTTCAGGGCCCAGCTTCTCGCGACCATTCATGTTGTGCGTGCTTTATATTGTTTACATAAATGGAAGAGACCTATGTACAGTTTAAAGCCGTCCGAAAGGCTTTTTCGCAGAAGCTTTCTCATGCCAATTATTCCTTTCCGACGTTTGTCAGACATTCGCGTGAGGTGGAACCGTGAAAAAGTTGTTTGGTGTTTTTGGGATTCGAACCTCGAACTTCTCCCTCATTAGTCCAACGCTCTAACCATGGCGGCCATACATACGTCTTTTAGGTGATGAAAAAATAGAGCTAGAACGTCATCTTAATCTATGACATTCAGCACCGGAATAGCCTTCTCATTAACGCCTTCTTAGCCAACCCAGTATCATCGTCTCAACACCTACAATGTACATTAAAGAAGATCCTATCTAAACAGCTTCAAACACGTTACCAATTTACTTAGGAAGCACTACAGTTGGGGTCTACTGCGTTGACTTTCCCGGTCGGATTCGAAGATTTTTGAGGCTGGAGCATTGGTTTCCATTTGCTCTACATATCCTATCCATCTCAGACGACTGATGTGCAGTTTTTGACTAGGTTGATGTCGCCGTAAAGGTGTAGAGGACGTAGTGTTCGTCCTCCAAGGCACGTCAACCGAATATTTTGCGAAGAATCTGTCTCTCGAAACGGCAGAGGATATCTTCATCCGCAGCAGGACTGGCATGGACATAATAAAACAGGAATGGAATGATTATTCGGGATAGGGTCTTCCTACTCAATTGCCTTCTTAGCCCAGCGAAACAGCGATTGGCAAGAGTTGGTTGCTTTCACAATTTATAGATAGACAAAGTCCTTGCTACCTTAAAGTTATTGTTGTAAACTGTGGCGAACTTTCCAATTCGTAGATGTTGTGTGTCCCTTTTTGGTTTCAAATATAATTGGTCTCATAGATAACTAGAGATGGAAAAATGAACGACGACGCCACTCAATTCAAAAGCCCAGGCTGACTTAAATGGCGCTCAATGTGAGGACCGTAAAAAGCCACTCAAAATCAATGGCACAATCTATAAAATGATATTGCGTCCAGTATGGATGTATGGCTCTGAATGCTGGGCTGCACATTATCCTGATGAGCGAAAACTTCACACAGAAAAATGGTGACTCTAAATAATAATAAAATAAGGACATCGTCGAAATGAACACAAGCTGCGATGGTATGATCATATATCAAGAAAAGCAGTCTCCACGTCGTACAGAAAGCCCTTAAAAATCGAAGAAGGACAAAACACAAAAAAACCCAAAGCACAATCGAATATAATATGAGAGAGACCGCAATCAGATAGGAAAGCACTCTACTCTCATAGGAGTGAGCACAGAATATAACAGTCTGAAGTATCATATAGGGAACTTAAGTCTTGCAGAAGAAGACCTCCGTAAAGGTTGCGGTGGCCGGAGCTGATCGCGATTCATAACGCCTGTCGCATATCCTCCAATATCTGTCAATGGCACTACTTTCTTCACTGATACCCAAGTCATCCGAACTGGAATAAATTCAACGATCTATGTTCTCTATCAAAAGTTATTTCCATCTGGGCCCCAGGACATATCATTTTTGGGAGAATCCAACGAGCAAACGAGTAAGGCAGGCGATGGTCAGCAATTAACAGCCTCTGTCAGCGAGAATAGGATTCGTTAAGGACATTAAAATACTATCGCTTTTGTAAGCTGGCAATCTTCGGATAAAAAAAGCTTTAGTAGCTTAGGCGAGCTAGCTATAAGTACAGGACAGTGACAAATAGAAGATTATACAGCCAGGTATATCTCACAAGACTTTCTGTCGAAATTGTAAAGTAAATAACCAGAAGGAATTTCTAATTATTAGTCTTCTATTCTTTTCTTCTTTCAGATGTCCGGCCCTAGCAATAATGTCCACTAAGTAAATCCTTTTCCACCGACCGCGACCTCAAAGAAATATGTGGCAATGGGACTGGAGAACTCTCACGGGATGAGTTTTAATATATCGTTCTCAAAATATATCTTCAGGCAAATGGATTACATGCGCTGTTCCGCTTTCAAAACGGAGCATTATAGTGCTTCCAGGAAACTGCAGGGCAGACGAACTCGCCAGACAAAGCACGACTCTAAGGATTCTGTCTGATAGGCAGTCCCTGGTATGCCCCTAGCTACATGTAAGCATCTACTAAAGCTGAATGCTATTAGCAAGACCAACCTCAGATGGGAAAACGAGTCAACGTGTCTAAAGCGATCACAGATCAGCTGCCTTGTTGGTGTTCTCACTGGACACTGCCTTATAGGCCAACATGCCAAAAGCCTTGGCCTCTTTTCAAACGACTTCTGCAGAAGCTGTAGAGACGAGGAGGAGGAGGAAAGTATTCCTCACCTCCTATGTAACTGCCCAGCTCTGTCGCATAAAAGAATGGTCCATTTAGGGTCCCCCTTCCTTTAAGTCCTTGGTGACATAGCGTCCTTAGACGTCATGCGCATCTATCGCTTTATCAAAAGCTCCGGTTGGTTCTGTTAGTCCCTGAGTAGCGAATTGGTTTTGATCCATGGTATCACAAAGGACCTTTACTGTGCAGACAGCCAAGCCAACCTAACCTAACCATTATAGTGCTACTGGGGTTTTCTTTTCTTTCCCTCTAAAAAAGGAAAAGGAACTGCCACCTTTGGCCAACTTTCTTTGGCATTATTCCGTCCGTAGCAACTAAGAAATTAATTATGTAAAGTGTCCGCTTTTCAGGTAAAGTAAAGAACAATTGGCCGTCTGCATTGACAGTTCCAAAATGAATCTCGACACAAGAGCTGAGATTTGCTGTGAAGCCCTAGAACTCAGGTAATAGTTCAAAATTGACAACGACAGCAGCATATTTCAAACAGAAATTATCTAGCTGTCATTGGCAGCCGGGCAACCGTAAAGGCCAGTAATTAAATCTTGACTGGTAAGATGGCCAGAGCTCTAAACAACATTCAGTGGAAGGTCTAAAGGTTTGCTGATTTCGGGTGAGGATCAACTCAAGAGATGGAGGAAACAATTCGCGTCAGTGCTAAATTTTTGACAACACCGTCATGGTACCAAATTCCAACGGGCTTGCCGCAGCAATGATTTCTCGAATTCGAACCGAACCTCGTAGCAACATATAGATAGTAACCGCTATCAGGCCCCTCAATAGAAATAGAAATTGATGGTACCCTGCCGAGCTCTTTCAAGCGGCGCTAACTACATCGGCAAAGCTACTCCACCCACTTTGGAGCTTGCGAAAATGAGCCATTCCTGTAGGAGTGGAAAAGAGGGATGATCATCAAGCTTCCAAAGAGGGGCAATTTGATGAAAAGCGGGAACTGGAAAGGAATATGCGTTCTTCCAGCCGTAGCAAGATAATAGCTAGGATAGTTCTTGAGCGGATAAGAGAGCAACACTCGATGTCGAACAGGCGAGCTTTCCTGTTGAATCCTCCTCCGCACATCACATCAACACCTTGCGGATCATTATAGAGCAATGCATCGAGTTCAGGTCTCCGCTTCATCCACTGTCCATCGACTTGGAAAAGGCTTTTGACAGTTTGAACAAGGTTGCTACATACGAGGGCGATAAATTCCACCCTCTGCACAATGGTAAGCCGTCAAATGACTTTGAAGTTCACAGTGGAGTACCTCAGGGCTGTATACTTTCACCGCTGTTATTTCAAGTGATCATCAGCAATGATATTCGGGCAACACTTAATGAAGGAAACCAGTGACTGAAGGGGACAATGACATCTTTCCTTAAACACTTGGATAATTCTGACGATGCTTGCCTGCTTTCACATAAAATAATGGACCTCCATGAAATGGCTCAGAATGTGCAAGCTGAGGTAAATAAAGTAGGCTTAAGGCTTAGGACAAATGCGGGAAAACCAAAGGCTCTGAGTATTTCAAACTCCGACGCTCAACGTAACATTACAGGACAACAGGTCGACAAAGTTGAAAACTTTCAATATTTTGGAAGTAACGTGTCGATTGACGATGGCACCCAACTCGATGTGGGTAGCAGAATCGGAAAAGCTAAAGCTGCTTCGGAATGCTATCGAAAATTTGGAAAAGCAATGTTTTCAGAACCAAAAGCGAGCGGATCCAATGTAGAATCAGTACTACTATACGGAAGGAAGGTGGCCAACCCTGTTACATGAAGGCTACAAAACTTTGTAAATAGATGTCTACGTAACACCTTAAGGATATTTTGGCCAAACCGTATCTCCAACGAGCAGCTTTATTGGAGAACGCGTCCAGAACCTATAGACGTCACGTTAGAACCTATACAAAGGAGGAAGTGGCAATGGATTGGACATACCTTACGGCGTGATATCGGCTCCATTGCGAAATATGCCAGGCAATAGAATCCACTCAATCAGGCAAACATGTCGTAGAACAGTCGAGGAAGAATCGAGTTTACTGGGGAAGAGCTGGAGAGAGCTAAAGCGCATTACAGAAATCCGAAGAAGATGGCGAGCAGGGGTCGCTCCTCGGGGGGTGACAGGATCTAAATAAGCAGTAAGTAGTAAGACTGGGCGCCGCGCCGTAGCTCAGTAATGAGTGTATTGCTTCCAGAAGACTCCAATAAAAAATGCCTGACAAGCGTTCGAGAGTAATAACTGTCATCTGAAGCTCCCTTAATATATCTTTCGGATATGCCATGAAACTGCCACTAATATCTATCTGGAACCAATGCGCTGAATCTATGCTATTCACTGAGCCATATGTCAAGCTGTTAGCTCCGTAAATAAGTTCATTGAATATGAATTCATAGACAGAAGCCCTTAGGATGGAAGCCAGTACATGGAACCTTATAGTCTATGGCACTGATTAACCATAGTTGCATTAACAAAATAGATCATCTGTGGCATCATTGTTATTCAGAGCGAGCGTGAGGGTTTTTTTCTAAACAACGACTGTAAAAACTGCGCAGCACTTGTTGAGTTGCCGGTAGAAGAACTTTTTACGAAGCTAGATGACTATTTAAAAGACCTTCCTCTTATATCATTCATATCCTTGTATAGGTGGTTCCAATACACAGCGCTCATCTTCAGCGGACTTTCGTTCAACCCTCTGAAAAGAGATTGCTCTCTTCACGAGAAGAAGAAATGCGACCGGTCTGACTCAGTCGATGCCAGATGGCGTCACTATTCAGATCTCCGCTGAAGCTAAGTATCTAGGAGCGATCGTAGATAGAAAACTTCTTTGGGTAAAGCATGTCAAGTCGAAAACGTTCAAGGCGCTCTCAGTTTTCTGGCGGTGTAGGGTTGCTTCTGGAAAGACATGGGGCTTATCATCGAAAAAGGTTCTCTCGTACGGCTATGGCAGGAGCTTATCTTGCCTATGGTTCGGTTATTCGGTGGAACACCTTCTGCATTAAAGGCAGAACGGTCTCCCTCGCAGCACGGAAGCTCTTCCGAGTATGCCTGCCTCTGCTCTAGACGCTCTGCTTGATTTACTTCCCCTTGATATGTATATCACGGGGTGGCTTTTGGTATCATTCGCAGTGGAGTTTTGATGACCATGCACTACAGTTTTCCTTCGACCACGGTTACTGTCTGTCCTTGGCCAGAGTCTGAGCCTGAACTGGACTGCAGTGGAATATTCACGGATGGCTCCAAAACTCGAGAAGCCTCTAACACGAGTATCTTCGTGGAGACCGACTGCATTAGACTTCACTACTCTTCAGGTAAACATGCCACAGAGGTGCATGCTATCCTAGTGGCTACCGACTATATTGTTAAGAATATGTAGAAGCGTCGGAGTATCTGCGTCTGTATTGACCGTCAGGCTGCACTTAATGCCTTACTCAACCCCCTTAACGATTCCAAAATACTTCGAGAATGCAAGAACTCTTTGAATTTGGTAGCAAGACTGAGCTCTCTGACTCTTGTCTGGGTCCCAGATCACACACACACACACAGATTGCGAGAAATAAGATCTCCGATGGGATTGCAAAGCACGGCCAAAGGCCAGTTTCTCAGGAATTGAACCTGTGTTGAGTGTTCCCACGTCCTTGGTCAGGGCCTCGATTGACGATTGGATTTCTCATGAACACAATTATGTGTCACACGGTTCTCTAGGATGCAGGTGGACTAGTTGAATACTCCTAAACGTTTGGAAGAAATCAGCGGGTATTCTTGCTGTCACTTACCAGAAAAAACGTTCTCACGGGACATATTTCTTTTCCTAAGTATCTTAGTGTGCCTAGAGAAACCACTCTCTTGGACGCTTGAGGAAAGTGCGACTTTCGTTGCTATTGTCCTGCCTTTTTTCGTATAAGGTGGCAGATCTTCGGTGCTGGTGTGGGAGTGCTGATACTGTAAGCTTTGCACCACTGAAGGGCCTTCTCGGCTTTCTCCGGATGTCGAAGAAATTGGGTAATACTGGGCCTTGCTTCCTGGTAGCACAATGGACCAGTTGCGTCTGAGTGCTTCAGTGGAGTATTTTCTAATTGGACAGAAAAAAATGGGTACTGCCTCAATTTGTTGTTCTATTAGCGTCAAGCCGCGACGTTCGAGGTTCGAATCCCAGAAGAGCCTCTAAAAAAATGCTTTTCAGATATCACTCGAAACTGAAGGTCCCTTCCATTTGGATAACACGTATAACACGCACGACACGAATGGTTACGAGAAGCTAGGCCAACGTACGGTTTGTTGCGCCAAGTTTTTGTGTTTGTAGTGTTAGGTCAGCCAAACCAAGCCACTGTCGAGCAATCCTTTCTGCCGAGGTAATCTCTTCTACGTCTCCCAGCAGTTTAGCAGTACCAACAACAGCGATGATCAAGTGCATAACAGTATAAGGGGTTCGATTGAATCAGTCACCTCTTACTACTCTTACGCACCCTCGCTACCTCCACGGTTTATCTAGGTCATAAGGGTTCGATTGTATCAGTCACCCACCTAGATAACACTAACCGCATAATAGTACCAAGAGTTCGATTGAATCAGTCACTCTAATACTCCTATGCACCCCACTACCTACACGGTACCTCCAGCACTAGGGTTAAACTGAATCAGTTACCCTACCTAGCTAATTGCAGAACAGTACAAAGGGTTCGATTGAGCCAGTCACCCCCAATACTCGCTTGCACCCGCTACCTTCACGGTACACTTAGCCGCTTAGGCACAATCAAATCCCAGTCACAACACCCTGGGATAGCATAGGTTTTTTCCCGAGTACCCGGTGACTTTCTCCGGTCTACCAAATATGTGGTATCACAATGGACCTACTCTTTGGTCTAAGTGTGTCCTGGCTATCGCCAGGTCAGCCACCTCACCTAACCTAACCTAACCTAACAACAGCGATGTCATCAGCAAATCTTTACCTCGTCGTGGATTGGGAAATGTGTGATTCTTTCACACATACTATTCCAAAGCAGGGGACCCAGCTTAAACCCTGTGGTATGTCACCAAAGACTCTATACTCTGCGGCCGCTGCCAGTATTGTTGAAGTGGATTATACGCCTGAAATAGTCGCTCATAATTTTAATGCGATACATGTCCTTGAGTGCTTTAAGATTTGGTTCCAATTTGATGTATTGAATGCGTTTTTGATGTCACCACAGCCACCAGTACCTGTATGGCTTTTTGTGCAGTTTCAACCACCACGTTAGTCGCATCTACAGTGAAGCGTGCCTTCTGAAAGTCATGCTAAAGCGAATAGCTGTCATTCCCTTCATATGTAGCGCACTCTGAACTCAGACAACCGATCTCCTGCTTCATTAGAGACGTCGAAAACACTGAACTCTTACACTGCCATCGTTAGATACTTTAATAAGAATATTCCCCTTCCAACAAGAATTTCATTAATTTCGCTTTTCATTATAACAAGCAGTCGTCAACCATTAAATTGGCATAACAAAAAAAAAAAAAAAAAAAAAACAGTTCACTCTCATATGTATCTCAATCTAAACTAATCAATGTCAAACTGTGCTGGCCTCACGTCTCTCACTTCGATGTCTCGACACGATCCTATTTAAAAATTTAAATCAATTCGCTACATTTAATTGCCATAATTATGCAAACCAATAATGTACAACAGAACGTCATGTATATAAGTAAAAATAACTTCAAATTACAACCAACAAAACGTAATACGGGGGAGAAAAAGAACACTCCAGTACAAAATGCTTCGGACACACAATATTGTTATTCATCGATTCAAGAACAACTTTCTGCCATAACTCACACTCCCTGCCGGCCAGGTACTAGGTATTCAACAACAATAACATATTCGAGTTTTCCGGCATCAATCGAATTTTAATTAAACAAAAAAAATAAAAAGATACTGTACTCACACTATAGGTACACTTGCCAGTCTAGCGCTCGCTATAGATAGTTGTATCTGTAGACAAACAAAGCTAGCACGACAAAATTAATTTTATTTTAAAATTCAAGGATTAATTATAACTTTAACTGGAGGTAGACGCATTCACTGTAATGTGAATAGTTTTCCTCCCCCCTCTGGCCAGAGAGAGGGAGAGGGAGTGTTTTTTTTTTTAATTAGAATTACATGTGACATTGGGAATGTGTTAAAGATATTCAATCTAAATGAGTTTTATGTGGTTTACACGGCTAATGGGTTACGAGACTTACCTTATCGATTGATATTGTCATTGATTTTGGCAGTGTTGGTTTCATTTTTTTAGTCCTTTTACATTGTCTCCTTTTGAAGTCTCAACCCATGTGGTTAAATCTTATTTTTCTGTGACACGATGACGTGGCAATTTTATTTAACATCTACAGAAGGGGGTGGTACAACATTTTATCGTTGGTTTGCTGGCCATCTTTGTAAATTTTGGAGTTTATTGCACTTGAATGGTGGTTATTTCTGAAAAGATACAAATGGAGTGAAAACCTTAGTGGAATTGGATTGGTAAAGGAGGAAAAGTTTGGGCATCTACGGCACGCGAATTTTATTTACTTTTTTAAATGAAAAAAAAAACATGAATTTACATTTAATTGATTGATTGATGAATGCGATACGACATAAGCTATGTGACGGTGGTAAAATTTGAGCTTCTTGAGGCATAACACTCTCGCAGAGAATTTCGACAATGTTGTCCTTAAGCATAAGGATAGTGGTTGGTTTGTTGGTGTACACCTTTGCCTTCAAGCACCCTCGTAGGAAAACGTCTGTCACTTTAGACGAAGTAGTCCTCTACTAAGTTGCTCGTCCGGGTTAGATTCTGTCCCCAGCATTAGTGTCCATTTACTCTACATATCCTTGTCATCTTAGGCGACTGATGCGCAGTTTTCTGACTGAGATCAATGTCGCTCTATCGCTCCTAAACTTCGTCGCTGAATCTACTCATCCAAAACCACGCAAACGGAAAGTGTTATACAAAGTTCTCCTGAAACGACTAAGCAAGTCTTCATCCGTTTACGGCAGAGTCCATGCTTCAGTGCCATAAAGCAGAAGTGGGATCTGGATCTTGTATGGAATCTTCTCACTTTTGTGGTTGGTTTCAGAGGGTGAGCTTGTTCTCATCACTTAGGCCCCCATTGGGCTCGTGTTCCCCTCGTATGTCGAACTGTTAGGTATAGTAGTGTGATGTAGGACCCGTGCATTGAGAGATGGGGTTCATACCCCCCATTAGGAGACTATCCGTATGTCGTATAGTGATCAGGAAGTCGCATCGTTGGTCTAGCGAACTCCAATATGTCACCGATTCCTTCCCTACTGAGGTGTGTAAGTTCCGGTGGTAGCCAACGAAGTGCTTGCTTGTGTAGGGCGGTGTAGATTCAAACCCTTCAAGGGGAACTGCAATCGCAGCCACCAAGCACAACAGAGAAACAAATAAAATCTGAGTTTCTCCAACTACTACACAAAAAAGGAGTTGCTGCCTGATAGTACAATGGACCGTACGGAGTCTGATCATACACTCGTCCGATCGGATCTTGAAAATGAGATGGTGTATGCTCTCTACCAAGCCATTTGCAGTGCAGCTGCTTTGAACAATTCGGCCGACAGGCGATCAGGACCAGCAGACTTGTTGGATTTAAGCTTGGATATTGCTATCCCCACTTTGTTTTGGACAGGTGGACAGAAGTTTTGGCTATCATCGTCTACGTTGAATCGTGCATTCAATCTGACAGCGGTATGTTTGTAGAAAAGGTTTTTCTATATTCTCAGCACCGACTGTGATTTTACTACAAGGTTTTCCTCTTGATCTCTACAGGTGTCTGTACGGGGCTTTAGGGCTTGATTCGTTCTTTTTACCACTGGCTAAGATTTCCGTACATTGTTCCTGTTATGTTTTTCATGTTATTCTATCTTCTTTTGGAGATGCTGATGGTTTTTTCGGGTCTTTTGCTTGTAGAGCTTACGAGCAGTCCTCGTCCTTGTCTGCAGCGCCACTTTGTATGCCTCTTGTTTAGCTGCATGTGCTTGTTGCCATTCTTAGTCAAACCAGGAGTTTCTTGGTGGTGGTTGAGTGAAACCCAGCATATCCATTGCGATTTCTCTGATGGGATGTTGGCAGCATTGCCACTAGACTTTGGCAATTGATGCTGGCGCCATACATAGGAGTCGTTGAGAAATTTCGAGACACGCGTTCGGCGAATATTCTGGCGGTCTCCTACAATTGCAACTTTTCGACATTAAATCTTCTGCCAGTAATTCTTCTCCGCAGTCGTACCTTGGCTGCAACAAGGTAGGTGGACATCCAGAATACCGGAGGCATCGTTTCATGATTCGGAGACTGCCATGTCTGCTTGTAAATATTGAGATGGGGAAACCTTGTGATTGCTATAGTGATGTTTCGCACCACGGCAAGGTCAATAAACCTAAATCTGTTGCCAGACTTGGTGTCGTATAGACTATGCTTATCAACTGTCCTCCTAAAGATGACTTTCTTTCGAATCTTGTTAAAATCTTCTTACATGTCTTACACGGTTTTAAAGTCATATTTAGGATTTTGCTCATAGGTCTTATCCGGGTCGAGGAGCTCGTAGAAAAACTCTTTGATAGAGTCGTTCTTGTCCTTGGTATCGACGGAAAACATTCGAACATTCCAGATGCAAAAACATCGACTCACACCATTACCTTGTTGCAGCAAAGAACGGATGTCGCGACACACTGTGTGCAAGCGCAGAAGACCAGTGGCAGTACTGTCAGCAAGCCATCAGGAATGCCGCATCTGATTCGCTCTGAGAGACCCCGCGTTTGATGATGAATGCGCACAGGCAAATCAGACGAAATGACTGCCTACAAAGCGGGTCCGCAAAAGTACGAAAGCCACTCGCCAACTCCACGAGCAGAAAAGGAGAGACAAAAAGCGCGTCCTCTACTCAGGTGAAAGAAAAGAGAGTATGAAAAACGAGAGATTGCTGTAGATGCAGAGATATTACTACTGGACAGAGGTCCAGAATTTCTATAAAAGGTTTCACTACCCAAACCAGAGCCTGCAAAGACAAAAACAGGGACACAAGTTCTACATCGTTAAACGCAAGGGAATACAAAATCCCTCTGTCAGGCAGTCTGATAGTCTCAACTTGGAAGCAGTAATAGCTACGCTTCAATCATACAAGGACGTAGGCCGAGATGGAATAGCAACTGGGCTGTTTAAGGCTGCATGCATGCAACTTGGTAGGGAACATGCACAAACTCATCTGGAAACTATGGTCCAACAAAACCATGTCCGATGATTGGAAGTTTAACTCCATATGCACGATCCATCAGAAAGGAGACTACCTCACTCACCCAAATTACAGAGGTCCACTGAAGTCCACTGAACATAAAAACAGAAATATTTGGCGCAACAGACCCTATGTACTCCGCAGTCTAGCGTGTTGTGCGTGTTATATTTTTTCGCACAAATGGAAGAGACCTACAA
Organism: Blera fallax; assembly: GCA_946965025.1. Taxonomy (NCBI): domain Eukaryota; kingdom Metazoa; phylum Arthropoda; class Insecta; order Diptera; family Syrphidae; genus Blera; species Blera fallax. Next base: position 54,827,591 of record OX337245.1, read on the forward strand.
TTAAGGGTCGTATCCGAAAGGCTTTTTTTTGAACTGAGAAGCTTTCTCATGACAGCTACTACTCTCGGACATTCACGAAAGGTGGGACCGTGAACAAACGTGTTAGTGTTTTCTGGGATTCGAACTTCGAAACGCCTGAAACCAAACGTCAATGAACTGGTCGGGAATTACCAGTGCGGTTTACGAGCTGCACAGCGACACCGACCTGGTCAATAAGATACGTGTACAACGATTAAGATGGCTAGTTCATGTAAAGCAGAAGCACTTGATACCACCACTGAGCGACTATGTAGGAGAGGACCACCTCATCTCTGCGCTATCGGAGGGTGACCTCAACAACCCCGGCGTATGCAACTGATTAAGCATCAAACTGACTAGAGAGGCTTGTTGGCCTCGTTCACGCCGACCTGTAGCTTCATCACAAGTAAGTAACTACCAATTCAGAGGATCACCAAAAAGAGACGAATCAGTACGTATAATTCAAAATCAAACTCAACCCACTTGACTTAGTAAGTAAACCCTTCAAGTATAATGTCAAAGTGGCACTACCGCATTTCTTGACACATTGTCAACTGCTTATGTCGTACTCTAAACGGTTACGATATTCTGTTGCATTTGATATTAGTTGCGTTCATGAAGTTGATTATAACTTGAAGCAATTTGCAGATCACAATTCTTGCAAACAACTTCAAAGCAAATGCACTCATATCAACTGTCAACAAATCATTTATAATGACACATGTACTCCCGTTTAACGCAGACAACTGACGTTACTGACGTTACAAGAACTCGTAAAGTTACAACGACTATCTGAATCCAGATACATTTTATTAATTTTTTTTCAAATGTCACGTCAAATCAAGGTCAAAAAAGCAAAATTCTTAAATGGTCACATGACTTATTTTCATCTCCTCCAATAAAAAAAAAATTTCAGTCTTCTGTCCAAGTATACCTACTTTTAACCGTGAAAACAATATAAAAAAAATTTGTACAATTAGGAATCCAATCTCTATTATAAATCTTGAAATACCCGATTATTTTTAGAGCCTAAACCGTAAAAATAAAGCAAAGATGAAAGGCGTTCTCTAAAATATTCGTTTAAATTAAATCTTCTTTTATGCATTTGGCAAGAACGCAATCGCAGCAATCATTTCAACCGTATTATGGATGACTGATTGAAACACTTAAAAAATATTCACAACTTAATGACAAATGACAATTTAATCACAAAAAAAAAACCGCTGAATTATGATTCATTACAATTAAGACAGTGGCGGCCACTAAACACTGACAAACTAAAATAAATCAAAGTAAACACTTAAGATTATGTTCAATAAAATCTCAATTTATTAACGTTAAGTATCTAAGCAGTTCAAATTGAGTTCAAGACTCTAACATCGATTGATACTCTACGTGGAGTAGATTTAAACGCTCGTAGGTATGATAATTTATTTCACACGAATGCTTGTAAATTAATGTTGATACAAATTCTTGTAGTTCTTGATGTAATCTGTTTTTTTTTTTACTAATTTTGTTCGAACGTGAATGGTGATTTGAATAATTAAATGTAAATTTCCGGGAAAAAAAATTAATTCCATTTCAAGTCCAATAGAAACGGAAGTCCACTAGAAATGTACGTGGAAGGTTGCATCGTGATGGCGGGGAATACAAATTTTAGATCAGGTTTTTTTTCTTATCCAGTCATTTGTTCTTGAAGTCAAAGAATTAGATTAGATAATGATTTATCTGAGCAACTAGTAAGGACAACGCAGATTTATTTGCCCCATTCTACGAGTGACAGAAGAAATAGTGCACTAGTGCCACCTGTTGGCAGAAAATATCAATTCGTTAGACTGTATGATCAGGCTAATGACACATGTTCATCGGTTTTTTTTTTTTTGCAAGAGCATACAAAATTGTTTACATCATTCTGTTTCCGGTTTCAGTGCCATTGCGGCAGTGACATTTGCTGGTAGTAGATTGTTCTCCTATTTGTAGACGCTGACGCCATTGTAGAGGCCTGTCACGAGATTGACGTCCCCTAAGAAAGCAAAAAATCACGTCTCGTGAAGTGGGGATTAATCAAAGTCAAAAAAACTTATAGAGGACAGCAGCTTACGGTAGATCTTAAACCGTATAGAGTCGACGGATCAAAACGACTACTGTTGAAATCCGCACACAACTGTGTCTGTTTCAAAAGCAAAATGATCTACGCCCGGTCATCTGGTGAGGCGTAACAACTGATTCCACGTGTCGAGAAATGTTATCATCCAGCGGCAATCATGAATTGGTGGGACGTATCCTAAGAGACAGTCATTCACTTCCCGTGTACGTGTCCTGCAGTTACTAACATCAGAAAGGCTACACTAGGTCATTACCATTTCAATGATCTCAATACTGCCTCTAGGGCTAACATAAACAGCTTCATAAGAAGCGGACAGTGTGCACCACCTGCCCTTGTTCTAAGTAAACCTCAACCAACCAACCATCCATCCTAAAACGGGGTAACAGACCTCCATTTTTGTGAAAACGAGGTGAAAACATCGGTTAAAGTGTACCAACAAACCGTTCTGATCGTCACTCCACTTAATGGCAGTTTGTTTCAGAACTAGCAGTGGACCTTTCTGCGCATAAAATATATAAGCTACCCAACTATGGCTTCAAAACAAAGTTTCAGACTTTATGGGGACTCAAGACTGGCCATCTGCAAGTGAGGATTTGAGTCCACTGGACTACAAGATGTGAAAGGCGTTGGAGGTTATAGTGTGCTGAAAGGACACCCTAACATTGAGTCCTTAAAGACCGCGTTGCACTTAGCTGTAACCAATTTTCCGATGAAGGAGATGCATGCAGCCATCGATGTGTAGACCAAGCGACTTAATGCCTGTACTAAATCAAGAGGCGGCCATTTTGAATAAGCTCGCATTTCTTGTAATTAAATGGAAGGAAAATTCGTGTAACAGCATTTTTGTCCCCACTAGGTAGATGCCATGACGCCACCATCTTTCTTCGGCATTTTCCTTACAGTTTTGTCCGAACTGAAATATTCGACTTCACCTTACCACAATTAAACTAGTGAAAGCAAGGATATATGCAACATGGGCTTTCTGCCATATCCGAATCTCACAAGCCTAACTTAAGACCGCCTTAAGAGTTCCATTTCATTAAAAGATAAAAATCGAGTAGACACGGGGTAAGATAGGGTTTTCCAATTTCGTTCTAAAACTACTCATGTCTCTGCAGGCTTTCTATTTTTAAGATTTTCATAGTTTTGATGAGTGGGAGTTGCTTCGCACATACATATGTATCCCTTGTGTCACCAGGTTTTCTTTAGCATGCCATATGGAGACCAATAATTTTTTTTATTTTCGGCGGGTGGACTGGAGCGCCTCTAGCCTCTAGCTTTGCCTTGGCGAGAATAATTCACCTTAGAGCTCTCTCTCCAGACCAGTTTCTTTAAAGAATCTGAATATGAGAAGCGGGTCCATGGTTGGCATATCCTCAACTGATAATTGGTACTTGCCAAGGTATTTCAGACTTTTGTGGGTCCATGCCCCACACGATTCCAGAAGATGCTCCGGGGACTCACTTGACTCTTTGCAGAATCTGCAAAGGTCTTCGTTTGTTATTCCTAGTTTCCTCAAACGCTCCCTGAGTTTGCAATGCCCCGTTCGGAAGGATTCGTAGGTTTATCCTGCTAAGGCATATGCAGGCTTCAAATCTTTTCCGATTATAGTGTCCCAGTAGGCCTATAGTGTTGTTCTAGGTTCTTGCCCTGCATGATGGTATGTTCCCCTATTCCGCAGAATGGTTCAGGGCCAATGGAGGGTTCTGCAGCTTCTTGTCTTGCCAGTGAGTCTGCAACTTCATTGCCTTTCATCCCGACATGACCGGGTACCCAGCAAGGTGTTACTTTATTGTCCCTGCCTAAATCATTAAGTTTGTTTAAGCATTCCGAAACAAGTTTCGACTTAATGACATAGGAGTCGAGTGCTTTGATAGCTGCTTGACTGTCTGACAGTATTGCTATGTCACAGTTCCAATATCCTCTTTCGAGATTGAGTTGGATGCATCTGTCTGTAGCACGCATTTCAGCTTGGAAGATGCTGGTACTCTTACCCATGGGTTCTGAGTGTTTCGTTCTTGGCCAAACACGCCTGCCTCTGTCCCTTTCTCAGTTCTCGAGCCATCCTTAGGATCGTTCGCTTCGCACTTTGCTCCACTACGAGATGGAGCGGAGTCAGCTCTAAGAGTTCTTCCATGGCAGTTCTTACTTACTTAAGAAGTGTTAAAGCTCGGCGTGGGCCTCTACCAATAAGCACTCGCAGTTAGCTTAGTCCTTAACTACCTGCCACTAAATGCGTGGTACCTGTGCGTTCCACCTAAGGTTAGGCTTTCCTCTACTGCGTTGATTTCTTTATTAACTATCCTAGCCATCTCAGATGTCGATATCACGTATAATTCGTTGTTGAATCTCCTCCTCTAAGAAGAAGAATTTTTCTCGAAATGACCAAGGATATCTTTATGCACCTTCGATAGAGCCTATGCTTTAGAGCTTCACTGGAATGATTAAGGTCCTTAGAGAGTCTTCTTGGTTTTTCGAAACAGTGCCCTACTACTCCATTGCCTTCTCAGCCCAAAAGTGTAGCGTTTGGCAAGAATTACTCTCCATTTAAAGTCCTTCAATGTTATTCCATCAATCCTGCTCCCAATAAAAATATTTTTTTTTTTTTCCCACAATATATGACAAATTGCTGAATTGGCTCGAAGACAAAAAAGTGTGACATGAACACGGACAGTCAGACACCGGATTCAAATCAGAAGTGTTTCGAGGTACCAAATAGGTGTGGAGCACTATTACTTTCAGTAAAACATTCACTCTACGATTGGAGGATGCTTTCGTAAGGTTTAAAAATATCAAAAAATCTTACAGACTAGTGAACATCACCAATGTCCTTCAGATGGAACTTGTACCAATCTGTAAGGTCCATTGAATGCTTGGTAGGAATTTTGCAACTCAATGAAACGTCACTATACATACTGACAGTCAAGCAGTCATGAAGACCTTCTTCTCGGTAACTATTTGCTCATAATTGGCAGAAGAGTATCTAAAGAAATCCCTACGAAGTGCACTGTTAAACCTGTACGGCGGGTTATTGCAAGCCAAAGGACAAGTAGGCTATGAATTGGTCCTAGGCTGTCTTGCAAAAGAGGCACCAATTTGAGCAATCAAGGAGGAATACTGTCACAAATTTAGGCAGGCTAGACTCCTGTATTATACCCAAAAATGGCAACCGAATTGGTCAGATTTTTCAAAATCTTGGCCCGATTTGTAGCGAAATATACAAGACACTGTGATGTCAGGCTGGGTATCACATTCGAACGCAGTAAGTATATGTACAAATCGCAAGGAAATCCGCGATCACTTTCTTCACAGTTGCAGAACAAGGTGCATTCTTATACAGCCTGCAGATTGTCGTGGACTGCTCCAATAGAGAACATGCAGGAATGCTTATGGTTTCTACAAGAAAATATAGAACCGACTGAGTACTTCAAATGCCAAGCAAAGGTCATTAACTAAAAAATCAAGCACGCACAAGAGTTCAGAAAACCGTGGAGGCCACAGGATATGTGGATAAAGAAGTGAGGAGCTCTCCTCTCACTACACTTTAATACACGAGTATGCTGCCACCACACTGTTGCACAAGGATTCTTCAAGGTTCGTCACGATCATTATTTTTATTGAAATTAGACTCTGGAACGATGAAGCCGAATTTAGCCGAATTTATAGTGACCAATTTCAGCCTACACACGCAACAGAAATAACATCCTTTCAAATCCGCGTGGAGTGTTTAGATGCTATTTCATTTCCTCTCCATATTTCGTTTAAATTCGGAAGGATACCTCATTTTTTATGGGCATAGTCAGCTATCATCCCAGTCCTGATTTATGGCGCAGAGGCATGGACCCTGTCAAAAGCGGATGAGGTCGCTCTTGGCTGCTTCGAGAGGAAAATTCTTCGGGTGATTTTTTGTCCCGTCTGAGGAGGAAATACAACAGCGAACTATATGGGCTGTTCAGCGACATCGACTTGGCCAGAAGAGTGAAGGTCCAACGACTGAGATGGGTGGGTCATGAGCGCATGAACACAAATGCGCCGGCCTGGAAAATCTTCGAATCCATTCCCGAGGGACGTCGCAGTAAAGGAAGACCGCGACTCAGGCGGCGCACGCAGGTGGAAGGGGACCTCAACCAACTTAGCGTGCGAAACTGGAGGCAGCTGGCTAAAGATCGAGCTGGCTGGAGACGCTTGTTGGTTGAGGCCCAGGCTCACCCCGGACTGTAGCGCCATCTTAAGTAAGTAAGTAAAGTCAGCTAGGAAAGATATTCCATTATATATGCAGCTACGATGGGATCAATGTTGTTGCATTTAAAAATGGAATGAATCCGATGGATACATAACACTCAATTTGCTTGTATGAAGATAAATGGGGGACCTGGTGTAATCCACACAAAAAAGAACTCTGCAGCAGCTACAGGAAAAGAGAAAATAAACTTAAAGATGAGTCATCTTAACTTCAAAATCGAGATCAACAAACAGACCTGCATGGATACCGGAAGTGGACATTTTATGCTCTTTCTTTGAATACTCAGTATCCTTGTTAGAGATTGCGTTTTCAAGGTCAGCTTAGAAAGTGTTTGCAAGAATTGGAAAACCTGTTTGCACTGCAGTCAGACTGACCTATTTGGTCCCAACCACATTTGCATGAGTTTCTTTGACGTTTCCGGTGCTTGGATTCATGTTTGAGCCTGAGTCAGGGTTTTATTTACGACTTAACTTGAGATCTACAGCATCTGAACTAATTAAACGAGATTTAAAGAAATAGGAAGTGGTTCATTGCCATATCACTACTGAGTAGCGATCAGTACCTAATCCTGGAACCATCTACTCTTCTTGATGAAGTCCTAGTTTCCGCTATCGCCGCTTTGGTACAAATCGTAAGATTCACTGGAAAAGTATTCCGACGGAATGATCTGAAAATACTCAAGAATTCAGTCATTGAGCTCCCACTCACTACACTCCTCCTCTCGAGGGGGAAGAATTAGAATTTGCAGATATAATCTCTGTGGAGGCTTAGCAACCCCCTTGAATGCCTAAGAGCAAGCATAACCAAACAGTTAGATGAGATCGCTTTTACTCCGCTTAATTTGCTGCATTTACATGAGTCAGCTTCCTGACGAATGACATTGCGTTGATACTGTCGATATGCTGCGCCTGCTGTTTGTACTCAGCGAACCTTATCTACTCGTAGTTAACTCATAACTCGCACAATTTAGTTCGGAAATTGACGGCAGTCCTCCGTTTCCTGAGATTTCACTACCACCGATCTGATTGCTACTTAGCTGTCGGTGTATGTGTTATTATGAGGTTTATCTGCATACAAAAGATAGCTTTATAGAAAGCGCCGACCTTGGCTTGAAAAAGACTGCAATTTCACGTCTCCAAACATTGTTGCCAGCTTAATTTTTAGACCCAGTCCAAACAGTTCCTATTTGAGGATGTATTGGCATTTCCGCGACAACCTTTAGTTTTGCTTTGTTTACATAGCCTTCAAAACGAAAGTAAGCTTCATCCGAAAAGTTGATTTTGTGCCCGAAGTTAACGTCATTTTCCAACTCATTTAAGTCCCACTAAAAGAACCGTCATTCTGCCTCAAATCTGGTAGAGAGTTGGACCTTCAAGGCGGCACACGGTGTAGCAGGTAGTATGTTTCTTGACTTGACCGGTGTAAGTTCAAGCCCCGCCGGGGAAAAGCAACCACAGCCACGAAGCCACGAAACAAAACAAAGAAAACTTTAGTGTCTGCAGCTACACTACGTCAGAAAAAGGAGTTCCTGCTTGGACAAGGTCTGGATGAGGTCTGACTGCTTCTGGGATGAGGTGGGCCTTATAAGCAAATAAAACGAGCAAATAATTCACAGTGAAGTCTTATTGATGCTCAGTTGTTGAGATCCTGTGGTATCTACACACATTTTAGGCAACAGCAGCAATTATTCCGTTTACGCGGCACAGGTCGAGCAGTGGATAGCTTTTGTTTTCCATAAGCAGACCAGTTTCATGAACTTTTTTTCCTTGTGCCAGCCACTGAAGGGACTTTATTTCAAATTTCGCATAGTTTCAGCACCTAAAAAAGCCACAGACGGCCAAGCCTTTAAAACATTCTCAACTAATGCTGGTGTACCCCAGGGTACCGTCCACTCTCCGACACTTTTTCTTATGTTTGTTATTCGCAAGCTTTCTTTGTGCTACGCAATACACTCTCTCGCAAATTATAGCCCTCTTCACATTGCTTGCTATTGAGAGCATACACGGCAAGAGGCCCAAATTGTTGCTGTCTAAACAGTAGTGACCTAATACTGGTATGCACGAGGTGTACATAGTTGTAACGAAAGTACAGACGTACTGGCCAAAAAAGGAGCACAGCTCCCGGTGAATTATGAAATTGAAGGCATAAGACCACCAATGGCCGTGGCTAAGAGAATTATTCTCGATAAAATTTTCAATATGGCCGACCTAAGATGGTCAAACTTAGAAGTGCGCGGGGTTTCTAGGGCCCTGCGGCCTGAGTTAGATCGGAAAAAATATGGAGAATTAATAAAGCTCAGCAGATCAAAGTTAAGAATGGCGATAGGGATTCTCTGAACATTGTCTTCGGAGGAAGCACGCTATGCGATTAGGTTTAACAAACACGGACACATGCAGGTATTGTGATGACCTACATGTCGCGGAGGATGTTAGTCATCTACTATGTGAATGTCAAGCCATTGCCCGGAGTAGAATACAGTATCTCGGAAATGAGGCCATATTTAGGTTCTGTAGGGAAAGTAAGTGCACGGGCGAATTGGCTTAGGTTTCTGACCGTGAAGGTTCCCTAACGATGGGCCGACTATGGTGCCTAGTGTTTTTGATGAACTCATAACCCCTTATAACCTAACCTAACCTAAGACAGCTCTCGAAGTCCTCTGAGGGGGTGTTCCGGGGACTAGTACTAGACGAAACCTCGCATTTGGTACCTGTAACCACTCGATTGCCTGGAGCATTCGGTGGTACCGTCTTGGATCTTTCAGTAACCTTTCTTCGTGATAGTGTCAAGTAGTTTACATCTTACTGATGATTTTCGAAAGAGATTTTGGATTTAACATGCGCCAACGCTTCCGCCCAGAAAAAAAAATGCACCAACATTCCTTAGGTTGTACACTTAACAGTGCTCCGACTAGCAGTGTCTTCTAACAAATTCTATTCATAAAATTATGAATCATTTGAAATAAAATTCCCGAGTATTTATCAAATACTCAACTCATGAATATGTATCTCTATCTACGATCTCACAATCGTTTGCAATAACAAAGCTACAAACGAAGCCTTGACGGCCACAATCATACACACTACACAGTACAGCAAAATTTTTATGTGTTGCGTGTTTTTTTTTTTCCTTCGAATGTGTATGGTTTTACTGTTGTACGGATCGCATAAAATATGAAAGTCTAGGTCTTCACACTAAGGAGGATTTTAATGTTTTGTGCATTTGCACATTCTCTAGTACGTGTTATCTATAATGCATGCTGCCCTCCTAGACATAGACGTTGTTTGTCGTCGTCGTCGTCGTCTCCTGCTCCCCCCCAAGCCAAACTGCTATAAATTTTGGCTTATTTAACTGCAAAATAATGCACTTGAAAGTGCACGCACACACAATACCATTCATAGATACACACTATATGTGTAGATACCCTTGATACGTTGTCCAAGGGTGTGCGCATTGAGCTTTGAAATCGCGCGCACTTTACTTAAGTAAACAAGCAAAATGCAACTTTGATTCAAACTTCCTACACACAAACGCAATGTAAGCAGCATAGCCCTGCACTATAGATTAAATAAACAAAAAAAATTAATTAATTACGCTCGTTGCTGGTATTTCCCTGTGCGCCCACCAAACTTGTTGTACCTTGCGAGTGTGTTTTTGTAGAAGTAGCGTACTAATTTTGGGAGGCGATATGTGTGAAATTCATATTAAACCGACGCGACGGATACACTAAAAACCGCTGTCCCCCAAACTAGACCAGATACAACAGCGGCGCGGCAACAACAACAACAAATAGAAATGAGCGGTTGTTTGCGCTCATATTATCGTCGTCGTCAGTCGCACTCTGTACGATTAGTTTCTATCCTTGAAACTTTATTTCCTGAACAAACACAAAACCAAGATGGTCTTGGGAATTATTTGTATGTGTTGTACTCGTATGAGAGCTGTTTCAAGTGGAATCGTTATTTGATGATAAATGTGCTGTTAGACGCACCTATACACGCATATGAGGAGGAGGAGGAGGAGGAGGTGAAACGATGTAGTATAGGCGATACAAGGTGAATCGGTTGTTCTCTAATCGAATTGGCGAGTATTTCACTGAGTGATTTATTAAAATGTAACATACTTGCGCCTCAAGTTGTGTGTTTGGAAGTGATTGTCGATGTGTCGAATACGACGCGACGCCGAACAATGCCAATAGAAATCATATGTCCACAATTTTTTTGTTTTTTTTTTACATATGTAGCAGTTATTTCAACAAATTGCGTCACGTACGTTACTTACAACTCGCACTCAGTTAAGACTACTACATAGGTTAGGTAGGTACTTGTAATGGTTGAATAATGAGACGAAAAATGATGGCTTTGAGCAACTATTTAAAGAAAGCGTTAAATATAGTTTTCAGAAACTTTTCTGATTTTATTTTGATATTTCTGACCCATAGGTGGTGCTAAAACCACGGTTCCAGAACTGTACGCACTAATGATGATGGACATGTATGACGGAGCAATGACAAGGGTAAGATGCCCCGCCAGAGTCACCGAAGAATTCTCAATTAAAGTCGGTGTATGCACCAGGGAAGCGTTTTAGGTCCTTTGCTATTTATTACAGTCGTAGATTAGATTCTCTGCTGGAAGGAAAAGTGACGGATCTCAAAGTTCATCGGTTATTCTTTGATATTTCGTTGTGAGGATCATACCTTCCTGCACTTGATGTATGGGTGGATGTTTTGGAGGGTAATGATCGTCGAATTAGTCCAAAAAGACCCGAGTACTTATACTGCCCATTCTCTGATCCACTCCGACCTAGTTCAGATATTTATTTGAATGGAAAAGTGATTCAAAAGGGCGAAAATCACAAGTATCTGGGATCTACGAACAATAGTGAAGCAACCGATGATGGATGAAGTGGCAGGAAAATCTTAATATCTTTTGTAACCGGAAAATGCCCTCTAAGCTGAAAGGAAGGCTCCACATCGTAGTTGTTCGTCCGGCGCTCACATACAGTTCGCAATGCTTGACAATGTACATACAAAGAGTATGACAACAGTTGAGATGAAGATGCTTCGCATGACAGCTGGAGTACCAAAACTTTATCGAATTAGAAGTTCAGAGATCCAAGGAAGCCTTCACGTCAAAGCACCCATCTAGAAAAAATTGGAGCATCTCAGTTGGTATTGTCATGTTCAATGGAGGGATCCTACAAACCCTGTCAATCAAAGTTCCTATACAAGCGTTGAAGAGAGGCAGTTCAAAAAACTCCTGGATCACACAAATGCAAAAACAGCAGCATTTGAATGGCCTCAGTGACGAAGTGATCCAAAACCGGGGGGCCTGCTGATACTTTCTGAGGTCAAGTCGATAAACCCCATAGGCGGACCAAAACGGATCAAAACGAACAAAAGGAGAAGAAGACCATATTCCTGAAGGCGAAGAAAGTGTCCTTCACAGTCATGAACTGCAACACTAAGGACTAAAGTTCATTAAAATGATAAACCCGGTAATGGAGTCAAAGGAAAGGGTATAGGGAAGCTAGAAGTTGGTAGGAAAAGGGAAGAGTGTAAGAGTCATTCCACATACTCAAAATTTTTTTATTTTTCGTGTTTTTAATATTTGGACTCGTCAGGCCATAGCACCTTGCTCTAAACCTCCATCGTCCAATTTCTATGCTCTTTGGCCCACAGCAATCTTTTAGATCGATTTTAAGACCTGAGCAAAGGTTTTTGAACTGCTATCCTGCCTTTAAAGCCTGCTTCATTCAAGCTCCTTTTCGCGGTAGTTGAAGAAACAGGCTTATGGAAACTAGAAGGTATTTCCAGACTTATTGCCGGCCGGAGCTTCTGAATTTCACTGTGCGACCGAAAATAGGTTTCAAGAGATAGGGGTGTGTGGAAGAGGCCGCTCGTCTAATACGATTAAACTGACGGACAGGCGGGACACAACTATAGATTTATTCAACATTCCGATGATGCTCCAGCGATTTGGTAGCAAATTGACAGGTCACCGATCAATCTACATTCCTGACGTTGGACACGATCTAATAAACTCAAGCAAGTTGCGGGAGCTCCCGCCCAAACATGTGAGTTATTATTCGAGCTTCGGACGAACTTTTATAGATATTAGCCAAGTCTCCAGGACTGAAAAAACGCTTACACCTCTTGAGGAATCCAAGGCTCCTAACAGCTACACAAATCTGATGATTTGCATGCTAAGCACTCACAAGCCACTGGATTCCTCAATATTGGTATCCCGCTTCAGAGACAAGAGACAGCACTGGGTTTTTGACGAATGGAACTTAACACGGTTTTTCGGACCCCAGTTGAGCTCGGAAGATATTCGCTGCCAGTGAGACTCCACAGCTTGGGGTCTCAGCCGTGGAGTCGTTAAAGAATAAGCGAAGTCAAGAATGTTGTCATTCACAAAGGAATGGACCGGATTGCAAGTGACTGGGGCCATACAATCCGGCGGGTAGAGCGATTTACATCTTCTCCGATAGCCCTGCCGCGATTAACGCTTGTTCTGCTTACGCGATTGCCAGCAGGATCGTGAAGAAAGCAATTACTAAGTTGAACTCGCTCGGATGGTTTAACTCAGTGACGCTGGTCTAGATTTCAGGACACTTCGAGATACCTCGTAGGGAAAGAGCAAATGCTCTCGCTAGGAAGGGGTTAATGAGCCCCTTCGTGAGTCCTCAGCTGAGCAGCTACTAAAACAGCATCTCAACTACTGGCGACGCCTTGGTACATGCCAGCAGACGAAGATGTGGATCAACGCGCCCAGTACGGGCAGAACCAGGTTTCTGCTTAATTTACCCAAAAGTGTCTTGAGAAAGTGTAAAGTGTCACGGGTTTTACTTACGTTAAAGAATACCTGAAACCATAGGGCTTAGGAGATCGGGCCTTTGTGAGAGGTGCCTGGAAGAGGATGAAACCGCCACACACTTCCTGTGCGACTGTCCTGCTTTTGTACAAATCAGACACTTTATCATGGCAATTTCATCCTCAAGTGTGATGGTCCGGCTACGCTCGCTGATCTGCATTGCATTTAGCATTTTGCAAAGCGCACTGGCAGGTTTGGACTGTGGATTGCTACTGTCTCTCATGGGACGGCCTACAGCCGAAGAACAAATGTCCTTTAGGGACTACGTGCTGCCTTGCAATGATTGACAGCTCCCTATAAATACAATACACCACAAACTACATATATAAGCCGGCACCAGAGGTGTCATTTTAAAATTTAGAACCATCTGTATACCAGATTTGGGAATTTGGACATGAAGATATTCTAGGTAAGGAGAAGGACGACGGATTGGCAAGAAGAGGTTCGGAATTCACATCAAAACTAGCCGACACTTCGGTGTTCATCCTGCCTTACACACTGACGCTCGAAGCATAGACTAAGGCCCTTAGGCAGGCTTACATCAGATGATCCTCCGTAGACACATGTGTGATCACAAGTGTAGGACCGATAGGATTATGCAAAAGGATAGAAAATCCCTTTCTACCCTGATATGAGTCATCACTGACTAAGACTAACAGAAGAAGACTTAGCTCGTGGATATAGAGATCAGGAGGTCAATGAGGATACAACTCACTTTCTCTGTCACTGTCTAGGTCTTATCCACCTTGAATTTGAATTTTTTTGGTGACACAGTCGATGACATCTTTGAACATCAAGTCAACTGTACGGTTAACCAATGGGCAAGGGACTTTTCTCCCCTATGGGTATCACATTGGGTCTGTAGCGACCTGAGTGTGGTGTTGTTCCTCCATTCGCCTGCCCACATACCTAACCTAACCTAACCTGAGCCAGTGCACACATGTTCGCAAAAAACTTAGTCCCCGTATCCCTACCGCTGGATGTACTACTGAATGGGATCAACCCCATTCCAAGCATCAATCAGAAGCGTTCAAGGAAATAAATCAACTTAATTGGAGCAACATCGAAAGCATTCTTCATTTTCTATCCCACATTACTGGTTCTACATCGTTTCATGTCGCATGTCTTGTACAACACAGGAATGCTGGTGCACATGCAATCCGTTTGCCTCCTATCTAAATAAATAATCTTTTCCTCTAGATGTAATCCTTTGCGGAGAGATTAGTGGTATCTACTCTTTGAATCTGCTCAAAGGGAGACCTCTCCCTCCGGGCAAAAGTGGTTTTAATTAATTCCATTCCACAGCATTCCGTGAACAATAGCGGTCTCGAGGCAAGGTATAAATTCTACCATACTGCGTGTGTGTGCCTTACCACACCACCGCTGAGATATTGCAGCTGGGGTGGTATTAAATGTGACTACAATCGCACTTTAATTAACCTATAAATCTTTCTTCGACTTGTCGCACTGTCGCATATATTAACCGTGACAATAACTCTAACGCGTGCAGAACTTAAATAGACCTGATGCAGATCATATGGTGACAGGAGTATGTTTTAGTCCTATTGGCCATAGCCGCCGCGCCGTAGATACATGCCAACTGCTGTGTTCAGATTTTCTAATTGGATTTAATTTGTTGAACTTGATTTTAATGTGAAACCGGATCAAATTATTTGCTGGTGAATAGTGGCGGGGTAATAATTAGATTATAATAGTCTGTCGCTTTAGACATGGTGGCTGTTGACAGTACAGATGATAGATAATGAGTTGGTCGTTGATAGATACAAATACGTTGTGGATGTGGGAAGTTAACTGGTGGAGTATGGGCTTCTGGGTAGATGCATACGATACGGGCTGTGGAGGTCAGCATTCGTTTGAATTTCTGTTAAACGGAGTACCCAGGGTTCTGATTAAGGCATTGGAAAGGGATAAACATTGTCCAATGAACAGCGGTACTAGGATGTAACAATAGTGAGCCCTCCTGCAAGCGGGATGGGTTGTGGCGTTTTCTCTGAAAAGCTCCTCGCTCCGCCTCCCAGATCAGTGTAGCATTTTTCAGGCGGAAATAATGGCGATCAAGGAAGCTTTGTCCTAGGTGAGATTTAATGCGATATTTGTAAAGGATATCAAGTCCCGGCGGCTATCAAGTCCCTGGAATCGCGCTCTTTCACTTTAAACAGCCATTTGTGACCATCGGAAATGACAAAGCAGTTCAACATTCACCTCTGGTGGCTGTCTGGCCATAGAGACAGTCGGGGAAACTGCGAGACTGACAAGCTCGCCAGAAAGGGTACAGCTCTTAGGATTCTGATAAAATGGTAGAACATGGGTATATCTCTCGCTGCATGTAAAAATCTACTTAAGCTGGATGCTTTTAGTGGGACCAACCGCAGATGGAACAATGGCTCGACGTGCCATATTTCTAAGCAGATCTGGCCTAAGCTGGATCAGAAACGTAGTGCAGATCACCTAGATAATCGGTGTTCTCACGGCACACTGTCTGCTAGACCAACATTGTTAAAGGTTAAGCCTCTTTTCTAATGACTTCTGAGCAAAGAAAAAGGACCCTTCACTCCCTATACACCCGCCTGGCCCTCTCCCAAAGAAAACCGCTCCATTTAGAGGCACTTTTCTTCAATGATGTCAGCAAACTGATGGCCTGGGTACGTAAGCAAACAAAACTGTCGCATCTGGGGCTGAAAACCGAAGAGAAATAGTGGAATAACCTCTCCATCCACAGCAGTGATGAGTGACAGTTTGGTGCGGTGTTTGGGCTGACGGTGTCATCGGGCCTTAATTTTTCAAAAATGATGCTGCTGCGACCGTTTGAGTGAATGGATATCGTTACGGAACGATGTTGATTGACTTTTTTTTTACCTGAAATTGATTCTATTAACGTGGACGTCATTTATTTTCAGCAGGACGACGTCACATAGCTGGTGAAACAGTGCCTCCATTAAGTGACAAATGTCCTGGACATGTGATTTCTCGAAATGGAGACTTCAATTGGCCGCTGAGATCGTGCGACTCGACACCATTAGACTTTTTCCTTTTAAGCTACTTTCAAGATAAAGTCTCCACCAATGCTCCACCAATAATTCATGCACTAAAAGGAAATATTAGAGCTGTTATTCGCGAAATACAGCCGCAATTATTCGAAAAAGTGATGAAAAATTTCACCCAAAGAATGATTTTTTGTAGGCAGAACCAAGGCGCACATCTGGCAGATATTGTATTCTATTACTAACCTCAGACCTTGTACTTCAGAATAAAATAAAAATGTCACCACTTGTCATAAAAAATGTTGCGTTTTCCTATTGATTTAAAATGACACCTCTTGGTGGATGACTCTGTAGTAGCAACTGCCTGAAGATTCCGATGATAAGTTTCAAAGAAAATAAAGATGTCGGTACCAAAGAATGCTCTTTAAACCTTTCTGACAGTACATTTGCCTCCGTACAATGTACATATGTGTCCACAAAGATTTTGGAACGAAAAAGGAGAACTGGGATGCCCAGGGAAGGAATCACTTGGAGGACTTTTTGGATGACTAAAACGCCCGCAGAGAACCCCTCTAAATAGATTGAATATCCCTCGGATTCAATAGCAAATTCCACTCTTCTATCTCGACTGCAGACACCTTGGAATTTCAATGCTCAAGTTGTATCTAATTTACTCAGCACCAATGCAAAGCACCACTAATTACCTCCAGCCCCATAGAGTCCACAATTAAAATTAAAAAACAAAAAAATAAAAACATCCAATATACCACCAATGTATCGCGAATTCATTAAGCACTGCTAATGAGACAACTTATTTGCATATAAATCGCCTGAAGCCAATCAAAGCCAATCTCTCTCACACAGAACATTGCACTTTTCACACTCGTGCCATGCTAAAGTATCTCGTTGTAGGAGGCGTAGATTACTCACTTTCCTTACCCGATAAAGGAATGGCAATTAAAAAAAAAACAGAAAAAAAAGGTTCAACAATAATGGAAAGCTTGTAAATTATAGAATTTTTAATGCAATTCTTGCGATATTGCAAAATCGCAAGCGATCTTGTGTACGCTTGCCGCAGGCGGATATGGTTAACTAGACTTGTCTGCAAGGCATAGATACTGTATAATTAGTTATCGGTTGCAATGTTTCTCGCGAGAGATATACAATTTTGTCAATTGGATTGGAACGTTTTAATTAACGTTTAATTGAATTGTGAAATCGATTTATAATCACTTGGTAAGGGAACGTCATTAGCGGCGACAAATTGCATAAATACATATTTATTTATGTATATTATATGTCTGGATGGGGCGGAAGGAAATTAGTATTCTTGTTACATTTGGCCTTACAGTAGCCGCGACTGTATATGTACATTTTTACGAGTAGTACTGGAGCATTCCATAAATAATTTTCCAAATTGTTTGAATAACCCGGAGCTTGCAACTTAAGTTGTGGGGTTGGACTATTGCCTGCAAGGTGTCGCTTTTGACAGATACAGGTCACCACCCTATCGGAAGGGTCATCACCATATCAGCATCCAGGCTGATGCCAAATATTGGAGGACCCAGGCAGCCAATAAGAAATCTGCTTGCGACAGTGAGCAAGTCAATCCTCATGTACGCAGCCCCTATATGGGCACCGGCAACAGCCATAAACTCGTACATGAGAAGTATAAACTCTGTGCATAGAAGAGCATCGATCAAAGTATCCTGTGCATAGAGAACAGTATCGGGGGATGCAATAAGTGTGATAGCGGCGCGAATGCCTATCGAGCTAGAGGTCAAAGTAGACCTCTAGTAGAGAAGACATGATGTCAAAACCTGCCCCTACGAAGGAATGCCTTGACCGGTAGTACCGTAGGGGGAATCACAGGACAGGGATGGGGGGGGGGGGGTGTTTTAGCCAGGTAAACATGCAGGAGCACGGAGTCTGGCATAACTCGTAGCACGAGCTACCGAGTATCCATAAAGGATTTCACCCCTCCAGCGCATCAAAAAAAAAAAAAAAAAAAAGCCTTTCGGAGGATGCTCTGATCTTTCACAAATGGCGTCTTATGTATGTCATCGCGACTTTGACATTTGTGAAGTAAACAACAACTGAACGACACGTAGATAAACCATGACTTGCTAAACTCTTCAAAAACGCGGAATAATTGTGTGGATTTCGTCGTTGATTTCCTGGTCGTATGGCACACACTGGGCAAACAGTGCTGCGTTTAGCTTTACCAAACGTGGTCTGTCCTGAAGCAGCCGTACGATCGAGAATATCGCTACTATAGCTGAAGATGTCTACAAGGACCCCAAACATCAACCACACGGCGTGCCATGCAATTGGGCATCAATAGGAAGTCTTTGGGGGGGGGGGAAACGTGAAGATATACCCGTACAAAGTGCATCAGCTATTACCTTCATTCCGCGAATCTCGTGTCAATCCCAACCGATCACTCCTCAACCTCGACGCGGACAAGGATCATTTTCAATCGTCAAATTATCATGAGCAACGAGGCGGATGCGTGCATAAGCAAAATTATCGCATGAAATGAGCATGTACTGCACAAAAAGCCATTACATCCTCTCCAAGTCATTGTTTGGTGCAGCGTATACGAAAAAATGACACAGTGTATCAGATTAATCATATTGCGATCCACGAAACGAAGACCTCCAGCTCTGGAACTTCCGAGCGGCCACCACTATCTTTTTGCAGCCTAGGTGCCACTGCCGTTATCCCAAGTCCTACAACAATGAATACAACGTCGAAGAAAAACAGTCGATATCTTCGCCAGAAGCATGTCCATATGTAGCAAAACGAATTCCATACAAAGAAGCGCTTCAAAAAAGGACGGGGGCTGTTCACAAACTATACGAGCAAAATAGACGAGAAACACAGCAGAAAGTGTCAAGGGAACAAGCAACGAAAAAGGAAACTTTGCTCTAAAGACACAGTCGACGCTGAGACCATGGAAATACGACTTATTTCGACCTCGAAACGACGACGACAAGTAGAATAAACCACTCAACCTAGACGACGATAGCCAACATTTTCGTCCGCCGAATCAAAACGAAATGAAATCAGCAATATCCGAGCTGAAATCCAACCAAGCTGCCAGCTCTGAGGGTCTACTCGCCCAACTATTCAAGGTAGCGAGAGATCTAGATAGAGAGCGTTCAGTAACGTCATTTAACAATCTGGTCAGGTGAGTGTAGGTTTTATCCATGGAATCGCAGCTTCGTTCCCCAAAACCCAAAGGAAAGGAGACCTCATCAATCCTCAGTAATGCGTTCAAGTTTTTCTCAGCCATGCTGTATGAAAGTCTGAACCCTTCACGATTTCAGGCAGGAAAACCCACAATTAAGATTAGTTTCACAGTCCGACAGATACTAGAGAAAACCCATGATGTTCACTCGATACTGACCACAGCCATTTCTATTCTATGGCCACCTATGACAGCCTTATATAGAGTCATATGTTATTTTGAGATCCCTGTCAAACTCGCCCACTTATGCAAGGTGACGATGGAAAATGCTTGATGCTTCTCCACCAAAGTCAGAAACGATCTCGCCGAAATCTTTGATATCAAAGGATTTTTTCTGAACAAGGTTACGCTCTGAGGATATCTTCAACATCATACTTAAAAGGATTTTGCGAAACCCGCAACCCGCAATTGAGCAGTCTTCAAACATCAAATTGTCAGGGCTCAGCGGGATGTCAACAATAGGACAGAACGTCAAACTGCACAGACATAACTTATCACTTCTGAAAAGGATATCGGATCAGAAATCAAGCGAAGAGTAACCCTTGCCAACCATTGTTGGCATTCTTCTTGGGCTGAGAAGACAATTGAGCAGTAACCCTCTATCCTGAAAAACTGCAAAGACTCTGTATCCTAAGCATTCCAGTCCTACTCTAAGGTGCTGAAGCATGAATGAAGGTATCCTTTGCAAAAGAAAAAAAATTCTTAGCAAGACATTCAGTCCCACATGCCTTGACAGGATTTGGCGAAGGAGATCCAACACCGAATCCTACCTGCACAGCGACATCAATCTAGTCAAAAAAAATTGTTTGTTGGATATTTGGGATGTGTTGGAAGTTGGAAGTATGTGGAACGAATGGACATCCGAAGGAACAACGTGGTAGAGGAAAACCGCGCCTTTAGTAAAGGTTAAGTTAGGTTAGGTTGAAGTGGCTGCCAGATAGGAGTCGCCAGCACACTTAGACCAATGGTTTCTCTCCACCTACTCGTTAAAACGCCTTTAGTAAAACGCACAAGTGGAAGGAGACATGAACCAACATGGGTTTCGCAAGTGGAGGCAGTTAGTCAAGGACCGTCCTACCTCGGAAAACTTCTTGGTTGAGCACCAGACTCACCCTAAGTAAGATTTTACAAAAAGGGTGCAGCTGTCAATTATTCTACAAAAATACAAAATTTAGTAAAATTTAAATCTGCAGTACCGTTCGTCTCGCAATTGTTACTGTTTCAACCTGACTACGTCTAGTTTTGGTTAGGTAGACGGATGCTCTAGTTGACAGGAAGCTTTCAACGGCTGACTTAGACTAACGATGGGTTCATTGTGCCCATTAATAGGCCCTTAAGAAGCAAGAACCACTATCGGCGGCTGGCCTAAATGTGTGAATCTCAGGAGTTTGTTCAGCTCAATGTTTATTAGATCACCCAGCTCCGCAAAGAAATAGCTTTCAAGAGTGTCTTTCCTTTTGAGGGCTAGTGCTGGACAATCGCATAGCAAGTGGCGAATCGATTCTATTTCCTCTTCGCCCCTGCAGTTCATACAGAAGTCGCTGTAGGGTAGTCCTAACCGTGGTGCATGATTGCTTATCACACAGTGTCCCGTCACGTCGCCGACAGCTATCCGAATACCCCTGCGACTGAGTTTCATGACATCTGCGGATCTCTTTTTGTCATAGACTGGTCATAACGATTTAGCTATGGCACATGCATCTAATCGATACCAAAGCTTGTTAGTTCCTCGTTGGACTCAATGCCTATCATTCTTTCGAGGTGCTAACCGGTGTGTTAGCATCGGGAAGGAGCTCCCAGGCGCTTAGATGCGACCCCGCCCTCGCTAGTTCATCCACTTTTACGTTACCTGGTATATCCACAAAGTTCACATTGCTGGCCACTGAGACATCGTCCAGTATTTTTATGCACATTTTTACGAGCGTGGACCTTACCGATGTTCACTGCAACGCTTTAATGGCTGCTTGACTGTCAACGTAGATGCTAACAGCCTGTTTTTCCAGAGATGTTACCGTCGCTTATTATGTCCACAACTTGCTGTATGGTAGTAAGTAACCTCGGTTTGAGAAACACTGCAATCGTCCTCAAATCTGAAGGACCGGTTTAAATTTCGAGACTCGCAGTAGACACCCGCACCAGTACCTACGTCCATTTTGGATTCGTTGGTGTAGATCGCCATAAAGACGATATTGAAAAAAGTCTGAGACAGTAGAAGACCTTTTCAGTACGACATCGTAGATAAAGCCTATTGGCACCAAATGTGTGCATCTTAACGCGGTAAATGGGGTATATGCTGTCAACAAGAATAGACACTCAATATCGACAGATTGGACAGAACGTCAGAGTCAACAGCTTGAGGTGCTGCTAATGGACTTTGTCTACCTTGGCTCTGCTTTTAATTCCGACAATAACACCTCAGCGGGAATCAAACGAAGAATAACTCCTACCAATCGCTGTTTCTTTGGCTGAGAAGGCAAGTGAGTAGTAAGGTCCCAACAACTAAGGAGATTCTATACAAGACCATGAGTATCCCAGTAAAGCGGTTGAAGATATCCTCGGTCGTTTCGAGAGAAAAATTCTTCGTAAAGTATTCGGTCTCGTTTGCGTTGACGGGCTTTGCAGGAGAAGATTCATCGACGAAGTTTACGAGCTGTTCAGCGAAATCGAATTAGCCAAAAAAAAATGCGCATCAGTCACTTGAGATGGTTAGGACAAGTAGAGCAAATGAACACCAATGCTCCGGCTCGCAGCGTCTTCGAATCTAAGCCGGAGGGACGACACAGTAGAGACCGACCTCGCCTAAGGTGGGGTGCAGCTCGGAATGCGCAACTGGAGGTAGTTAGTTAAGGACCAGGCTAACTGGAGAGGCTTATTGGTTGAGGCCCAGGTTGAGCCTAACCTGTAGCGGCACCTAAGTAAGTGAGTAAATAGTTCAAACGACTCCATCACAATTAAACTTAAAAATTATGCTTAGCCTAAAACTGTGGAGTGAGGGGAATGTGAATTATTGGAGAAGGACATTCCGAAGTGAGCTTTTGCTACATTTGCTTTACGCAGCATTCTAGACATTGGTTCGTTGTAACCATAGTTGGTGCGATGATGAGATACGCGAAATAGGGGGACAGATCTCAGGTTGCGAAGATTGGTATTGAAAGAGATCGCTTGGAGCAAGGTGGGACAATCCATGTTACCGGATAGCAGCTGGTGAATACGTTACGACGATTTTCAAGTGATTGAAGGTTAACGAGCCTAAGGCGATTAGCGTAGGGTAGCAGGTTAATGTTATCAGCCCACGCCATGCCGCGTAAGGCGAAACGGATGAACTCGCCTCAATTCTCATGGAGTGGGCAGCATAACTGGGAGACCATACTTGGCTGGCATACTCTAGGAGGGGTCTAACGAAGGTGACATAAAGGGACTTTGTGACATATGGGTCGGAAAATACTTTTGACCAGCGTTTCACAAAGCCGAGCGCTGAGTTAGCTCTACAATTGAGTAGAAGTTACAATCCATGACCGTATCTGTTTCAATTTTGAACGATTCAAAACCTATAAGACTGTTCGCTTGCACCCTTCCGACTTCTTCTTAAGTTTGCCTTCAACTACCACCTATAACTATCCCCATAAGCCTAAAACTAATGCTCCTATAGCCTCACTTTTTTTAATGCTGCCTTTGTTTTAAAGATACCAAAGCCCATAACATCTCAAGGTTCAGAACTCGAACTCAACTCATCACAAAGACCAACGTCACAATCCGGTTGTATCACTCGTGTTATCTAATTTTAATCTGGATCAACATTGGACTTCCGATAAGAACCTTAGTCAAGCCTCAGCTCTAATGTCTCATAAAAAACTAAGCTTATTGCCCGTGAAGCAATAAATTAACCAATAAAAACCCAACTCTTAGAAGCTAGTTGTAAGAATCTTAGTAAGGTCGTCATTGTAGTTCTCAGTCCACCCCCCCGATCGACCGTCAATTCGAAAACACCACTAAAGCATAAACACCTCAGGCTTAGAGCTTTCTTTAGGCCTGAAATTTATATCCAATCCAAGTTCATCTCAATGCCAGAAACTTTATTCAAGACACCCGCGTTTAGAGTGTGTAATAAAAAACGACGATCAACAGAAACAAAATAAAAAGAACTTAAAAAAAAAAAAAGCGGTACGCGGCATATCAATTTCCATTCTGACGTTTTTGTCGGTCGGTCGGTGTCTGCGCTGAAGTATTGTAGTAGAGTACAATCCGCCCCCCGTGATAAAGATCCAAGTTCACACTTTATTACACCAGTAACATCATGATGGGCAATAAAATTCTGAAAGTCAGAAGCAAAACAAAAACAAATAGCGCGCCGCCGCCGCCGTCGTCCCACCGCCGACATCAGCACCACCGATCGTGCCTAGAATTTTGACCTTCGTTACAAGTATTTTTGTTGTCGTCTCAGTGAATTATTTACAACCAAGTTCTCGAAGCACTATCAACGCGTTTACGCCAGAACCATAATAGTCTCGATAGTGATACTATTGGACTACTACGCGCGCATAGCTACGAGTATACCATCTCTTTACCGCAGTCTGACTTTTCCGCATGCTAAAGCTAATAACTATCGCAGCGGCCGCTGCAGCAGACGGCCCGCCGAACCCCTATTCAAAGGTGGGAGGCTAAAAAGCTCTACGCTAGTCGTGTCGGTCGAACAATATCACTCACTACTAGCTAGCGCGTCCGTGTAAGTCTAGCTAGATGCGACGTAGCTACATAGCTACATAGCTACATGGTGTGTGCATAGTTATAGTGTGGCCCCCGGTCTATTACGAGCATGATGACCTTCTCGTATTGTCATGGTTAAAAAATAAACAAATGCACGCACACGCCGGCAATCAGCTTTTGTAGTGTTTTCTTCTTTTTTTTTTTGCTAAACTTAACCAAACACATGCACAAGCATCTGTGTATCTGTGTAGCTGAGTATCTGTGTGATTGTGATTCTCTAATCGACTGCAAGGCAAACGTTTTGCACTTGCGGGTTTTCACGTTATTTTTGACACGCTATTGTTTACATGGAAAACTGAATTCGCCGAGCTTTTTATGGGGGCGCTAATACGCGCATTCCCAAAACGTCAATTTTAAGCACCTGGCTGATAGTGATGGTGGTGGTGGTGGTGGGTCGTCATCGAAGCTTGTACCTACGTACCTACTCAAGCTGTCGAGTGCAATCCGAAGCAGGAAGAATTCGTTGTTATTATTTATAATGCTTGCGGTTAAAGTGCTTATAATGAATTGATTATTAATTGAAGCGCCCATAGGTGTTGCGAGTCATCCGTTGAGACTGTGTTGGTATTCTCAGGGTTGCAAACGGTCGATTTTGATCGATGGAAAGGAGGGGCTATTGATTTTCTGGTCGTGGTGCTGCTCAATTGCATTAAGTTCTTTCTGATTGTTGTGATTGGTTTAATGCTGTTTGGCTGTGATTCCGGAAGTACTGGCGGAATATTATGCAACTTCGCTGTGACGTTCCATTCGATCTTGAAGCGGTACAATGGTGCAGGGTCAACTTTGTGGAACAAGATTTCTTTCAGCTGGAGATAAGATCTTGATTATGTTAAACATATGTTTGAGATACTTTCCGTTTTAAAACGTTTCTAAGTATCCGTAGATACTGTTCAATCCAAGGCACTTGTTTTTATCGAGTCTCTTGCGATCGGAGACGGATTTGCTGACACTTAAGTGGTCGGTGTACCTACGTACTTCGTGTAGATACTTATGTTGCTTATATAAATCGGTACTATAATCACGCTGTCGCTTGATTGAAGTAGGTTTACAATGTTAATTCGATGTCATCGATGCCAGACTCTTATTTTAACGACTTTGCCAAACGCACTTTGACGCAATCGTTGTACAAATTCGAACCGACAAACCCGCTACATTCCAGTATAGTTCTTGTAGTGACAAGTTGAAAGACTTAATCCGTCCCTAACGTGGCTGTGCAATATCCTTTCTCGTTATCAAATCACCAACAATCACGAAATCAAGAGAATTAAGAAAAAAATTAGCATATATGTCGCGATGAATGATGTAGGCAACATATTTCACGTTCATGTGTACTGATACATATACGCTTTCAACATATTCCAAAATTTTTGGTAAAAAAATAGGCGTGGCTGGTGCCAGATACACACCAAATTCATGGATAAAAAGCAAATCTATAAAGAACGTCGAGTAAATCTTTTACTGCCCCAAAAAGTGGGCGGCGATATGAATATTATATGGAAGAGTTGAAGACATCTCTAGAGACCGATGCAAGTGAAGAAATAAAATAAACGTTAGTTGTCTAACCAGCCTTTCGTTTCAAATTAATTTACTTTCACAAAAGGTCTGCGAAGATATGAACTATAAGATCTAAGAGTCCTAATATTCAAGAAAGAGTAAAGAAAGCTACAGTAGCACTCTTCTCCTGCGGGAAAGCCATTGGGAGTAAATGGGGTTTACAACCTCGAATTACTCACTGGCTCTACATCTCGGTCATTAGATAGATAGATAGTCTGGTGGACAGCCTTAGAAAAAGCGATTAATCGCGATTATCTAGTAAGATCCAAAGTACAACTCCTTCTGCGGCACTGGACATTATGTTCCATCTAATACCCCCCAATATTTTTAGCAAGCAAATGGCAGCGATTGCAGCCGTTCGCCTTGGAGCTACCCAACAGTGGTCAAGAAAAGAATTCGGCCACGCTTCCATTCTGAATAAATTCACAATCTCTCCCGAAAACACGGACTACACCATCCCACGGCTACATTTTGAAAAAAACTTTCTAGACACCATCCCTTCCAGATCATTCGGGGAGGACGATGCATTTTTAGAAGATGAATCAATTCACTTCTACACTGGCGGGTCAAAAAGCAAAGACGGAGTTGGTGAAGGTGTTTTCTCCGACAGGCTTAATCTTAAGCTCTCCTTCCGTCTTCCAAATCATTGTGGCGTGTTCCAGGCGGAAATAATGGCGATCAAAGAATCCCTATCTTGGCTTAAGAAAAACGTGATATCTGCTAGAGATATCCGCATCTTTTCAGACAGCCAAACAGCAATCAAATCCTTGGAATCGACCTCTATAAATTCTTTAGTAGCTCTAGACCGCCGTTCGTCTCTTGTGGAGAAGGCTGAGCAGTTAAATATTCACCTGTGTTGGGTGCCGGGTCATAGAGACATTCCAGGGAATTGTAAGGGCGATGAACTCGCCAGAATAGGAACAACTATACCCATTTTGCCTGGCAAAGGCACCTTAGGTATTCCAATCGCTACTCGCAAACTTAAACTTAAGCTGGATTTTGTCGAGAGTGCAAATCTTAGGTGGACAAGTGGATCAACATGTCTAGCGACAAAACAGATTTTGCCAAAACGCTCTAAGAATTTGATTTCTCTCAATAGACTGCATATCGGCACCACAATAGGTGTCATCACTGGACACTGTCTAATAGACAAGCATGCTACAAGGCTAGGCCTCTTCGCGAACGATTTTTGTAGAAGCTGCATGGATGAAGAAGAGGAGGAAACTATTCCTCACCTTCTTTGTTTCTGCCCAGCTCTCTACCGTAGGAGCACTTAGGAGCTCCCTATTATAACGATATAGGCGACGTGATGAATATTGACAATAAGAGCCTCCTACACTTCATTAGAAGCTCAAAATCGTTTAACGAGTAGGTAGAGAGAAACTTTTTTCCATGATCCATGTGGTATCACAATGGACCTACCATTGGCCTAAATGTGCTGGCGACTCCTAGCTGGCAGCCACTTTAACCTAACCTAACCTAAGAGTCCTTCTCTCAGTTCGTTGTTAAATATTCACCTTTTCTGGGTGCAGGGCAGATATTACTGCGATTAAGGAGGTTCGACAGAAAGGATCCTGCATACAAACGCCTACGCCAGCTGCCACAAGAGGTTGCATATGTTAGTATGCGGATTCGTCGTGAGAAACAAGTGAGTTATTGACTTTAGTCACGCGCTTAGACACGCACACCTATTGAAGAGGCTGAAAATCATTTTATGTTCAGGACTTCTATGACCTGGAATCTGGACTAAATCATGAACGAAGTATAGAAGGACGAAAGTATGTTTTTCATAAATCCTTGAGGCATATCTCTGTTTGACGTCGTGTCTAAGATCTTATCCAACGTACCGTAGAACGTTTAGAGCCCTACTGGAGCACTGATCGGGGAATACCAGTTTGGCTTCCGCCCCGGCAAATCGACGATAGACCAAATCATCACACTAATGGAATTCCTTAAAAAGACCATCGAATTTCAAGACGAGACACACTATCTTTTCATATGAAAGCATTAATCATCTGAAGCTGTACAGTGCGATAGGTGTTTTCGAGATCCCACCAAAACTAGTCCAGCTATGGAGAGGACAATTGAATTATTCCGAGCACGGATCTCGGAAAGAAGATTCGATAGCAAATAATTTCTTCAATCTCGAGCCGGAGCACGGAATTCACTATCTTCAACAAATCCGTCCAACTGCTGGGATACGCAGACAATATCGACACCATTGGTCGCTCCCAGCGTGCTATAGTAGAGGCTTTTACGGCAATCGATAAACAAGCGAAACGATTTGGTCTTGAAGTGATTGAGTTCACAACCAAGTATATTCTGTCAACAAACAAAACACCATCACCTGGGCTAAATTGTCACATCTAATGGCTTTGACTTCGAGTTAGTTAGGCGGTTCATCTACCTCGGAGTCAACTTCAAAACAGCGCTGATGCGCTAGCCATGTGCTTTCTTGGGAGGAGGCCAAGAAACACGCCACTTTTTCTAACCTAAGATAGACTCATTGAAAAATATACGCTTGTACCAAAATCTTCATATACACACCCAAGACTATATGCAGTCAGTCACGAAGGACTACATATAGCCTGGAAAAGTCCTTGACTTGTGACTTGAATTCTTGGCTTTTTATTGTTGCATTATTTCAAGAAAAAGGCTTGGTTTTGTTTTGAATCATGTTCTTAAATCTTAATGTGAAAATTAAATTAAGTAGCACATTTCAGGGCTATATCTAGACTTTCGTGACTGACTGTAGCTTTCCTAGCCTTTATTTCTAAGCAAATACTTTTCGCTTCTTTTCCAACGCACAGCAAACAACAAAGCAACATGCGACAAATTAAAAATACGAAATCGTTAGTCAAAATCACTTAATCATAAAAGAAATCCACCAAATTCCAAAATGACTAAATAATAGATCGCCAAAAAAAGATGTCTGAGGTGATAGATACGCGTATCTTCCTTGCATTAAATCTGCGCCAGAAATATGTTTTTCTTTATTTTTAAATCTGTTTCCTTCTTGCAAGACAATGGCAACCTTGTAACGCTATTAACTAAACTTTAACTAAAATTCTTCTGCCAATAGACAAATAAAGTCTTCTGAAGGCACAGAGTAAGTTCAGAGAAAAACTTACCCGCTGTCGAGTAGGAATAGACATCGAAAATACATACTCGTACTGTACCTGTCATCCTAAGTAATTCATGTTCCATATTAAAACACAAAAGACATCGAGACAAGAAAACAATAAACAAAAACACGAGCATTAAAAGTGATTAGCGTCCTTGACAGTGTAATGAAGCTCATAACTTGTCAAAATAGTGAATGGATGGTTCTATTTTATTTTTTTTACATAAAAATACTAAATATGTACGTGGAAATAAAACAAAGTCACAGAGAGCGAGACAATAGTAAACACAAAAGTGTTCCATTTTGTATTTTCTATTTTCGAAATCAATGTTAAAATTTAGTCGAAATTCTTCTAAAACTTTTGTGAAACATTAAATGAGCTATAAAATATTTTTTTGTTGTGAGATTGTGAGTTTTTTAAACATTTGTGCAGTCAAACACGGGTGGTTTGAAACCAGGAATACTTCGGGCCTTATGGAGACGAGCGAGAGTGGTCAGCATTCCGAAGGGCGGGTAGACACGCTCATGAAAACGCGAAAGATTTCAGATCAATTAGTCTGAGATCCTTTGTATTGCAGATCCTCGAATATGTTCTAGGTAACCATCTACGATGTATAATAGAGGAGTCATCCTTCTCCAAACCCCAGCATGCCTACCTCAAAGGACAGTTTACAGAAAATACACTTTAGCTGCATTTCTAGGCATAGAAGGAGCTTCTAATAATGTATAGGTACACACTGAAGCATTTCCAACAGCTGATCAAGGGGCATGACCAAGAGAGAGTGATAGGGTATGTGGAAAACTCAGTTTCAGTCGATGAAATAGTCCTTCCACCCAGTTTAGAAGAAGTCGGCACAGTCTTGAGAAGACTGAAGAACAATAAAGCCGCGGTGGCTATGTTTTGGTAAGGAGCATGCACCAAATCATCTGCAAAGTATGGGAGGATGGAAGCATGCCGGACGACTGAAATATCAGCTCTATCTGCCCCATCCACAAAAAAGGCGATCCTATGTCTTGTAACAACTACCGAGGCATATCCTTGCTTAATGTTGCTTACAAGGTCCTATCCAGTGTACTGTGTGAACGTCTAAAACTATTTTACACAGATTGACCGATATCAGTGTCGGCAAATCGACATCTGACCAAATCTTCACACGTCGGCAAATCCTGGAAAAGACCAACGAGTTCCAAGTCGATGTCCATCGACTTCAAAGCCACTTACGAAGTCGATGTCCATCGACTTCAAAGCCACTTACGACAGCATTCATCGCTCCGAGCTATACAATGCGATGGCCGATTTCAGGATGCCGCGCCACGCTCGAAAACACGCGAGGCACCGTGCAACTCGGAAGCAGAACCTCCGAATCTTTCCAAACACGCACTGGATTTCGGCAAAGAGACGCGCTATCATGTGACTTCTTCAATCTTGTGTTAGAATGGAAGGTGTTAACATGAGGCACTATATTTTTCAAATCCGTGAACCTGTTGGGGTATTCTGACGATATACATAGATATTATCGAGCGTTTCCGGCGATTGAAGAAGAGGCTGGCTGAGTTGGTCTTGAGATTAAAACAAAGTACATGCTGTCGACCAGAAGCAATTCCGTCGCACACCGCAATGGACAAAATGTCACCATCGACAGTCATAATTTTGAGGTAGTAAAGGAGTTTACCTACCCCGAGGCAAACGTAAACTCAGAACGGCAGAACAGATCTTGGGATCTTTCGCCGAATATTCGGCCCTATCTGCGAGGAGGGCGAATGGAGAAGAAGCCATAACCGCGAACTCTATGAGCTGTACAAAGATGTGGATGTAGTCCAGAAGGCAAAAATCCGTCGACTACACTGGCTCGGTCATATCGAGCGAATGGACGACAACGCTCCAGCTAAGAGAGTCTTTGAATTCCAGCCCACCGGTTCGAGACGACAAGGGAGACCGAACCTCCGGTTTAAGGACCAAGTGATCGTGGACGCAAGAAATCTTGGTCTTGCCAACTGGAAGCAGGGAGCCCGAGACCCTGAAGGATGGAAGGCAGCAGTTCAGGCTCTGACCCTCCAAGGGTCGCAGGCCCACTAAGTAAGTAAGTACACACTGAAGCAATTCTCGAGTACCTTACGGAACTGGGGATAGAAAACTATCTAAGTCGTTGGATAGTCTCTCTGCATAGCACTAAAATTATTCAGAAAACGCTAGGAAACAGCACTAAACCAAATTAGCCAGCAGAGGAGTCCCTCAAGGTGGTGTAATTTCACCTCTACTATTACTCACAGTCATGAAAAAAAAACTTTTTAGTTTAGACAGAGAAAGAACTAAAGAAGAAGTATGAGGACGACATGGTGATACAAGTGTCTGGAGTATTTCCCTCCGTAATAAGCGCGGTCATGGAGAGTGCTCTGAGTAAGGTCAGCGTCTGGACCAAAAAGTGTGGTCTTGGCGTCACCCGAGCAAAACTGAACCGATGCTCTTCATTACCAAAATCAAAATACCTGAACTCAATCTTTCTCGACTAAACCATCAGCTACTCTCCCTATCGTCCAGTACTGAGTACCTAGGAGATATCCTAGATCCTAGATCTAAAGAAAGCATGCATGGCCTTCTATGCCTGTAGTAGAACCTACGGCAAAAGTTGGGTCTGCACCCGAAATTGGCCTTATCCAATCCACTTCTATAGGTCGATAGTATGGTGACCAGCCCTAAAAAGCCTACAATATAATCAAATTGAATATTGTACAAAAAGCAGCGTTCATAGACTCCTCAGACGCTCTACGACCAGCTCCGTCTGATACTCTAACGGTCTTTATACATCTTTTACCTCTAGATCTACTTCATATTAAAAAGCCCAAGAGACCAAGTGCTGGGCTGCGAAGTTCTGTGGGCACAGTACCTAGAGAACTTTACAAAGCATTTCTACGTACAATTCCCTCCAAGTAAAGAATGGAAAGATGGAGGTGATTAAGGAGTTCGATCTAACAATCTACACTGACGGTTCAAAGATGGAACTGCGAACGTTTTTTTCGAAATTCCCTAAACATCTCAGAATCTTATAGACTTTCATACGCTGCCAGCGCTTTCAAAGCGGAGCCTGTCGCCAAATCAAGTTACACACAAAAATACTAGCAGGACAAATAAATTGGAAGCGGCCATCAAAGCCATTACCTCGGTAACCATATCATCCAGGCAAGGCCCAGCCCTCCGTCGCTCACTTGAGGAACCAGTTCACACTCCGCCCGCTCGGAGCAGTTAAGGCAAACATCTCCTCAATTATCCTGATCATTTTTTAACATTTTTACTATAAATTAGACCAAGTCCATTGACGTAGCCGGGGTTCTGACAAATGTCCTTGATCCGAATGTCCGCTGCTCCGGATGATATAAAGGACTATTCGCGTTGTACGTGCTATAATTTTTCGCGCAATCGGAAGGACCTGCAGATGAGAGCCATACCCGAAGGCTTTTTCTAAACTGCGAATCTTTCTCGTGACTAATCTCGGATATTTGCGAGAGGTGGGACCGTATATAAACTTTTTTTGTTTTCTGGGATTCGAACCTCGAACTTCCCGCTCAATAGTCCAACGCACTAACCACTGAGGTAGTAGAACTTACCAACGGTCCCGATTTTTTCTCGGAGGTGCCCTTCATTGTCGAGGATTCTCAAAGCGCCAGATTCCTTCATCTTGGGAATGAGTATATACAGTTTATTTTACACACATATGTATGTAACTTGGTTAAACTAGGTGCCCCGATTTCGATGGGATCCAATCACCGTCGCGTAGCACTAACTTTCCCTGTTTGGGGAGACCGAAAGCGCTTTTGTGCATATGTGTGTATTTGTCACCAAACAGTCACAAAACTCTCATTTCCAGAAATCATTTTAGAGACCGGATTTAATGGCAAGATTGGAGCAGAAGTAAGGAGGATTTTAGAATAGGCGTAGCGGGTTCGAGCCCCCCTTGAAGGTCAGCAACCACAGCCACAGAGCGTAAGAAAATTAACAATAAAGTGATAAAATCTAAGTTTCTGCAACCACTACACTGCCTGGTAGTATCGGTAGTTTGATAGTCCTCTGACTCCTCTGAAATTTGGATTCTACAGCTTAATTCTGGATCACCATCGCCCAGAGTTATGATCCGCCAGATGAAGTGACCACAGCGCCTTTTTTCGGCGACACCACCTTTCAGCCAAAGATTTGCCGCAAAGTTAGTTGGCTTTCGACTAATAGGCAACGAAATACTATCAAGTGGATCTTATGGCGGTTGGACGCGCGTTTGAGGAATTATCCTTTGGATATCTTAAAATAGGTGTTCATCTCCAGTAGAGAACGTAGCGCACACCTTGCAAAAAAAAGGGGGAGAAACTGCAAGTAAATGCCACATCGTCTCGTGCTTCCTCGGAAGTTTTAACAGTTCTCTGATGGTCCCGCGAGAGGATCAACTCCCTTAACCACATTATAGATGGACAATGCTATTAATAGGACGATCAGAATCCAGAGAGAATGGTAATGAGGATAGAACAAAACAAGGTACCCGTTGCCCAAAATCGACATCTGCTGGGACAGCAAAGCAGCAATTAGTGCGATCACAAAACAAGGAGTACAAAATCAAATTGAATTTACGAGTACTTGCCAAATACAATAGAGTCCCTCTCACATGGGGACTGGGGCATAGAGGTGTACCGGGGCATAAAGCTGTCCCGAGTAACGAAAAGCCAGATAAACTGGCAAGGGACTGTATGTAAGAGTAACTGACTCCCGAAAAGACAGTGGCATCCCTCCTACAACTCTCAAAACGATTATCAATGTGCAGATATGACAGGAGCTCAATAACTGCTAGACGAACCTAGATACGTGCAAAGTGATCAGATCTGTAGTAAAAGAACCGAGTAGCAACACAGCAAAATGAGCATTAAACTCAAGCTGAATACAGATGGCGGGAGCACCGAGCATCAATCTCAACAAACATTCGTTCAGACTGGGGCCAACTGAAACAATAATCTGTGCCAACTGTGAGGCATGCTCTGTATGCTCTGCAACAGCGACTCAGACTGAAGGTATTGGTATCCTCAACAGTGCTGAATCCAACACACCTCAGTAAGAAAGGAATCGGTGATATATTGGAGTTCGCTAGACGAACAAGACGACTCTCCGATCACTATACGACGTATAGTCTCCTTTTATACTCTCCCTGATCCCCCTCAACGCACAATTATCACATCACACGACAGACGAGAGGAACACAACTGGCCCAATGGAGGCCTCTGTGAAGGGCACAAGCTCACCCTCTGAAACCAACCATCCAACCAAGGCCAGTTATGGAGGCGCAAAATGTCATGTGCTGCATTGGAATAGGTGGTCATATGAATTTGAGATGTAGAGCGGTGTCCGATAAGGCGGTATACTGTTTCAGTTGCGTGCTTCACAGCATTTCGTTGGTGGGACCCAAAGAAGTCTTACAACCTGTCTTAAACATCTCGGCTGCGAAGATGATATTGGCCCACTATCGGATAACGAACTTACAGTAGATGACCAACGGTTTGGCGAAAGAGGAGAAATAAGATGAGTTCAACACCGCTCTCTCAGCCTTCACAACGCCTGAACATCACAAATAAGCATTTATGATCAACAGAGTATAAGACTAACAATTGGATGTACATAGTTTCCAATGTATGTAGTTCCAAGTAAATTGTCTCAAAAGTGACTCCGTAGGATGTCCTAACCGTCGAATAGAGCGAATCAAGCCTTAACTATACAGAATGTAAGAACTAGAAGTAACACTTCTAACTGGATGTAGAGCTTTCCCAGACAACAGCGCCATCTGTTGTAATCTAATTTATGTCATGCGTAGAAAATGAAAAACACTACTTGAACAAAATTTGTTTTAGATCTTTTAGGTTAGATCAGGTTAGGTTGAGAAGGGTTATGAGGTCCTAAGACACCAGCTACTATAGTAGTCTTTTGGGAACATTCACGGTAAGAAACCTAAGCCCATGCACTTAATTTCCCTACAGAATCTAAAGAACCTCTTCTAGGCTACCAAAAATCCGCTTCATCCGCTTTTCATAAACCTTATCTCATTGCCAGAAAGAATCCCTATCGCTGTTCTTATCCGTAATTTGCTTAGGTACACACTTCCCCTCAAATTTTTTCCGATCTAATACTGACATTAAGGTCTTAGACACCCTACCCCCTTCTACGTTGGACCATCTTAGTTCAGTCAAGTGGAAGATTCTATCGAGAATAACTCTCTTATCGTGACCAAGTTTGGTGGTTTTTTGACTCCAATTATGGCACTTTGTGGGAGCTCTGCTCATTTTTTGGTTTGGACGTCGGCACTTCCGTTGCCCCTTATATCACGGGCTACCTGGACCTAATATAAAGTGACAACGTTCTGTGTACATAATGATAGTCCGGCAATTCCTGATTATTCAAGTCATTTAAAGGTATAAGAAACCGTCAACTAATTCGTTTGGATCCACTGCAATAGCTCACTCGAATTTCGTAAGCCAGCCCGTGATTTCATTGGATCATAAATCCGTTGTCTTAAAAAACAACCAGCAACGAACGACAAAGACTAACAGATACATTATTACTCACAGACTCATCACAATTTTTCTTATAACCACATATGTAGCTCCCGTCGTACAGACTCTATCTGCCTTACGGAAGCAAGGCTCTTTAAAATACCAAAAGTTGTGAATGCAGTGCGTTTTTTAAGGTGACGCAACAACAGTTCACTTGAACTTTCTTTAGTCACACTCATATCTTGACTTGATAGACTCCATCTTGTGATGGCACACACTAACATGCGTAAGCCTTTAAATGTATTTTCTATTCCAATCGTATCCATGTATCGAAACATGTGTTTATCAATGAAACTTTTCAAGGTAACTCAAAGCACAAGTCGCAATTATTTCCGTGTTAATAAAAATGTTTGTGATGATAAACAAACAAATAATCTTTCAAGTGTTATACGCGCTTCTGTGGTAGTTCGCGGTCATGTTTTTCAGGTGGAACTCCTTCGAATCTTAGGGCAATACTCTCTAACCATGATTTCAAATCAGCCGAAAATAAAAAACCCTGAACTCTATAAAGGCTTTTCAAGACTTAAAAGCTTACTTCAATAAATAATTTAACTATGCACACCAACACACTTGAGTGCAAACGTAAAGCATCTACAAAAACAGACTTCAATGGTATCTGTCTAAACTGGATGCCCTCGAAAATTTTCGAAGAATGTCTTCGGGCAAAATGAAATAACAAAGTTACATGCGCTACAAATATAAAAAAAAAAAACACGAAAAAAAACTGATCACGGAAACTTTTTGAATCCGACCCCACCGATGAATATAATGCGCGCTCGAAGGTGACTTTCTGAGTGCTAATACCAATCAATGACATCGCAATCTTGAGCGCATTGCGAATTTCGAACTTAAAATCGATTCGAAGTCCGAGTATAAGAATGTGTGGGCCTACTACTATTCACTAAACAGCGGTACTAAAACATATTCTTTGGGGGTTTTTGTTTTTCGCTGTTTTTCTCCCTCTTCTTAACTAGTCATTATTTATTAGCCGTTGTGATTTTATCCGAAGGCCGAAGTAGAGTGGCGATTAGCGGTCGACAAGTGCGCCAATGACCGTGAATCGCATCAGAACGGTGTATACGAAACGTATATGTGGGGTTTTAACTCAATCAAATTATTTAAATTTATGCATAACCTCCGCAATAAGTTTTAGTACCGTTTTAGTACTACTAGTGCTATTGCACTAACGCACTACACTTACACTTAATTAAGTGATTTTTACTATATCGATTTAAGTTGATGCCCGTCGGTGATAATTATTACACTAATGAAATAATTCCACAAAAAAATAAAATTCAAATGAAATGTCAGTTTGCCTGCATACAGTATGGACAATTGAAAGCCAGCATCTGGCACTGCTTTTAGTAAAAAAAAACTAGAATTCCATGCAATCGTTAAAAAAAAAAAAAAAACAGAAAAATCACGAGCGTGTGCGTCCTTCAATCGCACATCGATGACGACCAATAAAACGCAGATTCTGACTTTGACAGATAATGAGCTCAAAATAATGCGCACTAGCAATATTTAAATTCGATGAATCATACAATGGCCGCACTGTAGTGTGTTTTTGTGCGACCGCCGCGCCATTGCGGAAGTCAGCGTGCACATATGACAATGACATCTTGCACGGCATAAACACACACCCGTATGGTGACTTATTCAAAAGAAAATTAAAATAAAATACAAATAATAATTTATTATTGAACAAAAAAAATGAAAATGTAGTTTGTAGATAATTTATTATCTCACGTGACAATTAACGGTCAAAGAGTTATTTCTTAACTCGGTTGTGAAGGCTTCGAAGAAATTCTAACTGCAGACGGGGATTTATTTTGACAGACTTAGCTGTCAGTGTCACTTTTAAACATGAAACTTTTATTTGAATACTTGTGAAGGGTGGGCCATCTGTTGGTTGGTGTTTGAAGGGTGTGTTGTTTCGAAGTGGGTGCTGTAGCTACAGCGCGGAAGGTTTGACGTTCGAATTCAAGAAAACAGCGAAACGTTTTTGACTGTCATTCCTTTCGCGAATGTCTGACAAACGTTCGAGAGTAATGACTGTCATAGGCAGTTTCTCAATTAACAATTTCGGATATCGCATCAAACGTATGTATGTATGTAGGTCCCCTCATTTGTGCGAAAAATATAATACGCACAACACGAATGCTTGGGAGAAGCTAGGGCCTTCACCATTATTGCATAGATGGAGTGTGGGTTTGGTGCGGATATTTATTCGCAGACACTGAGTAAATCCAACTGCCATCGTCTTCTGGACTGCCAGTGTCTTCCAGATGGAATTTCTGGCAACCAGGAAGGTTTGTCGAACACTTAGCGCAATGTATTCCTCTTCATTGAAAATCAATGTCTCACCCAACAAACCTTCTTATACGACTTAGCAAATGTGGTAGAAACAAGAACTGGAGACTTTATCACGGGGTTAAGCACAGCCACTGACAACAGAGACGCCTAAGTTGTGGTTTCCAATGCGGCTTATCTGCGTATATCATCCAAAACGGCAGTTCTAGACAGTTCTAGAGCACCGTATTTGAGCTTCGTTCTACTTTTTTCTATAAGGTTGGTAACCGTTCTCACATGACATCTGTCATTTACTACGAACACATGTAGGATTGAACCCAGGTTGAAAGGCGGTAATGCTCATCTGTCAATTCAACTCACTTTCAATCCAATTTCGACTCAATCTTTCGATTCGGTGAGTGCAAGTACTCAGGTCGAAATCTCGACTAAGTTTCGACTCGACCTTTCAATCCAGCATGTGTACGGGGTAAATGCTGCGATTAGTTAATACGGAAGGTTGCATGAAAGAGTAACACGTTATCATTTTAAAACTCATTCTAAGAATGTGGAATGTGACTGATGCAGACGGATACACTTCCTAGAATTCTCGGTTGAAATAGTGCTCCAAATGAGTCATAAATTCGAAGAATAATTCAAGCAAACTGGTTTGATTGTGAAGGATAAGTCACCCCTGCGGCCTTGTGGCAAACGTTCACGTGAAACATACCAGAAGTGAGAGGAAGTTTTACTGAACTTCGACATCGATCATAAGAATTAGACTGCAAGCTTACAAGATCCAAATGAACAGAAAACTCAAACCAGATCATTTAGGACGAAAAAAAGTGTGTTAATTGGTTAATGGAACATCAGATAGTGAACGAGAATTTTGCTAAAATAAAAGCGGTAAGACACATTTTTAACACACGTGAGGAGAATCCAAAAGTTGTTCAAGAGAAGTCGGGATGCCCGTTTTTGGGGTGACGGAGTGGCCGTACGTCTTTGAAAATGGTGCTGTAAACGCGGTAACAGTGATTGGTTTGCGTTACATAACTCGTAACTTATACCTTTTGGCCAAAATTGATTGATTTGAAGCCATCTGGTTCTTGAATAATGGAGCAACTCATCACACTAAGCGCCAAACAAGTGAGTTCCTGTGAGTGTCACGAGAAATGCGGAATTTGACAGGAAGTTCGTCTGATTTGACACCATGTGGTTTAAATCCTTGGGGCATTTCTGAAGTTACATGTAAATGCCAATAAATTAAAATAAGAAAAAAGCGAAGCTTAAGGCACACGATGTTGCACCAATCGAGTCAGAATTATGCAGAAATGTCATCGAAAATTTCATTGAAAGATCAAGGGTTTGCCACCAGAGCTGTGGAGCTACTCGCTACATTTCTATTCTACTTTCTGTATTTAGTTCAAAAACTAAATCTTATGCTCTTATTGTGCCACGCTTATGTAAATACGAAAGACCTTAGCTACGAAATCCTTTAAGACTAGACAGGGAAAGAATCCAGCTAGTGGAATACGCAGACGACATGGTGACCTTGTAATATTCCCGAAATCATGGAAAATGTTTTGAATAAGGTTAGGAGCTGAGCCTCACGATACGGTCGCGCTGTCAATTCAAACAAAACTGAACTGAGAGGTTAGGTGAAGTTAGGGTACAACTTCCTACTATGCATCAGCGGCTCACTTAGACCACATAGAGCCCATTGTGCCCAGTTATTAAGAAACCCGCTAGAAACTTTTGCAATAGTATCGATCGCTTCCTAAACCACACGGATAGGTACATAGGTACATAAATCTCAGGAGTTTGTTGGGTTCGGTGTTTCGTAGCTGAATGCGATATTTTGCCGCAACAGATCGTATGTGGTCCAGGGCCAACTTCTTGCGACCATTCTTGTTGTGCATGTTATATTTTTTGCGTGTGTCCCTGCATCTAAATTCAGTCTACACTCGGTAACGATAGCACAATTAAAATTGGAAAAAAGGGGAACTCCCCAGGGGACCCCCAGGGGGCGTCATCTCCCCTCTTTTATGGCTAATAGCCATGAACAAGATCTTGGAACGACTGGACAAGTGGTTGAGTATGCGGATGATTTGGTAATTTTAGTGTCAGGAAAGTTTCTCTCTGTGATAAGCCAACGTACGTCCAATTCTCACCTACGGAGCTATCGTATGTTGGCCTGCTTTAAGCAAGAAATACAATATCGACAGACTAAGATAAGTTCAAGAGCCGCATGCATAGGAGCAACGGGCGCTCTGAGATCCTGTCCAACGGATGCTGTTACTGTGATCCTTCACTTGCTCCCTCTTGAACTTCACAGAGGGATTGTAGCCATACGCACGGGCCACTGGCCGATAGGAGACAATGCAGCCAAGCTTGGCAACACCTTCTGCCATAGCTACGGAGATACTAACAAGAAAGAAACTCTTCTTCACTTTCTTTGCAGGTGTCCGAGCCTGGACAGAACGCGACAACGTACTCTAGGTAAACCCTTTTTCGACGGCCGAGAGAGATATCTGATGGAAGGATTTGAGCCCTCATCCTCTACCTGAACTCGACAGGACGGGTTTAGTATATCTCTCACCTCAACCGTAAACAACATCACCCAACCTGGTTACATGAGTTTTGTTACATGAGTTTTGTGCTATCAAAACGGCGCAGAAACAGTCACCACTACCTACCTAGGTGGGCTGCATGGTTGCCTATTACGCAGTATCCGCTCAAAATTCCATTAGAAATGAGAATGTTCTCGCGGCCTAACTATAGTAGGTTGATGGACATATTGTTATCGTAGACTGGTCACAACGATGTACTTATAGCGCATGCATCTGTTCGACACTAGCGTTTGTTTATCGAGAGACTCTATGACTACTTCCCCTGTATTCGACCCTTTCGTGGCTATTTCATCCGCTTTGTCGTTTCCGGAGACGTCCACATGACCCGGCACCCATCGGACGCTCAACTTGTTGGTTGCTTATATCATACAATAACTTCGACCGAACTGATCCTTTTTATCAAAATAGATGGCACTAATTTTTTTTTTTTTTTTTGCACTAAGTAGCCAAACACTCATATGGTCAACCTGCCCTTAGCATATAGGCGTCTGCTAGGATTCTAAGCTTTACTGGGCACTAAGCATGGCTCAGCTGGGAATGAAATCATAGATCTATGCCTGTAGCAATATCTACGATTCATACAAACTCCAGGGCGACTGTAGTATTTTCCAAGCCAAGCTGTCATGGAACTAGAGGACCTGGTCGAAGTCCCACTTTGGAACATTATGAGTTTCGTCAAGAGTACAGGCTGGTTCAACCAAACCAACCGAACTCAGAACTCAGTTATGGTGCCACTATTTAACAGGGAAACACAATGGACCAACTGGCCCCCGTGAAAGCACCTCTACAGGTGCGCGTCCGTCCAATAATAGGTTAGGTTAGGTTGAAGTGGCTGCCAGCTAGGAGTCCCCAGCAAACTTAGGCAATGGTAGGTCCGTTGTGATACCACATGGATCATTGGAGAAAATTTCTCTCTACCTACTCGTTTTAAAACCAATTTGACCTTCTTATAAAGCGTAGGAGGCTCTTAATGTCAATATTCATCAGGTCGCCTATATCGTTATAATAGGGAGCTCCTAAGTGGAGTTTCCTTCTACTGGAGAGAGCTGGGCAGAAACAAAGAAGGTGAGGGATAGTTTCCTCCTCTTCTTCATCTATGCAGCTACAGCTACAGCAGCTACAAAAATCGTTCGCGAAGAGGCCTAGCCTTGTAGCATGCTTGTCTATTAGACAGTGTCCAGTGATGACACCTATTGTGGTGCGATATGCAGAGAAATCAAATTCTTAGAGCGTTTTGGCCAAATCTGTTTTGTCGCTAGACATGTTGATCCACTTGTCCACCTAAGATTTGTACTCTCGGTAGCATCCAGCTTAAGTTTAAGTTTGCGAGTAGCAATTGGAATACCTATTCTGGCGAGTTCATCGGGCTTACAATTCCCTGGAATGTCACTATGCCCCGGCACCCAACACAGGTGAATATTGAACTGCTCAGCCATCTCCAAAAGAGACGAACGGCGGTCTAGAGATGCTAAAGAATTTTATAGAGATCGATTCCAGGGAATTGATTGCTGCCTGGCTGTCTGAAAAGATGCGGATATCTTTAACAGATAGGGCTTCTTTGATCGCCATTATTTCCGCCTGGAACACGCCACAATGATTTGGAAGACGGAAGGAGAGCTTGAGGTTAAGCTTATCAGAGAAAACACCTGCACCGACTCCGTCTTTGGTTTTGATCCGTCAGTGTAGAAGTGAATTGATTCATCCCGTCCAACCATAACCATGCGTTTGACAATAAATGGGGTCTTCCACCAAAGTTGACCTTGCGGATATACATGGCCGTAGTACGCCCAAATCTTCCATAGGGGTCGCTAGTATGACAGTCAGCGCTGAGTAAAGTTTACGTTTCACTTTGTTTTGAATTCACAAACAAATTTATGTTCAACTGACAAATGTCCTTATTTCGCTCGCTTGTGCGGATTCATTCGAGCAGAAAATTGCACATTTTAGAAAAATTAAATTTATCATTGACTCATTCCCACACCACGAGTATAGTGGGTATTTAAAAATAATTTCCTCATAAATTTCAGGATGACGTGTTGCGCTGTTTACAAGTCGATTCAAGAATTTCCTTTCTCCTTTTTATTGTCAAGAATAGACTGAGTATGTCGTCGGTAACAAGGTGTGTAGCTGCGCATTCCCAGCAACTACAGATAAATGCATTAATTTTCTAATAATATTGATCGTACCAGTACTTCGGGCGCTTTCTCGTTCGTCGATATTTCATTAACGCTTATCAACGTCATCGAAAAGCAAACAAGAAGTGGTCTTACAAAAATTGGATTAAGTCGTACTTAAATTATAAATTTTGTACTAAGTCCACTTGGGTGGGAGCCTAAGTGTGATATTCTACGAACGAAACAATAGAGAAATAAATCAATCGAAACACCTTACCCTTTACGGGCACCGACGTACGAGTACTTGCCCTCGATTATTATTGGACGCGAATTGAATTATTGTTCCTTGATTTGTTGTGAAATTTTAATAGAGCACAACTTAGCTTCATTCAAATGCTGTTTCACTATACACCAGGCTGGTATTTGATTGATTTTTGAACTTTTTGGAATTCTATTCCACTTCAAGGCAAACTCCTACCGCACTTTTTGTATTGGCAATTTGGAAAATGTATCTTTTTGTTAGTCGACAATCGTTTTGCGGTTTATTTAAATAAGGGAAGTAGATCAGATCGTCAATATGTGTATAAGTTGACACAGTGTTTGAACAAACATTCAAATACATTCAAATATAGATTCAAATAGTAAACGACTTTGAAATTGAACTTGAATCGAAACGATTAGAGTAAGCCGTATCGTATCTGTTAAAGGTTATGTTATAGTGACAGACTGCACTAGATGCCCCCTCCCTTATACCAGTAAGGTCTATTGTGTTACCACAGGATCAGCATCTCCAAAGATCTATCCAATGAACCAGGAGGAGGTAGTAATAAAGCACTGGAGGCTACTACTGTTTGTATTAGCCAGTTCGCCGAGATTATGAAAAAAGAAGGCTCTTAAACGCAGTTTTTATAAGCGGAGAGTGCTTCGAATGTGCAAATGTCCTTTTTTCATCCATGCAGCTTCTACAGAAGCCGTTTATGAGGAGGCCCAGCTTGGTGGCGTGTCTGCCGATATTGCAGTGCTCTGTAACGATACCTACTATGTTTCAAATGAGCAATCGTTTCTGTCTGATGAGACAAGTGGAGCATTTCTGATCCAGATTAGACCAGATCTGTCTAATGATTAGGCATGTAGGGCCATCTGTCCATCTGCGATTGATTAAGTGAATAGTGTTGAGCTTGAGCAGCAGCTTAACTGAAACGATAGGCTTACCAAGATTCCCCGTCGTCCCGCAAAATCCATAGGGTTGTACCCTGCTGGACGATTCCAGATGACACTGTTCTTTATCCACAACAAGGCTTCCTTTATCGCCATGATGTCCACTTGGAAGACTGTACTGTGATTAGGGATCTTTGGATCTGATTTAGATCTATTTGTATAGAAACACATGGATTCCTTTTGTTACCCAAGTATCCTTTGCCAGTCTAGGTTGGAGGGTACATGCGATTCCCTGTTTGTCAAACGGAAGTTGTGGAAGAGTGGCAACTGAACCAGCATTTCTAGAACAGCTGTTGGGAAGTTCTTAGAGCTCCCCTTGTGCATATGCATGCCGACCTTTGCACTCGGCTCAAATGAGTCGAAAAATGACGTCGGTTTTGGTTTCAAAATCATCTTTTCGGATGAAGCTCACGTCTTTTAAATTGAAGCTGGCAACAACGCACGCGCAAGTAGACGATTTCGACTTAGGCGGACTTCAATTTCACCATAGTATCGAAATGTGTCTAATTCAATTCAGTAATCGTCGTATCTACTGTGCCTTGGATACAGCACCGCTGAATTTGTTTTTTTATGGGCGACTTTAGGGCTTCCAACGATCAGTAAATAATTGATGAACTCAGGAAAAACAATCAACGATTTTTTCGTGAAACCTCAAGCCACAAGGGATTAGCAATCTACAGCAAAATTAAGTTGAAAGGATAGGCTACAGCCAAACCAGCTACAGCAGTAAGAAAATGCATCCTCTTCAACAAAGCAAAAATCATTGAAATATATCAAACGGCGTAATTCTGACAACAGCCCTCTAGGAGGTTTTTAGGCATTGACATTACGCCATTTAAGAAAACCTAAACATTTGGCAGCATTGTTAGCGACTTCGAGTACGTGGCCCTTCGATCGAAGATTATCGATGAAATGGATTTCGTGTTCGATGATGAAAGTGCCATTCACGGATAACAGCTGCGAGTTCTGA
This sequence comes from Blera fallax, assembly GCA_946965025.1. NCBI lineage: Eukaryota > Metazoa > Arthropoda > Insecta > Diptera > Syrphidae > Blera > Blera fallax. The sequence continues at coordinate 54,872,325 of OX337245.1, forward strand.
TCTTGCTGTAAAGGCGAAAGGGAGCTGCAGGTTTTGGAAGCATACAGTTCCACTCGATGAAAGTACGCTGCCATTCAAATTCCACAACCGAAAAGCAGGGACATGAATCAAACAAGGAATTTGAGAAATTGAAAGTACAGCCATCAACCAAGAATTTTTTTTTGCTACTTCTAGCAGACATGAATAATTTTTAAAAATGAGAAAAAGTATCGGATACAGGAGAGAACCTTGCGGAGCACCAGCATTCATTTTGTGAATTTCAGATTTAAAAAAAATTTAATTGAAAACCGAAGAAGTTAGATTCTGATTCATTGAAAGAGAGATCGGTAATTCCATTAGCACACATTTCGACAAAAGAGCTTGATGTCAAACTCTGCCAAATGCCTTCCAAATACTCTTACCTTCAACGTAGTGATGGTAACATTGGTTTCACTTTTCTGTCAAATATGCCACCAACTCACCAGTGCACCTTTAAACACGTAAACTATACCGTCAAGTACCCGGACCTCGAGATAGTTGAAGGTTTATCAGCGTTTTCGTGGCCTTGGAATGAAGGGAATCTTTTTCCCTCTTCAGTTATAGGTCGATAGCTGCAGAGAAGATTCACCTTTAATAGAAATGGCCTGAAGAAACGAAGTTTCCATCTACTTGGTGAGAGTCTGGAGACTGATAAAAAAAATTACGTATGGTGGGCAACGTGGAAGAATACCTTTTCAGAACTATGGTTGCGATACGGTCTGAATGAATGTTATGAATGTTAAGATTCCTAAGTACACCTACTAATCTTTCTCATGGGGTATTCGAACGCTTTTAAGTACTTGCAGAGACAAATCTGCTAGCACTGGAACTGACTGCGAAATACATAGCAAGGAGACAAGCTTTGTCTAAGGAGCTGATAGCTTTCATTGTGAAGGAGCATTGAAGTTGAGGACGAGGCGAAATTTTGAATATTTTTTTACGTTCTACCAAGAAGTCCCACATTTTTGGAGACATTTTAGTGTTTTTTGTCCAACATTTTTGGTCACATACGAATTTGACACGTCGAATACGAGCATTGCTGTCATTTTTGGCTCGCTTATGATTGCTCAACTTTCCTCTGTTGGATTGGGCTTGTATTATCATAGCTTTAGCTCCATTCAGGTAGCATAAGGAATAGCGATCAGTCTTCAAGGATTCCTTAGTTGGCTAGATGAATTCCTGGTTTGATCTTTCCCCATGTCGACAAAGAATATGTGCGAAAATTCATAATATTTCAGGTGTTTATTTAGTCAAGCTACTCCAAGCTAATTAAAATCTAGCATCCGACGAAATAAAGATCAAGTTAACTGTCTAATTACATGACAAGGTACTTCCCAAATAATTTAATATTTAACTTATTTTCAAGGCCATTCCCAAGCGATTGCTGAATCGTGATTATATGGTTAAATCGTGTTTAAGGTACAAGAACGTGATTCAGTTCTATATTTAGCATATGTATGTTTTTTTTTTATTTTAGAAGTACAACGATCACGTATCCGATCATTTTCCAAGCAGCACCAGAAACACCGACACCAACCAGAAAAGTTTCGTTCATGATGGTTCGAGATGGATCACAGAAAAATCCTGTGGATCACCGTAGAGCAATGTATCTTCGAGTTCGATGAAGGCTTTCGACAGCAAGGAACTTGTATGGCTATCCATACGTCGCCGAGCAGAGATACCTCTGAAAACTGATGGCTTTTATTAAACGATAACAATACTGACAACAACAGCCCCATACACACCTAATGTTACCCAGTCTGTATTGACACCTAGAGAACGAGTGACATTTATGCTAAGTGAATTCTCATAGGATCATCATGAGGCAGGCCAGCCTTTTTTTCCTCGCCGATCCCACGCACGCTGTTACTGATATTAAGAGTAAGAACTCTAGAATCCGCGATAGGTGGGTCTCTAAATCTGACGTTCTTTCTTCCTTGTCATCTCGAACCTGAGCTTGCACGAAGATGCACTTGGCTGGAGTGCTGCTACCCATGTGGTCGATGTAGCCAAGCCAATGTATTCAACGTATCTTAGTCTTTTGGACTACATCCACATCTTTTCCTCCATTCGCCCCTTCACACACGAGGCCTAAAATTCGATGAAGAACTTTTCGCTGCATTGCGACCAATATCTGCTCTGCTACCCTCCTTATCGTCCTGCACTTGGTGCAAAATTTTGTCCTCCGAGTGAGAAGTTTGGACCCCATTTATTTCGCTAAACCGAAGTAGCACCGGTTTTCAAGTATAAGTCCTTGCTAAGTTGATGTTGGGACCTCGAGTTTAAAGCTATCGGAAGTAAAATGTTGTCCCAGGTGGTAGACAGATGGTGCCTTATTTATTGATAACATTTACTTGGTTTTTCCCTCGTTTCCCTTGAAGACCACTACGTATAGCCTGTTCATCAATTGCCGTGAAAGCCTCTACTACGGCACAATGATGTCAGTGTTGCAAATAATGCCTACAGAGATCAGGTTGAAGAAATCACATGCATTTCCTTGACGTAATCAGAAACACGTTTGGAATAGTTCAGAGGAACAACTTCCAAACTGCACATAGCCACGCGCACTCTCCAGCGTTACCCGCCATAGCAGAATTAATTTTGGCGCGAACCCGAATTCTGGTCATCGCCTTTTAGAACTCCAGGCTTTGGACCTTCGCACAGTACGTTGGTTAGGATTTTTTTTGCGAAAATAAGCTGGTTAGTGCAAGGCATAGAGCTGACAATCCAGTCATCGGACATACGTCCACTTATCCACACCGGATTGATACTTTGGTGCATGCACGCTACCATTACCTCCATATGAGAATAGAGCCGCTGGGAAGCCATTAGAGCCTCCGGCTTTGCCATTCTTCAGCTTATAAAAAATGCGCCAACCTCTTCTACACGGTGAGGGAGAGGATTACCATTTCATTGACTGGATGTTACTCCTCTTTCTGCTCTATCAGGCTCTTCGAATTTTTTCCATTAAGCAGATGCTGGAAGTGCTGCTTAAGCCCATCTACGATTCCCTAGGTATCGATATCTATGTTTCCTTCACTATTACGAGAAGCTTGCAATCCGACCTTGTAACTAGCTACCAGTTGCTTTGCCATCCTGTAGAGCTGCCGGAACTGTTCATGTCGCGCGTCTCTTCGATTTTCTTGAGCTGGGAGAGTGTGTATGTCCTCTTCCCCCTACACACGGCTTTCATCTCCAGGCTCGGTACTTCTCTCGCGCTACCCTTGCTTTACATTGTAGTACATTGCGATGTGCGTCCTCTGTTACCTTCTGTCGTCATACCACCGACTCCTTTTTGGAGCTAGTTGGTACTCCAGTGTGGTTTCGGGTACTTCTTTGACGATGCTGCGAAACTGGGTTCCTTGAGTGTTGACGTTATTAAAACGTGAATGTACCGCAAATAGTCTCACTTTGAGGTGCTCTGCGTAGTCTCAGTTTTTTTTTAAAAGTTTACTATTATCGTCCAACAAGGAAAGCGATAGAGTCCATGAGTGGGCATCTAAAGAAACCTTGAAGGCCTCCAGAGTCGCATACATGGTGATTTGGTGGGAAGTCAGCTATGACAGCGTTCCCGATGCTTATTTGTTTGAGAAGGGAACTGCGTTCGATGAATGGCCAGCAGTGCTCAAGGCCTTTCAAAAACCTACTGGCAGCCTCATTGAATATTTTTTGAGACAAATTGTTTCTAATTCAAAAAATATTTGTTCGTACAACTCTTTATGACTTGACTATGTAGGCATAGTCTTCCACTTAGCTTATGAAAGTTAGGGCACATACCTACAATATTCAAGACCTAAAAACCGTTTATCGAAGCCTTAACTAGTATGTCAACAATTTTTTAGACGTAACTGGATGAATACCATCAGGACTGAGTGAGCGCCCCTTCAGTTGACTCTAGTAGTCCTAGAACCAGAAATTTAAGCCAAGACAGTCCGCCCTAGTGATACAGCAGCCTCTTGGATAAACCGTGGCAACCATAGCATCGCTGGACTCCTATATTGCATTAGGACACCGTGTACAGTTTACTCCCTTATAAGCGGACACCGACGAAGGTTCCGAAAAATTTGTCCGCTTATGAGAGGTGTCCTGTTATGAGAAAACAAACAAAAGGACCTTTAAAGGAAAGGTTCTTCGAAATCTGTCCGGTTATGAGGAGTGTCCGCTTATGGGGGGTGTCCGTAATGAGAGAGTACACTGTATATGTAAAAAAAATCGAATTTTCGAAGTGCATCCAACATGGCTGTACATATGTACCTCTGCTTAAGAAAGAAACTAGACACAGTGATGCGGTTTCCTTTTTTCCAAAAAAAATTCTGTAGAATCTCTTTCAGCTAAGCTGTCCTTATTTTCGCCTACAAATACATATGTACACCGACAAAAACTCCATTTTCCTTCTTCTCGAGTCTTAAGGGTTCTATTCAAAAGTTTTCTAAACATTTTTCTGAGCACTTTGAAGTTCAGTATTCCACCATCGATCTGAAAACACAACGCGAATAGAGAAGTGTTCTACGACTGCAAAGCCAACTCGGTTACTTGTTTCTTTTAACTGTGCCTAGGACGTGCTTGTAAATAGTTGAAAATTTCTATAACACACTCAAAGTAGTGTGCATACACTCAAACTTATTAGTTGCATAAATCTCTCAACCAGTATTGAACCTAAAGCCTAGTCACCATGAAGAGCCACTTTAACTCCGCACTGCACTCCTGCAATGAATCACAAGTCAGAGTCATCAGCTAAATGTGTATCTCCCACTCTGTATTATTTGTCAAAATCTCAAGTATTATGCAAAAAAAAAACAGAAGCAGAAGCAAAATTAAACAAAAACCCGATTTAAGTTAACAAAAATCCATTCAGCGAAAGTTCCCTTCAATCACAACATACGACGACGACAACGACGACAAGTACTCGTATCGTACCTTATCTGTGCGAATTCATTTTACAACAACACCAACGAAAAAAAAAAAAATAAATAAATATCTACTCCACACGAGTGGCGTGCAGTCGATGACCTACACAATAATATTCGGGCGCGCAAACGATTTATATCATTAACCCCGAGCGTCAACAAAACCAACAATCATTGAACTTGAGGGTGGGACGGACGAACTCATTTGTTTGTAAGAATTTCCACAAAAAAAAACTCAAACAAAACTCAAAAAATGAACTGAATTTTCTAAATTTAGATACAAAATCGATTGAGGATTAAAAATACACCTGAATGGTGCAAATGATTTCAATTTTTTGTCCCATAACCACGAATCCGACCGATTTTCGATTCACCTACCAGGTTTAGAAAACAAGATACAAAAATACACCAACAACAACTCATCAGAGTCGAATAAATTTCTCGCACAAAATGCACCAAAAGTGCATTCATCTCTTGAATGCGTTCACAGTTTCAAAGCCACTGGAGTGGTGGCAAATGTACGCCAATGACCGAGTTCGGGTGAAAGACCTTCCTTGGGAAACACACATTGCTGCTATCATCATCATCATCATCATCATCATTATCATCATCGCCGTCTTCGTCGTCTTCAACGTACGTACTCATCGTCGTCGTCATCGTCATCATGAACAATCCGTACCGAGCCGAGCACAATCGCAACAGCAAAGCAAAAGTTGTAAAGTTGCTGCAAATTTTTTTTTTTTTTTTTTATTTTTGTTGTTGGAAGGAACACAAAACCGGCAGAGCACATGGAAATTGGAGGCAACACGACACAAAATATTATTCGATCTCTTGTGGTCGCTCTCGCTCTCTTTAAATTCGTTTTTTATTGCGAGCTGTTTTCTCATTTCTTTTTCTTTTCATTAAAAAAAAAAAATTGTGCTTTGCTGGTGTTGTTGTTTGCTTTCCTTTTTGTTGAACTTTTATTTTCATTTTTCATCGCTTTGCAATGAAAGAATATGTGCCTATAGACACATAGATACATTCTGTTAGCTGCAGCAAGGTTGCTTGCAGACTTTTTTTTTTTTTTTTTGTTTCCCTTGGCGCAATCCAACTCAAAGAGTTCAATGTTTTCTCTTCCATTCATCGTCGTTTGTATCTCTGCGTGTGTGTGTGTGTGTTGAAACAGAAAGAGAGAGAATAGTTTAGAAAGCAATAAAAATTTGTTTACGCAACATGTATAGCATCTGCAACACTTCCGTGTTCGATGGCGATAAGGAACATTTCTTTCTCCTTGACACCTATTCAAGTTCTGCTCCATGGAGACCGGTTCAACTTGATTTTTTTGTTGTTGCTTATGTTTTTCGCAAGAGGAGCGATCTGTCGGCGAGGCAAAAAATAAATACAAACTCAAAATCGTATCTCTTAAGTCGTGTAGAGATACGTTTTTTCGATTTTTTTCTTGGAAAACAATAGCCGCGTACGCAAAACGCTTCTAAAAATACCGCAAATATAGACGATTTTATCTACGGGTTTGACCTATTTTTCGAATTTTTTTTCGGCTCGCAAATTCTTTCACCTTTTCTGCTAAAAACAATTAATTTAAAAAACACATTATCCTCGTATGCATAGTTTCGTAACTATGTATGAAATCGGGACGAGTTTTTGACGTAAGAAATAAGAATTTTGAAAGATTTGGTTTTTTAGCAGTGGATTCAGATTTTGGCTCTTAAGTCGTTAAGTATTGAACAGAAATAGATTTTTAGTTGCGGATTTATTTTGTGTTTGACAAGTCCCAATGGCAATTGGAACAAATTTTTCTGTGAAGAGTTTGTTAAACTTTTGCTTGTGTACTTTGTTGTTTCGATACAATTTTTCCACTGGGGGCATTGACACCTAAGGCCAACAAAAAATAATCGGGGACATCTACAAAAATATTCTTTTCGTCATTCACTTCGGTCATAGTCGTATCTGAATGAATATTGCCAATCAATCATGGAGAGATTATTTTATTCGTTTATTACATTTACGAGTGTAAATATGATAAAAATAGGTTTACGAAAAAAAAATCGACCTTGTTTCACACATTTTACGCCATAACGATTGTTTTTCGACGAATTTTCGTGACGAAATGGCGATTAGTCATTGAAGAACGCCCGCTGATCATGATGTGAAACTTGTCAGAATAAATTGTTTATTGTGTACATGTAGTAAAATTTAATCGTTTCAACTTGTTAGTATCTGTGGAAATAATTGGGGGAACACAATTTTCGGAACGTAAAATTTTACTGAGTTTGCTAGATCATTGATTGTTTCAGTGTCAACTTATGTAAGCACGGGGGAATCACTGAACTTGTATTGGTAAATCACCCCTTACACGATTGGAATAGTGACGTTCCTATAAAAGCTTGTGATTACAGTCTGTTGAACAAAATACGGCAGACGATTATTACTAGATTCGCAGATAAATATGTCCATAGCGATTCCTGAGAGGTACTCTCGCAGTCAGTTAACCAGATTATAATAGCGATGAATTCGAAATTCCAAGAACAATTTCAGGCTTTCTAGCGAGCACACCATCCCAAGGACCGAAAAGGAGTACGACAAAGGAAGGGAAATACCAGAGAACTACAAATAACTTCTCTACAAAATGGTCTATCAGCTGCAAAGAAACTGGAAACGTCGATGATAAACCAGGTGGATGAAATTATACGGATAACGAAGACAGTCTTCGAAATGTTCAAGCAGAATCCCCCACACTGTAGTTGAGTCAAGGTATTCGCGGGAGGTATCAATGTATCTCTAAAAAAGGTTAGTCATTGACTACGACGAAGTAGTGTCTTAATAAAGAGTATTGTACAAAAGCCCTTCCTTGTTGGAAAACACTTTCAAAAACGACTTTCGTGGGCTCTTAATAATGTCGATTGTAAATTATGCGAATTTAAAGACAAGTCTAACCTAACCTAAAGGATGTCACTATCCACATCTCCGATGAAGCTAAATATCTAAGAGTGATACTAGATAGGAAACTTGCTTGGGTAAAGCATGTCAAGTCGAACAAGTCCAAGGCGCTCTCACTCCTGAGTCTTATCACCGAAAAAGGTTCTCTGGATCTGTACGGCTATAATAAGACTTTTTCTAGCTTATGCTTCTGTTGTTTGGTGAAAGACTCTCGCGTAAGTATGTGACTGCCTTCTGCACCAAACTTCATAGAACGGTGTACCTCGACTGCACGGGAGTCTTTCCAAGCACGCCTGACTCTGCTCTGGATGCTCTGCTTGATTTACCTCCCCTTGATACGAATATAATGGGTCATCTCAGACGAGGTGCCTTTTGGTATCATTCGCACTGAAGTTTTGATGACCTTACGCGATAGTTTTTCTACAACCCTGATTCCATGGTGGGTGCCGTGGCTCAAGTGGTTAGTGCGTTGAATCGCTGAAGGGAAGGTTCAAGGTTCGAATCCCAGAGAACACCTAAAAGTTTTTCACGGTCCCACCTCTCGCGAATGTCTGACAAACGTCCGAGAGTAATAACTGTCATGAAAAAGCTTCTCAATATGCCTTTCGGAGATGGCTCTAAACTGTAGGTCCCTTCCATTTGCGTGAAAAAAATATAACACGCACAAGGCGAATGGTAGCGAGAAGCTAGGCCCTGGACTATATACGTCTGTTGCGCCAAGTAATTGTATTGTAATTGTATTGATTCCATGGATATGCCGTCTGATGCAATGACACAGGAACTGCTTTGCAACTGCTAGCCAAGGTAAGAGCCGATTTTCCTTACGTTCAGGACTGGCTTGCGCCAGAGTCTGAGCATCGACTGGGCTGTACATGAATTTCCCCAGATGGCTTCAAAACTGGTCAAGAGTCTGGCGCGGGTGTCTCTATAAGGACTGACAACACTAGAATCCACTATTCGTTAGGTACACATGCAAATTTTTTTAAAGAGGAAGAGTATGCTATCCTAATGGCTACCGACTATATTGCTAAAAATAGGTTGAGAGGTCGGAGTATCTGCGTCTGTAGTGACAGTCAGGCTGCTCTTAAGGCCTTACTCTACCTTTTAACCCGTTAAAAAATATTTCGAGAACGCAAGTACTCTTTGAATTTGGGCGCAAACTGAACTCTTTTACTCCTGTCAATGAGATTGCTAAACTAGGCTCAGAGAATGTTTTCTCAAGACCTGAATCTACGTTGGGTCTTTCCGCGTCCTCGGTTAGAGCATCCCTTGATGATTGTGTTTCTCATGAACACAAGTTTGTGTGGCACGGCTAGCCAGAATGCAGGTGGACTAACGATTGCCTCCGAACGGTTGCAAGAAATTAGCGGCATTCTCCTAGCAGAAAAGACTGTCGACAACTTATTGACGTTCTTACAAGACATTTTCCTTTTGCTTAGCATCTTGGTGTGCTAGGCTATAGAGACACCACTATCTGGGACGGTTTGTTATTGTCCTGCCTGTGCTCGGATCAGGTGGCAGATTTTCGGTGTTGATGTGATTAGGTAAGGTTTGGTAATCGGGTGCCTTGTGAATAATAAAGTTACTGCTCACTTAGACCAACAGTTTGGGTACATTATGCCCATTTATTTAACCCGGGAGCACTGTAAGAGATATATCCGCTGTTTTAGAACCACCAAGATAGTAATATTCATTTCCACAGATCCATTAACTCAACGTTCCTAAAGTCCTCCAGTCCCAAGAAGAAGTAACTCCCAAGAGTACGCATTCTTCTGACGGATAGGGCGGGACACTCAGACTGCTGGTGACAAATAGATTCAGTTTCTTCCTCGTCCCTGCAGCTTCTGCAATAGTCATTGTGCTGTACACCGAGGCATTCCGCCTGAATACCAATGGCATAATGCCCAGTAATTATGCCGTTTTATGACGACTAAGCTTCACCAGAGAAATATATCTCTGCTTGCTAAAGGCCAGTCATAACATCCTGGCTGCTGCACATGTATCTAAATGATCCCAGCGTCGGTTTGGACTGGGGGCTTTATTTTCTATTTTATTTCTTGAAGAACTAATTGCAGTTGCTCGAAACGGGAGAGCCTGCGATGCATGACACGCTGACTAGATCAACAGCCCTTTCGTATCCTGCGATATCCATATCAATTCGCAGATTGTCACAAGCCTCGATGTAATTACGTCAGAATCCAGAGCCATAACGACTGTCTGGCTGACTATATAGACAGTAATCGTATAAGGAACTACATTTCAATGTTTGCTGGGAAACTCTACTTGCCTCAGAGGCTTCTTGGAGATGCAGCAAACATGTTTTTTTTTAAAATGGATCCTATCTTTTGGCGTGTAGCACTATCGGACCAATAATGGTGCTGATCTGCTGTCAAAACTATCCCATCAGAACGGTTCGTCGCGTCTTGTCCCATCTGGGCTTAGTCTTGTTTATTGCGCCCAGTTTTAATAAAAGCTTACTCACATCAAAGGACCTACATTTTCTCACTTCTTGTGGCCTATTTGACGAGTAAGAGAAGATCGTATTGAAGAAGTTCCACTGTTCACTGTTTTTAATAGGAGGGAACAAGTATTGATAGATCGGACATTGGTAGCTGCAATATTTTTGCTGACGTCAGAAGGCTTAGGTAACTACAAAATTTTTGTTTTTATTTTTTTAATTAAAAGATAATTTAGAATTCATCGCCCTTTTTTCAGCATAAATCAGATTCCTTCAAGGTAAACCAAAGTAAACAAATAATTAATCAGCTGAATATACTTCTAGCCATTGTCTCGGTAAATAAAATAGAATCGCACTTGGTTAACTCTGAAATGACCATACATCCAGTGGCATAAAGCGATCGTATAACAGCGAACACCTAAGCCATTTATTCTAAAAATCATAGAAAGACCAAGGCTATGACCGTAAACCCAAAGCTCTGCGCAGTCGACCGATTAGTTTTCTTTTTCGTTTTCCAACATCTTATCTCCCATAGTAGCGATACCTTATCTCTGAAAACCTAATCACGAGAGTTTGTTAGCCCTTAGAACTAGACTCAATGCTGAGTCACGATTAAGAAATCCGCGTGATGCCTACGGTTCCCTTAGATAAAATTTTATGCGATTAATCGATTAAAAACCATGTTGGACCCTCTTTTACCGGTCAAAAACTAACCGAGTCATAAAATCAATCACGACATGCAAAAGCAACTTCACCGACAACTTCCACCAACCAGACCGATACAGATACACGGAACGGATGCACCTCACCGAATGGCTTTCAAGTGTAAGTTCCTAAAGTAAAACAAAAACAAAAAAAAAACTTAACCGAGACATTGAAACAGGTAGAAACATAACGTTGATAACTCAGACCCTCCATACAGGTTGGGCATAAATTGGCGGTATGCGATAAGGTGTCTGCTTGGCGGTAGGGCACTGTAGTTCATCATGCCTACCTGTAGTATACCAAAAAAAAAAGCACAATCAATAAAAACTAAATGAGGCCAAGGCAACTCACCTTGAGAGTTAACCACGAACGAAAACTTAATTTTTTCGTGATGACCTCGACAGCGCCACAGCGAACTCGTACTTCATTATACAAAATAATAAATTTTCTCGGCGATTGATGTATCTCTGTCCCGCTCATCACCGGCAAGACAAACACGCTTTAACCTTAGATAACTAACTCTTTTCCTCAAAAAAAAACATTTAAACTTGAGGAGTTTTCAAGATCAACGATTCGTTCCATACGCATAGCGTATACGGAAAGAATTATATTTCTTTGCGGAGATAAGGAAGAACCTTCTACAAAATATAATCGATTCGTGGAATCAAAAAAAAAAGATACATCCACTCGTATAAAATATCTTACTAGACAAAAACAATCGTAAATGCGATGTAATTGCGTCGCATGCATTTTTATTATTAAACAAGACTATCACTCTACTCGTAGCTTGGACAGGACGAGTGCAAAAATAGTGTGACAAATAATTACGCGCACGGTTCGCGCTCGTTCGCAATAATTACGACGCATGAAAACCATAAACCATCCCACCGGCCACCGCAGCAGCAGCAGCAAAATGTTGATTCCTGCCTGGCCTACTTTGAACGTAATTATAAAATTTTAAGTCTAAAAATAAAAGCATCTTTGACAGCGTCAAAAACTAAAGCGAACCGTTTTTGTCGCTGGTTTTTAGAAAACACCGTTCTTGGGTCGCTAATAGGAATTTATTTTATTTTTTTTTTGTTTTTTGGTTTTTTTTTTTTTGTGCAAAAAGAATTTAAAAATTCTGAATGGAGAGAGCGAACAAAAATGGAAACAGCTAAAAGCATTTAAAAATCTAATGACATGCACTTTAGGTGGGTTTTCTTGAAAACGCGATTATTTTTCAAGGAAAGAATTTTATTACGCAGTGCGTTAAATATATTTTTACACTAACGTAACGATACGATTAGGTGCTTGAAGAGGCTTGGAGAAGGTTGCAACGACATTGATTTCTTCTATGGAGTAAACATGAAACCATGACGTGTATATAGACGCATGACAATGGGATTGATGATAACTATCGAATCTGAATAATGCGTGAGTCATTTTCAAAGCTAATACGCGTTTTTTTTTTTTTCTTTTTTGATTCAAATTCTTTTTCGATGTAAAATTTTATTTCAAGTTTAAAGGTCACGTAAAAAAGAAAAGATGACCGACAAGAGACTTAAAAGCTCATCAACAAGGCTTATAATTATGATTCATTGTTAAACGTTTTTTAATGTATTCAAATCTGCCCCTTTAGTGAGAATAGCGCCACCTTATCACTGTGGCCACAGGTGGGACTATTCTAATTGTCTCCTATTAGAGCCCGCTTATGATACTGCAATTCGTGATAAATCCAAGGAGGTACTTGGGTGGACTGGCAGATAGAGTGCTGTAAAAAATAGACTTAATTTTTTTTTAACCGAATGTGCATTTGCGGCTGAATCTGAGCCGTGAAGTTAGATTCAGTTCGACTTCAGCAATTTGACGTGTACAATTTTATACTCAACAGCTCATTTTCACGTTCGAATGGATGTCGAAAAGTATATAAAGGCTCTGTGGAAAAATAAAATTCTTTAGAATCTGTTAAATCCAAAATAAAAACGTAAACTGTACTGCTGCTTTCTCATCCTGGTTGCCTTTAAAAAAAGATCTCCGTTGCACTCTTCTAGAATTTAAATATGTTCTCAAAAAATCAGGTTTGTTTCCTTTTATAAAGGGGCAAACCCGAACCCATGTTTCTTTTTTCATGAGTTTTATATTAAGTATGTTCATCTTCCAAGTAGAGGTCTATGCTATTGAGCTATGCTAAACTATGCTATATGCTAGAGAATACATCAGGCGAAACCTCCGAAGATCACACATCAATATCAGACAGCCAGACAGCCTTAAAAGCTCTCAATTCATTCATTTTTGAGTCTAAGATTGTTTGAAACTGTTTCTTTACCCTTAAGCAGCTTGCTGCTCATAACACTCTCTCACTCACCTGGGTCCCTCGTCACAAGGGTATCGCTAACAATGAGATTGCTAATGAATTTCCCAGAACTGGTTCTCAAACCAAACTCATAGGCCCCGAACCCTTCTGTGGCCTTCCTACCAGCCACATAAAGGTAGAGCTAGACCGTTGGGAACTACATAGACTTAGACTCTCAACCAGGAATGAGACACGCAAAAAAAATCCACCGATTTCTCTAGCATGAGATCTAAGGAAATACTTGTATTGAACAAACCTAATGTGAAGACAAACTTCCTCACTGGTCACTGTTCTCTTAAATACAACCCCAAAAAGTGGGCATCAGCCAAGATGATACTTGCAGATTATGTCTTGAGGACACTGAAACTGTCGAGCACATCATGTGCGAATGCCCAGCCATTGCTCATAGCAGACTAAAGCACTTTAATAAAGGTTTCACCTCCCCTTCTGATATAATCTCCTCCTCAGCCCAAACAATCCTTAGTTTCTTACGAGAACTAGATTTCAGTTAGGATACTTTTTACGCTTAGTTATCTTTAAACAGAGGACAACACAAAAGATCTTCTACAGGTCGCAGTACTTAGTTGGGCTACTACAACCCTATAAGACCCCTTTCCTTATGCAGAATCTGTGACTCAGAAGACATACATCGTCTGCAGACACTAGATCATCGAGCTGCTCTCAAAGAATCCATTAAGAGACTTGCTTACAAGACGTACATAGTTGCTTTCATCATCTAAAGTAAATAAAAGCGGAGAAAAAATGCAGCCTTGCCGTACGTTTGCTTTCAGTACGAGTCGCCTCGAAAGCAAACTTGGGTATTTTTTCGGTTCAGGGTGGGTTTAGAATTATCTTCTTTTTTTTTATGTCAGAGTACTCTTATGTATGTTCATGGTTTCATATAAATTTACCAATTACTGCAAGAGTAGTCCAAAAAAGAAGTTTAAGTCCGTGGCAATTTTACGCCGAATGTTATAAGCAGTTTTCGAAGCTGGCAGCAATTCAGCACAAGTTATCAACAACGTTGTTACTGGGGATGAGGCTTGAGTTCATTATTATGATCCTGAGTCAAAGCGGGAGTCCATGCAGTGGCACTAAAGAAGTGATTCAGCCCTCAAGTAGTCATAACATCGACTGGGAAAATCTTCAGCTTTTGGGTAAAATCTCGGTTTGACGGGTCCTCTGCATTATAGGCATCCATATGTCAGCGGATAACCCAATGTCACATTTAAAAAATTCAGCATGGATTTTTCCGTTGCCTGTTGATTTATTATTCTTAAAATTCTTGATCACCACAACTACTTGCACTCAGAAGAATCTAGAGCGAGCAAGGGCAAGGATCTACCCTAACAAGCTCACGAAAACTTTGTTAAATTGAATAAATCTGAAAAATAAAGCCCAAGACTTGTCAGTGAGGTTTAGTTCTGCTTAAGTCTACTTAGCGGGTCCAAATACGTAAAATATTTCGAAGGCAAGCTGCGATTGTTCTGCTTTAACATTGAGCCAAAGTTGCTTCATATAGATGCAGATGCTGAAAAGGGAGTGTTTTGAGTGTTTTGGCCGAATCATCGTACTTTAAACGAGGGTTACAGGGTGTAAATGCTATTTGAGAACATTTCTTCGTTGAGTCACCACAGTGATGTCGCTCTTTTTGAAAGGCACAAAATCGTTCGTTCACAAGCCTCTCATCGAGTTGGCAGCAGTGCAACATCGTATTCACCAGATGTGGATAAGGTAAATAAGGTATAAATTGCAAGGATCCTTCAAGAGTCTGAGCGACTAATTCGTATGGTGGTCGTATGTCATAAAAAGTGACCAGTTTATGTCGGAGAAAACGAAAAATTTGCGTGTGCTCTGAGAAAGGCGGTCCCTCAACAAGTTAAAGCATCCCGAAGAGCCATACTTTCTTTGATCTTTATTTGATAAACAAAATTTCGACCAGCACCAGAAGGTAGAAAGAAACACATAAGACTATATAGAGAACGTTCAGATGTCCTTCATGTAAAGCCCACCAAGTTTCCTGACAGTGTTATAGTGATTGAAGTACTTAGTGGGCAGTGAAAATCATTAACCCTTCCTTCTTTTTCCTACAAAGTAGGAGTGAGTGTTGTCAGATACATCAAAGTGCTAAAGCAAGACCATACGTGTTCCAGGAGTATGACGACTCACGAATGGTTCTAACTCATCAGACCTTAATCCGTTGTATTAGTTTGTGTGCGGTATAGTTGAACAAAAACCA
This sequence comes from Blera fallax, assembly GCA_946965025.1. Lineage (NCBI taxonomy): Eukaryota > Metazoa > Arthropoda > Insecta > Diptera > Syrphidae > Blera > Blera fallax. Next base: position 54,887,927 of record OX337245.1, read on the forward strand.
AACAACTTCTCCACTATACCATCAAAGCCTCTAAAGGATGCCGCGTCTCAGTGGTTAGCGCGTTGGACTACTGAGTGGTAGGTTGAAAGTTCGAATCTTAGAGGATTCCAAAAAGATATTTCACTGTCCCACCTCTTGCGAAGGTCTCACAAACGTTCGGAAACATTGTGTGTTGTAATATACTGAGCCAAGTTTCTGACCACTCTGACTTCATAAGGAGTGATGATTGTCCAAAAGAATTAAACTGCTTTCAACATAATTTCGCATTCAGCCAACCTGAAATGCTGAATATCTGATAACTTCAAGTAAAGATTGCTGCACGAGATGACTTCGAGATACATATGCGACCTACGTGCGTTTTGATTGATTTAATTACTATTTTGGCAAATGACCACTCCCACAGAAAAAAAGAGTTTCGATTCCATTCCCACCATAAATTGTTGTCACCGACATACCTTTCTTAAATGGTAACTTTATCGGACTCCAATTCAATCAGACGTGATAAATTATGCAAAAAATAAAATATGTTCACAACATGAATCAGATTTCGAGTAAGAGATACGCTACCATATGATTTCTTCAATGAAGCAAAATGGCACGTGATAACGTGCGGCGGCACAAATTTAAATAGATCTGCTAAACTGCAGTTTAAGTGGCATTGATTTTATGAACATCTATCATGCACGGGTGTATGGTTTTGAGTTTCTTTCTCTTGCGTCGAGAAGAATGTAATTCTTTGTCTAAAACAAAGAAGCACAAATAAATACTAAATGACACATAGTTGGATACAAAGATACAAAAATAAACATCAGAGACCCCCCAAGGTAAAAAGATACGTCCAAATAAAAGGTCTTCCATTAAGAGCTCTCAGTTTAAATGTCACCTTTCAAACTTCATTCCTCTCATTCCTTGACAGCTGTCAAGTAGAAACTCTAAGATTCAAAAATATGAAACGATATATGCATATGAATGTGAGCAAAGATACAAATACTTTGCGCAACAGACGTATGTGGTCCAGAGCCTAGCTTCTCTCGGCCATTCGGGTTGTGCGTGTTATATTTTTCAGACAACTGTAGGTCCAGTTTAGAGCCATATCCGAAAGGCATATTGAGAAGCTTTATCATGACAGTTATTATTCTCGGACGTTTGACAGACATTCGCGAGAGGTGGGACCGTGAAAAACTTTTTGGTGTTCTCTGGGATTCGAACCTCGTACCTCCCGCTCAGCGATCCAACGCACTAACCACTTAAGCCACGGCGCCCACCACATATGTGAGCAATGGGTACAAATTGTGAAAATTCACCACAAAAATGGTGGAAATTTCGCGAAGACATTATGTACGCTTCGTACTTTTTCGATCGCTATGAAGTACCTTCTCGCAGAGCTGTGAATCTAGTCAGTTAATTTGGGTCAACCGGCCAAGCTAGTGGTGTGAAGACTGCAACTCAAACATTACTACTGCGACTTGATGTGTCGTTGGAAAGCCAGGTTTGTCCATAAAAAGACGTTCGCAGCTATTTAGGCACGTTCCAAACCAGCCTAAACAATATTTTGCATTAACATCGTGGAATGCATGCTTATACAGTTCAACTGACTCAAGAATAAAGCCGGCGGAGCAGGCGTTCGCTGATCGGATGTTAGAAACGCAGGCAAGTGATACTGTGTTTTAATGAAAATCATCATGAGCGACAAGGCTCATTTCCATCGGCGTCATTAATAAACAGAAATGTCGCATCTGTGGCACCGAAAACCTGAGTGACTGTCGTCCACATCGAGGGATAGTTTGGTGTGGTTTTTGGACTCGCGGCATCTTCGAAAATGAGTCCGTTACCACCGTCTCAGTCGATGAATTGCGCTATCGAATAGTGTTAGCCGATTTTTAGGCCTAAAGTTGAAGAACTAGACTTAAATGATGTTTATTTCCAGCAGGTTGGGGATACGAGCCACAGAAGCCGTGAAAACCCCGAATTTTTGCATGAGGAATGAGGTCGCTTAATATCGATTTTCGGAGACTCCATTTGGCCGTCTAGATCGTGCGATTTAAGGTCGATTTTTTTTCTTTTCTTTTTTGGAAGTTTACGCCAAGGATTCACAAACGATTCAAGCTCTCAAAGATAATATCTGAGCTGTTTTTCGCGAAATCGAGTCGCAATTATGCGAAAACGTCACTCAAATTTTCGCCCAAAAGGATGACCATTTGAAAGAGAAGCCAAGGTGAACATTTATCAGATATCGAATACCAAATGCAAGAGTAGAGTCTGCATTTTAAGATGCAATGAAAATATCCGCGCTTTTGATGAAGGACCCTTTATCTATGATTAGCGCCAAAATTTCTGTCGATCTAGGCATATCATTCCACATTTCCGTTCGTTTTTTTGTTGGAATAGTTAAATTTAAACTTATCAGAACCCAAAGCCAGGGAGTAAATTTCCTTAAAAAATAAGTAGCATTCGACTTATTCTACAAATAACGTTCTATAGGGCCACGCCCACTTGTTGAAGGCGTTTATACTAAAAGGCAAAGTTCTCTTATTACAGGAAATTCAAAATTTTGAGTCAGATACATCGTAAAGACGTTATCCTAATTCATAAACTGGAACTGTTAAAAGTGGGCGTGGCTGCCTAGAAGGCCACAAGGTAGATTATGAACAGCAAGATGACAATTTGTTTCATAAGTGTACGTCTGAGGTTTGGCAAGGTGACATAAAGGTATATCTCACGATCCGTTCTAGGTGGACTGCAACTTTTTCTACGTTTTTTTTTCTTAAACAAATTTTCTCTTGTAAAGAGTTTCATTTTTTCTATGGAAGATACAAAGCTGCTGATGGAACAGTCAAGCCTGGCTTTGTAAATCTAAAATTCAGTTTAACTTCATCTCTAGCAAACCACAAATGGATCGCCCATGGAATCTCATAAGTTTTAGGTCCAATTCTGATGACAAATTTGATTAAAAGTCCGTTTCAACTCACCCAAAATTAAATAAAAATGCAAATATTTCAAGTATCTTAACTTCTCGACATACGAGTATTCATGTACACAAGATACATTTAAAAAAAAAGAATATAACCCAGCAAAGGTGTAAATACAAATTAGCCATAAAACATAAATAAAACAGCAGTTTAGCAATAAATTTCGAATATTTAGATGTCAGTTAAACTCACCAATAAAAAAAAATCTTTCCAACGATCTAGATAGTAACTAATGAAAAAAAAACAAACTACGAGTGTAGTCATTGATGAACGTGTTCGTATCATTCATAGTAAATTTGTATCTTAAGCTAAAAGTGTACTAAAAGAATCTTTAATTCAACTGGTACGAAAAACCGAAAACACCCAGTTTTTTTATTGATGATTTTTGATGGTCAAATTTTAAGAGCGTGCTTAAATTTATATCTACAGCTTTTGAAGGTGAAATTTGTTGAAGAACTTCTCATTCACTCAGGGTCTGAATAAACATTAAAAAAAAAACAGAAAATTTTTGAACAGCCGAGCAGGTTTAATGAAATCCGTTAGAATGTTCTGAAGTGATCTGGGTGAAATCTTTTAAGGCAAGCTTTCGATTGAACACACGTTTTTGGCTTTAGCCAGACAGGATCAAGAAAATAGGAACAGTTTTGAAAATAGATTGTAAATACCAGAAATTTTGAAAATTTGCTAAATAGGGTCAGTTGTAGTTCTGACATGTCTGCCAAACTCGTCTGTTTGTACAGAGGATGTCGGTAACGATCCTACCAAGACCGTGGATTTCGAAAAAGGTTTTCTTCAAGAACATACTGGAACTGATTGATCAAACCCTACAGGCCCACATCAGAGGCACAATCTTTAGAAAGTCTGTGCAACTACTAGCGTGCGCCGACGATATTTACGTATTAGTCTGAACTCAGCTGGCTGTCATCAGCTCGTTTCCCAATATTGGGACAGAAGTGGTCAAAATAGATTCAGCTGTAAACGAGGAAAAAACCAAATATATAATGGGCACAGGAAAGGAAAACCAATATCGACGAATAATTGTCTCATGTCAACCTTGGCTCTGCTGTCTATTCTGACAACCATATCTCGTCAGAAATTAAGCCAAGAGTCAAAAGCTGTTCCACAGGTCTGAGAAGGCAACTGAGTAAGACACTACCATCTATGGAACTGAAGCATGAATTCTATCGAAAGTGAACGAAGATGTCCTTGGTAGTTTCGGTTTCCAGAAAAAAATTGTTGGCAAGATATTCAATCCCTTGTGCGTTGACGGGATTCGGAGTAAGAGATTTAGCAACGAATTATACAAGCGCAACTGAAGGTAGATTTCTAAAGACTGGGGTAAATCGAGAGCCTTGTTGGTTGTTGCAAAGTTTCACCTCAAACTGTTACGCCATTTTGTAAGTGAGTGACTTGTATACTCGTAAAAGTCAGAGAAATAGCGATAATTTTCAAAAAGGGACCTTGGTGAGTACAGTTCATATATTATATCGTCCTTCTAGTTTAAGTAATCTTTAAAGTCAAAGATTGGCAATTTTCTGTTGGCATAGTTGTGACACATTTTCAAAGGCTGCAAATAAAGCAGTGAAATCAAGTCATAACTGCAAAGCTAAATGTTTTCTTGGAAATAACACTCGTACGTAACGGCGATCCTCAACACTTTTCAGTAAAAATAGGTCCAACGCAGTCAAATTGCAGCTGTGTTGTGCCCAGGGCAAGTTCTAAAAAGGACTGATTGGAAGGTTACCGAGCTTAATGCGCAACTTTTTTTTTTTTATAATTTGCACGCACTCAAGGGATTATGAATACCCTTTTACATGTTTTCACACGGTGCGGGCGTTGGAAAGATAGATAGAGAGAGAGAAAGAGATTGGTGCAGTGGTTTGAAACTCAGGTGTTATTAGGTTTCATATTAACTCCAGGGGTGGTGTCCAGAATAACTGGGGAGATTTGTTTGTTGTTATTTATTTTTGGCTTCGCTTCTGATTCACAGTATTTTTTTTCGCAGTCCACCTGATGTCATAAGCATATCAATCATCAACAGAGCGAACAATTTCTCCAGCCATATGACAAACCTACTGCCAGTGTTATGCCTTCGCAGTAGTTTTCTCATAAGCTTTCGCAATTGATTCGACTGCCTGTTATCATATAATGCTTGCTGACATCAGGGATTGAACTGTGAACCATCAGCTCGACAAACGATGACGCTACTACTACACCATTGCCACCCCATAATCGCGTCCATGTGAAAATAGTCAAATTGCAGCTACAAAAAATTAGTAATCCTGTCTCTGTTGTTGACAGCCTCATTTCCAACGAGGCAAGGACCAATGATGCCACCACTCAAAAGAGCACACTTAAAAGTCACTCTGTCAGCATGTATGGCTACTTTACGACTTTATGTTTTTCAGAATCTCTTTTCTGTTGACGTAGCTTTCGAGATGAAATGCTGCAAAAGAGGATTTTCCAACGAACTCATTTAAAGCCCACACATAAAAGCGGTAACGAAGATAACACGCTGTGTAGTAGAGAGTGTATTTGCTTCTAACTTGGCCGGTGTAAGTTCGAGCCCCGCCGAGGGAACAGCAATCACAGCCACCAAACACAAGAGAAACTTTTCGTCAGAGAAGTGCGCCTGTTTTTCAGTTTTTGAACTCTGCGACGAGTTGAGATTTTTGGGTTTTCACGCACTTTTTGGGCAAGAGCAGGAAGTCCTTCATCTCTGCGCACAAGATGAACAGGAGGATAGCTTTCATTACCATTTTTTTTTAACGGCCTCTGAAGGGGTTTCATTTGGACCAACAAATTATTTCTAAATTCGGCAAAATTTCTGCAATACACCAGTAATGCATACAAGTAAAGTGATCCACTCTTACAGCGGGAAATTGACACTACATATCTGTCATACTTCAAGCGCGTTAATGTTGCCAGCATCGAAATAGCAAACACTTTAAAAAGAAACTAACAAATGGGCCACCATTACTTATAATAATAATTGATGGAAAAAAATGGAAATTGATAAAAAAAAAAAATCATAGTGAATCCAGTAATTCATCTACGTCTGAAAAAGAAGTTCTTTCTCGAGGAGATATGCATTTCTAAATGCTTTTAATGGTACTAAGCCCAAACCATGGCCCAATGAAAATCAGGGAATACACCAAACAGATTTATTTGATTACCTTTATTTTTACTAGGATTAATATGAAAATACTTTGCTAGAATGGTTTTTGCTCAAACATAAATTAAACCTTAAAAAGGATGTTTGACAACGGTTACTGTGAAACCGAGCTGTCACACTGTCCGCTCTTTTTGACATTTACTCAGTTCAATATCGTCTGGCAAATTATTGTGAATAGACTCACGATTAAACAATGCTACCAAATTACCCAAGTTTACTTTGAAAACCTCAGAAATAATTCGCAAAACTTATAGACAACATCGTGGTTTTCTTGGTGCACATAATCGTTCATCTGAGCACGCCATCCATCGAACTGTGGATAGATTTAATAGCACGATACCTATACGTCAAAGAGATGTTCGTATTGAAGAGAATTTCGCTACTGTAAACGAAGGTGTGCAAGAAAATCCAAGTTTATAGATTCGTCGGCTGTCACAGCAATTGGGGTTCGGCCTACACGCTAAGTGGACAATTTTGTACAAAAATGTTGGTCTACACCCGTATAAGTTCCAAATGGCGCAGGAATTACAGCCGCAAGACCATTATTTGCATCGTTTCCTCTCTGATTGGGCCCTAAAGCAGTGGCAAATGACCTGTTATTTTATGGGAAAATTGTGATTAGCGATCAGGTTCATTTTTAGCTCAAAATACGGCGGCACATAGAGTGAGAAAAATATAGAAGAAACTCCACCAAACAATCACTGTTTAAAGCAGTCTTCACGCTGGTAGCAACATTTGACCTTATTTCCTCAAAAATTCAAAAATAGGGCTAGAGCTCGCATTACGGTCAATGGCGATCGTTACCATGATCAGGATCATTATCAATGAATATTTTTGTGATCAATGAAGATGGTTGTACACGCTAAACGGCAGCGGAAATCATCGACTTGTTGAAATCACAATTTGACGACAAGTTGATTTCGAAAGTTGGACCTGTCAATTGGTCACCAAGAACGTGCAATTTGACACGTCTCCATAATTTTCTGTGAAGTCACTGATTTATGTTGATAAACTAGCAACAATTGGTCTCTTGAAAGCCAACATTGTTGGCGTTATTTCTGAGCCATCATTGCTCGAAAAAGTGACACAAAAATGGACGGACAGCAAGGGCTTCGTCAAAAATAGCTGCAGTAGCCATATGCCCGACGTCATTTTGCCATGAGTTTCGAAAAAGTTTGTGTATCTCTACCTTATTAAGCCGCCATTTTACGGGCAAAAACCTTATAACACTGTTTACATAGAATTTAATATATTAACGAAGTTGTACGTGAATTTTTTGATCTTTAAATGCCGTGATAATCTTTTGATTTTTTCCAAGCGTTAGCAACATCGTTTTAAAAGAGATTTCCTTCGCATTTTACTCAAATTTCTACAAAACTTTGATCTCTTTCTACAGAACCGGAAGAGAGTGTATCTAGAAACTTTCAAAGAGCACACACGTAGAAGAACATTCTACCCAGAGCTCGTGTACGATTTTTGTCTGCAAACCTGCAAACCAAACAGTCAGAAAGTATCTCAACTACTGGCAGACTGTTTGTTTGTGTAGCGTGTTGGTGGAAAAGACAGTTTATCCGTTAGAAAACCCATCGAAACATGTTGCTACCAATCCATAGGAAACTAAAGATACGACCCATCTGACACTAGATACATCTATCTACACAACTTCATTCGCTCTCGTAAACATTTCCCTTTTTTGTGTACAAGAAATTTCATTGAACTTTCGCTTCAGAGCACAACTCAGAGAGCTCTCTGCAGAAAAAAAAGCGAAAAAACTTCGAAGTTTATAGTAAACATGTTAAATTCTAACAGAGCGCTGTTTGCAGACAAAATTTTCTGTTCTAGAACTGCGGCGAGTAATAAATGAAAACGAGGGTGCCAGCCAAGGCGGTGTGGAGTGAGTGAACCGCCAGTCAGCCAGCTGGCTGGTGCGCGAATTAGAAGAATGCATGTTGAGCTAGGTCGGTTGAGGTCGTTGCCACTCAAAATCTTAGAATGTTGCTAAACAACAAAAAAAAATTTTGTTTGAACGCAGTGTTGCACGGTTATTGTTTCTTTTTTTTTTTGTTTTGGGTGTTGGATGTGTGGGTTTTTTTTTTGAAGAAGAAATTTAAAATTTAATTCTTTTCAATTTTTCGAATAAAATGTTTTCTATTCGCTTTGCTATATTGGATGGAATCGAGTTTTATGAATTTTGTTTTCACTACCAACCAATACAAGTGTATCTGTGCATGTCTGTATGAATATGTTGTATCTGCTACTGTTGCAGTGAATAAAAGCGAAACAAGACGAATGGAGCGATGATTAGATGATCGAAAGCGAAATGCGGAAGGAAGTTCAGCGAGTTGAGCGGCAAGTTTTTGCAGATGCTCATCCGCGGCGCATTCAATCTTCGGCTGATTATAAAATTACATTTGGTTTTCATGTGTCTTGTTGTTATTCGACGGGGAAATTAATTTCTTTCTCTTTTATTTTTTATTTTTATGTTTAACCATTTTAATTTTATATAATTATGTGGAGATGTTATTAGATTTTGATTTTAATTCATATACGGAAATTGTTTTGTTTTCTTGCGGCTTCGGTTTATAGGAAACAGATTTCACAATCGTTTTTTTTTTTCTTCGTTTTTCGTGAATTCCGGAAGACATTGGCTACACATGTGCTATGCGCCATCATCGCATTAAGGTAGAAGTACATCGATAGTCAAATGTTGCTGAGCATAATCAATCCTTTGCAATTACAACTCAAAATTTGTGTCAGGGAGCCAAGGAAGGCACATGCCTTTCACAAAGAATCGCGCGTCAAAATTTAACCTATCGATCGCGATAGACATCTTTTTTCGAAATTTAAACCAAAAACTTTGCCAAACGTATCACATTATCTCATTAATTTACCTGAACAGCTTGTATTTTTTAACTTCATTTTAGACAGCGACATCTCTTGTGAAGAAATGGGAACAATACGGATTTCAATGTTGTTCCGGTCCAACTTTTCGTTGATGACGCACAAGGGTGGAAGGTATTTTCAGGATGACTGCAAAGGATTCATCAAGGAATGAATGATTTGACTAGGTGCACCGATGACTAGAAATCTAGTGGGCTGAAGCTAAGTACTAAGTTTTACTTATGTAGCTAAAAAACTGTAGAATCAAGGTTCATCGGAGGTTCATCCGAGTCGCAGAAAACACCGACAGGTTTTTTCTTCTCAATTTTGCCTTCCAGATAAGGCATCAATCTGTAGGATTGGTGTAAAATATGTGACGCACACAATACGAATGGCTGCGAGAAGCTAGACCGTAGACCCTACATATTTGACCTCTTTAGGTGAGCAACCTTTCTCCTTCGGTTTATTTGCATCTTTCTGATATTCTCACGGAGCTTACTATGCCCCATGAGGAAGCCCTTAAGAACATAAAATTTCTACATAGACCTAGGTCTCCACGATTCTTATTTACACTAAGGTCGACACAGGTTTTTGTATAGGCTTTAATTTTAGTTTCCTGAGATTGCTGTTGCCTGCATTAATTTCCATAAAGGTCTTAACTTTTTCTACTGCCAAGCCTGGCTTACTCAGCCTTAAAAACGCTTCAATATCATAAGAAAGCATTGCTAATCAACAGACAGGGAGAGTACAAGATTTCAAAACCTGGATAGCATTGCTTCATACAAAGGCGGTATCGAATTGGATGTGCCCCTATCAGTCAAGGCCGTTTCTGGTATGCTCTCAAAAATCTCGAGAAGTAGTGCAATCAAATTACTGAGGGCAGCACTGGAAAGGTGAATAGTCAATTGTGATAAGAAAGCTGCAACCTTTCTCAAATGATCACCTACTTATATAAGACAATGTTCCAGGAATGTACATATACATATGTTGTTCAGTAAAATATCTAGTGATAAGCCTGTACCAAAAATTTACCTGGAGCCCTCATCTAGATAGCATCACAGAAAAAAACACCTAAAGCCCTTTGTGCCAGGTTTAGACCCTCTGACAAATAAAAATGATTAAAGCCTAACATGACTCACTCGGCTCATCTCACTGTTGTCACTGCCCAGTGCGAGGCATCTTAGAACTCGCGCCCCTTACCATGAAAGTCAAGAAGACCATTGCTACCACTGCTCTTAAGCTGAATCACCAATGCAATGTCAAGAACTCTGATTTAATAAGGCATCTGAAGACCTTTAATAATATTCCGCTAGTATTAACCAGCGTCATGTCATATCTAGCACAATGGTAAGGTGACAAAAGCCTTTGAATTCTAAAGAGGAGTGAATCAGGGGTTTTTCACGGTTGTTCTGCTTCGTAATCATAAGCGATGTACTTCGTGGAGCATCGACTAAAGGACCTATGACATAGACTACGCTGAAATCATTACTATCCTACGGGTGCAGTCCTCGTGAGGTGGACAGCACTATCACCCGCCTTCTTCACCTTCTTAGACAGATGTCCACTATTCCATTAATGATTTTAGCAGCCGTTTCTCAAACGCTTTATCAGGGCTCGGGACTAGGGCCTGTATTACTTTACGGAAGAGAAAGTGACAGTGGATCGGACACGATTAAAGCGTGGGGAAAATCCCATTGCAACATTCTGCATCTGCCAACCTAGTGGGGTTGAACAGCGGATCACCCTTACCGAACGTGACACAGAAAAGCCGAGAAGGAATCGAGTTCTTTGGAAGTGAGCTGGAGGCAGCTCAAACTCTTTGCAGAACTTCAACCAAGACAGCGTGTAGTCGTTCCTGATGCCTTATGTCGTTCGAAGCGTGAAACGAAATAGCCACTTGCATTCCTCCCCTTCAAAATTTCACCCGCAATACGCGTCACGCTTCGAATGCACATCAGTTCACCCTCAAGCCCAATTTCGGACGTACTGTCAAATATAGGGATTCGTTTATAAGCCGAACGACACGTATGTGGAACGATCTTCCAGGAGCTGTATTTCCTCATCGGTACAACATCCAAACATTTAAAGCCAACGTGCACCGGTATCTCCTCTGTTCCTCTTTCCCCTCTTTCCAAACGCCCGTGCCCTGAATATTCAGAATAAGGGTATTCATACCCCCTTTGGTGCGCGCCAATTATAAAAAAAAAAAAAAAAAAAAAAGGAGATTTTAAATTGTCTTCCCCAATCGCACCTATCGGAATAACATTCAATAGGTACACTTAGGTACCAGTCCAACCGGTTCACCGACGGTTCGGAAGTAGCAAATTTGAGCAAAGTATTTGGTCCTAACTTCAAGTCTCCTATACCATGACTCACAATATTACTATCCTCGAAGCAGAGATTTATGCTTTGGGCCTCAAAACCCATAAACTCACACTCATGTCTCCTTGATCATAAGGGTATCGCTGGCAAAGACATTGCTGATGAGCAAGAACGAGCAAGCGTGTACAGACACTCCACTCCCATGAAGACCATATCTCAGTGGTCTAGTCCACGTACTGGACACTCCTTTATTCTCAACTATGTTGAATTCCTTCCGCAAGACTACACACCTGACCGAAGAGCTCGCCAGGCAGGGTACAACCCTATCGATTTTGCCGGACAAGACGTCTCGATGTGCCAATCGGTAAAGTTAAACGGCTCAACACTATTAACTTAACTAATCGCAGGGAAATGAGCCTCATCACTCAGAAAAAAAAATCGTGATCTTGTCTGTTCATTTCCAGCATCCAATCAGCCAAAGGACGACGTTGTGCGTGGTCTGCTGGCCTCACCTCTTATGTCAACTGGACTTTATAAGCGTGTATGCAAAATGCGGCGTAAAGTGGTTGCGGATAGGCCCAATTCTTTGGCCGTCACACCTGGGTTTTCAGTCACACTCTCCGCTACGACGGCGGTATTTTCAGCGGGCGAACACGAGTTGGAGTCTTCACATCGCTAACCTATCCAAGACGTTTAAATTTATCGATTAAATCAACTACAGTTGGGGCACTTGATAATGACCAAAAACAGTGCGAACTTTACGAAACGTTTCCGGGATATTTTCACGGTTTTTTCACTATTTCAACACGTAGTGCGAGTGTGTATCGGTATCGAGTGACAGTTGAATTTTGACACTTCAAAAATAGCGCGATATTTAAATGACACCCTATAGGAGAAATCCACCTCCTTGGCGTCCCAAAAAAACGCCACCCTGACATTGCCACTCAGCTCAACGTGCTCATGGACCTTTCCGCTCCAAGATTCTCCGATCGTTTCGGTGTTACATGGTTACAGCACCATTTATCTTAGTTCATTCTAAAGTTTAGCTATCATCACTACATTTAAGCAAAGTATTGTTATACGTTATAGTTTAGGAAATTCTAAAACGATTTCCCTCCATCTGTTCTTAATAAATATCTCTGTCCACTGCAAATATATTGTGACTCATGGCTGGGGAACAAAGATGTTTCCTTTGTATGCGTTATAACTCAAAGTGCAATAATTTTATTTCGAATGATTTGTTATTCTTATTCCAACTGATTTAGTCGATTTCCAAGTTTATATTGGTCATTTCGCAGTTCACTATTATTTCAGATTGAATTTGTACGTATGCATCTCTTAGTGAGTGGAATATAGAAACAATAGGTTCGCTCTACGTAAGTAGCTCGATGTATGGATAAAGTTCCGACTGAAATTTCAAAGCCATCGGGGGAGAGATTTAGTCATAAAACTGTTCGTTATTTTGGGCAGACTAAGCAAAATGTTTTCATGCGATTTTTGTCGCCAGAAGTAAGTGCTCAGTTACGGGCGGCATCGGGAAATGAGATCTTCGATGAGATTGCTAAGCAAGACTCAGATGATGTTTAGACAGGACCCGAACCTGCGTTGGGTCTTCCGGTGTCGTCGGTCACGGCCTCCATTGACGATTGGGTTTCTCACGAGCACAATTGTGTGTGGCACGCCTCTCCAGGATGCAGGTGGACTTAACGATTCTCCGCGAACGTTTGTAAGAAATCAACGCATTCTTGTTGTCTCTCAGCAGAAAAGACTGGAGACAACTTATTGGCATTCTCATGGGATATTTTTCTCAGAGTGCTAAGCTTAAGAGAGACACCACTGGCTGCGACGCTTGTGGAGAAGGCGACTATACTTCGGATCACTTCCTTTGTTATTGTCCTGCTGACATTGTTATTTGCATACAGGAGGCCTTTGGTTAGAACGTTTTCGAAGTTCATGGCAGCATTAACACTTATCTAGGAACTGCAGGAAAATTTACTGCACATTCCTGCTTTACATCTAAAGTTGTAATTAGCCACTCCAAAAGAGATTCTATATCCCACACAAAGTCATCTAGTATTTCCGATGATACAACCCAGTTACTGACTTTTCTGTCAACTGAGTCGGATGCGGTGTATCATTCCTTCCCTCTGTACAGTTAAAGTTAGGCAACATTGAACAGAAAAATGCTGTCCACTCTTCAATAGTTCTCTCGGAACCTTGCTTGAAATTCAATTAAAAGTGTTTTTAATTCCACCCATGATGACGAGCATCGTTTTTAAGATGAAAATCGTTTTTGAAGCGGTGGAAAAATAATATTTTCAAGGACACTTCCCGAAATGCTATGCTGAAATGGCACTCAATCAGATTTCCAGTATAAGGCAAAAAGTTAGGTGGTTGACGACGATGTTTAAAGTTTCCAAAACGCTAGCCTCTATACTCAAGCTTCATTGAGGAGTTTTCAGCCTTCGAATTCTAAGTTTTTCTTCCGCCTATTGCGAGGACCTTACTCGCTGAAACCAATAATTGCCGGAACATGTTTTTATTCGTGCCTTCCCTGCACAAAATTCAATCAAGCCAATGGTCTGGACATGTAGATTGGCCAAGACTTTTGTTGGAATCAACATATGCTCCTAAGGATGCTGGCACATGGCTATATGCCATCGTTCACCAATGGTGATTTAATTGTTCGATGGTATTCAGCCCTCATTTTACATTCCACAACTGAGTGTTTCTATGGAACTTCCTCTGGTATCCTTCAAAATAGGAAAGAGTCCACTACAGAGATATGATAACTAGTTTTTTGTGACTTGGGCGGGATTTGATTCCAGTAAGAAGGCAGAACGTGCCACACCAGCCACAAAAAAATTTATTTTTTAGCATTAAATTTAGCAACTGTTTTGGAGACGTTCGTCTGCCACCGCACTTGTGGCAGATTGAGCATTTGACTTGACCGTTGCTACCCCAATAGTCCACAGCGAACATGCATAAGAGAAACATGCATCGAACTACTCGCGAATAATACTGGTACAAGACTGCATTGGCAGGATGGGCTACTGCGGAAGTCTTTTGAATGAAATTACTTTCTACGCTTAATCGAAGGGTGTACTCTCTTCACTTGAGTAACAACCTTATAATATCCTGCGTCCGATAACGATGGCGCTCATGGTGGATGATCACTTTTGACATAATAAGCCTGATCACCCTTTAAATCTGAAAATGTCAGCAGTTTTTCTCTAGCTAACGTGCTAGCAAAAAATATAATGCGAATGGTCGCGAGAAGCTGAGCGCTGGACGACATACGGTCTTTTACGCCAAATATTTGTATTTCGTGTCCATTCGTTATCAAGCCACAGAATATTGTTGCTATTGTTAAGAACCACTGGAATTCAGTATAATAAGAGATGTTCAAAATAAACCACCTTCTATTTAGTTATCTCTGAATGGTCGACAGGCCCGAATTGATTTCAAAACCAGTCGCTCGAGTAGTGCAATGAAAGCCTTGTCAAAAAATTCTGTCCGACATTGTAGTCAATTCTAGAAACATAAACATCAGCTCATTAAGGATACAATTTTTACATTTATGTACATACATATGTATTCCATTTTTGACAAGTACTACTGGTATAATAAGTGTAAACTTGAACTTGCCAAATGTGCCTAACGAAGCAACGCCAACTGAAAAAAAAAAAAATACAAAGCGTTCAGGTGAATGGATTGTCCTTTCTTTTCAAGGTTAAAAACACAGAGTTTTATTGAAAAATACGCTTTAATAATCCATAGGAATAGTACGTACCACCTAGAATTAAAGTCACCTAGCGTATATTAAATTAAATCTTACCAAAAACTTAATGTAAACCAACGCTGTAAGCCAAATAACAGCGAAATAACGAATTTTTGACCATAAATTAAATGAAAACTAAATTTACAATACTGATTATGATTATTAAGCTAAATTTTACTTACTGAATTCAATTAACCTGACCTCTTAATGAAATGAGCATAAAAAATTGAAATATTAAATTTCCTGAATGCTGACAGACACCCAACCCATAGCTGTCTATTTTTCACAACGTAATAGCATGTTTTAAGTGACGTTTTTCATAGCCTGATGCCCAAATGACGTTGAATGCAATCGATTGATTTTTTTATAACGCACATACGTAGTCATATTTAATGCAACAAGTAAATCGATTTTAAAATTGCTTACATAAATACTTTCTGCGTGAAAGCACAAATGTCAAATAAAATTTTGACAGATGTCAAGCTAAAGCATTTACAAAACAAACGATTAGCGCCAATTCAGTCGTCACCCGTTTTGTCGTTGAATTTCGAAAATGATGAAATCACCTCAAGCTCAAGGATATCGAGAATACCATTGAAACATTGAAACCCTCTCGTCAAGTTTAATGTCGGCATGAGTGGGGGACAGCATATTAAAAAAAAAAGCTCGTGTAGAACAAGTGTATGTGTAAGAGTGTAGCCAAGTCGATAATATACCGTGAGGGCCAACATAAAATCCAAAATAACGTGGTTATAATTTCATTTAATGGCCCTCGCCAATGATATCGCAAAATAGGGGTAAGATTTGTCAAGTGACTGACTACTGACTGTCAATTGCCAACGTAAAGCTACTACGACATAAGAACCTCTCTACTCGCACTATCTCTACCCTTGTAACAGAGGAATTGTCATTTTATTTTTATTTTTTTAACTATTAATAAACTCTCGAGAAGCACTGAACCGGCCTCCAACAAGTACACATTCGTTACTTATCTCGCGCTCTCCGAATCTACAATGTCGCTCACAGTCGCCATACACAACAGCGCACACAAGTGCTGGCGCACAATATGTATACGTAAGCTGAACTTCAATAGCAGGCCAGGGTTGCTCGACATTGAGTTTAAAATGGGCACACGAACACCACATTGACGGAGCTTTATACCCGTTATCGGGACAAAAAAAAAAAAAAAAAAACGTGTAAAATTTTGCACCTCCCCCACTATGGTGCCGCACAAATTAGACACAACAACGACAATTTTTATCTTGAGAAAAAAAAACATATTGCATCTGTGATGGTAACACTGCTATTTCAGTGCGTATACGTATTATAGTTTAAAGCTTTTTTTTTTTGAGGAAAGCTTTCAACTCAATGTCGATCGTGAATAGAGTAAGGTGCGCACGATGACGACAGCGAATACGACGACGATGTGATCTTCGACAAAAAAAAAACAAAAAAATTGCGGAAAATCGAAAATGCGATAATTAGCGTGGGAGTTTTAGCGCAAAACTTGTGCGTTTCGAGATAAAAGCTCTGCAAAATATTTTGGCTGCGTAAATCGTTGCAAAAAAAAAAAGAAATACATTTCTACATCTAATGTAACCCTGTGCGGGCCTGACCTTCGGATAGATTTATACATTTTGTAGGCACTAGACAGCTTGTGTGTGTGCGTGTATCTGTGTGTTGCAAAATATGATTAATGAATCGGTTTAGGTTCGTATAGAGAACTTTCAATGATTTTTCGTTCAGCACGAGAAGCTCTGGTAGTTTTTTTCTTTTTTTTTTACAAAAATAACAGCGCATTCTGGCGTTCTAGAGTGATTATCATGGCCAATGTCTAGGTCGTAAGTGACTTTACAAAACAATCAATACATTCGGCCGTGAGTGAGTTCGCGCGTTCTCGCATACAACTGAAACATTGCAATTTATGCATCGTGTACAAGTGCGCGATGCATGATTCGAGATACTTTTTGTTATGAATGCGACGGCAAAAGTATACTTCTATAAACGTTGTTTTCGTTTTCTGTCGTTTTTGCAAAACTTATTTTATTGTTTCTCTTTTATTTCGCCCTGCGGTAGCAAAGACTCAAGGACATACAGTGCGAATGTATAAGCTTATTTGGCTAAAACAAAAATAACAATAAAACAAGATAATGACCAGCAGTAGAAGTTTTATTCTAGTATCTCATCATAGTAGAGCACGCGTTCTCTCTCCACTTTGCAAAACGTAAACACTCGGTATCGGAATGGTTATGTATACACAAATGTATCTATAGACTGCCAAAAAAAAAAGAAAAAATTAGGTGACCTACTTTTGGTGCCGCGATGATTATGTCACACGTAGTCGTCGTCGTTCGTGTTTCTACTTCTCTTTTTTTTATAAGCATTTGTAGACGTACATATGTATTCATTTTATTGTTGTATGTGATGTATATATTGTAGATTTTGACTATCAAATTAGTAAGTTAGCTAAAGCTCTCCTTCCAGCAATGTTGAGGTGTTTTTTTTTTTTTTGGCAAAAACTATATGAGATGGCAGATCATAAAGACGAAAGGTTTATCTTACGGTGCGAAATAGATTTATCAAATGATGTGTGGTCGTTTGATAGGTTTTTTTTGACTTTTTTTTTTTTGTTTTGTGTGGTAAACTGTGTCACTATTAATTTGCCATTCAATGAAATCGTTTTACATAAGAAATATTCGATGAGAAAAAAGGTCAAGGTGCAGAGATGCGAATTTTCCGCAATACTGTTGTGGGGATGTGTGTTATGTTTCTCAGCTTTTTTTGTAGATACTTTTATTTATTGGTATGCAGATTCGATTTGGAATAGGGATTTTTTTTTTTGCGTGAAATGATGTAAGAAAACGCCAATGTCAGCAGTTAAGCAATTAGAGACAGATGACGCGACGCCATGGTCTGTTTCTATTGCAAACGCCTGACTAACATATGGAAAACAAAACGGCGACGCTGGGGTTTTTTAGGCGGTATCCGGTGGTGTGAAAATGAGTTTTTTTTAATTTTAGAATACAATGAGGATGTTTATACATATGTAGGTCATGGGCGTCATGAAATGTGACCAAAATGAGTAGGTAGTACACACTTTTATTCTTTTATACTAGAAATGACATCCCTGGACTAACATTTCTTGTCAGTTCATACTGTCATTGTCAGGACTGATGAAACTAATTGTTTAACTCTTAAACTGTCCATCATTCTTGTCGTCATTTTCTCATTTCAAGCTGAACACTATCATTTGATGTTTGATTCCAGCTGCTATTTTAAAAATGGAAGTATACAGCCTACTTCAAGCAGAAATCTGACACCGAGTGATTTCTGAGCCTTAAAGATGCTTGCATCGCGATGAATAGTAAATATTTTTCAACAATACTGGAATTGACAACGGGTTACTTTAAAACTAGTTTGAAGGAGTACCGCAGGAAATACACCGCCATTATTGTGATCAATGATCTATGATGATTCTGTGCAAGCAAACATTTTGTGTGGTGCTTACAAAATGGCGCACCAGCAAAATGGTGGATGCAGGTTTGGTAAAAGTATAATTGGCTTCAGCTGCACTAAACTGTTTCGGACTTACACTCTACGTGAGCAAATATATTTTTGACAAATCATGGAATTTTCAATTCCAAGAAATATTATGCAAAGTCAAACAACAAAAAGGGGCTTAGCTCAAGCTTTTTTATTTTTCACAAACTCTCCAAACGTCATAACAAAATTTAATTTTTCATACTTCTTTCTATTCATTCAAAATTCAAAATGAAGTACATAACTTACCCAACTACATACGTAAACAAATTCAGATATTTCATAGACTTTTGAAATGAATTTAGGACAATAGTTTACAGGGCTGCCATTTCCAATTTTAAAGCCAGAATTTCGAAATTGAAAATGGTGGATTAAGCTCCTTCGGAAGCTATTGAATTAAATGAATTCAAAATGGTGCTGGAAGAAACTAAGATATGTGCTTTTTTAAAATTTTCGATCGTGCTATCTGATGCCCTATGACTTTTTTCTACAGGGCCACGTTATGTGCATGCCCTATGTCTACAATTAATGACCTACCTGAAGAACCGCGTTATTCTACCATTGGTGACTTACGTACATATGTATGTTGGGCAGAGTGGACTCATTGTTAGTCGAAGCAGCCGTTGACAACCCCAACAAAGGCACACTTATACCTTACCTACGTACATACATATGTATGTGGAAAAGCCATCTAATAAAGATTTCAGGCATACCTCATGTATAGTTCGTTTTATTCAATGTTAAAGATTGAGGGCGCTTATTGAAATACACTTCACAAGCCTAATCAATGGATCAGCAACATATCCTGTAAACTTCCTGAATAGATATCTAGTAATAGACTTAAGATAAGACTAAAGAAGTCATCGACCTAGGAAGTAAAATACACTTGGAGGTAAGTACAACTTTAAGCCTAAAAAAAGGCATAGGGAAAAAAAGCTACTGCAATGCTATGATATCTGCTTTAAGAAAATCAATGGTGATAATTTGGATAAGGAAATCTATTTAATTTCTCTTATTCCTCAGATTGAGGATAACGTGTTGCAACCTACACATGTATGTATGTACATGTGAAAATATCAGTGATTAAAAAATATCAAACAATTTTTACTTCAACTATCCAATCAATATAAAGGCAACAAATCCCGACGCACAAGAGACTTAGGAAGCTATAGTTCTGTATGCATACAACTTTCAACAAATACAGCTTTCAAAAGACGCTCAATAAGCTAGGTATCTAAGAAGCATACCATGTTTATTTGATGTAGCTCCAAGCCTACTTGTGGGCCTCACTTTTGGTATTAAAACAGAAAACTTATACCGAAACAATATTTCAAATAAGAGCTCATTCTGTACCCGCAGTAAGGGTCATTCAACCACAAATTGTGGTCTACTGCTTTCTCACTTTTAAGAGAATTTCGTTGTTTAAATTTATTCAGTTGTGTGGTTTAGTTTCCCCGAAATCTTTTCAGTCCTTGCCATTCTAGGTAGTCGGGTGCCACCAAATATTTTGTGTGACAGCTTTAATTTTTTAACAACGACCAGTAAAAGGGACCTGTGTCAAATAAAATTTCATAAACGATATCGTTTATTAAAGGCAGACTACTATTTTGATCGCAGTACCGTTGCGCCATCTAACGGCCAAATCTCATTCTTTATTATTGATGAGTACGGCTTACATTTCAATAAAATTTTCTTTAGGCGAAAACTGTCTTACGAGTATGTGCGTATACTGCGCCATCTTGCAGAATAAATAAGACTGACATTTTTAAAACCCCTGCCGAAATTATAGGCAATGAACAGTTGTTTTTATTTATTTGAAATCGGCTCTAAGTTGAGTACTGAACACAACTCCTTTCAAGACTTTCCCGATCGGTTGCCAAGTGTTTAACGATTTTCTATTTGCCGACCCTGCCTCTCCTGGTGTGCAGCTAAAGCCACGTTCCCAGTTCAAGCATGGGAACTGGTAATAATCTCAACATAATATATCAGGTTTATTAATTTTTGGCAATAGTAAGCTGCCCAAGACCACTTCACACTGTAACAACTAATTTGGCATTACCGCTGCTCGCATAACGATGCCAAAATAACCATTCAAGACCGGTCGACTGCAAATCAAGTTAAATGAAATCGCAGATTTGTCAATTTGATGCAACATTTTAATCTACAGATATGCTTCCTTTAATTCAAAAGAAAAAAAATCACCAAAGAAATGTCATAAATTTTCCGGCGGACATGTCTTGAATGTTTTTAAAAGCGCTTCCGGTTTTTTATTTATTTGTATCCATTCGTACTGTTAGACATGTTTTCTGATGTCAAAACCTTCCGGAATCGATTTAATTAATGAAAGAATTTATGCAAAATTATGTCCACGCTTTAGTGAATGGTTTTTCTTTAGAAATCATGCGTCTATCCCTCCCACAATTATTATTTCCAACCCCAAAATTCTAAACCAGAAAGACTAGCTTACTAATTTCGTACTTTCATCTTCAACGATGATTCACGGCCTTGAACTTGCACGTTGCATATATTTTACTACTTTCAGTTTAAAAATGTAAAAGTCAAAGCCCACCAAACACTAACCAAAATAAAAAAAAAAAAAATTTATAAAACCGCGCACACATAAAATAAAAAAAAAAAAGCACTCAAAACCTAAAGCAGTGTTAACACTCCGTAGCCGCCATTGCCATTGTGCTTTGCCTGATGAAAATTGCTGTCACGAAGCCCCGAACACAAGAAAGAGTTTCTCTTTCACTTGAGTTCACTTTTGTTCGCGCGTCAACTTTTGTTTGGTTCGTGTACCTTTTGCAATAAAATGCCATTGTAGCCGCCTTTGTGCCGCCCTCCCCTCCCCCAGCCTCCTCCGCATAGATCGATCTTGGGTCCAACATAAGTAATACATTTTCGTCTAATGCTGCACACTGCAAAATGGCTCGCATTAGAGGCCCCCAAATAAAATGCAACAACGGAGCGCGCGCGCACACACATAGAGGAGAAATTTCATCGTGGGGAGTATGCTGCACTTTGGGGAATCGCGCCTTCCGTCGCTCCTTCCTGAGCGGCGCGCAGCGATATTTGGCAGAGTGCTCAGCCCAATGATCGTGCACTTGGACTCTTAGATACAATTCATAGCGCTGCTGCACGTAGCGGGTGTTTCATTTATTTTTATTCGATTTCTATGCTCGGGCTATGGCGGTACATTGAATGCTGGATCCGGGCTCGAGAATGGCATAGAGTCATCTTGGGTTGGATAAAGGAAATTTCTTTGTTTGTTTTTTCTTTTTTTTTTTGATTTCCTTGCGGGCATTTCGATACAGGATCCGCATTTTCATTCGGTCGCAATAGTTCACGATTTTTTTAAAGTTGTTTGTGTGCTTGTGTTGGATGGTTGGCTGAGGTGGTGGTGGTGACGGTGGTGGCTAGGTTAAGTTCATTGTGCGCGGTATTCAGCTCAGGAGGGGTTTCGCAAGAAAAAAAAAAAAAAGCAACATTTCTCGCTGGAGAAAGTGCACTTATTGTTGGTGAACGTAAAAGAAACAAAATTACAGTGGAAGAGGATAAGTTTAGGATTGTGAACTTCTTAATATGCAAACATGACTGATAGTACGACGAAGCGATCAGCTTTCAATTTAGGATAATTAGGTATGGCCGACAGTGATATAGAGTTGATAATTCGAAAGAAATAATGATGTGGAAAATGCATAGCTTACGAACACACCCATTTCATATGATTACTTGCAACAAAATGGCCGTGCTGTTGTAGTCATAATGACATTTCCCAACGGATGTTATGAAAATACGTAATAGAATGTTATCGCAATAGTAGCACCAAAAATAGAGAGACTATGCACACCGATGGATACATTAATGTAGATTGTATTTTGATGTAGTGGAAATGATGAAAATTGTTTGAATAATGACAATTACCATCAGATGGCTTTTTTTTCTCCAAAATTAGGGCAAACAATGAGGGTTATCAAAAGAAGGATCCATTTCGCACTTTCCACGTTGGCATCACTGTTAATCAAGCAGCTGTTTTCAAAGTGTCAAATGTTAGCTTGCAACAACACATTTACGAAATAGATCGTTTAACCAGTGATCAACGCGTTAAAAGTTAAAAGTGTTCAAATATTCTACAGAAATAACAATTGTGTACAAACTGTTTATAGAAATTTACGGAAATATTTTGGTCAATTTAATCGTCAGCCTGATCGACTGATCAATGATTTTCTTAAGTTTTATTTTTAAAAAAAAAGTTTGGACTCAAATTGGATCACTCTTCAGAATCTGTTAAAAATAAAATTCAAGACTATCGCAAGCTATCTGACAGGTAGAATGGAGCATAAAATTTAAGAATAGGACCAGAAGGAGCTGATGTTAAACATTTATCATGAATAGGACTTTAAATTACAACAGAGTAAGTAATGGAGCGTACACTGTTACGTTACTACATTTATGTACATATGTAGCTAATGACAGACGTGCTAACGAGGAGCACTGACCACCAGTTAGTCGCCTGAGGACCTGTTAAAGGAATTGAAAAGCTTACTTATACAGAATTAACAACTCTTTCATTGAATGTAGTTCCATTAGCTATCTCTAGCTACATAGCAACGAGTAGTGTATAAAATGTTCGAAAACATTTTGAAAAAAATGTCAGAAAGCAAAATTTGTTGGATACCATGGAAAATGGAAAATAGAATCGTATTTATGTAGATCTATTCAGCTCGAGACGGAATTTCAGGTATGACATATTGAGCAGAAGAGTGTTACACAAGTTTGTCAATACTAGAAAATATTTCCTGAATTCATAAATCTTTTGAACTTTTTTTCGCAAAATAAAATAACGAAAAATCACCGTAATATTCTAAATACACCTTGGCATGGATACGGATTTTACGCATCAACAATGGACGCGCAATACAAGCTTGATTCCAGCACGAATTGAATCAGCTGCAAGTATTCTATTATGATTGGAAGCCAAGTTATCCTGCACAGAGCTGTCTTCAGTCAAGTTAATTCAGACACAGAAGAATTGAAAAAATCAATGACCTGGAACTAGTATTTGAAAAATCGGTAGATCTAGATATAAGCATGAATCAACAGCTATTTGGCTACAGATATTCTGTTCTGATTGCAAGCCTGGTCATGCAGTATACGCCCATCTAAAGATATGTAAGGTAATTCCAACTCTAAAAAGAATTTAAATAAAAAAAAAGGAATCAACAGGAACAGGCAGTTCGAAAACTCATCACAGGAAAGATATTTAGGCATAAAGATAAACCAGTAACTGTTTGTACTTGAATCGGTCATTTCAAAAGCCGCATAAGCCTAAGTTTCAAACTACTAAAAAAGTTGCTGAATATTTCAATGCAAGAATTTTTCACTTAACACAATGTCACTAATCAATCTTCCGGTCGCTGTAGCAACGTTTTAACTACCTGTACATACTCATACCTGCTTCTAGCCTTGCAAATTATATTTAAACTCATTCCTGAGAACTATGTATTTTATGCTATTTTTCAAATGACTTTTTCATTTATTTTAACGAGCGCATTAAAATGCAACTCAGCATTGTAAGGTCAGGTTTTATGAGTCCTAAAACGTTATTCTTATCCTCAAAGTTTTAATGCTGTAAAGCTATATCCTAAGATGTGTAGAAACTTAATGTAGTTAGATGAAAATATTAGCGCTTACGACTAGTCTTCATTTGACATGATCACCCAAAAAAATATGCTAAACTTTTGCTTGATATTGCAGTTTCTGTGTTGACTTGCAGATTGGAAGTATTTGAGTTAAATATGTCCTCCAAAAAAAAAACATTAAGATTCAAACTTATGACTTTGAAATTCCCCATGATAGAGATATCAAATTTTCGAAAAATGTTCGAAAGCTCTACCGAAGTTTTTAAAGTACCTTACTCTTTCCTGAGGTTAATGAAAATCGTTCTTGAGTGGAAATAACTAAAGAAAAAGTCGCGCATTGTAACGGAAAACGTCAAATTTTAGAACCTTCTTCAAAAGCACATTGAATTTCAAAAATGTCTGACTTTTGTTCAAAGTAAATGAAAATTAGCAAACAATGGTATTATTTATAAATGTCTGTTCATTCCATGTTTTAAGTTTTTTCGAAATGATAAACACAAAATACTTCAAACCCCAGAAAACAACAGCAAAAGATGTCTTTTTTTGCGAACGGTTTACGCAGCAAGGATCGTGTTTGCACTAGAGGCAAATCCATAATATTGCTGCCAACCATTGTAAATAAAACACTGTTTTTTATGAACGATGTACGCATCAATGTTTGAGTTTACATGAAAATCAAATGAGAGTCATGCTAGCAATCACTGTTGATAATGTTCGCTGGGAGGACTGCATCGGATACATTGCGTAGACACATAATTCGAAGAGAGCTCTGATAGGATGAACGATGTTTGCTTTTGTTGTAACATTTTTTTCGAACCTAAGCTATTATTCTCTTGAAGATTTCACTGTGAATAGTGCTTTTCTATGATACCGCAAAAAAAACATGCCTAATATCTGTTCAAACATTCGTAAGTAATAACTGCCTTGAGAGAGATTTCCATCTCTGTTTTTCGTTACGACATTAGACTGTAGGCCATTTCCATGAAATATAACACGAATGGCCACGAGAAGCTATGTCCCAAGCCCTACATGGTTTGGCGTCAAAAACATGTTTTTATTTTCCTTTCAAAGGCAGCTGCAAGAGATTACTCAATTTCGGCAAAACCAAGAGATGTCGAATATCCTCATTTCCGCAGGAGATTTTACAAATTTTCCTTCGTTGTTTGAAATCTACTGCTAGGGATCAATCCAACGAAATTGAGAATGCTCCACCTAAACAAAACCTTCATATTCTCCTCAACAGCAAACGTCAAACGCTGGGTACCGACATTGCATAAAACAGATTTGTGACTCTAGGTACTTTCGCTCCTCAAAGCCTTTCAGGAAAGAAAAACAAAAAGCAGAAGATGCGGTTGATGGAAAATGCAGGCATGTCAGCGGAAAATCAGTGATTACTGCAGAAAGATTCACCTCAATCGACACAGCCTTGGAGAGCAGGACAGATCTAAGACAATTCAATTGCTACGTAACGTCTTCACTACGCTGAATGGAGATTTTCTATTTTGCGAAATGGAGCTGAAAGGTGTTCCAAAAAGATCGCCGGATTGGGTTTTTGAATTAAACGTACTTCTTATTAAAAATATTATAAATATTTTTATTTCATTGCAAAGTATGAATATTGCGATTAAGTGTGGAACAAAATGTCGTACAAATGCGCACATCGGTCTACTGATGAACTGATCCTCTCTTGATGAAGTCAAACGTGCAATAATGAGGGTCGATAGTGGCAGTAACTCATGAAATCAGAATTGTTTCTGATTCATTGATATATACACATTTATGTACATGATGTCGCATGGTGTCAAATTACACGATCTTTTTGGCCAAATCTTATCCGCGCATCTTGAGATTAGAAGATCTACAAATTTAATTCTTCAATTCAATTTTTCACAAGTTGTGTACCTGATGCCGCCATCCTGCAGGAACTACATATCTGCAAGATCAAAATCAATCACTTTTAGCGAGAAAAAAAACTGATTTGTAATGCAAACTATTCGTTCTAACCACATTGTCAGCCGTATTTTCAAAAAAGTGCAGCCAAATCCCATCCCCATTTCAAACACTGCACAAAAACAGTGACGCGTGGTGGATACATTGACTTCCTTGAATTACTACTGCGTTCTTCGCATCCCAAGTTCGACAATTCTACTTATTTACTTGGTCATTGAACTGTGTCTCATCGCGAAAAATGATTTTCTTAGAAAAAATGTCGGTCACTAACTGATGTTTCATCAACCGATTCTCTTCGCTTAAAATGGTCTCCTGCTATGAGTTCATGAATCAGTTGCATCTTCTCCTCAAGCAGATGCAGGTCTTTCGTGAGAGTTACTTTTTGAAAGATATGATTCTTTTCAATGATGAACGATCCCTGGGGTTTCAATAATACTTTCTCATACCACGGCTACGTTGTCGAGTGAACGTTCGCTACGAGGACGCATTGGGGACTCATTGTTCACAATGAAATCAGTTTCCATAATTTTTATTTTGTATTTTTCTTCGAATTCTTGACTCATTTGGAGAATTATTTCGACTAAAAATTACACAAAGTTTGCAAACTGTTTCAGCAAAACATTCTTTCCGCTTGTAGCGTTCCATATTTACTAATCGCAACATTGACAGATGTCATATATGACATTTTTCATACATGACATGAGGGGTTGCCAACTTTATAGAAAAAGAGCGGAATTTCAATTCGATGCTATTATTGGGTCACCTTTAAAAAAGAAGATATTTTTTGGATTCCAAATAACAGATGAAAAATTCTAGATGAAAGCACGGATTATTAAATGGAGTAAGGACATTTTTAAACTTCTGCTTACATATGTTGATTGGTAGGCAATTCATGTGCACTAGCTGTCAGAAAATGAACTCAATTTGTATGCCCCTCACCTGTTGCTTTTAGACGGAGAAGGGTCAAGTCTACTCTTGTCCATCGCAAGATCAAAACATTCTTATTTTTAAAGAAATATTCATTAATCATGGAAGCGAATAACGATCTTCATTGATAGTAAATTTTTAAAGAAATAAGGTCCTATAATGCCACCAGTGTTGAAACCGCAATAAGTATTAAATTTCGTTTGGGTGGCATGGAATCTCTACGGTCTCTATTCATGTGCATTAGCTTAAAAACAAGCATTCAAGTTTGACGTTTGGCTATATGTAAGTCCAGGTTGCGTGGTGTTAGTGATGTTGATGCAGAGCCTTGAATCTTTCAATTAAGGACACTTTATAAAAGCGTTTATGTTACCTTAGAACTGTTTGCAATTGCACACGCTTTTCCGACGACCGATCAGTAAGTGGTGTAATTTACGAGTAACACGCTGTCCGTAGGGCCCAAGGGGTGGTCCCGAATTCGAGTATGCAAAATATTAACTTAACTTCTGTCGGGAAAATATTCCTCCGAACTTGTATTTTCGCTTAGGTTTTCAGTCATGTGAATCCTTTCTCAAGACATACACTAGCCGATTCAGCCGATTTTAGCCTTTTTAAGAATTTCACCATGCGTATGCATGCAAGTTATTCAGCCCCCAAATTTGAAATTCTATCAGAGTGACCTCAATTATGAATAACGATCATCATTTCGTTATGTATTATACCATATATCCGTACCAAGGTTGTCTGACACAGCAGTCTAGCGAATATTTTTAAGAAAAAAGCACGCACTACACAATATTGTGCGTGCCATACTGCACTTAGAATTGCAATGGATTAGGCCACACACATCAAGCTGAGTCAAACATTATAAACTTTCATGGTTACATAAGCATTCATGTATGTGCATAACTACACAGCAAAGATGAATCAGTTTAGAATGCTCAAGCAATTCACAATTTGTTTATTATTGTTTTCGATATCGATAGACGTGCTGTAATCCTGCAAAAGTGAATTATGCAAGTTTTTTTTCTTCATAAATAAATAGAGCTCACTAGACGCTTCTTTCAGGAGAATACTTTGAGCACACATCAATAAAATGTTTACCTAAGTGGTGTTGATTCAGCAAAAGCTAGTTCAGGGATTGCTTGTATCTGAATATCAACAAGAGTTATAGCGTTTCCAAAATTAAAAATACACACATCTAAAATGTCATTCATTTTGAATTAATTTATGATATCAAGATAACCCTCAAACCATCCTACAAGTAGTAGAGTAGTAGGTAGTAGAGTTTACGGAAGAATTTCTGTTTTTTTAATTCCGTCTTGCATTAGTTTTCGTGCCTGGAATTAGTAGGTATGTATATTCAATGAAGGAAATGCAAATGCGTTGTGCTAACCTCGAAAATGTTTTCATCGAGTTCTTAATGGCACGAAACCTAAGACTTATGCGAAATTGTTTGTGGCGAGCGAGAAATAAACCAATTTGTCAATGGAAATGATTCAACAATTTAATCAAATTCCTGTATCATGCAATAAATTTTATTCCGATTCCGACTATTTTTGTGAGGTAGCAAAAATTTAGCTTCGCTTCGATATTGTTTCAAGAAAAATGTGCAGAAAATCGTTTCAACAAATCCAGGGTACTAGAACCATGTCAGTAGTATCCGGCTCAAGTCCCAATAAAATATCGGGAACACCACAGTCTTGCATTGCCGTAACCCATATCCAAGTCCAGCATAGTCAGCACAATATCGTTGGTTGTTAATAAATTAAAAAAAAAAAACTGATTGCAAAGCTCCCTCGGGTCAGATTTCAATGGAACCGAATCGATGATTTTAATTAGGTTAGGTTATTACTATGCCGAAATACATAAATAAAAACTCTAAAGTAGCACAGGCCCAAATTTTCTCCACCGATATTTCCTTTTTTTTTTTTTGTTGCTTTTTGGACGCGATTACTTGTTTGTTGTATTTAATTATTATTTGTTTCTATTTAATTTGTTTTTTTTTTTTTCTTTTTGCTCGCGCAGCAGTTTAGCTCAAGGTTACCTGATATGATAGTTGGTTTAATCTGATTAAAGCTTTTTTTTTAGATTTTTTTTCTTTTTCATTCAGTTTTTTTTTTTATTATTTTCTTTTCATTTGGTGGTGAATATTTTTGGATTAGTATTGATTGAAATTAGTTTTGAAGGTTGGATGTGGTGATTTTTTTTTTGAAGTATTTCAAATTTAGCTGAAGGCATTTCGCGGAATATATATATTTCTTTAGATTAAAAAAAAAAAGAAAATAAAATAAAATAAAAAATTCAATAACCTTCGTGGCTATATTTTAAAACGGACATTCACCGGACATCATAACAATTGTGTTGTGATGATATTTTTGTGTGTTGAGTGCGAATCGTATACGATTCATGGCAGTACAAAGTCAAGGTGGTACATTCTCAGGGATACAATGAGGTGATGTACGATAGGAATTGTAAAATAATTTCCTTTTGTTTATGTAGAAGAATTCAGAAGATTGACAGTGAATATATGGACGCTTCACATTGTGGAATATTTTGAAAATTTGAATATTTTGAAATTCCTACTCTATTGAGGGTGAAAAGTTAGCTGCAACGAAACCCTCTAAACAACATCTTTTTAAGGTTCAAGATGCAGGAAGTGAAAATGCTTGGATTGTGCTAAAAAATTTATGCGATTTTAAGAAAATTTTGAAGTAAAAAAAGGAAACATCCATTTAAGAAAAAAAACAATCACCATATCCCACATGGTTTACCAAAGAAGGACGCGGGATTGTGATATTTTTTTATTCCAATTAAAAATCTTTTTGCTGCTTTATTTCGAAATCCTATTTCATTGATTCTAAGGAAGCATTTTCTCAGGTTAACTAGACATATATGTAAATCAAGATACAATTTTCTAGATCTGTCTTGGCAGCCAATTTATTGGATAGTCTAGCAAGAGGGGCATGTCTAGAGTTAGCTATTGAAAAATTCCAAATATGTCATTTCCGCTAGTGCTGTAGGGCTTCCAATGGGAGAACTACATAAGTGACTACACTACTCAAGAGTGATCTGCTCTAGTGCAATAGGGGTTCTAAAGGACGTACTACACCAATGTCTACACTACTTAGGACTGTTCTGCTAAGTTCCAAGGAGCGTTTCACACAAATATTTACACTTGTACTGCTTAGGACTACACTTGCTTACTGCTTAGTTTTTTTTTTTTTGGAAAATGGCCAACATGTCACTTACTATAACTACATATTCATAGCTTTTAAAAGGGCTTAAGTGTTGTTGTTGTTTATTTTTAAAGAAAACCCCGCAAAAATTGAGCGTAGGTGTAAAATTTATGGAGGAAATTTTTATGTAGAATATTTCTTTTGTTTATAAGCATTTTCCATTTCTGAAAATTATTTATGGAAAGACGTCATTTAAGTTTGTGCCCCGTAGTAAATTAGGGTGTGAAGGCAGAGCTAAAAAGAACTATGTGTGCCCCTAAATACCCGGAAATACAAAAAAAAAGCCAGCATAGGAGTGGAAGCCAGCTTAACTCATCCAAAGCTCCCTTGCTCAATTTTTATGCCCCTCATTTGTTAATTTAAGGTGGACAAGGGTCAAGTTTACTCTTGTCATATCAAAATCATTCATCGTTTTCAAAGAAATATTCATTAATCATGGAAGCGAATAACGATTTCCATTGATCGTAAATTTTTGAAGAAATAAGGTCCTGTGATGCCACCAATGTGGAAACCGCACTAAACATAGGATTTCGTTTGGATGGAATGGAATCTCTACGGTCGCTTCTAGATTGGGCTCACTCAACCAGTTGAGTCAAAAATAATCCCCATAGCTGAACACAATTTTGCGATAAAACAATGATTTGGTTTGCAACTGCTCCAGAGCCCAATTGGCGAAAGAACAAACGTCGCAAATGATGATTTTATAGCTTTAATTTCTGCAACAGCTGGGTCTTATATGGGTGTGGACTAAGATCTTGGACAAAATTGTTCACTTAGTGGACGGAGAGAGACTCAATTTCTGCCACCAACTATGAATCGATAAACTTGAATTTTCTTGCACATTTTCTTTTACAGTGGCATTTACCTCGTACGAAACGTTCCGTTGACATGTTGGTGTTATTGCATCGTTTAGAGAGTATGTGATACGAAATCTATCCACAATTCGAGTGGTGGAAGACGTCTATAAACCAAATACCGATTTTTAAAATAAATTTGGATAATTTGGTAGCATCGATTGTAGCGTAAGTCTATTTATGATGATTTGAATGCTATATTTCACATAGATGTCAAATAGAGTGAGCAGAATGACAGCTGCATTTGACAGTTATCCCTAAGTTCTATATAATCAGAGCAAAACACCCTTTGCATAAATAAATAAACCGTTTAAATTTAGAATGTTAAAATGTTGTACAAATTTTAATATTAATTTTATTAATGTATCTAATTCATCTATGTACCTCAGCGGAAAGAAATTGTATTGTATTCATCGGTTTAATATCCCCCAGGAACATTTTCGCACTCAAAAATAGAAGTCACATTCCTTAAATAAAATTTGCCCAGCTCTCACACAGTTGTTTTAAAAATATGTGGTATCCGGAAATCTTCAATACGATCTCTTAAATACAATATGTTAAGGAACCTTTAGTTGGTTTTCCTTTAATCGATTTATGTAAGACCTTTAGATTCTTTTTAGTACGGACAAGCTATTCTTAAATGTCGGATAAAAGAACTATAGACATCAAACTCTTGTCCAACTTAACAACAATTTTCGAGCCAAACATGTTGGCCAGAATAATAAGGAACACAAAAAGGGAGGCAAATCAAACCCAGAGGACTCAAACTTCATTTAATTCCATTGTGCCACCAGACAAAAAGCCTTTTGTGTTGAAATGATCCGAGATTTCACTTGTTTCTCTTTCACGCACGGCTGGTTGTTGGTCTCAGTACCCCGACGGTATTCGTATCTGCACTGGTTGAGTCGCAAGCTACGAGGGGTTTTCACCATTTGTGTCCACCTTCAGACAACTTTTAGTAGTGAATTTCGAATTGCATAAAACTTTATATCTTAAATTGTAGAACTTCCAAAAAAATATCTACGAAAACTTTAAAATCTAGAAACCAAGCCTCCTTTCATATGATCCCTGACAAATCCCCCATTAGGTCCACGAAAGAAGTTCCCAAGAAGATAAGTGGCAACAGATGTGGAGCGGTTTTCAAAACAGTAAGGAATTGCAATCATCGAAGGAATCTTGAGCACAAAAGACTCTGGAACAATCGAACGAAATATTGCAATCACAGTGAAATTCCTAGTCGTCTACAGTGCCCCTTGCATTTTACTGTGCGAATTTC
Organism: Blera fallax; assembly: GCA_946965025.1. Lineage (NCBI taxonomy): Eukaryota > Metazoa > Arthropoda > Insecta > Diptera > Syrphidae > Blera > Blera fallax. Next base: position 54,920,479 of record OX337245.1, read on the forward strand.
CAGAAGATATATTTTAAAATGGAAATTTCGGCGAATCCTTTTCAAATTTCAAAAATTTAATAACATTTCGTTAGGTGGATACAGAGAAATAGAACTTGACTGTCGAATGGCTGACTTAAAAATCGAATTATAAAATCAATTTAACGATGGCTACATTCCGTCAACATTCGTGGTCGAAAATTTATTTAATGTAGTTCATTGAGCCTAAATTATTTTCCTTAAAATACTATTTATATTGGCTGAAGCCCATTCTTCGTGCACCATTAATTGATTTAAGTTTTATTCTAAGTCGCTGTATGACACCGATCAGTGCTGCCAAAGCTACATATCTTCGTTTTCTTACAAATGCTATGTACATACCTTAAATAAATCGAATTATATCCACAAAATTGTTATCCAATTCTAAAATAAATGTAATCCTTCATTAAAACGTCTCTTCTGTTGGAGTGCATCCATGCATCATAAATTAGTAGATTGTGTTATCCAAAAAAAAAAAGATTACTTATTTCCCGACGACGCGAATTATCCACAATCTTTTAATTCTTTTTATCGAATTCACACTCTTATACTCGTAGTTAAATAATTTTCTTTCTTCTACTTTTTATTATTATAATTTTTTTTTCTTTTTTTTTATTCAACTTAAATCTGTGCACTGCACCTTATACACAATTGCAAAGCAAACACTTAATGCAAAACAAAAATAATAAAATAAAAAAAACGATATAATACACCAATGATTTGCAATGAAAAATCAGTGAAAGTGAAAATTAACTCCTCTGCGTTTTTTTTTTTTTTTCTACTTCTCTTATTCCCCCTCCGTATTGGTGGATAGTGCGGTTGGTTTGTTTTTTTTATTTTGATTCTTTTTTTTTACACTTTTTTTATAATTTCACTTTTTTAACAGTTGCACTATGTCGTTGTTGATAGACATTAAACCCAATAGACATTAAATAACAATCAATTTACACACGAAGAAAAATTGAAAATAAACTATATTAACAATTGATCATTCAGTGAAGGTTTTTTTTTTTTCTTTTTTGATTTTCTTTGACCACAATTAACACAAATGTAATAGGTAATAGAAAAGAAATTTTATTTACACTCGATCCTTAGATGGATGCTCCACCGGAAGTGGATTTTTTTTTTTTTACAAATATCACTTAAAATTGTTGTAAACCGACAAAGAGCGAATGATAATTAAGGAGAAACAAAAAGAAACGTAAATAATTGTCAAAAAAACACGACGCGCGAATTTGAATCCTTTTTTTTTATTTGCACGATAACGATGACGAACGAGATGTTGACAGAGTTGATAACTCCACACCACACTACAGGGATGTTGCTATTGGGCTTCTGCTGGAAAAATCTGTGCAGTTTTTGGCGCCAAAATGTATGTATTTCCTCTCCCGGAAGCAGTTCCTTATGTCAAATAATATCCGTTAGAAAATCACCAACACCACCCACTTGAGTTATTCAAATCTCAATCGAATAAAATCGCAAATTTCGTCCTTCATGCGAGGCCCAATGTGCGAACGTACACGAGAATTTTTGTTTTAACCGAATCGCGTACTTTTATTTTTGCTGCTCTTCTTGTTGTTGTTGTTTTTTGTTATTATTTTCGTATGATGTGTGTGGTGTGTTGATGAAAAGAAAACAGAGTGTGTAAAAATCCAATGCGGAGAACTCAACAAAATTCAACGAAGAAAAAACGAAGAAAAAAATGTTGCCCGCAAGCTCTCACCGAACCGTTTGTTGCAAAAGTCACTGTCTGACTGAAGCTTAAAATGTAAAAATTTTTAAGTTCGTCGCTGCACAAAGTGTAATTGAACAACAGCACACCGCCAGCCAGCGATATACACGACGACGACGACGGAGCTCACACGCACACGGATACTTTTGTGAAAATGAGCGAAAAGCGAAAACCACCACCGTGTGCTCCACACTACGTTCGCGAAAATCACTGTTGGTTCGGTTGGTTGTTGGTTGTGCGCTTTTGCGGTCCTCTCTGGGGGGCTCTCTTAAGTTCAATTTTGTTGATTAGGAATGGGGGAGGCAATGGAAAATGGGGGAAAACTACTCGCGAAATTGTTTTGTTTTTCGTTTTTTGTTTCTTGTTCAAGGGAAAAGCTCTCGACTCTGCGAGTATGACGCGTTTTCCGAGTAGTAGCGAGCGCACACAACGATACACAAATCTGTTGAGTCACACATTCACAGGGAGATTGGCGATTTTTCTTCAAATGTGTTGCCGCTGTGGGGATGTGTTTTGTTGCGGCATCATGTTGCATTGAAATGGAAAGATGGGAAAATCAGAACGGAAAACTAGCAACATTGCCAGCCGTACAACGTGCAGAGATACATTTGGCGAGAGGTCTTTAACTTCTGCAAAGTTCGTTCGTTCGTTTGTTTATTTGATCGGCTACTAACCTATGGGATGTTTTTTGTAGCTTGTCTTCTGCTTCTTCCTCCCCTTTTTTTTTTCATATTGCGGTTGTTGTTTTGCTCTGTGTGTGCCCACTGTTGAAGCTGCTCTGTACAGATGCATCTATAGGATGCGCATACAGTACGCGAATAATTGCAATGTGATTGTTTCGGTGGGGAAGCAAATGATAAAAAATTATAAAAAAAAGTGTTGGTTAAAATTGTATAACAAATTGTTGCTATTTATGCGCAAATTAGTTGTCGTTTTTTTTCAGTTTCTATTTTCTTTCTCAGCGAACTTGAGCAATGAAAGTGGTCTGAAATTCCCATTCATTGGAACATTGTTCGGAGTTGGTGAGTTATGATTTCAAAGAGAAGGAGGATCTTTGCTGGAGTGAATCATTAACCGACGATCTGCCTGTTATGGGAATTTCGAAACTCTATCTGCGATATCATACCACAGCAGTGAACAACTGTGGAGGCATATTTAAATGGTGAGTTAGGTGATATTAGAGACGTGTATCACCAAAATTTATTGAATGTACGATTGGCTCTATCTAACAAACTGTTTAGAAAACTTTTTATTGAAGGCTTATGAAGGCTACAAGTTTGTTGTGAAAGACAGCAGTGGTCAGCATTCCGGAGAAACCCCGAAAACCCACATAATCCTGACTCAATTGAGTACTTGGAACCATACTTGGGAAAGCGACTTTGCACGTTTCGGACACATACTAAATTGCGTTCATAACCTCAAATAGTTCCAATACAACAGCCACTGAGCATAGACTGGATTGAAAGTGAAGCTCAAAAATTGGACCAAACCTTGATTGAGAACTATGAGAATGTCTTTTCGGACAGGTCGAGCAGAAAAGGTAAAAGTGTCCCCTGCTAGAATACTAAACTTCAAAAGCTCAGAAAAATGGTCACTAAAACTCGAATGGAAGAAGACTGGACTCTCTATATTTATAGGTTGCCTAGCAGATAGTGACCGAAAAGACTATTAGATTTTCCTTTCCATCCTTTGAAAACTAATTATTACGCGGCTACATATCCAGCAATGCTAAAAAGAGGTGGTCAAATCCTAGTTTAGGCTCTGAAAAGAGTTTTTAAGGCTGGCTTAGCTCATGCGTAGGTGCCAGATAAAGAAGACTACACTTTGGCAAAATATTTGACATTTGACAAAACCTGCTAAGTCTGAGATGACAGCAGCATGCCTATCAGATAGGTGGTTCCTGCAAATCTGCCCTTCATTATCTTGTCTAGAAGATTGAGAACGAGTTAGAAAAAATGAGCTATTCTCTATGTGTGTATATTTCTTCCAGAAGCCATCAAGTAGATAGAAACATCGTCACATTTTTTTTTTTTATAATTTACCCGCACTCAAGGGGATATGAATACCCTTTTAATGTGTATACACAGTGCGGGCGTTGAAGGAAGATAGACAGAGAGAGAAAGAGATTGGTGTAGTGGTTTGAAACTCAGGTGTATTAGGTTTCACACATTAGCTCCAGGGGTGGGTGTCCAGATAACTGGGGAGGTTGTTTGATGTCATTTATTCGTTTTGTCTTCGCTTCTGATTCACAGTATTTTTTTCCCGGTCAACCTGATGTCATAAGCATATGAATTATCAACAGAGCGAACAATTTCTCCAGCCATATGATAAACAATTTTATGTTGTCCCAGATAACCACTGAACTCAATTGGCGTCATAGAGACTGTCCGAAAGGATGAGTTGATTCTGTTTAACTGTGGTGATTTGTCGTCGATCAAATACTCGCGGATTGCAAAATTTAGGATTTCACGTCCCAGCGTATGCAGATAATATCTTTGGACAAATATCCTTAAGAGCAATTTGCAATAAAGGGCAAGCAGCTTTGGATAAGATCAATTACTGGTGCACGGCCTACCCATCAATCCGAATAGCCCATGTGTTATTTGCTCGTAGAAGGAAGCGTAAGGATTCGCTGTTTCGGACGTTGAAGGATGTAAACGTCAAACTAGCCACTGAGGTTAAGTATCTGATAGTAATTCTTGATAGCTAGCTGATGTGATATGCACACGTTGAGCTGAAATTGATGGTCTCCTCTCAGAACTTTCTGAAAATGATACAAAGCTTCTGATAAAACGTGGGGTTTGAAGCCTGCTTTTGTACACTGGTTATGCAAAGTTATTGTCAGACCAATCTTCAACTATACATCAGCAGTTTGATGGCTAAAGATGGCAGTTAAGTTTGCCTGTACTTCACCAGATTCCAAAGCTTGATAACTTGCTATCACTGGTCTTAAGCGATCAGAACATGGCAACAAAAGCAATCTGTAGGGCTAAGAAAACTGAGTCTGAATGATCTTCTTCAAGAGTTCACTAATGTCTTTTGCAGAGATGGCTCCCGGAAAGATTATGGAACTAGAACTGCTTGGAATTCGGATGATAAAACTGAATAGACCTACGCTTTAACGAATTTCATTCAAACGGAGCCATACTCGAAGTAGCAATCTAAATAATTGATGAGAGGAGGCTTAATAGACAGAAGTACCAGCATTTATCGGGACACGCAGGTTACACTAACAGCCTAGGATACTTCCACAAAGCTTTCAAAAACTGTTCTACTAGTTGAAAATTAACTGAATAGGCGAGCAGATCTGTGATGCCCTAGTAAAGAGGGCTCAGAAATTTCGTACCGATAATGTCAATATTTTCTGCATATCCCATTCCGTTGGAAGTCCATCACATTACAGTGCGTCCCACTGGCTATAGGACTTTATCGTATTTCAATGTTTTGCTCCCAGAAATCACTCTGAAGAACATCCGTCACTGATAACCATTGGAAATAGTAGTGGGGACATTCTACACCCTTAAGGGACACCGCTGTGAGCCTTAAATTTGACTGACAGCCTACCCAGAGGGGACATTTTTTGTCTTCATTTTTGGCCTCGATAATAGTCACCAGTTCTTTTTGAGTTACTTCACCCCAGCGAAGCTTGGGTGGTTGAGGCCCAGGTCTACGTCCAACTATAGCGCCACCTAAGTAAGTAAGTAAGTAATCGAAGGGACATCACTGTTTTAGTCCAGAACAAATTTTGGCGAATGAAGCATAGTTATGTCTCATAAATCTGTAGAACTCTATATACTGCTCCACATGGACATCTTTTGGCTCCACTTGGCACAGATAAATAGCAGTTCCAACGGAGTCAGCATACTCTTTGCATTCTAGCTCCAAATGAATTTCAAGTTCCGTCTCGTTAATATCACTGTCCATCCAAAATGTGGCTAGGAAATGTAGAACAGTTTTCCCTTCACCTTCTAAGTTGATCTTTATTTGAAATCAGTTGATAACCATTAAACCTTTTCGAGGCGGTTCAGACGTAGGCTGTGGCTACCTATCAGCTGCTTGGTGATTCTGTGAATGGTTCTACCGTCGCTTCTACTCGCAACTTCCTCCGTCTAAGACCCAGCAAAGGCGTTTGTATAATTGTCTCTTTCACTGTACACTCTACGCTGAACTTATCACATTTTAATATAATAATGGGACCCGATTTCGCTACTATCCTCTGCATCAGCTCCTGCAATATGAACTTGATTCTAATCTTTGTTCTGTCGGCAAATATCAGAGGATAGCCATATCCTCTGGCTTCTTCTGGTTCTACTAACCTAGCCGCCAGCACGGAAAACAAAAACGTATTTCATAGCGTTCCAGACCTCTTCTATGGTCGGTGGCAAGGACCTGCTGATTGTTTCCCTTGCCTGAACTAGGTGGTTGGTAAACAGTTACTTCCCTTAGTCTGTGAATATCTCATACAGACGGCTGCAGTTCGCAGACAAAGGATTGCTCCTTCTCTGTCTGTCGCTGACTTTGTGACAAGTCTCGCACTAAACCTAGTGCTGCCGATGACAAGGCGATTTGCGTTCAAGAATTCAAGAATCGCTACTCCCCTTTCTCATTTCGCTTTTCCACACTATACCTGTCCACATGGTTTGTCACTGCCCACTTTGGCCTTGAAGCCCCCTACCACGTCGGTGATATCCCCATTTGAAATTTCGTTGTGCGCACTCAACCTGTCGTAGAAATTGTCTTCTTTTTTCAAACCCACCCACATCACATTCTTCCAGGAAACCAGGCCCTTGTGCGCTATTGGTGAAAAGGCAAGAAAACGCCCAACTCTCACGCACTTCTGCACTGTCTCCCCGATACTGTTACGCAATCTTACCTTTGGAGGACTCCCCTTTCTTGAGTCAAAAAGGGTCTTCACATTCTTGAAACCAATCTTTGTCCGGATAGCCGGTAGGATATGACCTAGTCCTTGACCACAATTGAGGATACCACCGCTAGGAGTTTAATCAAGTACTAGGCTATAAACTCAGTGTCATCAGTATCCAATTACATGCCCGACACGAATCGGTGCGGAGAGCTAGTCTCCATCAACTTCCACTGACGCTTTTTATTATGACGACTTGGACTTGATGCTGATGGCATCGGTTAAAGAACAATAAATTCGCGAGACAGTGTGTCACGAATACATTCGTTTTGGGTTCAAACTTTTCACGTTACTTCTTTGGTCTTGTGTTTTGCCGCGCTTCCGCATTCATGGCTTGAATTCGAAAAGGTATTGGTTCCAGTTGCTATTTGGACTTTTCATCAGTCAAACATCGTAAAAGCTACAGAAATGCTTTTGTAAAAGCGGCGAGTATCTTTTAAAGCGATCCACTGTTCCTCTAGACATTCACTTAGCTGACAAAAACATACCCATGGACCTTGTCTCCCATTAGTTGGAAGAAGATTTCGTATATTTGGCGCGCATTTGTCTAGTTTCACTTAACTCCTTGTCCTATATTTGAGTTGGGTTTGAGATTACTCAGACAGGAAAGTGGTCTATTGTGCTTCTTCGCATTTATAATGAAGCGTAGAATTTCGACCACCGATAGACATTTGATTGTAGATTAGTTATACGGGTGTTAACACGTTCCCCCGACGTGGAGCTCCAGTCAATGAGATACTCGACTTAGAGCATCTCCTCCAGTCTAATTTGCTTGGTGAATCGGATTACCTGGAGTGGATCCAACAATGGTAGATCTACATCTGATAGTTGATGGGCATCCACGTGTTTTCCTCTTTTTTAGATCACTGCCCTAGAAGGTGGCCTGGGTTTTTCGCCAACATTTCCACAGAATCTGGAGTCTCGAGTTAGAGTTCCATGCCTCTGCGCCTTAGAGTAGGACTGGGATAGTTAAGATCTTATAAAGAGTTAGCTTTAGTTGTTCGAGAGAGGGCTTTGCTATTCAATAGCCTTCTTAGCCAAAAAAAGCAGGAGCTGGCAAGAGTTATTCTTTGTTTAATCTCAGCCCCACTGACATCAAGCTAGGTTTTTGCGTTTATGTCAATGTCGTCGGCGCATGCGGGTAATTAGGCTGACTTTTGACAGATTGTGCCCATGGTGTTGGCGCTTGAGATGTGCTCTATTCTTTCCGGAACGTTGTCAAAGTGGTCGAATGAAAACACGTCGCCTTGCCTGAATCCTTTTTTTTGACATCAAAGTAAGTCCTTTACCGACCTTAATGGAGCAGCATACATTGTCCATCGTCAACCTGCACAAACTGATGAGTTTGGCAGGGATGGCAAAACTAGTCATTGCTCTCTATAGCTCGTCTCTATAGAAGCTGTCATATGCGGCCTTAAAATCGATGAGAAAATGTCCTATCGATTTGAAGCCCCTGGGTTTCCGAGATCTGGGTAGGGTGAATATTTGATCGATGGTGGACTTTGCTGGTCTAAAACAGTCAGATTACAGAGTGAGAGATTCGTAGTTCGGATCACAGAAAGCACAAAAAAAAAGTTTTTTTCGCGGCCCCACATCTTGCGAATGTCTGACGTCCTAAAAAGGTTTCTAAATAAAAAGGCTATCAGATATGGCTCTAAACTAACTGTAGTTCCCTTCCATTTGTGCGAAAAAATATAACACGCACAACATGAATGGTCGCGAGAAGTTGAGCCCTGAACCGCGTACGGTCTGTCGCGTCAAATATTTGTTCGATGCCTCTGAAGGTACAGTTCAGAGCGCTTCGTTTTGAATTCTATTATATAAGTATTTGAAGTCGATGAAAAGATGTGAGTCTCGATTTGAAATTCGTTGGTCTTTTCAAAGATTTACTTTTGTGCGAAAATTTGATCTGTCATCGATCTGCCAGGACGGAAGCCATACTGGTATTTCCCGACCAGTGGGTTACACAAGGTCTTAGACGTTCACACAATCTGCTATAAAGGATCTTGTATGCTACATTAAGCAGGGATATGCTTTGGTAGTTGGCGCAAGACATTAGAACGCCCTTCTTGTACGTGAGGCATATGGAGGTGATATTCTTGATTGATGCACGCAGCCTACCTCTGGTAAGCTATTAGAGCCGACAACCTTCTTATTCTTCAGCCTATGAGTCGCCGAGTTACACATGGAATCAAGGATACCATTGTCAAAGGCGCCTTGCATGGCAATAAACACAGCTAAAATATTGCTCGGTTTTTAGATCGTTTGCAGTCTTTAAAACGTGATTACGAAGGATAGATTTACAGGATCTACCATTCTGATAGGCGCGTTGTTGTGATTCTTTCAGTACTAACGATGTAACTTTCTAAAATTTTCAACATCCTTCCCTCAGACTCCAGAAATGTTGACTTATGCTTCGATTTCCTTATGCATGACTGGCAAAGATGCTATCCAAGGGCATTGCCACTAAATTATCGTTCACACGAACTCAACAGCAGTCCCTTCTTTATGCCCAAAGCATAATGTATGCGAATGTCGAAAAGTTTGGTTGGCACATTTTCAAATTATCACCATAGTTACCAAATGGAGCCTAAGGCTTCAACAATCGCTGAACACTTTGACATGCAGTGACGAAATTCGCGTGAATTCCAAAAAAAAATTGTATCCGGTATATAAATGAAGTAATATCAATCTCAGTTCGAATACTTTTGACCTCAAATTCGAAAATAAATAAAAAAAAATCACAAACATTCTGACTGACAAAGATAAATTTACCAAAAATATTATCGAAATAGTTTCGATATCACATCTATCGTGTGTCTTTAGTTGAATTAATTAAAAAAAATCTTTCATCAATCCGTCCGCCTTATATTCCTTGAACCTCCTCAATATCACCCTCTAAATTCACCACCACCAGCACCGCGAACCATTCAACATTTCTCTTATAACCCAAGAAACACATAACACTATTAAATTGGACCTCCAAACTGGTACTCCATCAGTCAATGTTTTCAACCTTGGCCATTAAAACTGGTGTCTGTGTGGCAATAACAATACACGATTAAAAAATAAAGATTTTGAGAGAAAAAAAAAAACAGCCAACTTCCAAATCAAGATCACTGAAGGGCAATTATAAACTCGCACATACCCACACATACAGACAGACACCTGCAGCGCCGCCGCACCGCTAATTCGCAAACCCATATAGACAGCACCAAAGTAAGACATAATACACCCGTTGCTAGTTTCAATGCTAAAATCGAGTCAAGCGGCAACCAAAAATATCTTGACCTACCACTTTGCAAAAAACCGAAAAAAAAAAAATGTATCTATGTATCTGGTAGATATACGTCGTCGACGGACGACGACGACGACGACGACGTAGCTCGTTTATTCCGCTTGCTTCTGCGGCGAAGCTCTTGCCAAACTTTGACGGTCTCTAACAAAGCTCAAGCACACAAAATTCATTGGTCTGGAGCTCACTTTCACTTTTTATTTTTCGGGCTGTAAGCTCTCCGAGTGGCTTGGGCCGCACAAGTACGTTGTGTCTATTGTTCACAATGGATAGCGCGCTGGTTTGGTATCATCGTCATTTGCAGATATTCATTTTTTTTTTTTTTTTTTTGAATGACCATTTGTCTGGGCTGACCTTGGGGCAAAGCCAAGGAGCCTATAAACGAGGCGAAACAAGTGTTAGCGTTACACTGATGACTACGCACATTTAAGGGTACCTCTTGACGAGCAATTATTCAATAAATTATGCGTTTACGCAACGCAACGCACAGATATTCTCTCAACTCTTTAACGATCAAACATAATCTACTACACACGAGTGTACCTACAGAGCTACAGAGCTCCATCTAGGTTATAAGTTCTCTCTGCGAGAATTAGGGCGAAAGACAGAAGCATACGGCGGCGGCGGCGGCGGGAAGCAAGCAAGCTCTCGGAAATCTGTAATCTTATTCCCAAATCTTATCTTAAACTGGGTCAAGGTCTTCGCGTCAGGCACTACACACAAATGAAGATAACAGATGAGAAAATAAAGAGGAAACAAAAAAAAAAGAGAATACGCGTTAGATCAACACAGTCTCACAAAAAAAAAAAAAAAACGAGAAAGCTGTAGATTTAGGGGGATTTTTGTAGTTTTCGCTTTCGAGGTTCATTCAGGGTTTTGATGGGGTTCTGGTGAGAACGCACGTATTGGCGATTGCTGTTCTGTGTATTTTACATTAAGACTTCGATGAGCATTTGGGGGGTGCCTTGACAGTTGGAAGGTAAGAATATTTTCTCACGTGCTATTCTTACCAATCAAAGCTCGGGACTAGTGGCGAAGAAACAACGAAGCAGTTGATGTTAAATGTCAACTGAAGTCGGGAAAAATCACTAGAATTTCGACGAACTTTAAAGCTTCTGGAGATTGGATTTTAGTCATTGTAGTGGAGGCAGTATGGAGTGGGAAAATCACATCTCCCCATGACGCCGCCCACTGAACAACTATCATACTTGACAGCGAACTAACAATGACCGTATGACAGTGAGTGTCTGTGCTACCACATCTGGGTGAACGTCAGCGCGAATATGCAGCGACATCTCTTCTTGACCTGACCAGCTTTAAAAGCGTCTCAGAAGTCTAGTTAGAGTATGTCAAAAGGAGGGTGGCGGCAAAAGAATTAAGGACGAAGTCAGAAGACCGGCAGGCACCCTATTCCCTGTCTGAGCTACTTTGCCATAATTGGAGGCTAGACCGATAGGAATTTTCAATTGATGGGAAGGAAACATTTATGGAAGAACTGAAATATTCACATCCTTGAGGATTCAGCTAGTACAGGAATTACAGTCAGCATTCGCGTCGGTCGTGGGCGCCGTGGCTCAAGTGGTTAGTGCGATGGATAGCTGAGCGGGAGGTTCGAAGTTCGAGGCCCAGAAACACCAAAAAGTTTTTCACGGTCCCACCTCTCGCGAATGTCTGACACACGTCCGAGAGTAATAACTGTCATGAGAAAGCTTCTCAATATGCCTTTCGGATGTGGCTCTAAACTGTAGTTCCCGTCCGTTTGTGTGAAAAAATACAACACGCACAACACAAATGGTCGCGCGAAGCTAGGCCCTGGACCATATGCGTCTGTTGCGCCAAGTATTTGTATTTGATTTCGTTGATTTGGGCGCTTGAGTCAAATTTATCCATAGAGTGTGTTTAGGGACAAAGCTCATTTTTGACTCAACGAGTTGGTTAGTTAGCCAAATATCGCATATGCAGTGAGACTAATCCAGAAAAGACTCCATTCCATTAAAAAAAATTTCCTATTTGGTACGGTGTCCACGCTGGTTCCTTATAAACCGGTCCAGAGTTCAATGGAGGTCGTTACAGAACCATGATCAATGAACATTTCTTCGACAATATGGATAATCAGGATGAGGATGAGTCTATGTATGTTTCCTACGGCGACCGAGACTATCGATTTATCGAAGTCATAGTTTGGTGATAAGTGGATTTAAAGAAATGGACCTGCCAATTGGCCTCAAAGGTCGGATATTTCCTTTAAGGCTACCAGGAGTCATTGGTTTCGTTGGACGCGTAGTGTTATTTATGGCATATGGCCACCAATTTTTTCGAGAAATTAACGCAAAATTGGACAAATAGGATGCGCTTCCTTGAAGATAGCAGTGTTGGAGGCTATTGCAGATGAGTTTTCTATAATCCTGAAATAATAAGAAGGATATATGTACATATAAGCCTACGCGGTCATAATGTCGGTTAACCCAAATCGAACTCGCATTCCTGGTTCCTTCTTGAAATTCTTGTTAAAACTACATCAACCAGCGGAGATGCGTCTGCCTCTTGCTCGTTGGTTGACCTTCACCATCTTGCAAAACATAAGTTGATTTTAAGTGGTTCAAGATGTCTGCTTGGCCTGCTGGATATTTCTTCTAGGTCTGGAAGAAAGTGTCGCCCGGGAAATTTGAATCTATTGTGGATGAGACCTGTACAGTAACAGACAAAGTGGTTGTGTCCTCGCTGAATTCTTTATCCCTATATCCCCGACATGGATCTTCTTACACTGATCGCAGTTTTTTCCTGTGGCGCCGCAAAGTACTGTGTCCTCTGATGACTACTACCGAGCCCGTCGGTGCTTGTTTTGTCAGTGTAGGTACAAATTCCTATAGTTGCACGCGCATCAGCGAGTGATTTCTGGGATTGTAAGCTCGAACCACGCGATCCGACACACTAACTACTGAGCCACGGCGGGCGCCCACCACGGTCCTTAATAGGTCCCCATAAAATAAGTTCAAAGGCGTCAAATTGCATCTCGGTGGCCAGGTGGATCCAAACTGACTCATAACATGATTAGTGAACCGATGATTTGACAGGTGGTGTAGCACGCTGCACCATCCAACTTAAACCAAAGTTCAAATTATTCAACTGCGTCCACAAAAAATCAGTTATCATGTCTTTGTTAAGCATTCCATTCACTGTAAAGTCGATAACAGCTTCAATTTAAACGAATGATGCCATTACTCCCAAACCTTTCTCTACGACTGCGTGTATATTTTTGGGACCCGAAATTCTGCAGTTTTGCTTGCTGACATAGCCACCGAGATGAAAATTAGTTTTGTCCGAAAAAATAATTTTGCGACCAAAATCGATGCCATTGTCCAACTCATTGAAGCCTACACAGGGAAGCGATAAAGCAGCAAATGGTCATTTTGCTACAACTCTTGAGTGAATTGGATCATCCAAGCAAATAATCCGAGGTTTTTTTTGCAACATTCTCGTAAGGAAAGTGCGACGAAGGGGTGAGTTTCTTGCGTTTACACGCACACTTGGGGCAACAAAGCAATTCTGCCGTCCATGCGACCCAACCAAGCACAATAGAGAGAGTCCGCAGTAGAGGAGGGCCTCCATCGCAAATGACAGGATTTATAGAGACGAGCTATACAGAGCCATGTCGACTTTTGGCATCCCTGCCTAACTCATTCGTCTGTGGAGGATGACGATGGAGAACGCTCCATGATCCATCAAGATCGGTAATGACTTCACCGAGACCTTCGATGTCAAAAAAGGATTTAGGCAAGGTGATGCGCTGTCATTGACTTCTTCAACATCATTCTTGAAAGAATTGTGCGAAACTCACAAGCCAACACCGGAGGCACAATCTTTCAAAAGTCTGTGCAACTACCAGCGTACGCAGACGACATCGACATAATTGGCAGAATACAGCCGGCTGTCACCGATGGTTTCGCTAGTACTGAAACAGAAGCCGCCAAAATGAGTTTAACGTCAAAGTCGGCAGCTATAACTCCGAGATAGTAAGGGACTACATTGGCTCTTCTATCAACTCTGAAAATAACACCTCATCAGAAATCAAACCAAGAATAACTCTTGGCAATCGCTGTTTCTTTGGGCTGAGAAGGCAATTGAGTAGTATGGCCCCATCTCAAACAACTAAGGAGACTCTGTACAAGACCTTGATCATGCCAGTCCTGCTCTATGGTGCTGAAACATGGACTCTATCGAAAGCGGATGAAGATGCCCTCGGTCGTTTCTAGAGAAAATTCTTCTTAAGATATTTGGTCCCGTTTGCGTTGACGGGCTTTTGAGGAGAAGATTCAACGGCGAAATTTATGAGCTGTACAGCGACATCAACCTCCTTAAAAAAAAAACTGCGCATCAGTCGCTTGAGATGGCTGTAACGAGTAGAGCTTATGAACACCAATACTCCGACACGCAGAGTCTTCGAATCTAACCCGGAGGGACAGTGCAGAAAAGACGACCTTGCCTAAGGTGGCTCGCACAAGTAGAATGGAACAAAAACCAACTTGGAGTGCGCAACTGGAGGCAGTTAGCTAAGGACTGGGCTAACTGGAGAGGTGTGTTGGTTGAGACCCAGGTTCACCCTGAACTGTAGCGCCACCTAAGTAAGTAAGTAAGTGATACGAAGTCTGTTGATTAAGGGCATCATAAAAACCACGAAGTGGTCCATAAATTTCACGAAACAACTACCGATTCTTCAAGTAAATTTGGATAATCTATTGACTTTATTTAAGTGTGTTTTTATCCATCCTCTATTAAGCATAAATGTCAGAAAGAGCAGTCAGAATGACACCTCGGTTTGACAGTTATCGACAGCAATGGCAAGCTCAATCGAACCAAAAAGTGCGGTGGATAAAGTGCTTGTAAAGTTTAGAAAATGCATGGAAATGGTGGTGGTACTGTATCGTAGATTATTAGCTCGTATATGGCTTCTCGCAGAATTGTTGAAAATTACGGTAATCCACTACCGCCTGTCAAATTAACGTAGAACATGTTAAAATTAGTAGGTTTAGATGAACAAGTGTCAATAACTCGTACACTCGTACCTTTTTAGACTAGGTAATCACAAAACTCACACATGTGCACATACCTACTTATGTATCTACCTAATTGTAATCCATAGAACGTTCTATCGGATCATAGGCGCATAGATAGATTAAACCAAAATAAAGACCTGTATACCTACCTACCATAATTAACTGATTTCTGTTAAAGCAAAATCGCATAACAAAATTAATTAAAATTCCTTCTAACGCAAACTCTCACACACAGTACACACACTTAAGCACACACATGCTCATGCACTTAAAGTATTTTTCAAGAGTGATGCATTAGTGCTATAGAAAGGAAAAAAAATGCAAAAAAAAAAAGAAACGAAATAGAGAAGTGCAACATCAAATAGCGCTGGCAACGGCAAGCATAGTTCGAGTAAACACAGAGGAAAAGCAATATACGCCAAAACTATTCAAGCAAACTACAATAGGCCCTTTAATGTACAATATCTAGCTGTGCACATGCACTGCACAACCACCCCATTAAAGCGTAGGTACATATCCACATAAATAGACCAACCGGCAAAAGTATCTACGCCAGGTTTAGCAACGCATCTATTAGTATGCCAATAGCCCTGGCGGTTCTGTTGCCGTCCCGCCCCCTCTGCCTGCTCTTCTACCCTAATCATCGCCTTCGCCGTTTGCTATTTTATTCTAAGCGAAGCCCGGTGAGGATGACGAAGTCGTTGCCGGACAGAATGAACCTACACCGGGGAGAGAACCAGCCAACCCCAGCGCCCAGAACAGCATATATATTTTTTTTTTCGTCGTTGGGAGAAAAGAAGACGACAACCGACCGCCGTTGCCGCCGCCGCCGCCGACTACCAAGGCACAGAAGAAGAACACACGACAACGACAACTACGACGACGACATCGTCGACAAACGCCAATGACCACATAAACGCCGAGAATATAGGACAACAAACTTTTGTGACACTCTATAGGGCAATGGATTCATCGGGATGATGTGAATGCGATGCCAAAGCATACGAGAAAAAAAGAAACTCTAAAAGAAGAAAGAAACAAAAAAAGAAAGAAATAATCACTCATACAGCCAGCCAGTCAGCCAACAACAAACGCTGGATGCACAAACTAGAGACGTGAAATGCCCATCCGCCAAGCACCACAATGCCCACCATACACACCATGCCCACCATGCACACCATGCCCACCATGCACACCGAAACCAAAAACCATCCTCGCCGAGAGTTGGCTCTTGTTGCTCTTGTTAGTCTTCCCTTCTTCGCCCAAGCGTTCCGCGGTGTATGCACGCTGCACCAGTACCAGTAACATAGGCCGCTCTGTTGCCGGTGCTTCTGCACAGCCTCTCTCTCTGACTGCAACTGCAATCAGCCAACTAATGAAAGTCTCCATCTTCACAGAGCTCCACTGCACACCATCCCACCGTTTCCGAGTAAAAGGAAGCGAACCCAACTGCAACTCACATCTCATATCCCAGAATCAGACAGAAAAGTCGCTCTCTCTCTCTCTCTCTTCGCTGTGGCGGCGGTAATGGTGGGTGTTTCGTAAGGGTCGGGGACGACGTCTGCATACAAAGACGTCTCTGTATTTCTATGCCCCGGTGCATGGGGCTGCTTTTCACTTTGGAAGATAATAGACGACACGGAGCACCGTCACCTTCATCGTTCAAGAGTGAAGTGCATCATAGCCGCGCCGTGCGTTCATTGGAAAGTTGCTCTGTGTGGTGGCCGAAGGCCTGCGTCGCTGGCAACTTGTTTACAAGTTGAAGGAGATGCAATGTGACTTGAGCTTGACATCAGCAACATTCTCTTTGCATATCAAATGGGAATTCTGCGAAAAACAGCATCAGGATCGCTGAGAGAAATTTATTTAAATTAGAAACTGAATTTGAATGGAAAACTTAAAACTAAGACTGCAGGCTGTGAGTGGGAGAGATGCATTGTACTAAACAGAAACCGATTGCCGATGGTTGTACGGGTATCCAGCAAGATATGACTCTGATTGTAGTCAAGTCATCTTCGATTAGAGCCTGAAAGTTCCTCAAAGCATTTAAGCACCTGATTTCTCTTTTCAAGGCTTGGTCCATCGTTTTTGCTTGCGTTTGAGACAGCAGATTGTATTGCAGACTTTTTGCCATTTGATCTCTGGACTGTGATAGATATTTCTCAGGGAAAAGTACCAGCTGACTGAGTTGAAAATTCATGACCATTCCAACGATTAAGTTTGTCATTCCGTAAGGTTTAATCTGGTGGCGCTACAGTTCGGGGTGAACCTGGGCCTCAACCAACACACCTCTCCAGTTAGCCAGGTTCTTATCTAACTGCCTCCAGCATTGGTGTCCATTCGCTCTACATGTCCTAGCCATCTCAAGCGGCTAATGCGCAGTTTTTGACTAGGTCGATGTCACTGTACAGCTCGTAAATTTCGTCGTTGAATCTTTTACGAAGAATTTTCTCTCGCAACGACCGAGGACATCTTCATCCGCTTTCGACAGAGTCCATGCTTCCGCGCCTTAAAGCAGGACTGGGATGATCAAGGTCTTGTACAGAGTCTCCTTAGTTGTTCGCGAGAGGGCCTTACTACTCAATTGTCTTCTCAGCCCAAAGAAACAGCGATTGGCAAGGGTAATTCTTCATTTGATTTGTGCTGAGATGTTTTCAGAGTTTATAGCAGAGCCAAGGTAGAAAGTCCCTTACTACCTCGATAGCTGTCGACTGTGACGTTCTGTCCAATTCGTCGATGTTGTGCTTCCTACTTGTTGACAGCATATACTTAGTTTTGCCCTCATTTACAGCTAAACCCGTTTTGACGGCTTCTGTTTCGATAACAGCAAACGCACAAGTGACAGCCCCCTGTGTTCTGCCAATTATGTCGATCTCAGGGGAATATTGCATAAAAAACCAGGACTAAGACCAGGTCAGGGTCCAAATTACCCTTCGTTTCATTGCTTCTCTGTGTGGGGTTTAAATGATTTTAAAAATGGCGTCGATTTTGATCACAAAATCCTTTCTTCAAACGAAGCTCATTTTTATCTCAAGTGCTATGTCAATAAGCAATTGTAGGATTTGGGGTCCAAAAAATCTAGGCGTAGGTATAGAAAGACCAATTTTTCATCAAAGACGCACTCAAATCTTATTACTGCAACATACCCAAACAATTAATTCACTTAAGGAAAACATTCGCGAAATAGGGGGCCAAAGAATCGAGCTACTGCCAAGTCAGTCACGGCAACCATTTGAATGAAATTATGTTCCATAAATAATCGGATGGTATACTCTCTTCAAGAACGCAACAATCATTGAAAAGTATTGAACGGTAAGATTTTAATTGCGATTCCAAAAAGAAACCAACAGATGCCCTGTCCTTCATAAGCAACACAGAATCTTCCAGATTAGTTTTAGACGATTTTGGGAATCGTACCTTGGAAATAGACTTTTTCGTATTAAACACGCAATCAAGTATTCAGAATTTAAGGAAATTGCTGCTGGAGTTCCGTAATAAAGTGTTGTTGGTCCGGTTGCGAAAGTTAAATGAAAACCGCACATTGAAAAGGAACGTGAAGAGTTCGAAAATAGATTCAGACAAATGTATTGGCTACTTTGGAGACGTTCTAAGTTAAGAATGTAAAGTATAGTGTACACCTTAAGGCGATGTACTAAACTAAGCAAAAAAATGAGCACGCGCTGCAAGTACTCATAATGTCAATGAAGGTTTTCACATCCCCAAGTAAACTTTGAACTTTGACGGAGCGATAATTTACCCGCTACGATTCGTATACACGGTATTGTTACCCACGATTCCACATTGTTCAAGTAGCCGAAAAAATTGTTGACGTCATACTTAAGGCGGAGCAAATTCGCATCACCACCTCCTCGTAAAGCCTGCTTGACAACTATCATATGTACGTCATACTCAACTTACTAACTAACTAACTTAAGTCTGGTGTGCGTAGCTGAATACTGCGAGAGCAAGCAAATTGAAGCATTGTTGACCTGGTCGGTTTGAAAAGCATCTGAAAAGTCTACCAAGAGTTACATCGACATAATTATACGCAAGACTTATAGCGAATCTTAGTACTGACACCCGTCCTAGCAGTTCTAAAAAAAAGTACCTGCCTCCAGTTTGGTCAGACGAGTCATTGCCCGACCCACAATAAAGGAGAAACCCTCCATTGAATCAATTACAGATGTCTCAACATCAGCATCGCATACAAGACCTTATGTGCCACATAGTGTGAACGCCTGAAACTTTCCATCCAACAACCTGATCGACCCTTATAAGGGCGGTGATCCTGAAGAAAACGCAGCAGATATCCACATCTTTTTCGAATTTAAAA
This sequence comes from Blera fallax, assembly GCA_946965025.1. Classification (NCBI taxonomy): domain Eukaryota; kingdom Metazoa; phylum Arthropoda; class Insecta; order Diptera; family Syrphidae; genus Blera; species Blera fallax. The sequence goes on from OX337245.1 coordinate 54,939,832, forward strand.
GCGTCTACGACAGCATTCATAGACACCCACAGAACAAACAAAATGATTTTAGTAGCGAATGAGGGCAAAACCAAGTATAACCTGTCCACAAAAACGGAATTCGAAAATCGACTAATGGGACGGAGCGTCACAGTGCATGGGACTTGGTCTTAGCTCTGCTATCAATTCAGACGATAACTCGCTATCTCTTGTCAACTGCTGTGCTTTTTTGTCTCAGGAAGCAATTGAGTAGTAGGATCATATCCCAAAACTACAAAGAGACGCTGAACATGGCCTCGGTTGAAGCTGGATAAAAACATCGTTGACCATTTCGTGGGAAAAATTTGAAGGAAGAGAGAACGAATCCCATATACGAGCTGTACAATGACATCGTCCTAGTAAAAAAAAACCTACGTATAGGATGGTGAGGATATGTAGAACGGTCAGCAACACTCCGGCCCGCACAGTCTTCAAATCCAACCAGAAGTGACAACGCCGGCCGTAGAGAAAGACTCGTCCTAAGTGGCGCGCATAAATAAAAGGGAACCTCAACCAACAGAGAGTGGCCATGGAGGTAGTTAGCTAATGATGTTCCTAACTGGAGAAACCTATTGTTTAAGGCCCAGGCTCACCCCGAACGAGAAGCGGCTGATAATTGAATCATATGAGTCATATTCTCATTGGCCATAGCATTAACTCACTTCGTTTCAATAATAATCTCATTTTTTTCTTATTTGTGGCAGGATAAACATATCAACGAATCTTCAAGATTCTGGGCCTTCGTATACCAGGTCAAAAAATGGCCTCGATTAAAAGAGCTGTGAAGACGACGGGTTCGGCTTCGAATCTTTTGGCGACTGTTTTTTGGGGCAGCGAAGGTGTTTTGCTGATTGATTAGCTTACTGACTCAGGCGACGTGGGAAGCTCAGGCACGGAGTGTGTTTTTACAGGATAACGCGCCTGTTCAGGCCTTAAGAAACCCAGGTTTTTCAACGACAGACCACCCAGCCTACAGCCCAGACTTAGCTCCGAGCGACTTTTTCCTTTTTTCCAATTCGACAAAAGGAGTTATGGTGATTTGCAGATGAGAACGAGAACAAGGCGACCGTAGGTAGTCATTTCGAAGGCAAAGAAAAAAGATACTTTTTCTGTGGTATTAAGGCACTGTATACCCGATGTGAGAAACTCGAGGGAGATAACCTATATTGAGAAATAAAATTTGTTAATCGGAACTCTTCTTTCACTTAATGCCTCTCCTCGTACGTTTTGTTGAGAAGATCCATAATCCTATAGCTAGAAAGGAACAATTCAAAAAAGGCACACACAGTTCACGGACAGCTTTTATCCAAATCGTATTTTTCTATACCTAGACTTCAATATTACATTCGTTAGATATCCTTGAGCTAGCTTGAGTCGTAAGGCTTTGTCTTCCTTGTTGGTTAACTACCCCCTCTGTTAGAGTACCTAAAAAGTAAGTTTTCGAGTTGCCCATAGACATGATTTTTCCTGTAACTCCAAATGACCAAAAACTAAGGACCAGCGTCCATGGGTAAGGATAAAAGCAATACCAAACACTTTCTCTCTATGGAAACCCTGACTTGTAACATCGTTGTTGTCGCTCAGTTAAAATCTCCAGAACACTTCTGAAACCATCTGACGTGGTTAATGACATAACACCTCACACTTTGAGTTTTTTGTTGTTGTCATTTTTCGTTGTTTTTTTTTTTTTTTTAGAGAGAATGTGACTTCCCTAACAACATGTCTCTCGTTTGTAGTATTCTATTGTAATCGTTTCCTTTTTTTTCGCTCCTATCTACTACAGCACAGCAGCGAAATCATTCATAAAACGTTCATACGAACACAGCATACAACATAGAACAACACAAAGCAAAGTGCATATGAATTCCGCTGGTAGTAGTACCTACTCAAATGGATTGCTTCTCTGAGCTTATCACAAGATTATGAGCTGTTTGTCACGATTTTATGAATGAAATTCCATCTGCCTTCCCTTCCTTTGCTTATTTGTTGAACATTGATGGTGTGTAGGTGTTTTGCTGGGAAATTACGAATTGACACTTGGAAACGTCACCCTTTAGGGTACAACAATAAAAAAAAAACACCTCAGTAGGGGAAGTTCAATAGAAATGTCATTTGTTTCGTTAAAATGCATCTGACGTTAGTTAGATTCAATGAATCCATTACGATGTCATGAAATTTAACAAACTTTTCATGATTATAAAACGAATTTTTAATAAAAAAAAAAAAAAATCTGGTCACCAAGCCAACAACCTTGCTACACGGCCAGAGGGACAGAAAGGCAGCGCGAAAGAGAGCGAGAGACGTGCAAAAGAACAGAAAAGTGAGGTAATGTGGATGCAATGACCGATCGGCGGTAAACAGGCAACATCAGGGGCAATTGGAACGTGCGAAAAATAAGTACGGATTGAAAAGACAAAAGAGAAAACGATACACGTCCCGATTACATCATAGCGCGAGGATCGAGCAAAAATAATATATGTACGAGTGTACAGACAAAAAAAAGAAAAAAACCTCCAATAAACAAAATGTGAAAAGATAAAACTATAAATTTTGATCGACCGGCAGAGTTGAACGTGTATGAGTAGTCGAACTCAAACTCCCTCCTCGCGGCATGGCATTGCCTGTGGTGCATCTGGACATTAAGTTCGCGTCAGAGAAGCAAGAGACACGCGAGACGTAATCGTCGAGTTGCCTTGCGATTGCTATTTAGAGTTCAACGTCTTACGATGGAGAGGAGACACAATGACAACACACGTTATTGATGGTGTGCGTGTGTGCGCATATGGAATTCCATATGCTCGCTGTAGCCACTGGTACTGGTGATGGTTTTCGATTCTGAAAGTCAATCCGAATTACGTAACATTGGCAATCCGTCCGTGTGTCAGGTTCAGCATGGGTGTGTTGGCGAAAGTGAGTTCTTTAGGGAGATGAAAGTGCAAACACGATATTCTTCATTTTATGAAAATGTTCGTGTTTTTTTTTTTCCTTTTTTCTTTTCTTTTGCTGGTCTTTTTTTTTGCCCATTTATTGAAACGAAGTGACGGCCTTCAAAGTTTAGGGTATAACCTTCAAAATTATGCGCTAAGGTGTTGCTATGAGCGTTGCGTGCGTACGTAAATATGATAGCGAAATGAAAGTGTGTAATAACGAATCATTTGTAATTCGCATGTTAAGGTTAACAATTTTGCAACCGTAATTTGTGTTAGGTCTTAAGTTAGAGCTACCAATACGAGTTGAAATAGCCTGAAGTTCATTAAAGTATTTTTATGGTTTCTTTTGATTTATTTTATTGCACGCAGCTGAAAGTAAAATCATTGATAAAATTATCTTCAGTAAAATACATATTAAGCTCACGTTTTGGTAAAGCAAAGTAGAGCACTACTGATAACGTAGTCGGGAAGGTACAGTTTAGGCAAATGTTATGTCGGACAGATGCAATCGCAACCGACTGTCATAGTTTTGCCAATCGAATGTTCCTTAAGAAAAGTAGTGCACAACACCAATGGCAACATTGATGTGCTGGGGTTCCCCGCGCAACACAACGGAACTCTAAATTCGACAAAAAAAGGTTCTGCAATAGGTAGACAAGAGCTGTTTTGGATATTGGGCCCAAGGAGCAGGACAAAAGGAAAAAACGACAGAAGGAAAAATTAAGAGAAGAAGAAGCTATCGTGATCGAAAGTTATTGCAGTGAGGATGTTCAAAAGTTCTGCAACAAAAAACAAAAATACGTATGTTACCAATGGTATGCACTAGATGGAGAATATTAAGCCTTTTTTAAGATCTTCTCTGGGCGAACCAGTATCACTCAGATACGACCCGACGACGGGAGGAGTTTTCTTTTCCTGTAAAAAACTAATTTTGGTAGGGAGGTAGAGAGATGTTTGCGCGGTGACTGTCCGGCAGAGAGTCCAAATGTCGTATTCATTGTATGGGTGTTCATTCTATTGACTTCTTGGAGACATCTTCAAGGTCTGTAAAGATCCAAAAACTTTTTCAGATGAAAGTTCCATACTTGCACTCACCATTTCTCCTAAGACAGCGTCTCCAGAGACAATCTCGCCAAACCCGTCCGTCTGTGCATTAAGTTTGCAAAAGCATGGGCCAACCATTGTCTCAATAGCGCTTGTGTAAGACAGTAAAAACGGTCTTTTGCTTTTTACAGTGCCCTGTTAGCCCCTTAATTTCTGCATTTCCACATTCTCCTTTGCTTTCAACAAGAACCATTAAAACGTCTTTCCATCGAACATCTTTCTAAAACCAAATATTACCAATACGCCCAGTTAGCCTCTAAATTTGGGTCTACCTCAAAGAGGTCTTAGGTAGAAGTTTATACGTTTTGTCTACATTTTATTCAGCGATATGTGCTGATCCTCTTTAGAATGGAGTTTGATGTTCTTATGATAACATTTATCTGAGAATTTCACCGCCAGTGCTTCGAATCTGACGTTCGCCAGCTCACCATTCTATCAGTTGAGTATAATTTTGACTTCATTCTAAAGCACTTACTTGAATAGATATGTACATATGTGCAAAAATTCGTAGAAGCATTTCCTAGTAGCGACATATTTCTCCTCCTTAGAAGCGTGTGATACCTGTGACCTTAATATTTGCTTACATCCTCTTCTGACTAATGCCCGCATCTGTTCTTTTGACCCTGAGTCGATCATGGAAATCCTTATTAAACTGAGCTCTAAATATGACGAAGTTGCACTCTCAATTTAGTAGCAACCGAGGATTCGATATACTTCATTCTTCCAATGTCGTTAGGGTCGAAGAGTGTGAATACTGGTGCTCTCCCCAATTTCTCGTTTTCAGTTTCCAATCACATTTTAATGGTATCTAGACGAAATCTTTAATCGTGAGACTAGGCACTCGAGGTCACCGTCAAGGTGAAATGAATTTGAATTGAAAGATGTTAGTGCGTTTGTCAAGTGAATATGGAAGACGCTGTCGTTCAGTAAAGAGGAGTGAAAGAATAGTTCCCTGTTGCAGTCAGCGTTTACAGCGAAGGTATCGAAAGACACAGCATCGACCTATAACTTGAATTGATTTGTTTCTGGAAAAAATTATCTATCAGCAGAGTTGTTCTCTCAGAGATCTATGTTGATCAAATATCAGAGCAACCGTTCTTGATTCTCTAAGCTATTTAATGAGTGACACCAATAGGAAGGAAAAGCAGCTCAGCAAGTCTCCTGAACCATTGTCGATCGCGTACTCCACGGTGCCCCCTAAATAAACGATTTTTTCGGCTGTAATAGCTTTTCCTCAAAATTTTCTAAAAAACGGTTGAATGTCAATTGTTTTCCAGTGAGGTATTCAATAAGAATGCATTGTTTACACCTAAGACATGATGGCAATGGATTGCAATTAAAATACATATTACCACGGAAAAGGTAACTATATCCTTTTGAGCCTACTCTAGACTCTTTGAGAAAAAATGAGGATAAAGGCCTAAAATAATTCACAAACTTACCTCACCTTTGTCACTCCGATCATAATGTATGCCTCGATGATATAGTGTGAGAAGACCAAACAGCTCCACAGCACGGTGTGGAAGCCTTCTCAGATATCACACCTTTTCATATAAGAGCTCATCTCTAATGCAATATAGAGAACTCATATTTGACAGTGCATCTAAAGATTCTTAGCAAAATTCATCTGTTATCCATGTAGCAGCAGTTTTCGACTTTATGCCAAAAAAATCAATCTGAACTGACGCGTCATGACGCTTCAAAGATGTCGTCCCAAATCACACCTATCGGAATAAATTCCCAATCTGTGAACCCGTCTACCAACGTAACTGGTTCACCGACGATCCAAAATAGTGATTGGGGTGAATGCTGCAATTCTCGGTTACAACTTTAAATTTGTACCACTGGATTGCAATACTACCTACCAGACAACTAAAGATAAAGCATATTCTTTTGGGAAAAGCAAGCTAAACTCTCATACTCACCACCCAATTTACAAATAAGTTTTAGATATGAAAAGAAATAAATAAATTTTTATAGTAGATGATCGAAAGTGATTCTAGAAATAACTGACCATTTCGCTGGCTATAGCGACGGTGAGTAGCGGAAAAGGTTTAACGACAACCTATACAGCAGCATCGATCTAGCTAGAAGAGACCAGATAGAACCACAAAAATGGCTGGGAAATGTTGAGGTCCAGCCCAGAAAGTCTTTGAATCATCGCCAGAGAGAGTACGCAGTAGAGGATGATCTCCGATTAGGCGCTGCATGCAAGTGATCAGGCAAATGCAAAATTGGAGCAAAATGGAACACGTCGAGTATATTTCGGTGATCCAAATATGCATGCATGTATTTGTCGCATTAGTAAGAGCTGTCAAAAGTTAAAGTACCTGCAAAACCAATGCTGCACCCATAATGGCAAGTCTCAGTTCGTCTTATTACTGCAAGCGATTAACTGCTGAATTTTATTTTTCTTGTTTGCATCGCATCATAAAAGCAAATCCAAGATTTTGAAACCTCAAAAAAGGACTCTTCCTCCACTGCAACGATTTGCTTAAATGTTGCCAACTGAACGAGCAAAATATTTAGCTGTCGCGTACGTCAATGTACGTACGTCTTTGTGGTGCTACAGGTTTGATACACACATAATTCATAGCGCTACTACTATGCCCACAACTGCCGTGCCTTATGTCCAAATTTTGCTAAATATTCGGAATTACCCTTCCCTGCTCTACCTTTCAATATTACATAAAGACACCTGGCTAAGGAATTGTGGTAGCAAACAGGCAGACTTGAAATCCCGTATGGTTCATGCACATGTACATACATATGTACATATGCACACAATCCTCATGATCACTTTCTAAAAAAAACTAAGAAAAAACTTTCAAAAAATATCTCCAATCAGATTTTGCAAATTAACTACCCAGCTATCCATTCGATTTTCTCACATCAATAGATACCGCCGACTTTGATAAGAAAACTTAACACCGTTCCCCGTAGACATAATCTAACTAAAATCAAATTCGCGATCTAGACCTCAATAAAAATGCATTTCGCTAGCTGAATACACCTTAGCTGCACAAAAATGCTGCCAACTACATTGAATTCCACAAGAAACTCTCAAAATCCTAATGCACACGCATTACACACATCACCTCTGTAATTTTACTTATTTTTTGGATGAAAAGAAGTGAATCACAAAAGAGAAATGAAACGAAATTTGAAGTAAAAATCTGCAAAGAAATAACGCAAATAAATAAACAAAACAACAAGAAAAGTAAAAAAAAAAAATTACAGATATACCGATGAGCAATTGCATTAGTAACAAGTAAGGCAACAACAACTCAAGCGGTGAGTGGTGTGCGGTGCAGTGCGGGCGCAGCGGAAGACAACAGAAAATGCAAAAACGACCAACGAGATGCATTACATCGGCCAATGGCCAGTTAGGAGGTGAACGAACGCGATGCCCTACACACACCAGCGAACACGTGACACAACGCGTTCGCTCGATAGGCATTTGTGCATGTTGCTGCTCTCTGTTGCAGCACAGGCACACGCTTACTCCACACACACTTGCAATCGAATGAACGGCGCGTCACAAAGAAAGCAGCAGCAGCCTCGTGAAAAAAACAAAAAAAGAAAAAAAAACAAGAAGAAAGCTTACACACATCGACGGACGGACGACAACAACGACGACGACGACTGACGTCGCAAAAATTCGCTTTGGTTGAGCGCTCCATTCGCCCATATGGGGCCTCTTTCTCCAAGCGTTCAACGTGTTGCACGGGGCGGTGGTGTTGGTGTTGCTTGGTGTTTGTAATTTTGCAGAACATAATAAAGTTACATCTTGGCTGCCGCCGTGGACACGTAGATGTCCTACGACAGGCCCCGTGAACCGTGCCCCGTTCCCTTCTATTCGCCGCCTCCCCTCGTGTAATAATTTTTGATTTGATTTCCCCAGCACTAGCAGGGCTCCTCCGAAGCGCACCGACTGGACCTCTGAGAGGTAATGTGCTCGGCGGCGCTGCTTCTAATGGAAGATGAGAAATAATCAGCCTGAAAATGACCATTTGATGGAAGCTGGCAGCAGCGGCATCCCCTGGGCAAGGGCACGCCTATCTAAGGGGGGAGGTATCACCAACGGCCGGCATACAGATGAATTAGAAAAGATGCACATTTTTCATCGGTGAGCCACTTGAAGTGGCCATTTGGCTTAGGAGTGATCTTTGGCATGCGCTCCGAAGGAATTCTGTAGTGATTCTGTTCTGCTGTGTGTTGTGTGTTCGCTTTTATTATGGAAAATGGGAAGAAGGAGCGCAGCAGCCAAACGAACAGATGCTACTACTTGTTGATGGATTTCTTCTTTTCCCTTTGAATGGGCTCTGGATTAACTTCCTGGGTCTAGAATTCAATTATGAAGTAAATCTGAACACAATAGCGTAATTCTGGTATTCTTTTTTTTTTTCCTAAGACCGTAGGGAGAGAAGCATAGAGTTAAAGGGCTGTTCAATGAACTTTACTGTAGAGTCTACAGTACGAGTAATTAAAGTTGTAAGAGAAAATAAACACGATTTAAGTAGGTACAGTGATAGACTTGGAGTGTCTTAAAAAAAGTGATAAGGACGATACGGAAGAGGAAACATTTGCTCTGCACTCTACCTGGGAAACGATGAAAACGTTTCAAAAATGTGTAAAACACTGGGAGGCATATAATGCTATGTGAAAGGGACTAAATAATCCGGACTGAAGATGCTTATGTAGATTTGAAAGGACTGAAAATCTGCTTCCACTTACTTATGTGTACCAGTGCCTATTGTGCCCAATTAGTTAACCCTGGAAGCGATGTAAAAGTAAAACAGTCCGCTGGGTGGTTCTACCCAGAAAGTGATATGAATCTCAGGATGTCCGCCAGCTTCACATTTCTTGTAAGCCTTCCAGTTCCGAAAGAAAGTAACTACCAAGAGTCCTCATTCTTCTGATGGATAGGACAGGACAATCACACAGCTTCTACTTCATCCCTGCAACTTCTGAAAAAGTCGTTATGGAGCACACCTAGTCGCTCCGTGTGAACACCTATGGCACAATGACTAGTAATTATGCCGGAAACGACCCGTGCGTTATAACGACTAAATTTTACCGGAGAGTTGATCTCTTCTTGCTGAAGGTCGGCAATAGCCGTTGTACATGCTTCCAGATTGACCGGTGGCTGCTTCAACTTCTATCTTCTTCCGTAGAGAACTGATTGGGGTTACTACAAAAGGGAGGGCCCGCGATAAGTGCAGCGCCGACCCTTTCCTAGCGAGCTCATCAGCCCTGGTATCCAGTAGAGGTTTGAATCTTCTTTCAAAGCATTGGCTCTAGATGTCACATTTAATACTGATTTGCAGATCCTCACAAGCCTCGACCTGATTACAGCAGAGTCCAGAGCCTTAAAGGCTACTTGGCTGTCTATATAGACAGTGATCGTTTTACCAACGATATTACTCTCGTGAATAATCTCAGCAGCCTGTATGATGACCTGGCTGTGACTTCGAGAGAGCTTCAGAATAAAATCCGGCTCCTGTGCCAACGTCCATCTTAGAACCGTCGGTATTGAACGCCAGCTACTTTTCTTCTTCGGTTCTTCCAGTACACTCTGTCAGGAATTGTTGTAGTGAATCTTCTTTCAAATGCTGGCATCGGGTTTATGTGATCAGTCAATCGACAGGTACTCCCCCATCGACACAAATTGGAGGCATGGCCGTAAAGGCTGGATGGCCACAATCGGCTTTCTCTCAGTCTTACAGGAGTTTTGGCCGCCAGAGTGCTACAGTATACTCGTATATGAAGCGGAATGAAACTCAGCGTGGTTTCCATTGCCGCTGTTGGTGTTGTTCTCATTGATCCCTTGACTCCGATACACGCTGCTCTCTGGATTTTGGTAAGGTTTGAAAGCTGTTATTGCTTCTTAAGTGCCATACTTGAAACATATGTGAGAATGGGTCTTACAAACATCGTGTGTATCTAGTACACCACAGCTGGTTTGAAGCCCCATGTATCACTGAATGCCTTTTTGCAAGAATAGAAAGCTACGCTTGCTTTTTTGATACGTTCGGCAATGATATCCTTCCAATTTAGTTTGGAATCTAGGATTATGCCAAAGTATCGAGCTGAACTTGAGAAACTTAGTTCAATACCACCGATATATGGGGGTCTGAAGGTAGGGATTTATCTCTTCTTAGTGAAAAGGACTACCTCCGTCTTTGAGGGGTTCACTCCCAGCCCTTTGCTACCGACCCATTTATCCACTAGTTGTAGTGCGAGATTAAGTCTTTCACTTAGGACTGGAGGAAATTTTCCGAAGCCAGGATGACCACATCGTCGGCATGGGCCGTCGCATTGAAGCCGTTTTCCTTCAGTATTATCAAGATCTCATCCACTACAAGGAGCCATATAAAAGGAGACAGAACTCCGCATTGAAAGGTTCCTCTGCAGACCCTTCTCCGGATGGTTACATCTCCTTGCGTTGAATATACATACAACACAGATGAGCTCTGTGTAGGCTATTCAGGATCGCGTTTTGACATTACACTTCAGTTCATTTCAATAATCTGGTCAGGAGAGCGTATGCCTGATGAATGGAATCTCATCATCGTTTGCTGGATCCACAAGAAAAGAGAGCCTCTCGTATGCCAACAAGAATAGGAGCCCAACATCGACGAATTGATGTAGCAAGGCGCTTCGTCTACCACTCCCTCCGCTATTACATCCGACAATGAAATCAACGCAGAACAACAGTCCTAATCTACGTCCCTGAAATTCGAAGTTTATCGAAGTGGATGAAATATCCTTGATCGTCTCGAAAATGAAATACTTAATAAGATATTCGATCTCGTTTGCGTTGTTGGGCTTTGCAGGAGAAGATTCAACGACGAGTTGTACGAGCTGTGCAGCGACATCGACTTAGTCAGAAAATTGTGAATTTGACGCTTGAGATGGCTAGGATATGTAGGGCGAATGGATATCTTGTCTCTTATCCGCAGAGTCTTCGAATCTTACCCGAGGAGACAACACATTCTACACACACGCGTAGAAAGGGATCTCAATTAACTTGAAGTTGAGAACTGGAACCACACAATCAGGTGAATGGAAATAACTCATTACTATACATATGTAGTGTTGCGTCACCCTTCATAATGATAATATTTCCGTTTGGCATTGCGTTGTACGCAGCTCTCTGCTAATTGCATAAATTGAAATTCTCATCCATCAGACCGGTGCGGTGCTCCGTAAGGCACAGGAAGAAATCTCCGCTGATTTGAATCATAAAAACAAGCAGGATTATAGACACCTACTTTTCCTTTTGTTCGGCGAGTGTATGATTAAGATTATAGGGATCATAACCCTCCCACTTTAATGAATCTCTACTGGTCCGCCTTTGGGGTTTGCCGCTTTGAACTCAAAAAAATATCAGAAGGCCTCCCGGTTTCGGATAACTTCGTCACTGAAGCCAATCAAATGCTGCTGTTTTCGCATTTGTATGATCCAGGAGTTGTTTGGCCTGCCCCTCTTCGGCGCTTGTATAGAAACGTTGATTGACAGGGTTCATAGGATCCCTCCCTTCCGATTTGATACTGTTTCTCGAATAAATAGTATCAAAATATGGACATCTCAACTCGATTATGACTGAATGTCCTTAGAATCCCTTCTTATCTTACACGGGCCCACCACAGGTAGTCCTTATTGCCTTCAACGGTTTTTGGGAATATATTCCTGTTAAGGCACATTGTAAGTAAGAATTTTGAACATATGTATACGTAAGTATGATTCTCCGCAACTTGTGTTTGTAGGATAATAGGCAATCGTTAACCAACAAATTATGTTTTTACTTAGAAAACATACCAAACCCCCATCTAGTGAACAGATAATCTTAATTCAATTGCATGCATAGATAAAAAAAATTAGAGAAGTAGTCCATAGTAGCCGAGAAGTTTATTTTAACCCTCTTTACTGAAAGGTTTTAAAAACCAAAATTTCAAGTTCACTTTTCTTTTAGTTAATTATAAACCACTCTCTTACTTTTCTATCTAGCGGTAATTCGGCGCCTTCCTAGAATTTTATTCTCAATATACCCGTACCTCCTCTGTATCTCCCTATAGAATAAATTGAAGGAGCAACAGGATAACATGCAAAACATTCGAAATAATACCTATAAAAGTATAAAACAGAAACAAGTTTTACTCTTTTTTTTTTAAAAAAATTTCAAGGGTTGCTATTCATACATATATCAACGTTTAGCTAATTTTTGCTACAATATATCCACTACCATCGCCATGCATTTGATGTATACACCACTTTCCAACTTCAACTGCAAGGCAGGCACAGCAAAAGAAAATTGAGTAAATAATAAATAAATAAATGCAAAAATATGCAAGCAAAACAACACATGCATTAGCTGCAGCAGGGGCATTGAATACTTTTTCTAAGTCTAATGCCAAGGAACTCGTTGCCGAACGAAACGAAAGTAAATTAGATGTACACATGCACATCACCATTGCATACACAAAGAGGTAGGCTACTCGTTTTCAATAGGAGCAGTACACGTAAAGTTTTCCGCACGCACACTGTCATACAGAATGCACTCTCGCTAAAAAGCAACTGAAGAACCTTTACTAACAAAATTCAAATTACACACTTACTCGAGGTAGACGTACTCCATAGATGTTAGACGATGAAGCATTAGATACGTTTGGTTGTTTGCATTTTATTTCAAAAATAACGATGAAAATGAAACCGGAAGTGACGTTACGTTTGCAACATTTTTTTGTACACAAATTCAATCAAAATGTGTTTCCGGAAAAGGAAAAGAAAAATAGAGCATATTTAAAATATTCTTCCTTGTAATATTGAAATTTTGTGATATACTGCAGTTGGCAAGTGTTTTTTTTATTTAAATGCAACGGAGGCTGAAAATATATTTATCTGCTTAGCGACACTAACGCCAGTGTTTTCACGTATAATTTAACAAATGAGGTGCTACCAGACTGGGTGAAAGTTTTAAGTTTTTTGTACTGGTCAGATGTAAATTTGTTATTCGCTAAAATGTTAACACTAAACAACTTCACTCGGGCCATGTCACATTTTTATTGATTTCCCATACTTTGATATTTTTTTGAATGCCTGAATCAGCTTTTCTGTAAAAGCTAAGTGCGATTCTCACCATTAATGTTCCGCACTGTTCTTTAATTTGTTTAATTTCTCGCTCAAAAGCGGTAGACAGATTTGGAAATTCGGTTGAGTCAAGCAAGTTTGATCTAATTCCAATGGAGTAGAAGTAAATGGTGACATGGGGCTTCAACCACATTCAAATCGTTTTCTTGCTCACCTTACTTAAAGACCATATAACCAATTTTGATGAGATTTTGAATATATTCCGCGTCGGATATAGAAATGCGTCAGCTCGGATAAAGATCGTAATCAGGTAGATGTGATGGAGGAACTTTTATCGCAATTTTGTCTAGAAATTCCGTGTGTTAGAAGATTCGTATAGTTCACTTAAAAATATAGACGCTTTTCCAACTAATTCTATCCACAGAATATCACTTAAATTTGTTTACTAGTAACTGATTTATACTAGTACTAGTAATACCAACATTATATTTTTGGCAGATTGTCTCATGTTATGAAATATAAATACTTGGCCCAACAGACCGTATGTGGTCAAGGGTCAAGGCTTCTTGCGACAATTCATGTTCTGCGTGTTATACATTTTCACACAAATACATTTCCGATATGGGTATAGATCATTTCCACTCTTCGGCAACGCTTTATTGCCCTAAATATATAAAAAAAAAAAAAAAATGAAGAAAAGCCTAAAAAAAATAGAAATACTTGTGCTAAACCATACTTGAACGTTATTACGAGTAAAGTGAGCCTCTATTTCGTTCTTTCAAAATTCAATATATCTGTAGTTTAAATAATATATAATTCAAAATCGATGTTATGCTTCATCGATTTGGCAGCACTCCCAAGCATTATTCCTTCCAATGTAGAAAAATCGATAAGCAAGCAGGAGGCTTGAACGTCTGAGAAAATTTTCCTGAGCGCCATTTTACAAATTTCGTCAGTTGAGTGTGGAAGTGAAAGTTGTTAATGCTATATTCCTCACAAAAAAAAAATAAGTTCTTAAAAACTCGTGTTAACAAATTGTAATATTCAGATAATTAAAAATGTAAGTAAACGAAAGCCAAATGAGCATTCAAACATCAACGTTTGAATATCTTTGCCGATTGAATAATCGAGGTCACTCGGAAGTGTTATGTTTTTTCGCCAATCTATTGCTATTTAATTGATAGGTTTTCTTTTCTAATATCAAATAAACATGCTGTTTAACTTCTGTTCGAATACCACACCCATTTTTTGCGAATCGTTATCCTGAGACGCAATTTTTTCTTCAGATTTTTTTTTTGCGTGCCGACTCCGTCATCAGTCCGCCATCTTTGATGTCGCATCTCATTTTCTATGCAAAATGTTTGCTTCTTTTTTTTGCGTAGGATTTTATATTTATTTATAGTTTCCCGGTTGCAAAATGTATTTTCATTATCATTTTTTTTGCTACAGAAGTAAAAAGATAAAAAAAAAATGCCACGTTATCGTGAATGGGACTTAGCATGCAAGGTATATGTCGGTAATTTGGGCTCGTCGGCTTCAAAGTACGAAATTGAAAATGCCTTCAGTAAGTATGGACCACTAAGGAATGTGTGGGTAGCTAGAAACCCCCCAGGATTTGCTTTTGTGGAATTCGAAGACAGACGCGATGCTGAGGACGCAACAAGGGGCTTGGATGGAACGTAAGTTGTCAATGTACCTAGGCTTGGACACAGCTCTTATTCAACCGGTCTTTTGTTTGTTTGTTTTAGGCGTTGCTGTGGAACAAGAATTCGCGTAGAAATGTCATCCGGCCGGTCCAGACGAGATGACCGCCGCCGCGGTGGTGGTAGTGGTGGTGGTAGCGGCGGCGGTGGTGGTGGCGGCGGCCGTGGCGGTAGATACAGGTAAGATTTGTTTTCTATTTTCGATATAAATTATGTTGTATATGTAAAAAGTAGTTTCGTTGTTTATATCATATGCATTGGGTGAGTGGCCAACTCTGAAGCTTCTTTAAATTTAACGCTATTATTTCTGTCCGTAACCACGATTCTGTACAATTTAACATTTATTTGCTATGACAGTGTGAGGTATTTTGCTCACGGATAAAAGGTAATATTTGACACACGCCTCTGATGGAACAAGTTCTCAAGAGTTGTCAAATCTTAAAATTAAATGTGACGCGCAGGATTACTAAATTTGTCACAACTTGCAAATTATTTTGAAAGCATTTTGTATGCATATTATTAATCATTTTAAGATTATGAACGTTAAAAAATAACAAAGCTCTAGCATTTAAAGAACCTAACAAATTACGAAATGTTGTGGTAAGTATATTTAGAAAATTTAAATTCATTAGTTTGTTTTTATGCGTGCTTTTGTCAGAAATCGGAGAGAGAAAGTATGAAGTCAATATTGACATAATAATGGAAATATAAGTCACGCGAAACAAACAAATTTTCAAGGCCTTTGTTGCTCACAATATTTTTGGTTGATAGTTTTATTTTCCATTTTTGGATAAGGTGCAATTTTCGTGGAGAATTGTGTTGTTCACATACATAAACAGTTTAGCTAACATGCAATTTTTAATTCACATTTATCATACGATTTTTTTTTATTAACGTGGTTACTTTTGCATGCGTAATTGTCCTTACAACTATATTTTAAACCGAACCTGCCCTCTTAAGCCATTTAACATTTTTGGAGAAATCGCATGTCGGCTACCATACCACAGGGTATGAAAACACTTTGTAATCTGCTCTTATTTAAACCAACGTACGAAATTGCATCTACAATCGTTTCCTTTTGCTTGTATCGTCTTTTTTTTTAAGTTCAAGTTGGCCAATCTAGTATAGACTTGTTACATAATGTACTTTATGCGGTTCAGACCCGGGTCTCGTGCGCATTGCGTCCAAACGAAGTCGCCAGTCATCCCCTACCTTGGTACACCCCAGATGTACATATTTTTTTGCTTCGCTAGTCCGAAGTCCGCTAGTCAGACAAGACTAAATATCCGGCACTAGTATTTTTTTCTTAATTTAAGTAACATTAGGTATTCTGTTGATTAGTTTTCTAAATTACTGTCGGACTATCTAGCAAGCAGTTTCATTCAGATGGCTGTTGCGGGTGGCTTGGTAGTTATCTATCATGAAGATCGATTCTTTGACAGCTTATTGTGCATGATAGGCTTACCCTACTGGAACCAAAGTCCAAGCGGCTACAAAAAAGCAGTTATCATGCTTCTGTGGTGCACATGTTCACCGTTGGTGCTAACTTAAGTTTTCAAAAAGTAGGAACTAATGACGCCACCACTCTAAGACCCGACTGCATGCGAAACCATAAATCCAACAGTTGACATAGCCTCCTAGACATACGTACGTATGTACATGAATGAACTTTGCGACCAAAGCGACATTATTTTCGTCTCATTTCAAGGCCCCCCACATAGAAGTAATATCCAAGCAAGCAAAGCGATTGTAAGCAAATATTCCGAGGTGTTTATGTGGTATCCTCCTCAAAGAAATGCTGTTGATGTTCCGTTGTTGAGCTCTGTGTCAAGTTGAGATTTTTAAGGTTTTCTCTATGACCACCACCACAGTTTTTAAGACTGAAGATTTTCTCAGAAGGTCCATTTCCACGTTTGCATGCCTCTCGCTACAAAAAAAAAAAAGAGAAAGCTTACTTTTTAAAGAAAAAACACATTTTTTTCTAGCTCAGAACTAATTTGGCACAATCGAGGAGGGATCAGGGTATTGAAATTCCAGCCTCGTGTCCATTAGTCCAACGCGCTAACCTCTGAGCCACAGTACTATCGAATTCTCTAGACATACCTGCCGCTTCCATGAGTGGCTGCGATGTGTTCTTGAAGTTTTTTTTTTTTTTTTCCCCTACAAAGAGTAGATTTATATGATCGTTAATACAATTTCTGAGATCTGAGAAAACCGTTGTTTGATTTATGTACACTGTCATGTTTGTGTAAATTTTTGATCTAGGAAGTAGTTTTTTTTTACGTTTTCTTGTATGCCGTGTTCATTAATGTGGTTTGCACTTTATAATATCTCAAATCAGTTTTTTGCCAGGTAAATATTTAGAATGTTGTCTTACATACTATAGAATACTAAACTCGATGTTGTGTGGAGGAATTGGCAATGTGAGATTGTAATTTGATCTTTACGTAACTTAACAGCTTTCATTGGTGCGTTTAAAAGGGTGTAATCAAATAAAGATCAAATTATTATTTATCGGAGTTGGCCACTTTCATTTTAAAATAGAGCGCTCGACTACCTCTATGTAATGAAGTATTAATCTGTAATTTTGTTTCTTTTTTTTTTTTAATTATTTTTATACTGGTTTTTATCTATGTTTTAATGGCAAGCAAATATTAAAAGCAGTAAATTTCGTGTGTGTATAATATAGATTTAAAAAAAAAAAACATTCTTGACTTTTTTGTTTATTTTTTTTTTTTTTTAAATGAGTAAAAATGACTTTTTGTGTTGATAAGTAAATTAAAACGCCGCATCTGGTAATCATTTTCAGGGCAAAGTCTACTAGTTCTACTACTACTACTTCCTCCTCCTACTACAACATCTTCACGAATAACTGCTCCTACTCCAACAGCAACTCCAACTACTACAATCACAACAATGATACAACTACTGCCATCACCAAAGTCATCAATTCTTCTGCTAGTTTCAGCACCAAGCTGTGTCTACTCTTAAGCTGTGGAGCTACTTTTGCGAGGGTGGCATCACCCTCGTCGTCACCACATCCCATTGAGCGGTTGTTTCCTCCATGAACAGGGCGCTGTTGTTAAGACGGCGGCGCGCATTTTCTTAAATTTACGACAACAAGGTCAAAAAAAAAAATCCCTTTGTGTTCAAAGGGAGGGAATAACGCTTTGAGTTCCACGGCATTTGTGCATCAAAGGCGACACAACTTAAAAACATGATATTCACCTCAATTCCACAATTCCCGTGATCCCCACAGATTCCCACCACAGCCACCACCGACAACAGGTGATAGATTACAGCCATCTGATAACGGTTACAGGTCGTAATTAGTACAAACAAAAGACAGATTCTGCCGGGCGCACAGTGGTGTCAGCATATCTACTTTCCTTCATTATGTAATGAACGACGACAACTGCTGCAGCTCAGGTCATCAGCGACTGCGTACGTTACGTGTGTCGCCGCCTTCTGCTGTGGACTGCACCTACAGAAATGTCACCAATTGTCAGCCATCAATCACCACAGTCACCATGAAAATCTCTGCAGCACAAGTCGTCCATGTCATTTGTTTTGTATTGATTTGTTTTGTTTTGCAAACGAGACCAGCAGGCAGCCAGGGCTGTGAACCCAAGCTGTCCTTGACAGATCTAGTTCATCTACCATCACATAAGAACGCATTTATCAACCAACCAACCTCCACAATCACCACCACCACCACTACTACTACCACTACTACTACTACTACTACTACTACTGACCATTAATTGACTTAATTTGGGGGAAGTTCATCGTTGTCGTCGGCGTTGAGCAAGACTCAAGAATACTCAAGAAGCACCGTCTCGCGTTCGTTTCAACACAGATCGCAATCAAGCAAAAAAAAATATTCCTCTCATCTTTGCTTCACATCTGCACGCATTCAACCACACCCTGATGCGCGATTAACACCAAAAACCGCCACCACCACAACCACCACCAAAATCCTTTGACGCGTGACGCTTCTTGAATCGAACCAAAAAATAAAACAGCCGTAGAGACATCGTCGCCTTCTAAAAAAAAAAAAAAAAAAAAAATCATCTCCTTCCGCTAATATACTATAGCTAGCTACTATCCATCACCTCCAAGTTATGCTCAAAACCGCTACAACCGTTGTTCAACACACAGTCATCGATCGTTCAGCCGCGTCCTCAACTCAACTCGAACCGAAAAATAAGTCAACTCATCGTCGTCAGTTCAGTTTCTGCAAAGAACAAAGTAAAAAGAAACCACACACCTGCATCATTTTAGTGGTTTGTTGTTTATTTTTTATACTATATCATTTTGTTTCTTGATATTAGATAAAAAATATTTTTTAAATTTATCTTTATCTGTAATCTAAATCACATTATCGTTATTTATTATAAGGATGAGAGAGCAGAAGTAGTTTATTTATTTTTCCACATATCTCTGTGTGTACTATGTTAATAATGCTTATTGTTGTTCTGCCGTCATAATAATATTTGTTTCTAAATAAATTTACAGGTCCCGTTCTCCACGGCGCTCGCGAAGTCGTTCCAGGAGTTTTTCACGCGACAGACGAAGCCGATCCGATTCTCGTGATCGTCGCTAAAAAAAAAACAAAAAAAAAACATATTTAACCCAAAAGATTGTATAACACACACACTCTTGTTCTTTATATATCATTTTAATTTAATATAAGCCAACCATACCACAACCCCTGATGTATACAGAAACAAACAATACAAAATACCAAGCAGTCTAACTTTACAGTTAATTGAGAAGAACGCGTTCCCACAGTGTTTTGGAGTCTTGTACAAAATATAAAAAAATTAGAAAAAATACATTTTTTCTTATAAAAAAAAATCTAAACTTTAAAATCTTTCATTAATTTTAGGATTTTTCAGTTCGGCAGTAATTTGTGAATGCATTATATTCTCTCTTGTAATAATGTATAAGTAATTCTTAAGGAAAAAATAAAAATCACTAATGTAATACTCCAAGGAATTCCAGATTGTTATGTTGTTTATTTTCAAACAGAACTGCGTTCAAACTGCACATTCATGTGAAAAAAATGTAAAAATTTGGTTGATCGATGGGGAGCAACTTACTCTTATTATTTACTTTTGTTCGGCGAGGTTATGATCAGGATTATAGGGATCATAACCCTCCCACTTTACTGCACCCCTACTGATCCGCCTGTGGGGTTCGCCGATTGTCTTTGCTCCGTCATACACGTCAATGATCATCTGTACTTAGTTTTCTGGAACTCTATGTCTTAGCGCCGCCCATATCAGATCTCTTGGTTGTCTGTCGAATGCTTTTTCAAATTCAACGAACTCTAGATGCAAATCCTTTAAGGAATCACGATGTTTTTCTATTACTATCCTTATAGTTAGGATTGCATCCGTGGTTGATTTAATCGCGACAAACCCGCACTGGTCATCAGATAGCCGTATTATTTTCCGCAATCGGCTGTCTAATACCTGCTCAACGATCTTCATGGTGTGTTACATCAGCTTTCTCATTCAATTTATCGAAAATTTTGTTTTTATTTGCTTTGAAAAAACTAAAACAAGTTTAAAAGTTTAATAAATCAAAAATGAATAAAGCCATGAAAACGAAAGAGCTGGAAAGGCAGACATATACAATTGGTAACGCTGCAAAAGCTTGTGCGAAATACTAATTTTGAAGAGGATAAAACTAAATGGCACATCCTTGCCGTATTGTATTCCTCATTTTCTGTGGGCTTTATTTTGTAATCGGAGCTTACAATAGCTAGTCTGAAAAAAAACAAGAAATCAATCGCCGTGCTAAAATGCGAAAGCAAACCGAATAGGGAAAACTTAAAGTCGAATACATACAACTATCTGGAGCAAAGAATAGCATCTGAATTGGGATATAAGCCATTGTTGATAATGTAACAGCATCTTATTCATGACCATAATTCCGAAGTTTTTAAGTCCAAGGCATTAGGCAGCTCACATGAATGTGTAAATGACACTTTCCACGTGATTATGAAATAACCGAATAATAATTAGAAGGAACCTGGTAACTAGGAATTTAGATTACACTAAAGCGTTAAGATGTACCAACCTAAAATCTAAGGGAAAGTTGTGTATAAACTATATCTTAATAGAAGTGCTGATCACAGTGTCATTGCACTCCTATCCATCCTCCTATATAACTCTGAAAACAATCTCTAGACACCCAACATGAAGCTTTTTCGACAAAGCTGGCTAGAATGAGAGGAAAGCTACAAGATTGCAAGATGTTTGAGACCTAGCAATACACTGATTTTCGTATGCATACCGCAACCACGATAAGTGACATTCTTTTGTTATCACTAATTTGACTTAATCTTAGCGGACAGAACGCAAAAAACGAAATAATTCATCGCAGGACATGTACTATGTATAAATGCTGTCGTCCAGTGCATATACGGCACATAAAACACCCTGTATTTTATGTTTATGGAACTGTTTTTCCGAGTAGTGTCACAAATGCTCAACGCTGTTAAGACGCGTTGACAGGTTTTTTTCGAAATGCTTGTCAATGCGTTCATCGTGTCCGAACGTTGACACGGCAGGATTTTCTGCTGCGTCCAGGTAGCCTGCGTTGAACACTTTTCGTCGTGGTGATTTTGTTATTCACTGCGTTAATGCTCTTGTTGGTCTTTCATTGGTGTAAATTAAAGTCAAATAAAATTGTGCACACTGACAAAGCCACCAACGCTAAAAATAACGATTTTTGCTCTTATCAACGCGTCCTCAGCTGAAGTATTTGGATGCAGTCAAGACGTTTGATGACCAACGTTTACGTTATCGTCAACGTTTCATGCTTTACACGTTGACCATTAAGGAATTAACGATTTTTTATTTTTTTTACGATTTTTACGAGCTGAAACTAATAGTAATTATATAGTTACTGGGCTAAGAAGGCAAACAACTGAAGAGTTTTCATGCAAGACTATCAACCTCGTCCTTCCTTACTTTGCAGAAGTTTGAACTTCATAGATGTCAAATGAGTCTTTACGAGTGAAATGTTTCTCGAGTGATCTACGGTGTTCTCTCAATCGATGGATTTAAAAAAAAAACAAGAGAAATAAATTAAAAACAAATATTTATTTATGATTACGAAAACTTTTACTGCAGCAATTAAAAATTAAATGTTTTGCGCCGATGGCCCTTCTTCATTCATTGGGACATCATCAGCAGCGGAGTAGAGACCAAGAGCTGATCTTTCCGGTTGGCCTGGTATCACTCTATCATTAGTATCATCATCTTCATCATCATGGCTATCAGAGTCATCACTTTCATCATTAGCTGTTGGAATTAATTCGTTACAGGCGTTCTTCTCTCTGATATCATATGCTTACCATCTTCATCGTCTGTCTCTGGTCCAGGCATGGTCAGGACCTTTCCCAAAGGGTGAATATCAGCAGCAGCATTTGAAATTGAGTTTATCTGCACAAATGATTTATTTAATAAGGAACAAAATTGCAAACTGGAGTCTTATAAAACTACCCAATTGTTTTGGTCCCGTTCGTATTGGAGAATTTCAGCCTCTTCATTTACAGGCGTATCTACCTCAAACCAAATGTGATTCGCAATTGGTGGACGTAGTGATGGAAAAAATGGAATCATTTTATTTTAGTTTATTGTGATTTCATAAAATTTACTCCAAATTTTCCAAACAAAATTTTGGTGGAATCAACAAATTTTCTTTGACGTTTCATGTAGTTCACAGAACTTATATTGCTTGCAGCGCCACATATTTATATTGGGTATGTTCAAGAAGCACTACGGTCGGTAATGTAGAAACAAATTTAATTAAACTGGTTGTTTGCAGTGGCTGAATCAATCCCGACTGACCTATGTAGTTCCCAAATTTAAGCTTCCATCAACCAAAAAGAGTTTTGCAAAAGGAAAAGAGTCTCTTACACTTAACAATATAAACCTTTCACCTTAAAGGAAGAGTAATCCAAGCCGAGATCGATAATCTTGAAATCTGGGCGCTTACAATCAGAAGCTGGTTAATAATACTCTCTTTAGTCCTTAAAGGCATTGGCTACATCGATTGTCTCCTGAAAGTAGCTGTTGGACCTGGAGAGGGAGACTTTACCTTCTAATTGGACAATCTATACATAAAAAATAACTCTTGCTTGTTTCAAAATGTTCTGCTCAACTTGTTGTTGCAAAAGAAGGACTTCAGCATGTTATTGGAAGACGTGCCTCCCAATACTGTTTCAGGCGAAATATTCTTCTAAGGAATGACTAGAAAAGTATTAGAAGCTTACACCGGAACTCAACCAAGTGGTTCATTAACAGTTTCAAGTTGGAACAGGATGAATCCACAGATGTTAACATTGCTGTGAGTCTTGGTTTACATTTGCTGATATGCCAGGCCATAGATCAACCATCAACCTGTGCGGGGGGCATGTCCTCTTCTCTAGCCCATACATCTTTTTGGATTGTTAAGAAGCTCAGATCAGCACAATGAAATCCAAGCTAATTCAAATGGGTTGGCACAATATGTAGGACCTAAGCAAGACTGTATTGTCGGGACCGTATAATGGGGACTACTACTAATAATAATAAATACTAACCTATCCATATGTCCAACAACCAAATGTTGGAAAAATGTATTCGCATCTTTTACTTTAGGTGGCGCTACAGTGCTAGATGCTTTCATTTGCGCACTTTAAGTTGGTTAAGATCCCCCTCTATTGTGGTCTCGTAAAGAGTCACCTCTTGTTCGTGATGGGTTGGGTTATAGGGAGATTGGCAAGAGTTAGTCTTCGTTTGATTTCTGATGAGATGTTGTTTTCAGAATTAATAGCAAAACTAAGGTAGACAAAGTCCCTTACTAGCTCGAAGTTATAACTGTCAGCTGTTGATAGATACAACTTTGACACCAGCAATAAAGAGTAACTCTTACCAACCGTTGTTCCTTTGGGCTAAGAATGCAATTGAGCAGCAAAGATCACTATCGAACAACTAAAGGGACCCTTTCTAAGACCTGCTATACGGCGAAGGGGTATGGACTTCGACTAGGCAGAAAAGTGAAGTTTTAACGACTGAGGTGCCTAGGTTATGTTAGAGCGTATGGCCACCAATGCTCCGGCCCGGAAAATCTTTGAATTCACTCCCAAGGGACGGCGCGTTAGAGGAAGACCGCGATTCAGGTGGCGTACGCAAGTGGAAGGGGAACTTGGAGTGCGACACTGGAGACAGCTAGCTAAAAATCGAGGTGGCTGAACAAGCTTGTTGGTATATATTCTGGCTCAAGGTCAACATAGTCGCCCTCTTAAAAAAATTCGATAAGTTCGTGTTAGAGGCCAACGAATTGAGTCAATACTTCTAATTTACTAATTTGTTTTTATATATGTACTCGTGCTTGCTATATATCGTATTATTAAAATGTTTGATTCTGTTTAGTCATCTCAATAGATTTGTATGGTCCAAAAGCTGGGTAGCCTTAGGGTTCATGTGGTAGTTAAGTCGATCCTCATGCTTTTTAGTGAATCTATGTATTTCATTCTGTACGCATTTCACGTCCAGATCCCTGTGAAGATCGTCGTTCCGTATGTAAAAACGTGCGTTTACAATATTTCTCAGCACCTTGTTTTGAAACAGTGTAGTAAAACCGTATGTAGCAATAGTGTTGTATTCTAAAGTCGGAATATCGACATTATAGTATTGGCCCAAGAACGCTCCCTTAGGGTACGTCCACTTTGAATAAGTGTTTTTCTCTTTTATGCGGAGGTATTTGTCCGAACGATCTTAGAATTGCAGGCTGTTCGTTGGGTAGTATCTTTATTAATTGGTTTACTAATCCCTCATGCTAATCTTTTCCAAATGCTATTGTTACATTTAGAAAGACCGTTCCTTAGCTGTCAGCAGTGTTTCCTTACACCAGTCTTTCAAAAACGTTGGACATTATTGTCAGCAAAGATATTGGCCTATAGGATGATGCTTCGTGAGGTGATTTTCCCGGTTTGCCTATCATGATAACTTCATAACTTCAACTGCGATGATCCATTTAAACTTCGAAATTGGTTTTTTTTATGAGCTGTTTAAGAATTATCAATTCAAATCCTGGTGCTTTTTTTACATTTAAAGATTTTATTTCCTTCATCACGTTGTGGTGCAAATTTTTTCATTTCATTCTGGTAGTTCTTCGCTAAGCAAATCATCATGCTCCCTTAGGTTTGGTTGGAAAACTTCTTCCAGATTCTCTGCAAATCTTTCAGCTTTTTGTCTGATACTTTAAGCCCACTCTCCACCCTCTTCACTTTCTCTCGATTGAAAGAATGTGAATGATTGGTCTCTTTAATTTCGTAGTGGCTTTCCAGAGCGAGTACTCTGTACTTTTATTATTGCATGCAACAAAAAAAAGGGAAATACGACGAGCACCCGCAATTATTCACATGCACATGCCTCTCAATTTCTAATTAATCAAAATTTCACAATAATTCCTTGATAAATTCTCTATCCGACTTGCAAAGACCTCAAAATCAATTGTCCTGCTTTCTTTAAAAAACAAAATTCAAATTCATTTTCAATTCTGTTTATTTCTTTTTTCATTTTCCTTTTCAAAGAATTTTTACAAAAATAATACAAACAATTAAAAAATAATTTTACATTACAAGACCTTTGTTGTTGTTTTTTTTTTGTTCTTTTAAATATACATCTTAAATCGAAATTATTTTGTTTTGTTTTTTTTTTTTACGTAAACTATAAGGAAACGAATATTCTAATAACCATTGTAGTTAATATTTAGGTCTATTAACATTAAATGTATTTTATAAATTAATAATTATGAGCTTATTGAATTTTAACATCGGTAAGCCCCACATAATTCCGAATTGCATTCATAATCCATTTTTTGTATAATATATATTAATTATTTAGAACAGACTCTTAAATTTGTTACTTTCTTATTCTCTTAAAATCTAGGCTAATGCTTTTTTTTATTTATATATATTTTGGTTTTGGGGGGATACTCTTAAGATATAAATTTAGGATCATTTACTTCGCGTGACATTGTGGCAAAAAAGGGAAAAATAATAGAAATTTTGTGTTCAGAGATGTTTCTTTCTTTTGGCAACAATTGCGGAATAGTTAGGTGTTTGAAATTTATTTAATTTTTTTTGGCATATCTGTAATCTTTATTGTTTTCTCGGTCTGAAAAGGGGGGGGGGGGGGAATGTGTTCTAAGAAAAAAGTCAATTTATTATTCAAATCGTAATATAAATAACTTTTTTTCAGTTTTTGTTCTGCTAACACGGACGGTGTGTTTTTTTCATAAATTATTATTATTATTATTCTCTTTTTTGTATTATTTACATATAATAACTACTTTAAAAATTAAACAACTTAATAAGTTAATATATTTAATATACATTATTATATACCAACTACAGTACAAAAAAAAAAGAAAAACATTTGCTCACGTTGTTAAACAAAATTTAAATTTGTTTAACGAGCTTATTAGGTCTTTCTGGTTTGACTAGGGTTTGAATACAAAAAAGAAGGTTTTAAATAAATGCTTGCATATAACATTTCTTTTTCTTTCCTTCTTTTTTTTTGTGTTTTTGTTCATTTCTTATTTTTTTTTTTTTTTTACTGAAAATGGCATGACTAGGGAAAGTCTTTCAATTAAATTCATGTCTAAAATTTTAAGATATAAGTTAAAAATTTGAGTTTTCATGTAATATAGTAACAATAACGGTTATATTTGGATTCCTCACAGTCAAGAGAAAAGAAAAAAGTAAAAGATATTTAAATGTTTCTTAGAAAAAACTACACATGTTGTATAAAAAATTAGTTAACTATCGATCGGTTGTTGTTTTTTTCTTTTGGTTTTATTGTAAATTTGTTGTTTTTTGTTTTTAAATGACTACAAGAAAAACACTGTAATGGAATGGAGTTGAAGATGTAACTATAACGTAAAATTTGATTTTAATTTAATTGCTATGGTTTATTTTGTATACTAGTGGTTTACCGAATGCCATATGTTATTGATGACGATTGAGGCGATTATTTATATTTATGAACTTTTTTGTACATCGATATTGCTTATATATCAAATTTGCTATTCTAAATCACGTCAATTTTATTTAGATTTAATCATGATAGATTTTTGTAGATTTTAATAGTTAAACTCTTTTATACGACATATATTCGACTTTGATTTGTATTCTGTACAAGATAGGACACACTTATTGAAGATACATAGATTTTTATTTAACAAGATGGCAAGAATGACACTTATAATAACGCCTCAATCTATTTTGGACACATGTATTTTCTAGATCGTAAGTGAATGAAATTTTTTTCTTTTTTTCTTTCCATTAAATGAGTTTCATTGGCTGGAATAGATTTGTTTGATGAATTTTGCTGAGATACTACAGCTGCAAATATTGGGCTAATCATACAATTCTCAGGATCTATGTACGTAGTCTTACCAAAATGTGAAAGAAATTGTCAAGTGAATAAGGCCCTCACGAAAATATGTAGGGATGAAGAGGGAAATTTTGTATTAAACACAATCAATGCTGGAAAACTGTTCCTACAGACTGTATACCGGCGACGAAGACAAACTCTCCGCTGTCAGCCAGAATGAACCCTTCAGATAATAGTGAAAATATTCGTCCACCCGACCAAAACTAAGTGAGGATAGCAATACTCCGCGGTAAAATCCAGTAAGGCAGCCGGATCCTTTGGGTTACAAACACAAATATTTAGCGCAATAGACCGCATTTGGTTCTCGTTGTGTGTGTTCTATTTCTTCGTTGTGCGTGTTCTATGGAAAAAAGTTAAAAGCCATCTCCGAAAAGCTATGTATCTTTTGTTTAAAAATTGAGAAGCCTTGCTATGCCAGTTAATACTCTCGGACATTTGTCAGAAATTTGGGACAGGTGGGACCGTAAAAAAAAACATTTTGGTGTTTTCGAGCATCGAACCTCTCGCTCAGTAGTCCAACACACTAACGACTGAGCCATGGTGCCCACAGTTACAGTAGATGATCTACTGGGTTGTTAGTAGATATATTCATGATAATGGAAGAGGACTTTGTAAAGAGCATACATAGACTTATGAGTGTCTGCTGAATAGATTCACAACATAGTTTGCCCGATCCACAGAAAAGAGTTTCGGTTTCGCCAGCATCGTGCACAACTTTTTTCTTGCTATATTATGTGAGCGTCTGAATCGTTTCGTTAACTAATTCATCGATTCCTGTCCTTGTCAGGAAAGTCCACAATTGTCCACACATTCACACTTTGATAAATCCTGGGATAAACCCAAAATGTTAACATCGACACTCACCTCATTCCTATCATGTATAAGTCAGACTAGATATGTCTAGTTCTTGTTTTGCTCCATCAAGGTCGGTATCGATATCACCGAGAGCATTGATATGATAAAGGAAAAGCGAAAAGCATCGGTAAGCAGCATAATTGGAAAAAAGGGGGAACGTTCCTTCAGCCATAGAGAATGAGAATGAGCAAAAATAAATGGATAAGGACACTGAAAGTCCGGCTCAATCCTCTCATTTATAATAGTAGCGACTAAAGGCAAGTGGTCATGATCATGTCTGACATGATTAAATACTCGATGATGAGACAATTTTTGTTCTTAAGGCGTAGCGGCAAAGTCGTCTAATCGTTACGATGGAATACGTCGTGAGAAAAATTGTTTCCGTTTACCTTCCATGCGACTGTATCAGTCTTCTCTCATCGAAGCAGATTATGCTGTAATGCTGATTTCCCGCACATCCAGTAGGGTAGCAGTGAATTCAAATCTAGAGGTAAGAAATTGCTTGACTTGATACTATCCTCTGGCATAAATATCTGGCAGCCTCTCTTCTAAATCAACACGTACTTCAAATTTCAGAAAGGGATTGGCACTGTTCCCTGAAGAGGCTTTTTTCGAGGATAGATACAGTCATAGATAGATACATACATACAGAGGCCTTTGTTTTTTCTCGTTTCGAAGACCCTCATCGACTAGTCTTGGGACATCTTTGCTTAAATTAATTTTCAGTTGCGGTCTGCAATGTAATAGTCAGTTATCAAATATTCGTTGATTGACAGTTTATTAATCATTTTATTTCCGGATCTCGAAATGAGTAAACGTTGTATTTTAAGCTGCGAAGTTTTAACTCTTCTCGAAGAGTGTACACTACTATGGATGATACGAGCCAGCAATACATGTCATGAGACTGATGGTATTATGCCAACCAAAACCTTTTGCCTGAAGCCAAATCATCTCTTCCGTGAAGGCATACAAGTAACTCGGCACGTAAAAATTGTATTAGAACTTAAGTAATTCAGCATTAAGTCTTCCGTGATCGAGTACGTTAACCTATCAACTCCACTTGATCAGTCAACAGCTTTAAATTTCAGCTGACTTACCGCGGGGAAGCCTGCTTCTGTATCTATTATAGACCCGTGACATATTGCAAGAACCAAACCAAATCTGTTCATGTAAAGTTTACTTAAAAAAAAAATAAATATTGCCTTTCCTTTTCCATCTTAACTAAGTCCTTATTCCTTTCGCAAGCAAGGCTTAATACTTAAAACTGAGCCTCGACTCAAACTAAAAAGGAAATCGGACGCGCCTGCGGTCCTCATAGTGTCTATTTTCCAAGAGTGCTCTCTTTGAAAAACCACCACAAATATGTTGTATGGAAAACTAACAAAAAAAAACTTGTCCTTCTCCTTTCTAACTGTCCTAATTTTTCGAAAGTTTCTACATTGACCTCTTTGATATTCCTATAACAAATAATTTATTCTGTTTTTCATTACAATTGACATCTATCTGACGTTTCTCTTCGTAAAATATTCACTTTACATGGAAAAAAATGTTGTCTGAATGATCGCATGCCGTAACTCCAATCCGTACGTACTCGCATCACGTAATTTTAGTTCATACAAATGCTCATCTGCTCATAGAAAAGACGATTTGACTTCAGATACACATCCAATCGTAGGTCACAAAGAATAAAAAACACATTTTTCCAGTAACGTTAAATTACTATTTTCTGACGCAGCGATAAGTCTTGCAAAAGCTAGGTTAGGTTTGTGGGTGAATCTAGAGGGTAAAGTCATTTGCAAAGCTAATAAAACATTATTTCATGTCGTGAAGAACATGTATGTAGATATGTATGTACATATATTCACAGTTACAATGGGAGTTTACAACTGTTATTATCTTTTTAGTAGAGGCCTTAAAAACCTTTCCATTTGACCCCAGAGAGAAGTAAAAAGAACAACGGAATGCTTATATGAGTCTTACCTCTAAGTGGTAAAAGATTGATCTCATCGTATCACTTACAGCGATGGGAGCCTGAAAATACCATCCACATTTTTCAAAGACTCCAGGGACTACTAAAAAGATGAGGTTACATGCTACATGAGATTGGCACTTACGAACAAATAAAATATAACACGATTTATACGAGGGTCTTAGAGGTTATTATAACAGTTCCGAAGGAACTCATGGCTTACGTGTGTAAACTCAACCTAGTCGAAAGACATTTGCCCAAAATATTTTGGAAAGTACTCCACAAAACATCATCGAACAGACCTAAAACCGCGTTCACTCAAGAAAATAGTCACTAAGGTGGTTTTGTTTGTTGGCCGAATTCAGGGCAGCATTCGGTACATTTATGGCCGAATTCATTATTTTGTTACACATTTGCACTAATTAATTTTTAATCCTTATATCTAGGAAATAATATTGTGTTTGTTTTTTTTTCTTTCATTATTTTTTGTTGTTTTTAGTTTCTTTCAATTTCACATCGGGAAATTTCCTAATGAAATTCACTTAAAATTAAAGTCATTTGGGTTTTTGTTTGCATTTCCTATATTATGCCCACTTCCGTTCAGAATAGTTTTTTTTTTTTTTTGGTTTTTATTTTTTTTTTATGTTGGTTTTTAAATATTAAAAAATAGAAAAAGAAGAAGTAGGTACAATTACAATGAAGATTTACTTAATGCTTTCGCTTAAAGATAGCTCCTAGTTGCATGGCAAATCGGGCGAATGAAGAGAATAACTGAACGAACATTAATTTTTGGTATTTTTTTCTTTTTTGGTTTTTTTTACAATTTGAACTAATAATCTAGATATCACGATAACTCCTGTGAGAATTGTGTCTCCAGGGTGGGCCTCCTTGCTGTATTTCTGGGCTGGTTCCGCAACGGAGGTCCCGGGCTGCCGTAACCGGCGGCATACAGTTGCGGACAAGAGTCTTTAATTAATTCCTGGGTTTCGCGCAGCTGTCTCTGCACCTGAGGCGCTAGACGTTGAACACTAATCGCAGGTGGAAATCTGTATTCGGGGGGTGCTTGAGGTACCTTAAAAAAGCGGTTAGTTTTAGATTTATTCAAGTGTGAGATTTTAATTTAAGCTCACCTGCATAGGATGATGTACTTCTCCAAAGTAAGTTGGCTGCGTGGGCTGAGGTTGTCCGTAGTAGGCCATATGCATGTGAGTAGGTAAAACGCCAACGGGACTTGGTCCTACGGATACTTGAGGTGGTCGCGGTGGCCGGCCGGTACTCATAGCTGCTTGCTGCGGCGACGGTGGTATAGCGTATGCCTGCTGAAGCGCATTCTGATTCAATTGCATCATAGCCCGAGGATCTACACGTTTAGGACTGATATTGGCTTTAGCCAGCATCTGTGATTGAGACGGCGCAGTACCACCAATAACAATTCCTCCGATTCCAATTATTTGGTTTATTTGCTGGTTAGGTGGCATTCCGGGTGGTTGCTGCTGTTGTTGTTGCAGTTGTTGTTGCAGTTGTTGTTGGGCTACTACAGATGGTTGTGGTCCTACCATTACCATTCCTTGTTGCGGTGTACTCGTACTATGAGGTAGAAGATCAGCGCTTAATGGCTGTTGTGGTATGGAATTCTGGACTATTGTCCTCACTAGTGGCGGTGGTTGTCTAATTGGCACTTGCCTTACAGGTGTAGTTTGAAGCGAACGGCTCGCTGATGAACACATCGATGCAGTCAAACTGGCCGATTCCCAATGCTGAACTAAAGCATTGAGGCGTGCCTCTTCCAGTGCGATTTCAGTTTCACTAGCCGAATCATAGTCAGGACCCTTTAATTTATTTGGATATACAAAATGAAGACAAGTTAAGTATTCAAGGGCATCCTTTGAAAATTTACTCACCTCTTCGATTTTTTTGTCAAGCATTCGAAAAAAGTTCTGCTGACTTGAGGAAATTTCCCTTGAAAAGGGAAAACATTGTTAAAAACGTACATATCTTGGGAATGGTAAACATTTTTAAATCTCAACACTCACTGGCTTTGTAACAGAGATAAATTTTTTGCTCTCAGCAGTGAAACCGATATTTCCCCATTAGGTTGGTCAGAAGAATCTCGTCCGTCATCGCTTTGGTCTAGTAATTCTTCGGTCCTTTCGTTTCGATCTCTGTTGAGTTCGCTTTCGCCTTCCTCGACGTGTCCTTCTTCCTCGTCAGCATCTGTATCCGTATCAACTGTAAGAAAGCAAAAACAGACAAATAGAAGTTGAAAAACAGGGTGAATCAACTGGATTCTTGTTAATAATTTTAAGGCTAATCGTAGCTTTCGGTTAAAAGGGCGGGGAATCATTTGCTAATCCGAGAAAAAACCTTAGACTTTGTTTCTGAATTTCTTCTCCTTCTTCCTGGTTTGATGCTAATTTAGAAGCCTTAATTTCCGAATGAACACAGAAATAGAAGTACGAGTAAATCAGGGAAATCAAGACACAGTTTCACTATTTGTGCCTGAAGAGTGTAACACTCGAGACAAAATCAAATTAATCAAGAGATGTAATATTCCATACTGTATTGGAATATGTACTTATGTCTTATGCCTGCTCCTGTGTATGCCATAAGCTTGTAGCACTTCTTCCAAAACATGCCTAAAAGCTGCTGACAATTTCTTCCACAAAAATTTCCCCGTTGAATTGATTATGAGGTCGTTTGGTATAAGGCTTTTATAAAAAGAGTTTCTAGAGAGGCACTGATAATGGCATCAACTCTCACGAGCAATGAGGAATTCATCCTTTAGTCGTTGATTATTTCCTCAGCAACCGATCATATGCAGTGCAGAAGGAGGATTCAAAATCCATTTTGTTTTTGTTGTATTAAACTCTATTTCGACAGCGATGATGGCCTGGAACATTACTCGCAATTCTCTTTCCATCATTTATTAATGGCCTCCCGACTCATGAAGAGGACTCTCTTATGCTTAAGACACCTTCTCTCCCATACTTTTCGGCCAACTTCTCATTGTTTTCAGCTCTCTAGACCAAGTTGACTATTGTCTGACTGGGTTTGCTCGAAGTTTAACGCCGAGCTTCTTTTCGCTAATTTTTCAGCCATTTCATTCCTGGTACACTCCCATGACCAGGGACCCAACAGAGCTGTGCCTTATGTTTCAAGGACCAGACCCCATAGTTCAGTAGAAACTCTGAGAATAAGCCACCACGTCCGGCAGCCTTCCTGGTCTTAACTTTAAAAGAGCGGTTTCCACTTCATTGGAACTGATATGTACTTCAAATTTGATAAGCTGTCTGATCGATCAGGGACCTTGAATATTTTGACAATCCCAGTAGCTTTATCCTTTGAGTTGTTTATAGGTTTTGGGGCTGCCACTGTGCTATTTCACACTTTTCGACGGTATGTTTTCCATCGAGGGATGTAGGATAGACCGTCTCCAATCTGGGTAGCACTATGTGATCGATCACAACTAGGTGCCAAATTCTCACAAAAATAACATACCTTTAAATCAAATATCGTTCCAACGTATTTAGCCTCGTTTGCGAACGGAAAAAGGTCCGAATTTAAAAACACAAGCAAGCTTTTGCTTTTAAGTAAAATTTATATGGATGAATTTGGTTTCGTTAAAAGCGATCCGCACACACTATCAAAAGCTTGTGAGCCATGAAGAAATACACAGCAGCAATTTTTTTTTTCTCATCAAGAGGTTTCTCAATTACGTTAGTGATTCCATGAGCCTGGTAAATGGTTGAATGCTTGCTTCTAACCCAAACTGGTGATCAGAAATAGGATTTTGTGGCTGTAAGAGCTTGAATAATATTCTCTCAAAAATTTCTGATAAAATTGGGAAAGCGAAATGAGTAGTGGGTATGACTTTCCTGGCTTTAGTAAAATTATGACCTCCGCAACTTTCCATTGACTCGTGGCGTATTCAAATCTTAGCGCAACGCAGCGAAAAGGTGACTGATTTCTACCTGATGACTTCTCAAGCACCTTGTTCTATTTAATAAAAAAAAGATAGGTGGTTAGGTGCGTATCTATAGGGTAAAGTCACTGGACGATGCCTATAGGCAAACGCGTCAAGAATACTCACTGCCTCCTCGTGGCGGAGACGGGGCAACGGCGCTCATGTGCCTCTCCTGTCACCCCGGCTTAACGGTTGCAGTAACGGTATGAAAGCCGGCTAAAGTGAGCAACGGGGGGAGTAAATCCCACTATCAAATCCCTAATCCAAGGTGTAACAGCGTATGCTGAGGGATGCATGACTAGGAGGGTGCTTAGTCATTAGTAGGCGAACTCTGGATACCTGGCGACCTTCGGTTTTAAACCACCCTTCCTGTGGCATACCGGACTCTGTCATGTATGCCCTCCTTTCCTGGAGACTCGGGTCCCAAATTTCCAAAAATAATTTTAAAAAACAATGGGACCGCTGCATCTCTAATCGCATCATCCTCGGGTTCTGCTGTTGAGCAACTCGCTGTGTCCCGAGATGCTATAGTACTCTCGACGCAATACCAAGGAGCTCAGAAGGCGATGGCATATGGCCCCTATGTGAATGCAACAAAGATGTTAGAACCAAGGAAGTAGGATCAGTCACTTCGGATTCTTACGCGTCCACTCTTGTTGATGCCTGTAGCGTCATCTCGGAGAAATTCGTCTTCCATTGGGAAGAGAATAAGATGGGCTACAGTTCCAGCGTCAGCAGAGCGGTTTTAGTTTCGTGTCTGAATTCTTAATACTTAATAGAAAGAAAGAAGAGCAAGGACTATTTTCAGGTGCAATCTTAAAGGCATTTCTAAAATATCTACTACACAGCCTCCTCAGAGTTTATGTCACAAATTTGCCTTATACACGTCTATGAAAATAAGAAGCCTGAAGCGAGATAAAGGAGCAAATTATTTATAAGTGGAATACCTATCGAACAATCAATATTGTCAAGGTTATATTTTCATCTTCAAATTTATTTTGGTCCTTTCATTTCTCTTTTATACATACATATATGTACCGGCCAGATTGAGAACTTAGTCCTGAGTGTTCTCCTCGTTGAATGACACTTTTATTTATATTGTACAGTTTGAACAGATTTTTTTATTTATTCCGAAAATGTGAAAAATCATTGTTCCGATGGACCATTAGTCATTTAATCTACAATGATGTGACAATCATTTCGCCCACAAATCACTGTTAGTATCTATGTAATCTTTCTATGAACACAGCACACCAATACTGTGTAATCGAATTATTGATTTTCCTTATTTTTATTGTTTTCGATTTATTTTTGTGCCACACTTCTTCGAAGTCAGCATGTAAACATTACGCACCACTCTATTTTAAACAAATTTATTGGATACGCTTTAAGATTAATTCTCACACCTACTTACATCAATTTAATTCTGATTTATTTATTTGTTCTTATTTCACAGCTGGAAAGTATGGCACTTTGTTAACAATTTAAACAATAAAAATGCCTATAAAAAAATAAAATATTGTTAATTAAATTGCTTAAAAAGAATGCATCTATGAGATACGCAACCATCATATAATTTGTATTTATTCAACACCACCAATTAAGTATTTTACGCATTCTTTAATGGCTTCTTAAAAATTTGCTCACAAAACATTCATTCCACCCTCATATTGGGAAATCTAAAAATACGCTAAGTTAAAATTAGTGGTTAATTAGCGGGCGCGGATTTGTCGAAAGCTAAAGTCATTCAACAAAATAATGTGACTCTCTGGATGGGTGCGAATTGAGAAATTTCAAAACAACCTCATGGTAGTGGTATCCAATTTCCAATCATACTATTAATTGCCTTTTTAAATATAAATAAATATGTATAATGCCGCATAAAATGTATAATCTATTTTAAGTCACACAAGCCGAGAGGGAGGGCAAAGTATGTTTTTTTTAACAAAATTCTATTTTACTAGAACCATTTTAATATGGCACCAAGCAGCCAGCGTATTTATTGACCATTGGATCAAATAAATATAAAAATAAACAAAAATATAAACGAATGCTTAAGAAACTGTGCAAGGCACAGAGATCATCCAAAATCCTCAATAAATCTTTAAAAATAATCAAAACAAAGTGTAAATAAACAATGAAAGCTGCGTCCTCAATTAGTTAAGCGCGCCAGAGATCAGGTATATTTGTCAAAATGCAATATGTTCGCATACTTTTGAATAAAATACTTAAAATTTATATTCAGGCGGTTAATTTAGAACGAAAATAAAAAAAAAATCACGCACGAATTTGAACTTTTTCGCGTGGTTACAACATGAGATGTTTGAAAGATTTTGTAAAAATATTTTTTTTTAAAGATGTGCGTGCGAATAAATTTGTTTTCTTTTTATGAGCGACAACAAAGAGGAAAAACAGAGTTGTTGACAGAGAACCGGCATTTTTGGGAAAGGCTTAGCTAAGACTACGTCACTTATTATTATTGTTTATAGCAACATTTAAGCAGAAGCATTTATACGTGTAAACAATTTAGTTGCACATACATTTAGTGGAGGTGGATTGAAAAGTTCACGACCTGACCATGAAACCAAACTCGAACGTCTACAAATAACTTTTTTTTATATGTAATCTCCTTTGAGTTCAATAGACTCCTTTCATTTGATCTCTAAAGCCATTTCAACAGTTTTTAATAATGTTTCCTCAAGGTCTTCAAAAACACTCGTAAGATAAGTGCAGCTTCGACTTCATCATTCGTTGAAAATGTTTGTCCTCCCCATTGTTTGGGAATAGATGAAAGTCATTCGGAGGCGGTTCATTCGAACACTCAGCCCGTATCATACTGGTGAACCAAAACTTTTTCCTCAACATTTCTAGATAGTTCGAGGTTCGAATCCCTGAAAACACCAAATAGTTTTTTTCACGGTCCCACCTCTCCCTGGTTTTGCCGCGAGTGTGGCATGTGGCACCATCCTGTCCTGCAAACCGTGTTCACGCACTTTTCGAAATAAAAAATCTATGATCATGGCTTTGTACCACATGCCATTGGCAGTGACATTTCGATTTTTTTCATTTTCGAAGAAGTACGGCCCGATAATTCCGCCAGTCCATAAACTGCTCCAAACAGTGAATTTTTCTTAATGTATCGATAGTTGATGGGTTACACTTGGATTTTCCTTGCTTCAAATTAGAAAATTAACAATGCCACTGAGACAAAAGTGAGCCTCATCACTGAACAAAATTTCACAGTAAAAAAGTGGATCGGCAGTTCAAGTGCCCAAACAGCGAAATCACAACGCAAACGATGCAGCAATTGAATTTTGCAAGCGTGTGATTCAAGATACCTGCGCAAAAGTTGATGGACCCAGGCCAAGTTCTTGAATTAAAATCTTCCTCATCACTGGCCTAAACGGCACCGATATTTTCATCAGTGAGCACTCTGTGCATTTTTGTCGGTGGCTTGGAGTCTTAAAGAGCAAACGCGATTTTTTTCAATTGCGTTGCAAATAGCCGACTCACTTGGTCGAATATGTTGACCGTAAAATTAGCGTAGCGCTCTATAAACATTTTTTACGAAGGACTGATTTTGTAAATGTTGCTCGGGCGTAAAGACCGAATTATAATAGTAGAATAGATGCGTACGTCGACGTACGTAACTGTGCGCACACAAGAAACTTGTGTTGTACGACCATAATAGCTTGTTGCTTAGATTCGTCAAGTTTCATTCACTTTTGGTCACTTAAGAAAAGAGCGAACTATAATAGTTGAGCCTTTATGTCTTTGCATGATGATTTAAAATAAAAAAAATGATGATAAATAAAAATATGACATCAGATGTCAGATTAACTATCAGCTGCCTGAGTGTTGCCATGTTGCCCTTTCGATCACGGGACCCTATTCCTTCCGTGCGTCTGTCTGTCACTACCTTTTAGATCATAAGGATCAATAAAAGGAACGACAGCTGTAAAGCTGGAAACGATGTTCGAATCAACATGCTATCCTGTGAGTTCTTTAAAGATGCCTTACCAAAGGCATAATTTTTCAAAAGTAGCATGAGTCAATAATATTGACAATGTGGTTCAGCATTTTGTTTTGTTTTTTTTTTTTTATTTTGTTGATCAAGGCTCTTTAGATTTGAAAACGAAGCCAGTGCCCAATCTAACGAATAAATGTTTTGGCCAATCTCTTAACTTTAGGCTAAGAAGACAACTTCAAAGTAAAGCCATCTGACGTACGACAAAGGAAACTTTATAAAGCTCTCATTATCCCAACCCTGGTATACAGCTTGGTGTGCAAAAATGGAAGCAGTTAGACAAATATCGCGCTGACGAAAAGTATTTATTGGTCGAGGTTCATGTCCATCCTGAACTATAGCGCCATTAAAAATAAATAAGTTAGGTTCACGGGAGTACATACTCTTAATGAACTACTGCGGCACATCCATAGAATTTGGTGCATCACTTTCTCTCACATTTATAATCAGGCACACATAAACGCTGAGCAGCATCGTCCACGACCACCTACCCAATGCGAATACAAACACTTGCCCGACATTATTTCCACCACGACTAGCAACCAACAAATCCTTGCGAACAAGAGAAATAAAAGTGATGCCGATGGTCACCACTGATAAGCTCCTTGATGCCAATAGAGACAAGAATGCGCAGGGATTAGACAGCAATATAATGTAAGTCCTTGAATTAGCAATAAGGATAATATTGGAGCTGCTCTGAACACAAAGCATGCTTTTTGGAAGCAGTAAAAAAAACAAAGGCTTGTGCTACTATTCAAAGGCAAATAAGTTAAGATTTATCGTCTTAACGCCAGCTTCACATCCTTCAACGCTACCCATTTGAAACAGGTACGGAAAGTACATCACTTCAAAATTGCATTCGTAGGTAGATAGGTTGCACGTAGGTGTTTAAGTCGTATCTAACATCTTTTTAATCGTTGGCATGAGTCGGGACTTCTTACATCAACGAGGATTGGCTCGCAATTCCATTTGGTTAAAAGGTACAGAAGGGACGATCCAAGGACGATATTAAAACGTCCACTAGCAACTGTTCAAGCTTTTCGAACATCATTGTTGTCAATTGAAATTCCCTTGTACTCCTTCTACAGCAACCACTTTCTTCACTAAAGCCAAAAATTACCAACTTATTTGCTGTTGTATCTTCTCCTTTGTAGTCTCATAATAAGCCGGTCATTATCTGCCATAAGCCGAATTTTGACAAGAAATAAGCACGCAAATGCGGTAAAGCTTTCCTTTTTCTAAACACAATCTACAAACAAGGTAAGTGAAAATAAGGAGAGGCTTATCCACATTTTCGATGACACGAATAGATTATACACCACGGAACCCTCGTCACTTGTTCAGAAGGTAAAAGAGTTAATCCAAAGCAATTTTGGTATCCCTCACCATAAAGTGAAGACAGTGATACTGGGATGGCTCACTTATATGTGAAGTGCTCGTGTGTGTGCACAGTAATTGAATTGAGTGGTTTCAAAGGACCTCTACTTTAAACAACTGAGAAAGGTTTGGGCTAGCTCCTTCCCTTCAACTTTCATCGAAGCCACATTCAACGTCTCGGAAATGAAGGGATACTTTGCTGACTATCTTTGATCTCTGACTATCGAATGGAGAATACACTTCTGGGACTTAAAGAGTCTTCTTGACTCTTGGAAAAAAAGCCCGTTCACACTAAAAGGTTTCGATATGTCTCTCGAGGACTTAAATACCAAGGCGGGGAACGATAGAACCGAGGTCAAATACAGGATGGGAATTAACAGTTTCGGAGATTTAGATGACAAGAGCAATGTCAATCGCCTTGTCATAGGAGGCACCTCAGATTCGACACTAAAAGTACAGGTCTCTCCCATCTTTGCACGACGCAAATAGTTGTGAGATGCCGGGCCCTAAGCCCAAAACATCGTGCTTTTACTCTAACTTTTGGTCCTATTTTTCCTACTTTTCCAAGAGTTCATTTTAGAATCACCTTCAGCAAATTTCACATCTGTACTAAATTTTATCTCTTGCACCTGTCTTGGAAAGTCATTTACTTCAAAGCTTCTTGCCCGAAAGTTTACGATTACTGAGGCATATCTGTCCTAAAATCTAAAGATTTTGAATAGTTCACTGCTGGTTTCGGGTGAGAATGGAGAAAGGAAAGTAGATAGAGGGAATATTTTTTTCCTCGTCCTCAATTACATTGCAAACGAAGGTGTGCCCTAAAATCAGGAAAAGCTATCCTATGGCCAAAACGTTAGCAACCTCATCTCATCATCCAATGAAGACGAGGTAATCCCCGTGATCAAAACACTCAAAATGAGCAATGCGTAGGGCTTGACGGTATGAGTATTCCCGTGGAGCACTACAAAGCTTCGCCAACAATATCTGTAGACGTGAGATCGAACAATTTTCGGATGACGGTAGGAAAAGCGTGATTGCCTAAGAAAGTGTGAGATCTGGGAGGTATCTGCACGTGTCCTGCAATCGCCAACATAAAAAGTTAGACAAGCTTCGAATGCATCAAGAGACATCTGGAAACCACTATCTACAATAAGAGCATCATACAATGAACGCATCAGCATTTTACGAATCATTATCGAATGCAATTCTTCTCCGCTTGTCTTGTTTTACTCATATATTGACTTCAAGGAGGCGTTCTACGAAGGGTCATACCGGATAAACTGGTAGGTATTATCAAGGGAAGCTACAAAGACACAAAATCTCGCAATGATCTGTGCCCAAGAAATTTGAGATTTGAAGCTATGTTCACCCAAGCCGGATTCTATTGACAACGTAGTTTGGTGCTTAGGGCGTTGACATACAGATTGAGAGACGCTCGAATCAGTCACGTTCCTTCAAGTATTTTGTTGGTATAGTGCTATATTCTATTTAATGGACTCTATATAGGCTTGCACCAACCGTCCATTGGAAAACCTGATGAAGCTAAAGATGAACTCCGCCAAAATCAGTCAAGAGAATACAGATTTTTGTTATTTAATTCAGTTTACTTCCGAACAGTATTGTGATAAAGACACTAAACAGAACATAAGCCGTTGTATTGGAAAGACAAACACTGCGTTCTAAGATTAAGAGAAGCAGTTCCATAAGATAAAAAATCAGGCTGCGACGATTTCGCTCAAACGTGGTATCGGTGCTGTACCGAGTATTCACCAGTGTCACAAGAAAGTCTCAAACTTTCTTTAATCGCAGTTGGTATATTGGCTACATGTCTCGTATGTCCGAAGAATTTGGCAACTAAACTTCACTTTTTTGCCTTTTTGTTATCTAGGAAGATCCATTGTAGTGATGGTTACTTACATTCTGGATCAGTAAATACAATTTTCGTCAGCGAAAACAATGTTGCACCTACTAATATATTTTAACATCAATTTAGGCAAAGAAAATATTGAGCTGAATAAACCATCGATGTCAGATTGCAATTCTAGATCTTTATAGCTCACATGTCTACACTCAGTATACAGAAAATCTTAGTCTTTTAAAAAAGTACCATAAAGCGGGTCGTTTGAATTTAAGTCCAACAGAAC
The DNA here is from genome assembly GCA_946965025.1 of Blera fallax. NCBI lineage: Eukaryota > Metazoa > Arthropoda > Insecta > Diptera > Syrphidae > Blera > Blera fallax. The sequence continues at coordinate 54,981,480 of OX337245.1, forward strand.
CGCAGTCCAATATTTCCTCTTAAAAGTTGAGGTTGAGGTGATGCCTGTTTAATGATGTCCCCGACAAAAAATCAATAAATTCGAGTCTCCCTCTTAAGTAAACATTGTCTGCCCTATAACTTTCGAAAATCACCCAATTTCGTGTTTTTTTGGGCATATCAATTCGATTATACTTAAACCCAAATAGCCTTAAATAGATAATCAATAGCCGTAACATTTTTCAGTCGTTTTCGACTGGCTGTACAGTATTAAAATTCCCTTAAGATACATATCTACGTACGTCAGTGCAAATCCTTAGCTAAATACTGCGACTGTCAGAAAAAAAATTGCCACAACAGCGTATATGTACGTATGTATGCACATATGTATGTATGTATATCGAGAAAGCAAGTCAGCAAGGAAGAACATTAAGGAGTACCCACTCATACATAGTCGTACACAATTTCTAAGAAAATACTTACTCATCTAACTTCAAAGACAACTTATTTGAGTCCATGCAGCTGCACTTGCCGTCTATTCTAAGCCGACATAATTAATTTATTATTATTTCTTGTTGCACTTGAGGGAAATTGTAAAACTTCATAGGAAAAGTGCTACCAAATCAAATTTACTCATTCACCACAGTGTAATTATTTCAACCTATTTTAACATTTTCTTTAATTTTCTTCGAATTTTCAAAAGAATTTATACAAACCACAAAGATGAGGAACATTAACATACATATGTATGTTTAAAGACATTTCATGTTTACCCAGGAACGAGGATGTGTAAATGATGTTTTTCTTTCTCTTTCGAAATATAAATAAACTTCGTCAAAGAGTAAATGTACTTAACATGTCTCCGAAAATAGTAATTACCTACCATACACACATACAAACGTACATACACACGTATATATGTACGTGCATAATTTTTGACATGACATGAATTTCTTTAAATGTCAGGGAGGTGTTGGAAAAGATGAGATTTTAATCTACACAAGAATTGAATGTGTCAATTGTGTGTCACGCACTTTCTTTATGAAGTGGGATTGTTTGTGTAGGAGGTGGATTATTAGAAGAATTATGTATTAAATTAAGGTCTTGAAGACACAATTATTGCATGTAATATAATTTGTATGTATGTACTCTAGAAATCAATTACATAATTATGCAATTATTTTAAGCCTACACACTTTGGCATTTGGGCAGTTCTGTGATAAATATTGACAAACTGTGAAGATCAAATAAGGCATCGAATATCGCGACCAGAAAAATGTATACATAAACACTTTCACTTTGATTTCTATAGCACTTAAGCAGCAATTATTAAGTTGAATTTAGAGTTCATATGTGACATCTGAATTATTAAACGAATTCGTCGAAAAAACATCCAAGTTAAAGTCAAACTTTCTAAGAAATACAATTTTATTTTTTAACGTATCAGAATTAATTTTTCTGAACAACTGATACAAAATTGAACAAAATTGTTTCAAAGAAAACTGGTAAACTTTTTCAATTTGATAAAAAAAATTGTTTAGTGGTGTTTTCTGACAGGAAATACGAGTACGTAGGTTGTTACTTAAGTTTTACGGTTAAACTAAACATTTCCAGCAATGTGTCATTTTTGGAATTGTTACCTTTTGATTCTTTGACATTTTTGGTGTTGTATCCACGTAGTCAAAGAAAGTGATTTCGTGAAAAAAATGTATTTAACTTGGTGGCAACAAAACAAAATACAAATGTTAGGAATCGAGAAACTTTCTCATGACAGTTATTATTCTCGGACGTTTGTCAGACATTCGCGAGAGGTGGGACCGCGCAAAAACTTTTTGCTGTTTTCTGATAATCACGCTGTAAATCTCCCGCTCAGTAGTGCATCGCAGTAAACACTGAGCTATGGAGCCACATGGAGTGGACACAGTGCTAGGAATATTGTTTTGCGTTGAGCCACTATTATTGACTATTGTAAAACGGTGGTTCAATGAGTTGGCGTTGGCGTACCTCTCTTAAAGACGAGCCATGAGAGGGACATCCTGCCACCTTCATCGTCTCAATGGGCCTCAGTCAAGTTGTGCGATATCCACTGTTCTAAACAGTGGCAGCAGGTTTCTCCTGCTCCTCGTGCTTCAGCACACTACACTTAGTGATCAAGCATAATACTCCATCGTCAAATCCATCTTTAAAGATGAACCGAATGAAGAGCAATAATTTTTTTTTCTATGAAAACTTCTACAACATAAAAATCACAACATAAAATCAGAAAATTCTAGGGAAACCTTGCAGTTAATAGTCCAACAGCAAAACTTAAGTAGCAACCTTGTATGGGACGGTGTTGTTCGCTCTACCTGACCTAGCATTTCTGCCAAAAAATTTAGGAGCCACTAACAATATTTTTCGCGTTAATCAGCTCTATGAAATCCCTTACAAAGAAAAATCCCTGAAAATTGAACTAAGGAACTTCGGCAAAAAAAAAACGTTTTATTTTTCAACATAATCTCCTTTTAGCTCGATAAACCTCGTTCAACGTTTCTCCAATTTTTTGAAGCCCTCCAAATGATAAGATTTCTCGAGGCCCTCAAAATAGGCGTTTGTTTCATGGATGACCTCTTCATTCGACTCGCCGATTCATTTTTTTATCTTTGGAAACAGAAAATAGTTGGAAGGGGCTAAATCTGGAAAATATGCTGGATGAGGGCTTGGATTGAAAGATGCTTTTTGAGAAGCAAAATGTTGGTTTTGAGGCGGCAACGTCATCTGTTTTAATTATCAGGAACTTATTGACCCACCCTCGTATATATATGTGTATATATGTATGTATACGTGGAGCCCCTTCGATTTTCCAAAATGTCTAAAGAATTGAGTATGGTCGTTGTAAAAAAGAAAATGGTTCCCCCTCTCTAATACTACCCTTCCATGATCCCATTAGATTGTTTTTATGTTCAGAAACCCTGCCCTAGCTTGATTTCGTATGCACTCGGAAATAAGGTTGACCACTGTTTTTACAGAAATCTGTAACTTGCACGAATTTAAAAATAAAACCCAAATGCAAAAAATCACATATTTCGAAAATGGTACTATCCAGAGCCAGTTAAATTTCTTAAAGGATTTCTTAAACCTTAAACTGAAGTAAATTTATCTACACCCAGTATGTTAGATACTGTTTGTCGCTGACACAGAGCTTGTAACTACATTGACCAGACTGCGGAACATTGAAAAAACACTTTTAAGTGTTTTGTATATCAGTTTACATAACTCTAGTCTATCCTGTCCTACTTCAATAACACACTTTCCTTTCAGTTGCCCCACCTAGTATATAAAAGTCCATGCGACTCCTTTTGTTAGTCATTCGAATAACATATTTTATTACCGTGTCGACCGATATTACGTCATTTTTAGTCGTAAACTTAACAACGATGATATAAACCTAAACAATAATGACATAACCCTTGTATCTCTCTATCATCAACAAAACATAAACACACTAATATTCAGCCACTATAACTAAAGCTCAGAAGTTATCAAAGAAAAAGTTGCTTTTAAACAATTTTCAAGTTCATAAATTCTATTTTAAGAATTCTCCACTTCAAAAGGCCTGGCAAAATATTGACACATTGTCAGCGTCATTTAATATTTAAAAACAAAAAAAAAAAATAATCATAAAGGTGAATATACTTAATGCCGAGACATGAAAGGCCACAAATATCGACGTATAGGTATATAAATCCGTCTGCAGTCAACAGACAGAACAACGCCCACCACATTCACAGCCAGCAACATCCAATTTCCACGAAAGAACTCCATTTCCTTCCGGGACAGGAGCAAGAAAGAAAAAAAAATCGATATTCCCGAATCTTTACATTTTTGATTATGTAGCACTCGAATGTACGCAATACTCGGGGGTCTTACCCTTGGGGTGATTACAAGTAAGCACACCCACCAAGCATTGCAAGTGTATATAGCAAATATTGGGTAGCCAGGGGGTTTGCATGTAATGTCTGTGACTATGCCTAGTGTTCTATACCCTGGCCACCTTGAAGCAGGAAGCAATATTCTATCTCCTTCTGTGGAGAAAAGTCAATGATTAGATTTAAAAGAGTGTAGAAAGGAAGAGAAATATTCTAGATAACATTTTGTTTTGTGAGATATTTTTAGAAGGATCTCCTTCTAAAAGGAACTCAACATAGCGTTGTTGTAATGCATTTTTCGTATCGTATCTTGTGCGTCCATTAGACGGTGTATTTCTGTGCTGTTAATGGTAATATAATTCATCATAAAAGTGTTTAAAGAAGGGCTCCTGGAGAAAGAGATGAAATTGACACTTACCGCGTTTAACGTCCATCCATGGCTCCGCCACAGGCAGGAAGTTCAATTTAATTATAGCCAAACTTGTATTGAAACTCCACAGACGCGTCTAGTTCGCGACCTATGTACTTGTTACCTGTTTATTTACGGGAAGCACAAGCAAATTGCTTTCGATCCAGCTTTAGTTGGTTAGGGTCTATTGAATGTGCCCGAGATACGAGTATATGTATACCTTTGTGGGTTGTTGTAAACATCATTCAGTTCGTCGTGGATGTTGTTATAAATTTAGATAAATCAACTTATCCATGAGGTATTACAAATAGATTGCGTTGAATAGTAAGTGAAATAAGTCTATTTTTGGAAGTGCGTTTATTTCGGGAGAGGTATGGTTTATAACATGCTTTACGAGTACATAATGTGGAGGTTATATCGGATATTAAATGCGGTATTGCTGCGAGGTGAGTGAGTAGAAGGATTAGCTTGAAAATGTATCCAAGCAAATTCACATGCATACATATGTACGTCTTATCAATGGAGATGTCCTTCGTTGGCGATGGCGTTAGAATACGAAACTATTTAAATGCGTAGCAGAGATTTGACAATTAATCTTGTATGCGAGACGTAATATCAGAAATGACCTTATGTGTTCCACAAACTTAAATGGAAACGAATAGGCACGATTTCGTAGTCATTACTGGCATTTTGGAATGGAATCCCTTGATATATTTACATGCCGTAGGTGTAGCTATGGGCCTAGTCAGGATTTGGTCAGTGGAAGGTTAATAAAGCGCCATCCAACAAGAGGTGTCATTTTAAATTTCGCGTCATTCTTGAACTGTCAACATTCAACTATCATTGCGATGACTTTTGATATGTAAATCCACACTGACTGGTCCGTTAAAATGACTGCAAGAATGCGCAGTCTGTTTTTTTTTAAGTTTTAATAGACCAATTGTTCACGCAAGTTGCACAATAGTTCGGTGTCAACCTTAGCTTCAACCAACAAGCGTGATAAAGGTCTTCTCCTACTTATTTGCGTCACTTAATGGTAGACTTTCCTCCGTTGTCCGTAGTGCCCATTCGCTCCTAGCCTTCTCTCAGCATTCAATACCAGGCTGAGATCGCTGTATAGCCCGAATAATTCGTTATTGAATCTCCTCCTCCAAATCTCAACGTACGGACTGAATATCTAGCGAAGACTTTTACTCTTAAAACGACCACGGCTTAAGCTTAAGCTCCATAGTCTTGGACTGGAATTATTGAAGGGTCTAGTCCTTTACTACCTATCCACTCTGACATGACGTCGAGGTTGGAATTCCATTCTTGTGTGTAGAATACACTTGGGGTTGGATATCTTCGTCCACCTTCGATGGGGTTCATGTATCGGCACCTATACGTAGTTGTAACCAGCGAGTTTTCTCCATCGTCACCCTGCAAGAACGGACCATTTTGGTACGGATGTCCGAAAAAAATATGTCGCTATATAGCTTGTTTCTTTTAATGCTATCATACGAGGAATTGTGATCGATAAAGAATTTATAAGTATCGATCAAGTGCAAATTTTGGTCAACTGTGACCAGGAGTCCTGGGCCGCACTAACAAGGCTCGATCAGGCTTGTTAACGAAACGTTTTGAGCGTTCACAAAATGCGAGAGAAAAAATTTTGTACACGATTCGGAGAAAACTGCTGTCAATTGAGAGAGTCCCCTTTCTTGAGAATCAGACAAACGACTATGCTGAGATTTCATTTATCAGAAAAACACATTTCCGACCAAACCTTAGAAAAAAGCTGGCGGATGATCCCTACCAAGCCATCTCCCTCTGCTTTGTATAGTTCGACTGATAAGCCGTCGGTTCTGGTAGCTTGGATATTGCTATCTTCACTTTGTTTGGTCAGATGAGTAATTGACAATCGTCGTCTACGTTCAATTGTTCATTTTACTTGACAGCAGGGTGTTAGTTTTCATCATCGTTATACAGTCTGCAAAACTAACTTTTTCACACTCCGCACCGGCTGTGACTCTACTGGAAGGTTTCCTTCTCGATCTATGCAGATTTCGGTATGGGCTTTGTTTCCGTTGCTGGAAGAGTACATACATATATCCGAAACTGGACCGACAGAATGCGGTTTGCCAGAGGTAGTCGCGGTGCTCATATGATTGTTCAGTGAATAGTTTGTTATTTATGACACTCTTACATATGTACGAGTATGTAGATATGTATGTATGTATGTTAAGGAAGGATAACGGTTAGCAAGTAGTCTCCCAATAAATTACAAAAATAAAAATACAAATATCTGGCGCAACTGACCGTGTTTGGTCCAGAGCACAGTTTCTTGGGACCATTCATATTGTGTGAGTTTTCCCCACCAATGTAAAGAACCTACAATTTAGTGCCATATTCGAAAAACTATTTAATAATTAAGAAGCTTTATTATGACAGTTACTACTCTCGGACGTTTGTCAGACATTCGCGGGAGTAATTGTCAGTTACTTTGTCAAATTCAAACTTTTGGTTTGCGTCATCGGTAATACAGTGCAGCTGTATTGTATATATTTTGACAAAATCTAGTTTACAGTATTTCAATATATTGATTTCATTTGACAATGAATAGAATACAATTCTAAATTCCTCACTCCAGTAAACAGTAAGATCCATAATTAACAGTATTTTCAAATTTAGAACAGAAATAAATTCAAAGTATGCATTCAGTCCAGTTCATTTTTCTCTCGAATATTCACAATATTTTAACTTTTAGTTTATTAACGATTGTTGCAACTTTTCAGAGAGATACAAGCACACCAAAGCAATGTTTCAACGTTAATTGCAATTAATTTCGTGGCAATAAATCAAAGTTATGTAGCTTTCGGGCTTCTATAAATACCCGTCATCGTTGGGGCGGCAGCAACGGTTCCGTCGGTCGGCAGCCTTTCCATTGAATACAAAATCAATCATTCGCACCTAATTAATTTAACTTTCGATAAACAAATACCAAGATAACAATGAATGAAAACTACAATATTTTATAGTGTACATGGGTAGAAACGAAATCATATTGTTCCTTCAATTGAATTGTCGGCGTAGTATATTTGAGTATTTGCGTATTTATGACAGAAGAAGAAGACACGTTTTTTTTTATAATTTGTTCTAATGTGTAAATTGGTTGACCAAAAAAGAAATTCGGATCGACAGAGAACATGTGTCGTCTATTCGCACAATACTTTCGATGTATGGATCTGTACAAAAAGAAAAAAACGTCATATTCTACTCACCGTGCCCGCTTTTCTTTCCGTTTGCCTTGCTCTTCGACTTTCTAGGGTAAAGATGAATTTTACTTTGTCCACAGCCCATGGTGAGATTATATTAAATTGTGGTATGTATATGTGTGTGTTTGTTTGTTTTTGTTAATTTTTTATTATTATTTGTTTATTTATTTTTAATTTTTTTTTTTTTAATTTTATTTTTTTTTTTTTTTCAAATGGAATGTTTCCGAGTGTTTCGAGACTATTTTAAAGGATTTTAAACAAAAAAAACAAACAAAATAAAAATAAAATAAATCGATTTCACTTTAATTTTTTGGCTAAGCGTTAGTTTTCTTCTTTACGAATATGAACATTTTTATTTGTGCACCTAACATTTACGTGTACTTTGGCACCGGTTTTAAATTCCAGTCTCCGTGTTCTTCCTCACGATATCCATGTGATGACCTGCAAAGAAGACACGAGAATTACATTAGATTTCAGTGAAATAATGATAAAAAAAAATCAATAATCGCAAAGAGAATTATAGGACTCGTCCTTATTGCACATAGACTAGCAATATGCAACAATTTTGGATCCAAGCCATACTCTGTGTACGTACGATGTGACTCTAATGGGCACAGACAATTTGTAAAAACTTTTATTACACCTCCACCCCACAACTGTCTAATAATGAGGTTGCTTTTATGAATAACGAGATTTAAAGGTAAGTGTACTTTTTTTAGAAAACTTAATTCCCGGATCGATATCAGATTATATACTCTGTAGTAGAGTTAATTGCATTTCAGTACCCTGCCGATTGATACCACTCTCTGGGCAATGATATGCCTTACTTACTTATTTACTTACTCAACGGACTCCCGACCCGGGACTAGTTTCTTAGCTAACACAAACAGCCTGAGCACATCAAACTCGACTTGAAGAACTAGACAATTTTCCTTTCTTTTGAAACGTGGTTTCGGCTAACCCTCACTGGACGTGTTCAACGGCATTTTGTTGCTTTACAATGCTAACAAAATTCCGAAAAAGCAATCTTATCAACAGAAGAACTTAACTGCGATTTTTTCATTCCAACGGGAAATCAGTGCTGCTCTACGGGTGCACTACTTGGATAATACTCGCAAGCTACATATAAAAGTTTGCAAACAAATTTTTACCCAGATTTGAGGATTTTCTGTCCCAACCGTTTGTCAAAGGCACAGCTTTATGAAGCAATGCAGTGGAATCCGCTAACCCAGTCAGTAGGGCAGTGGGTCGCATTAGGCAATCGTGGTACAGAATATTGTATCCGCCCGCTAAGTAGCTCTTTACTTATGGGCTCCCACAATGGTCATAATTAGTCTAAGTGATCCGTTGACAGCTTCCTGTCAACTAGGGCACCTGTTTTCCTAACCGATAGGCTCTAAGTCTAAACTAGTTTGAAACTATCTGCCAACTCAATAAACTCAGATTCACCTGATTTTCTGCTCAGAAGGTCTTCCCTGGCTTCCAATTTAAAATCATATGTCCATGTTGTGGCTTACCTACCAGTCAACCAAAGATAGAGGTAAATCATTGCGAAGAGAATGTGTATGCTCCCATACTAAGGACCCACAAATAAGTCAAGAAGTTTATAAATGTCTTTATCGAAAAATCGAATGAGATTCACAAATGTGACGACCTTAACTGATTTCCTCACTGACCACTACTTTCTCAAATACCACATATAGAAAATTTTTACAAATTAACTTGACATTTACAGATCATGTCTCGAGAACTACAAAACTGCTGAGCATATAACTCATAGCACTACTTTCGTAAAAGATTTCACACCTCATCCGATATTATATCCTCCTCAGCTTGATTGAACTTGAGAATTTGTTTTTAGCTAAGATGCAAGCTCCCAAGGGGATACCACAAAAAAAAAGTATTTTGGTTCAATGTACTGGGTCTTTCAGCCCCTTTGTCTCCCAAACTTAGCTTTAAAAGCACTGCCTTCACCAAATTCGGTTCTGGTCGTTTGTCAAAAATAGATAGACTCTTACGTAATTCACACTCGAGCAATGTTTCTCCAATGTATTGTAGTTATCTTTGATGCTTTCCCAAACTGGATTTTAGGTATTTTTATCGCAACTTATTCTTAGGCTATCTGACTTCGCTACCCTCTCTGAAGGCGAGTTAAACGGAAGGTATGCAGATGTCTCCCTGAAGGCTCCAGCACATGTCCCCACTCGCACTGCCACAAGGTCTTGTGTGCTCCGATGCTGCCGCATTATTGCCAGCATTCTCTGTTTCACCAATAGCGGTGTTTTTTGTGAAATATATGACACAAAACGACTCGCAGTGAGATTCTCAAGAGAAAAATGGCTTATTTTCGTGTCGTGCTGTCAAAAGTAGAAAGAAATGCAATAACAAAAGCACTCGCCAGAAGATAGATGCAAAACCCTCCTTTAAACTGGAGCAGTTATATGTAAGTATCTGTTCTCGAGCTACTGCATGTAATTACTGCTCCCTTCGGATACATAATGTATCCAAATCAGAGCTTCAGGTAGATATGATCGGCAGTAATTGCCAGTACGACTTTGCATTTTCTTTCAGCGTACATTCGAACATTACTGCATATATCGCTGACAAAAAACGCACCCAATCGCACATAATGCGATTCTGGTCAGAGAGAATAAAATATTTTATATTCTCCATTCCGCTTTTCATACTCAACACAATAGAACGCCGTCTTACACACTCATTTACGTCAAATAGAACCAAAATACTCTGCAACACCTGGTGGCTGATCCAGAAAAAGGCCTCATTTATTTAATTTTAATGTTTAGGTCAAAAATAATTTAACTTCGTTAGTAGATAAGTTATTAAAAATATACAAAACGAGTCTTCTTTAAATAAAGCAAATTGTAATGCAGGGTGAGCTTAAATAAAGTTCATAATGTGGATCGACCTTTACAAATTGCCTTTTTTGCCTGATGTGACAGATGTGCACCAGAGTAGTTAATCGTAAAGCGATGCAGGCCTGCGACTATTGTGAATATACCGTGCGGCTCCACACCAGCATCAGCACGCTGGCGCTGTCCCTTTGGTAGACGGCCCTGGGCCAAACCATATTTAATTTAAATTTATCAAATTGTATTTATTTAAGTCTAAGGAGGAATCGTTAACCCAATCGTTAGATCCCAAAGAGTGACTGGTCATTGCGGAATTGGTGCAGGAAAGGTGATCGTGTCCTACTTCTTGGATGATGCCGCAGACAATGTCATCACCGTGACCGTGACAGCAAGATGGCAGAACAGGATACGTAGCGCGTAAAACAACCGCCATTTTGAAGCGCATCTTACCGGATTATTTTACGTTTGGACCACGTGGTGGCATGGTCTACGAGATAGCCCCATTTAATTGTATGAAAGGACAAAGGTGTAGTTAAAGCCAACCCTATTAGATGACATACAATACTGGAATATTCACTTCATTGAGGTCGTTTTTGAAATCCTTTTTTTAATTAGACGGTTTCTAAAAAAAATGCCATAAAATGAATACGAATTGTTAAGTAAAAATAGAAGCAAAAAAAAAGATCGACTGTTATCAAAATTTCTGTGCTCTTTATTCAACAGTTCAGCTGTATTTGGAGGTCTGGCTGCGCCGACGATTAGAACTAAAATCATTCTACAGTCTCCGCTGCAGGCTTTTATACACTTTATAAAGTTATAAAGTTACAGCTCAGTCATATTATCTTCGATCTTGCCCTCGAGATCAGAGTACTCTTCGTCGCTGACATCGTTGACAAAGCCCTCCTATTTTGTCCGACGCCATGACGGTGTTAAGCTTTCGCTGGTTTCGCTGCATGTAAGGAAAATCTCAACCACATACCGGTCATTTGGCAGAACCTTGGAGACGATATGTGGGCCTCGGTATCGTAGTTCCTGCTTCCGAGACTCACCTGTGGCTGTAGGCTCGTTCTCCACCAACGCAAGTTCCCCTGGCCGATACTGCGTTGGTAACCTATGCTTCGCGTCGAATCTTGCCTTCTGACGACCCTGGCTCTACTCAATGTTGACCGATGCTTCGTCTCACCGTTGTTGTCCCAGTTCATCAGCTTCCACCACGGTTTGCTCTCCAACATCCAGTAGCAGCTTGTCGCCCGAAATACTCCTTGGTAAATAAGCAAATTGGAGTTGGAGCAAAGTTGTACTTAATTATTCAAAAATATTGTCTGACTCTACATATTCCAAACCGAATTATAAAGGAGATATGATATCTGGCTGTGAAGAACCATCCATAAACGATGGATTAGTCTACATTTCCATACAGGGAACGGACAAAATACACATCTGCAATTTGAAGGCTGATATGAATAATTGGTGGATACCTGTCATAAGGGGGATACCTGTGTACAAATTAATTAAAAACCTGTTCCAAAATTGAATAACAACCATTCACACAGGCAAAATGTGTTTATCCAAACAGTTCAGGTTATTGATAGAACTTAATTCCATCAAAATTATCGCTTAACAACAGACTTGCCAAGTTCAATTACAACAGGTGTTGGTGACCATCAACCTTTTCCTCCAACACGATACCCGCACCAAACCATCTACAGAACAAAATGTTAATCTCGGCATCCACTCGTCTCACTTATCCTTTGAAAGTCTCTGTATTTGCTCAACGATTGATATTTGCATGTCACGGAACTCAGTGCAAACAGATTCTCCTCCTTTCCTGTTTACTTTTCCTCAGCTATTGGGAGCTTGCATCTACTAGACTGCTACCTATATATAGGTACTCTTATACATTTCACACTAGGGGTTGGGCTTGCCGTCACATTGTACTCGACGACCTACGAAGGGTTGACACGCAAAAGTACCTTTTATACTTGGCCTGCTTGGAATCAGCGAGCGGAAGAGGCGGGCATGCTTAGTTCTGGATTAAGTTCATTGCACTGGGTACTTTGCTTGTAACTTACCGAAGTCCTATATGGACGTATAAAGGCGATTTTACGCCAGAGTAAGTTTATATACACATCTAGTGATTTAATTAGATTTTTGAAATTCAATATTACATTTGGTTCCATCAACAGAGTCTTCCGTGATTTTATGTCCTCTGGTCAATGATTTTGAAGCCAGTCTAACGTAGGGTTATTTAATTATCATGTAAGCTTCCTTTCTCTCCGGGCATAAACAGCATTGACTGCTGTAGCATCTCGAGGAACAAAACAACAATCACGAGAACAATATTCTTCGCCAGCCCCTCCACCTATTGATAGAGAAATGAATCCACTTGACACAACGATAAAGTGTGCACCGACTGTCAGACAAGGTGAAGCCTTACACGTTCTTTTTCAACCACAATGCATTCGTTATTTTTTTTCTCTTTTTTTTGTTAATTTTTCTTCTGTTTGCTTTTCTTTCTTCATCACCCAGTTCGTGCTGGGCCGGGGGTACGGAATTGTCTGTTTCATTTGCAAGTGCAATCAACCCCAATCCATGCACTATATAAAGGCTAATGCAGCCCTAAGCAGTTTCAACCACATGCATGCTTGAACTGAGTATGCTGCACGGTATGTATATGCAACCCCATAAAACCAACTTAAAAATGTATCCACATGGAGTTTTTTTTGCTTTCTGGAGCAATTCCATTGCATCTACTCGTATAGTTATGGGCATCAACTGGGAGAGATCGTCTATAGCCCTAGAACTAGAATAAACACATTTTTACACAGGGATAGAATACATAATTTGTTTAGTTCCAATCGCTTGAACAAGGTATTCTGACAGTGAACTCAAAGTACTCAAATAAGTTCGTCATGGCTTGAGGGTCCACATACGAGTATAATGCATTTTTGCAACCGAATAAAGGAGCAGCATAGGTTGGTTTGGATTCCAAAATTGTTGGCTTCGTTGGCAGGTTATCAAATATTTTCGAACGCCCGTCATTTTCTTTCTGCTGAGGCTTGCACTTCACGGAGAAAGTACCTCACTGTGTCCTCGTTGCTGCAACTATTGGAAAAGTCTGTAGGCTAGGTTATGTTCAGTGACTTCCTTTCACAATCGGGAGAATTCAATCAAACTTAATTGTGATGCTACATGAGCTGGTTGCTTTCGCTACTCTTAAAGACACTTTAAGTTTTGGATTACTACTTACTTACTTAAAGGTCTCCCGACCATGGGAAAGTCTGTGCCTGAGGCACGACTGCCTTCCATCGTCTGCGGTTCCGGGCACATTGCTTCCAGTTGTGAAGACTAAGTTTTCTGGCATCTGCGACAACTTGGGCTTTTTACCGGAGGTTTGGTCTTATTCACCGTCTCGAACCTGGGGGCTGTGATTCGAAGATCCTCTTGGCTGGAGCTTTGTTGTCTATTCGCTCGATGTGGCCAAGCCAATGTAGTCGACCTGTTAGGAGTTTTGAACCCAGTTGTTCGGCTGAAACAAAGTAGCAGCGGTTTGCCAGGATTATTCTTCACTGGATCTGCAAAAGGGTGTCATTTATGGGATTTATATTCATTCCGGGTGGGGGTGTTGGTTCTCCATTGACTGGAGGTGGATTCTCTTCTTGTCCTATCACTCTCTATATTTGCTGCCCGTTAAGTAACTGCTGGAAGTGTTGCTTAAACACATCAACAATTCCCTATGCTTCGGTAACTAGGTTGCCTTCGCTATTTTGAAGAGCCTGCGTTCCGGAGTTGCAGTTAGCTGCTTGGCTTTCCGATAAAAATTTCGGATGTTGTTGCGCTCGCAAGACTCTTCGATATCCTTGAGCTGGGACACTGCGTAGTCCCTTTTCTTTTTACCAAGGATTCTCTTTTCTTTCCTTCTTCTGGTCCGGTACTTCTCTCTCGCTGCTCTTGTCTTGCGCTGCAGCGCCTTCTTGTGTGCTTCTTCGTTCACCCTCTTCCGCTGAACGCACTCATCATTATTCCAAAGGCTTTCTGGATTAGATCCAGCAATATGTAAGAGTTCCCCGAGAATACTTCCTACCAGAATTTGCTTCCTTGCTGAGGATAATGGTAGGCGGTTGCATAGCTGTTGAAGAGTTCAAGGTGTGGTATGACCTGTTAGTATACCCACCACTATATGAGCTCTGATGATGTTTAGCAGGCATTTTGTTTTAAATTAGATCTACCTCTGCCTGCCTTGCTAGTCTCTATTTTTTGGCTGATTTGTCTGCTTAATATGTATTTGGACTACGACTATCTCTGTAAGTAGGAACCCAGTACAGAATAAGAGTGAATATTTTTGATATCCCATTCAGGGTTGCACGACAGTGTTTGACCAAATTTAACCGGTCGGTGTATAAGTAATTGGCCATGTATGAGTTCGATTTTGACCTTTTCGATAGCCAGCCTACAGATTCACATCTCAATCTTCACTTTCAAAGGACTACTATGATTCGATACACTTGGATGTGATGTTCAGTTCACGATGCTTAAAACCCAAGGAGGAGCTTTACTATCCGAACGAAGCCTGTCCTGAGTATGATGGCAAAATCAGCAAAAAAAATTTCTTTGGCGGATTGACCATATTTCAATTGTAGTCAAATTCGAAGTTCGTCGTTCCAACCAAGAAAAGCTGTGCCGGGAAAAAATCGACGTCTTGGTACATTTGGAATAGCCAGAGTCTTCAGAGAGTGCCTAAGAAAAAGACTCTCTAACTTGCCTCCGCCACATATTGATGTCTAGTGGCCAGTGGAACAGGTGCCTCACAATTATAAGAGAGATAGCTGAAAAAAGAATCTGTGGTATGATGAAGTGTGTACATGGATATAGGCCTCTTCTTAATGTTTCCATTGATTTCGTTTTGGTCTACGAAAATTCAATTTGCAGTTTTTCTTCTGATATCGTTGCTCCATAGTGATGCTGATCTGCTCCTTGGGCGGCTGGGCTCAGAAAATTTTAAATCGAAGAACTAAATTGAAGGTTTATACGACGCTGATCTTCTCTGTTATATAATACGGTGCCCATTGTTCGAAAACAAAAAATCATTCCGCCGAATATTTGGTTGTGTCTGTGAGGAGAATGAATGGAGAAGATGACACAACCATGAGCTGAATGAGGTGTACGAAAATGTGCATGCAGTCAAAAAAACCAATGCCCGGCGACTACATTGGCTACAAGAAGATTTACCAGTCCCCGGGCTCGAGACTTCCAGGAAGACCGAACCACTTGTTTAAAGCCCAAGTGATAGCAAACATTAAAAATCTTGTTTTAGAGAATTTAAAGCAATTTGGACGGGACCAAAGACTACCGTATCTCAGGTTTGCGAATCTATACAGGTCAGGAGTCCACTAAATAATGATATGGAATAGCTTGCACATTGTGCCCTGTATTTCCCAGCGTTTTGCGACTGAATTGAGTAAATTTTTAGTGAAAGCGGCCTTCATGTGAATCAATGCTGGTGGGCTCAAAAAATGGGTCCAGTACCAATCTGCAAAGCTAGAGGCCGCACTACTCGTAGGTGCTGATTGGTATTGTGCAAATTTATCTTAAACTGAATGCTAGTAGCTGTTGTGTTGCTTTCTCTTAAAATGTTTGGAACTTGATTCTGACTTTAAAATAACTTCAGCTTTTCAGTACAATTATTTGTATTGAATTCAGCCTCATTATTTGAGACTTATTGGCATCACTGCTATAGACTTCAATGTGTTTACTGCGGACCTAGTTAGTTACTTTATTTTAACTGAAGAAATCAACCAGAATTCTTCGTTTCGGAAGGACACACCATCAACAATGAATGATCATAAATTAATAGTGCATCACATGTCACGAATTCGTCCATTGACAACAATAATTTCTGTAATGGCGTCAATATTGGATTCAATTCACTGAGCGCCTAAGCAATCCCCACATAAATGATTGACATTCCAATTATTAGTACATAAATACGCAATATGTATTTTTAAATAACTAGCACATAAAGTCAAATCAAAAAGGACCCACTTACAACGTATTTACTGTTACTTTTTCTTAATAGATGCGGTAAACACATTTTTCGAAAATGTCAAATAAAAATAGACCAGGAAGTCACTACCCATGTCAAGTTTGTGACAAACCATATCCGTTACAAGTTGTCAAATCTAAAATAGACTTCTCGATTTAGGTTAATTCAGGTTTAAAGCTGTATTGGGGTAGATAAATTCACAGCAAACGTGAAATATACATATGTGTTAAATTAGGCAATAAGAGCATGTGTTGGTTTGGTATATCTGTTTGGAATACACCGGCTAGGAGTTCTAAGCTCACTTGCTATTCATCAAATGTACAGTTCCATGTAATGAAAACTGCTGGAATATTTAGTACCAATAAACCCTGGAAGATTTATTATTAGTAATGGATCTCATCATTCGCCTTACCCTATTCGGAAAAACTATGATTCTAGCACAAAGCCAAGTATATAGAAGGTCAGCCTTTCAAATTAACCATCCTTTCAAATTCTAGTCAACACTCAAAGTTGGTTGAGATTCCTTTCTACTTGTGTGCACCACCTAAAGCAGGCCCTTCTTCTACTGTGTAGAATTCAAATTCGCAGAGTTGGTGTTGAACATGTCCAAGCCATCTTAAGCGTCCACTTTGTAATTTTGTTACTATGTCGATGTCGCTGTACAGTTCATATAACTCGTGGTTGAATCCTCCAAAGTCCGTTCACGCAAATGGAACAGAATACCTAACGAAATATTGTTCCTTCAAAACAGCCAACGATATTTTGATCCACCTTCGATAAATTCCATGTTTCCAGGGGAGAAAGAACTAGGATAATAAGGGTCTTATGTAGAGTCTTCTTAGTTTTTCGAGACAGAGCCTATTACTGTTTCTTAGCCTGAAGAAACATCGATTGGCAAGAGTTATTCTTCGTTTAATTTTTGTGCTGGAGTTATTATCAGATGTAATAGAAGCACCAAGGTCGACAAAGTCTTTCACTACCTCGAAGTTTAAGCTATCCACTGGGATGTTCTGTCCGATTCGTCGATCTTACGTGTCCCTTCTTGTTGACAGCCTATATCTCTAAAACGCAGGTTTGCTCTTCGTGGAGTATTGACCCTGGAGACTGAGGTGCGAGAATTCTCTTTGTTGGTGAGAATCAATGGAATCGCTTTTCTGATAACATCCACGTATAAGCCAAAACGAATTATCCGACGGAATTTTCTCGGAAAGAACCTAAGTTTGTTCAGCGTTCACTTGACATCGAAGACCCAACGTCCTGTAGAAGATCAATTAAGTCCTTCAAGTGGGGAGTGCTGAGCCCAGTTGTCTTATCAAACCGAAGTAGAAGGGATATCCGGGAATCACTTATTGTCGAATTTCCTGGAGGGTGTCGTTTGTGGAATTCATGTTTACTCCAAGGTAGGCGAACATTTTAAACATTTCGAAGTTATAGCTGTCGACAATGGTTTTTGGATCTAGACCCTGAAAACATGCTGTTCTCGTTGTCGATGCTACAAATACACATATGTAGTTTTGCCCGCGTTCAATTCAAGGCCAAATTTACCTCACGCTGAAAGCATCCGTTATTGTCGATGTCGATATCAGATTTGTTGAAAAAATTTGATGTTAGTTCTAGGCACTACCCATTTCAGCACTAAATTGAAATAGTTTGTGGGTTTTGACTTGCAATTCGTGGGTCTTTTAGAAGACTTAATTTAGTGTGAAAATTTGGTACATTGTAAGGCAGAATATGAGGCAATAAATTTGTAGCTCTTTTAGCACAAAAGATCATCTTAAAGGTTATAAAACTTGATGAGACTTTGCTCCAGCCTGTCGCCGTCTTAACCTTAAAATAAAGTGTGAAGCAAAACGAGGGGATCTACATATATATGCCGTCTTAAAATTTGTGCTATGTTTCTACAAATTCTCAAGCCTGGAAGACCTGAAGAAAATCTTAAGACAATTTTTCTAAAAGTTTGTGGTACGTTTCCTAGAATTCAGACGAGAAGCATTTTATTTTCAATGCCAAACCTGACAAAGCTAATCATGTTCCCTTCTAAGACTATAGATTCAACTGTATGCGGTCATTTCTGACGAAGACTCTGAAGCATTTGTAGATACATAATTATGATTTAATAAAGGATTCGCCCAAAGAGCTTTTTCCGATTTTTAGAAGGTTTTGTCAGGAAAACTCTAATTCTTGTTATGCGACCACTAGACTTAACTGGAACGTTGCCGGATACGGACCGAAGAGACTATTAAGTTTTCTTTTTCGTCTTTTAAAAACTACAAATCATCCTGTCCTGATCGCAAATAAAAAGTACCCAGCCCACCTAAAAGCTCTAAAAAGCAACTTCACGGTGAGTTCAGCTCATGGGTATATATCACCCCTTTGGTGTATAGTCTTCATTCCAGAACCATTCTTACTTAAATGAAAGCATCTGAGATACCAGCATATGTACCTATCCTGCAAATCTGCTCTTCATTACCTTATTTGGAAGATCGTTAATGGGATGGAAGAAGGCAGCTACACTTTGGGAGTATTTTTTGACATACATACATATGTAAAAGGTGCTTTTGATGATGTTGCCATCCATGGACAAACCTGCCAATAGATTCTGAGTAAATGAAAATGTCGTCAGATGGATCTACCTCATGTTTTTCCATCGACTACTTACTGCTGGGACTACTTACTATCGGGAAAACGCCTTGGATATAATCGATAACGAATTATACATATAGACATACATGTATCCCTGAAATGATCAGTTGCGAAAAACCAAATGAACTTCTTAAGGATCTCATGGATGTCTTCTACATCTCTATAGTACCACTAGTGGAACTGGATCTGACTGGTTGTTGGACGATGAGACCAAATATTCTTACAGAACTCTGGGCAAAATACCGACCGACCGAAAAGTTTTGTCACCATCGGCGTGGATAGCGTGGTAGAAGGATTAGCATTTGTAGTGATAGTCACGATGGACTTAAGACGCTTGACAGTTCTGCAAATTACTCAAAGATTGTACAAGAATGTAAGAATAGATTAAACAAACTTTCCAAACGGAATATGGTCTGTGGTATATGGGCCATAGAGAAATGAAATCCTCGATACAGTTCCAAAGGAGGGTTCAGAGATAATTCCCATAAATCTAGAAAAATTTATTTATGGTGGTAGCCAGGCCGACTCTCACATGGAGCCCAAACCCATCTCGAGTCTGGACTCTTGCAGGACCACGAAGTGTTTCTTAAAAGGGCCTTAAAAGAGGACTGTACAATTCCTGCCCAATTTGAGCAAAAAGGACTCTATAGTCGGGCTTATCATAGGGCACAATACACGTGCTAGCGACTTTCACAGGAGTCATCACGAACATTACGTAAGAGTCTCGGAAACTCCCTCTACTAATACCGACACACCGTGTGCCATGATGTTATGGGAATGGAATCTGTCCAATCGCTTTCACTGATTAAAATCCTGCAGTTCACTAAGAACGCCAACAAATTTGGCTAGGTGTATTTTCCAGAGGTAGAAATATAACAGACTTTTCTGTGTCTGAGTGCTTGGTATGATAAAAGAAAATATTTTCAAATTCTCTTATACTGAACGAGAAAGATTAATTTAAACAGCCAAAATTCTGACCAAACCATGACGTTAACCATGTGTATGACAAATCGCTAAAATTCAATTTCAAAAATACGCTACCTATCAATTTAGGAGGGATTTAAATATTCTGATAAAATATCGATAACCACGTGTAAATGAAAGATATGACTTCAATGTCAGTTTGTATATAATGAACATCGCAATCATTTTGGGTCTCTGTCATCAAGACATCTTTTTCAGAATTGAAATTTATCGAAATGAATTTGTAGTTTTTTTTATAGACAAATTATTGCTTAAGCACTACTGCAGATACTTTTTAATTTTAGAGAATTAAAGCATCAAAAACAATCGGCTAGAATGTGCTTGATGAAGCCTTAGTATCGTTTGCATGTTGTTGATAGTTAGTCAGGAAGATCTGGATCCAGGTTGAACCTATGGATATCATCGAAAAAATTTATCGATACCCGAAAGGCAACTTGGTATAAAAATGAAACAGGTCTAATAATTTTTAAACACCAGGTACAAAAAGATGCTGTTCCGCGGCAGGGCTTGAACCTGCACCAGTCGCGTCACAAACAAACACACTTCGACTACATCGGAGACGCTTCTAATTGAATGATGCTCTCTATTGCTAAACCGATAGTCCGACATTAAACTCATATGCCCTTGGATGATGTTCGATTCCTTCCATAACCTAGGGAAAACTACCTCAATGATTGATATTTGAAAGTAGGTAATCAGGGGCTGAGTCAGATGATTTGCAATTAAAGAGCATTGCATTATACACGATACATTCAAAGAGCTTGCTTATGCATAAAAGTTCACCAATATGCCGATAGTTAGGCACTTTAGACACCTTAGTTAGAAATAATGTAGAAGTCTTTCCACAAATTAGGGAAAAATTTCCTTCGCGATTGATATGCATGACAAGGCAATGGAGGGCTGAGTCAGATGGCAAACCATCACAACCAGGAGAATAATCGTCCTTGAGCTTGTAAATCTGTTGACCGCTAACGAAGTTCTATCCACAGAAACTAGGGAGGTTCATGCAAAATATCTCAAGTGCCGGAAAGAATCGAAATCAGGTTGGAGAGCGCGTTCAGTGAACGTCTAGCTGAAGAAGGTGGCGCATAAGTATGTGATAATTTTAGGGTCTGCTAAAGATGTATCCCAGAATTCGAGAGCTGATGGATAGTTATCCGATTTTCTTTTGGCGTTAATATATTGATAAGGACGCTTGGGGTCGGAGGTTACGTAGGAAGATTATACGGTTTTATTAAAATAATCGATATTATTGTATATATTTCTGTAGTTCAGAAATATGAGTATATGCGTGTAGGTATTTCGAAAAATCTGAGTCAGATTTGGATATAAGATATAATTACCATAATTTGTTTCTGTTATGAGCATACCAGGGCTACAAGTGTATGTGTTCGGATAAAAACTGTTACCCATCTTCCCCTGAGGACGAAACAACTACAATTGAACGGGACAACTAAAAATTTCGACTTAACAAACCGCGATACCACTGTCGATGAAAATATATGAAAAATCGTAAATTGTTGATTTTGGCAAAGTTGTTGGAAAGCAAACTAAATTCCCGTTTGAGTTTCAGTATGAAAAAGTTAAGGACTAATGAAGACCGGGGGTAATAACGATACAATTTGGAAAGAAGTTAACTAAACTCAAAGATCAGAATTATCAGCATCAGACGAGAAAATCAAGTCAAGCTGCCAACCCAAGTTTGATGCCACTTATTTTGACAAAGGAAAAATTATCGTCAAGTACGATTTCCGTGCACGAGATGGCGTTAGATACAAAATGAAGCGCGCCTTCTGACTGAGCCCATTGCAACGAGGGAGGATTAAAATTATCCAAAATGAAGACACTCAGGCCCTAGATGCCAGCTATGGCTAATTCATCAGGAATCTTGTTGCCAGCGACCATGCTTGTGAACAGGGATTGAGATGAGTTTATTGCGTTCTGTGTGCTGCAAAAGCGTTTTTAGAGATTTACAAAGTAGACTCATACTTGAAAGACTTGAGAGCTTCAGAGCTGCCTTATACACTTAATATAACCGAATATTTATATGTGATCTACGGAGGTGTCTTTTGATAAATTCTCTGACGCAAAGGTCTGGAGTAGAACTTTGTAGTAGTAGATTAGTATTTGGTAGTACATATTTGGACACAATGGTACTCAATATTTAAAGTTGGGAACGAAAATTTGCACGTCGTATAGCGTATGGTATCCTTCAGATCAAAATCAATCAATTCTGGCCAATAAAGTTAGTCATCGTCATTCTGGAATGCAAAACATTTAATGTTACCGCATTTTCAGCGACATTTTCAAAGCAAATCAAATGAGTCACCACTTTTCAAAAGAGAAACTGAGTTGAAACTGAGAGGAACGAAGGTTTACAATATGGGTAATATCTTCAGAAAATTCGATCGTGCCATTTTTAAAAACAAATAAACTTTAAATTTATATGCACGTCAAGTCTGACAGACAAACAATCAAAAATATATTCTGTTCGAAAGATGAATTTATGGGATTAGTACTTGAAAATTATTTTAGGCATATGGCCAACACAGCTGTCCATCGTAGGACAAGTCCATTTCTTTAAATCACCTTATCGCCAAATTTTGATTTCAATATGTAAGTGGATGGTTTTGATCGCCGCATGGCACGTAACGCTATTCTCTTGGAACCACTTGTCTGTTGGATCTATTGCATTTAGGTAATCAGTGATCATCGTTCTGTAATGATCTCTTCATTGACCAATGTGAGCACAGAACCACTTTTTGAAAGAAATAAGGTCCAATAATGCCACAAACAAAAAACCGCGCCAAACGGTACATTTTTCTCGAAGTAATGAGGTCTGTAGAGTCGCTCCACATACCACGATTTTGCTCATATGTAAGCAGACTTAAAGAAGAACCTCTTCGCTGAACTCTTGCAACTGTTCTGGACCCCAATCAGTGAAAAAATGACGCAGATGATGGTTTTGTGGTGTTAATTCCTGCACCGACTGGATCTTATGCAGATTTAGGCCAAAATCTTTCCGCAAGTAGTGGACATAGAACCCAAATTACTACGACCGAGGACGAATTGATAAATTTGGATCATCTTATACACTTCCGCTTACAGCGATGATAATCACTTCAGTACTCACATTTCGTCGACGTTTATTATTGCATCATTTAGAGAGTACGCGGTATGAAATCTACCCATAATTCGATGGATAGCTTGCTAAGATGGACGATTATGTGTACCATAAATATCAAAAAGTCGTCTATAAGTCTTCCGAACCGACAACCGATATTCGAAGTAAATTTGGAAATTTTGGTAGATTTGTTCAAGCGTGAGTCTATTCATGGATATTCAACAGACTTTGCTGGATGAAAATGTCAAAAATAACTCGCATAATGACAGATCGGTTTGACAGTTATTCCTATCGTAAATTCTTCTGAATCAAAAAACGCCCTTTATTAATGTACGTCAATTTATAAGTCATAACATATGTATGCTTTAGACACTGTAGGAAACATCTAAGGCTCCATAAACAGGTTGACTTGTCAGCAACTTTATCTTGTTCCAGCTTGAATATTTCTATTTAAATAACCCTAACAAAAATATCACATATTTTTTTTTTTTTTTTTTTGTTTCGAACCCTTTAATCACCATATTTATCAATCACTTTGTTGCATACATAATAGATAAACAAATTAACACCTTCCAGGCGTGGTAATGACGAATACATTTTATCGCCTATTCGTGGCGATAATAAAAGAACAGCTTTTTGCAATAATTAATCCACACCTATACCAGGGCGGTTAAATATTATTTATGATTTGAGATGATTACTAATTTTCATTGAAAATCAGGTTGAATTTTCAATATAGAAGGAGGGATCTAAAAAACAAGCATTGATTCACCAAAAGAAAAAAATTCTCCAAAATTTACAATTATCTTGATGCATTAAGCTAATTAGTTATGCTTTACTGTATGGATACAAAATAAGCTCTTCAATTTTATAAACTAAATGAAAACAAATAAAAAAAAATAAAACTTGACACACAACTTATGAGAATCCATAAAACAAGTGGTCTGAAGGACATTGTCTAATTAAAGCAACAAATTGCTTTGTAAACTCTATTGTCTTTTTTTTTATTTTTTTTAATCAATATTGACTTGCAGACATAAATTATACAGATAGAGTGAAGCTTTTTGGAATCCTGCCCAAAAGTCAAAGTCTCAACCGCATTAAATTTTCCCAACTGCCTCTGTCGTCGTCCAACAGTTTTTATAACAACCTGTTAGTGCAGATTCTTTGCATTCCAATGCTGTTTTAAGTACATAGTACCATACCGTATTTGTACCCCGTCTCTATACTCTCTTACATCGGCCTATAATAACGACAACGATGTGGTTGTGGTTATTCCTATTCCCACCTCGTAAATATAGTGTTCTCGAGCTGACATCGATCGATTTTCTCTCGTGCATTGTATGTATTGTTTGCTGACTAATGGCATTGTTTGAGGTATCTACATATCACACTTACTATGCTCGACACTTGTTCACAATATTGTTAACTCGGATATTTTATTAGAGGCCAAATTGAGTGTCTTAACGATAGACTATCCTTGATAGCCGAGGGCAATCCTTACACCATCGTAAGATAAAAAAAAGCCGACTTTTTTTTATTTTATAAGAAGATTACTCTAAAATAATGTAAAGTCTATTTAGAAGTATCTAAACCAGAAATACAGAATCATCCTTGGGAAGGGTGAAAAATGAATCTTCCTGTTGTTGTTATTCCTTTGCGAGAGTGTATTTCATTAAGGACGATACTGCGCAAATCAAAACTATGCGAAAAGGATACGACATTCGCCAGTGGTGTGTATCTAACAGGGAGCAATATACCACTGAAGCTGACCCATACATACGTACTTATATATCCTTGTAGAAAAATACCAAATAGGAGGGGTGATACACGACGATGGGGGTTGTTGGTTAAGGGGTGAAAAGCAGTATAAAAACGAAAAAAAAAAATTAACAAAAAGAAAAAAAAAATACTTTTTCTTCAATCAATCTAAAGATACGTACATGAGGACAAAAAAAACGTTCTCAAAGGTCTCTCCTCCTTATAGCGATGAATATAATCCACAAAATATGCATGCACTCCAGATACAGTGTGTATTTGATTGATTTTTATGTTAAAAAACTCTAAAGGTATTTGGGAGGAGACTGACACATAATTCGGTTTTTAAACGACCGACCAACCGACCGAAAGGCCGATGTATCTTTTAGGTGTATTTACTCTGAAACAAATTGCGAGGATTGCGAGGGAAGTGTTGACGTAAATCCCAATACGATACGATTATTAACATTATTTATGTGTGTTTTCCGATATAGCGCACCCACTACTGGCTTTTATTTATTTATTCCCGATCCGACCCGTTTTTGTGTGAAGTTTTGCAGCTGACGACCGACGACGACCACGACGATGAATCGGCCACTTTCCAGTGTTGCAATGCGATGTAAAATCTGCTACTAGCTGCGGAGAAATAAGAAACTGCGCGTAAATATAGTTAGTTGTACTCGTACTAGTTGTGTATGCCTTCCGGTTGCAAATTGCGAGACACGAGACGATTTATTGCCTTTGCTACAGAAGCGGATGTGTACTTTTTGTTTTGTATGTTTAAAAAAAAAGCAAATTTAACCCCGAAAAGTAGCCGTCTGAACCGCGAACCGCCGCACCATTTCGCTCGAATATTTTTTACGAAAATCTACCGATGAACTGATTCCGAGTCGATTTAAAATACATACATACACCGCCGATGAAGGGAAAATGTTTGCTCTCTACTTGATGTCGCTTACAAGTACAATAAGACAGCACAGGGAGCAGGAACATTAGGGGCGCACGAAGAATCATTCGCGCGGAGAAAGTACTGTTGTTTCCCCTTCGTTTGACTAGCATGCGAGTGGTTTGTTTTTTCGATTTCGGTTTATCGTCGGCTGACGCTGCTGAGTATGTTGAGTGAATCGCTGAATGAGAATGATAACAGAGCATTGTGCGCGACACCGACACATAATTTTTTTGGATTTGAGTGGTAGATACAAGTTTATTTCCAGGGCAAATGGATTCAATGACTGCCCATAAGCATGCGTACACAAAATAAGGTAGATTTTGTTATATTCCTTGTAGCTAGTGCAAATGAACACTGGCACAGTGTTTGAATAAGTTGCCATAATGAATTACATACGAGTATTAAAAGTTCATGTCATGGCGCTATAAATCAATTGTAAACACTTGAAGAAAAGCTTTCAAAGGAAACAACCCCTAAAAATGTACACCCCACTGAATGTGATAAAAGCTGTTTTTTATCGTTGCCAACGTGAAATTATTTTATGAGAAGCATCAGCTAAATATGTACATAGTATAAGTATGTATGTACTTTTTTAAGAAAAAAAAAAACAATTTTATAATGATATAAGTGGAGCTTTCGTTTAGTTTTCTTCCGGTGTGACCATCTGGAGACGTAGTTGCTCGATACTTACCACTTTGTATGAGTATCAGAAATAATATCCTCATAAGCCGTGTGTTTGCTAACCTCAGTTCAATCCGCGTTGCGGAAAATACAAACTTTCGAATAGATTCGGAATGCGGACCAATAACTGTTCTTGTTACTTTGGCATTTTGCCTACCCGTAGATATCATTTGATTGGGTAACAGAACTTTTGATCTATTTTTCTACCTTATATTTAGTGTTATATGATCATGAAAATTGATCGCCATCCATTTATGAGTCGTCGCGGTTTTATGTGCAGGCGTAGGATAGGTATTGTCTTTTTCCACTAACGCTACGACTGAACAAAGACATGTCGTCAAACACAGCCTGTATTCAAATCATGTATGCATCTACATACATACATACATATGTATCATTGTCAAATGTTGATTGCCCTTCTTTAGTTGTTTCATCAGGAGGTACTGCTTCATTGACGACTTTCCTTTAAATAGCGCAATTATTTTGTGGGTGCCGTGGCTTAGTGGTTAGCGCATTGGACTACTAAGCTGGAGGTTCGATACTCGACTTCAAGAAAAAACCAAAAAGTTAATCCTTTGGCTACTGTCTAACAAACGTCCGAGAGTAATCTCAGTTAAAAATGAAAAGAACCTTTTGGATATGGTAGGTAGGTCCCTTCCATTTGTGCGAAAAAATGTACAATACACAACACGAACGATCGCGACTAGCTAGACTCTGGACTACATATGGTCTGTTGCGCCAGACATTAATCTCGAACCGATCTGTCATTCTATTCACAACTTTTGACATCAATGTTCCGCACAGTCTCATGCTCTCATGCTTAAACAACGATCCCAAACTATCCAAATTATTTACTTTGTGAAACAAAAGTGTAGATACCAGATTACTCTTATAATGGCAATAATTCTACATACCCCAAGAGACATACTTTGGAATTTAAAACACATTAGCTTAATGGTCGGGTGGCCGAGCGTCCACCCAACAACTATTTTTATTAATATACATATGTACGTAGTCTTTTCATTTCATAAATTTTGCACTGAAACTGGCCGCATGTTGAATTTGCTAATTTTATAATAATTTTTTCTTTATTTAACGTATGTAGGTATCCCAAAATAATAGAAATAACGAAGATCTAAAACACCCCTAATGTTATCAATGAACGTACTTTACTTACCCCAAAAAGATAAACTTATGGACGCATCCCTTCTGATAACAACTGTCAGTTGAATAACAATCTATCCACGGTATCAAAAAAAAATTAATGGATAATCTAACTACAAATTAGAGACGTCCAAAGTCCAAATTTTCAGTGATGTTGCTATTTTTATAAGAAAAAAAATTCCAAAATGACCTCTACTGGCCTGCTTGTTGTCTCCAACGTAAAGCGCCTCCAGCAATCCCTAAATGCAATACAAAAGTACGTGAATAGCTTGTACATCCATCTGAACATCCCACCAACGAAAATAAATCCTGTCCCTTCATGGACCAAAGTGATTTCCAATATCTACACAGAGAGCTTTATACGGACTCCTCACATCGACTTAAGAGTTCTAGTAACACCACTCAAGTCGCAGCTATGCAAGGAGCCAAAGAAAAATATCGACATGCTGTTCTCCGATGGAAAATTTCCTGAAATTTGTGATTCCATTAGAGCTAACTTTAATATTCCAACTGAAACGATATATCTGGCCGATGAACCTCTCACCGATATTGTAAGCCAACAAAGTCGCGAGGAGGAGACTAAGGTTTATGATACTGTCGTGCTTGGAGGGACGTTTGACCGGATTCACGTAGGCCATAAAATTTTTCTCACTGCCGCAGTTCTAAGGGCTTGCAAGAGGTTGGTAGTTGGAGTAACCGACGAGAATATGCTGAAGTGTAAGAGAAGAATCCTCGTTCATCTGATCATTCTTAATTTGTTTCTGATTTAGCGAAAAAGCTTCCTGAACTTATCCTTCCAGTTGAGCAGAGAATCAAGGAGTTGAAAGAATTCCTCTTGGATATTGATTCCACGTTGCAGTACGATGTGGTTCCTATTTCGGATGCATTTGGTCCAACTCAAACAGATCCTGACATGGATATGATTGTAGTGAGTGCGGAAACTCTCCGTGGTGGACATAAGGTCAACGAAATCCGAGCGACAAAGAACCTTAAGCAGCTGGATGTCTTTTGCATTGATTTGATCGAAAGTAAGAGTGATGACGCAATCAAGGAGGTGAAAGTGAGTTCTAGCAATACTAGAATAGATCTTCTGGGAACGAGAATCAAGAGGAAAGAGGTGAGAAGTAATTTCTTGAAAGAAGTGCACGCAATTTATGTATGCCTCAATCTGTTATTACAATCATCGTCGGACATGAGATAGTTACATGGTACACCACATTTTACAGTGCAGTTCTTCTACCGGCGGTTTTTTTTTCTACCACTTTTCCCTGCAAACAGGCTTAAAATTACCCTAAATATTACCTTCGGAAAAATTGGCCAAAACTACGCATTTCAGAATTGGCTTGCTATGGACGTCGAGAAACCTGACTGGGACAGTCGATTCTACCTTAAAAAAAATTGTGTGTATGACCAGGTTAAGACGTACGTAACTTTTTCGGCGTTATTTTTAATTTTATTTTATCGCGAGAGAATGTTGATGCGAAATACCAACAAATTACGTCTTGTACTTTAGTTTCAACTTAATCTATAGAAAGTATGCCGTTCTAAAGCAATTATTCAGGAAGATTATCTGGAATTCTCTAATATTTTGCGTGTAGCTGTCAGAAATGTTTGGTTAAAAAATTTTCAAAAAAATGCGGAAAAATATTGAACATTTCGTTAGCATTTTGTAAGGAAAGAGATTGCTCGCGCTGCGCTGTACAGGTTCTTGGTCGTCGTTGATATTGGTAAGATAATAAGATCTCTTGGGGCGATATGTTCGGTGTTGGAAACACATTCATTTGGCCGAAAAAAATGGTTTCAAAGTGTACTACTTTGTGTTTGTACAGTTCCAAAGTATCAAGAGGGATGATAATGTTTTGCATTGTTTTCATGAGAAACGAGTTTTTTACAAGTGCTTGGTTGTCTCAACACAACCTTTCATGCATAATGTTTGAGAATATGAGCATGGTTACGTATTCAATACAAGTAGATTTAGTCTTGGGGAGTGGCTCCAAATCCAAAACCAGTCCCGAAATTCGTTTCCGAGCAATCCAAAGCAGACACGATTATACCGTGAAGGATTTATTAGCGATAAAAAAATTCCTGCTGTAGATTTCCATTTTTCTCTAATGGGTCTATTCGTGAACTTAATTGATGCATATTATAGGCCTATTAGTTGGAAAGCTATTAACTCGATCTAGCTAGTAGGCACAAGTAGATTTTTTTAAATTTTTTTCTGCGGCATCTTTCACCATGTTTATTCTGTTCCCCGCCATTACGCTAAATGTTGAGACTTGCTCATGAATGTTATTCCAGTCTGGATAAACTAATCTGATGACTTCTGAAGCGGCGGAAAGTCAAGGCCACGTCCATGGCAGTGGTGCATTCAGTTATCTACTGCAATTTTGTTGATACATCTATTTAGTGTTTGTATTATTCGTTGGACAAAAGTAACGTTGAAAAGCACGATTAGTGAATTTTGCAGATTGATATACACATTAGTTTCTCTATAGTGGATTCATATAGAAAGTTTCATTCCTGATGTATTATTAAGTATTTTTTCATAGTTTTCAAAAAAGGAAAAGTGAGGTGCTTTTTACCGCGACCTCCTTTAAAACATTTTCATATCCAGGCATAGTTTGTTTTAAAAACATGCATTCGTATCTGTATTTTGTGTGGATTGCATTTTTTGGAGAAGTTCCGGGAAGATTCCGTCTTCTACTAGGTCTGAAAAGGCCGACTTCGCAAGTAGTGGTTCTCGCTTTTCACTATGTTCTAGATAATACTGTATAATTTCCTGTGTCGAAATTACTGCTTTACTGATGCTCATAGCCAACCCTTGTTGCACCAATTTGTCCGTTGTTCTGTTTTCTTTTATTTGTTGTATAAAGGGATTTAAGATTTGACTTGATTTATTGGCATTTAATTGTTGACCTTTTTTTAAAACAAATTGACAGCTTACCAACACTGGTTCTCTCTGATTAGAGATGGTGGTCTCCTCTATTTCTTTTCGCTTTCTCATTTGCAGGAATTTCTACTTAGAAAGAATTGCATATGTTTGGTGGTCCAAAAGACTAACAGTTCTCCAGAGTTGAAGCTAGCTCCTGTACCCATGTATGTACGTTTATCCATTTTTGGGTCACCATTGAAGATTTCTTTTCTGCTGGGCATCCATGTTGAAATAAAGATAGGAATCTGTTATCCTATATTGCTATGAAGCCTTCGATGTTATGTCTATTCCCTTCTACGGAGTAGTCTCTCAGTTTGATAGCTAGATAATAAAAGACAATTGTAATCTCTTGCCAGCGATACAATTTTCATAGCGCTCATGGTATCAAATGTAGCTTTTTACTTGTAGCTTTACCCGTCTAACATTTAACGTTTATTTCAATCCGCTTTCAAACTAAGGACTCTTAGCGACACTTAGAATTGCAGTGTACGAGTATATTCAACGACTTACCTATGTACGGTTTCAATCCACATTCTTTCTCCAATGTTTTTGTTTCACATGGGACCAATCACTTGCACCACTCCGGCCCTTGATGGTCTACTATCGTCGCTCCTATTTGCAACTACTTTGTTTTATTTTTATTATTTGTATCTGCAGTGCTATTAGAAAGCTATAGTGAAACGGTTTTTGTTTCAGGCGCGGCCACATCTGCCATCGGAACCCTATCTTATTGGTTTGTCTGGTGGAATCGCTTCGGGAAAGAGTAAAATGGCTCAACGCTTGCAAAACCTAGGTGCCTATGTCTTGGATTGTGATAAAATTGCTCATGAAATTTATGAGCCTGGCCAGGTATGCTACCAGAAAATAGTTCAGCATTTCGGAGATGCCATTCTTGGTGCCGACAAACGAATTGATCGCACAAAGCTTGGACCAATTGTATTTGCCAATTCAAATGAGCTGGAAACACTTAATTCCATCGTTTGGCCAGAGCTACTTATCGAAGTAAAGCGTCGTATAAAAGAAGTTCACGATAGCAGCAACGTTAAGATATTTGTTATAGAAGCTGCAATCCTCCTAAAAGCCGGTTGGGATACAGAATGTCATGAAGTCTGGTCAATGATTGTTCCACCTGAGGAAGCCATTCGTAGAATTATCGAAAGAAACGGCCTACCAGAGGATGAGGCACGCAAACGTATCGCTAGTCAACTAGACAACCGTACAATTGTTCAAAAATCGGATGTTGTCTTTTCCTCCGAATGGAGCACTGACTACACCCAAAAGCAAGCAGAAAAGGCATGGAAGATGCTTACCACAGAACTTGAACAGGAAAAACGAACCTCAAAGTCTTGTCTTTGATATTTTTGTCAATTTAGTTTAAAAAAAAATTGGAACAATAAAAATAAATAATTGGGAGTGGCTTAAAACTGCCCGGGTTTCACAGCTTTAATGACTTTCTCCCTTTTTGCCAATCACACGCTTAAAGTCGCTCATCTTTGTTGTCATCAGAGGTGAACCAATGAAATTCAGCGAGTCAATTTGAGTCACTTCACCGCCAGATTGATTGTTGCGCACGAAGATTTGAATGTTTTGCACGTTTTGGAACTTCACATAGCGTAAATTTACCGGTGAACCTTCCAGATCCTTATTTGTTAAGCTGAGGGAGAAGTTTATGATAATCACTGAATGTATGCACGTCGGCCTCCATATCTTACGTTAAATCCTGAATAGATGTACAAGACTCAGCCATATCAAAATCCACAGTCCGTGGTTGGTTGATGAAAATTTTAATTTCCTTTGGACCCAGCTGAGGCGGTGCCTTGAACTTCAACGAATGAATTTTTACAACTTGATTAAATGTCACGGATAGAATCAACTGCTCGTCAACATCAGACTGCAAGTAACCTCCATTTGCTTCAAAGCAATGCAACATTGGATGGTCATCGGATTCATTTAGACACTCACACTGTTGCTTCGATATAAAAGTGTTTAATTCCATCTAAAACAACAACATATTCTTCGTAACTCTCTAAAGCCCAGATACATGTACCGACAACAACCTACCAAACCCTGTCCATACTCTTCTCCTGAGTCATCACCTCCACCAGTGCCGATGTGCTGTTGAATTTTGGCCTCCAGGCCTTGAACATCAGCTCCTTGCATTCGATCGATTTTTGCCTAATAAAATAATAATTCGATTTCACTGATTGCACCTAATTGACTTTAAGGACAAGATCTTACTCGATTTCTGTAAAAGATGAATGTTGGCATGGCGGAAACACCCTGACCCGCAGCGGTGTCTTGGCACTTGTCTACATCGACCTTCAGAAACACAGCTTTTGGATATTTTGACGGTAACTGTTCAAAGTGAGGTGCAATGGTCTGACATGGCCCACACCTACGGAGAGGGAAAATTTACACGTATGTTTTTTTTCTGAAAACCTTTTGTTTCTTACCAAGTTGCAGTGAAGTCAACTACAACTAAACGTATTCCAGCGGCGGCTAATTCCGCTTGAAAATGAGTTTCATCGTTGATTACACGTATAGACATTATTGCAGAATATTTATAATTTTCCTTCTTTTATTTTTTTGTGGAAAATTTATTGCAAATACTTGGTTATGGAATTACTGGAACTTTTTCCTCACAAAAGCGGACACCAAAATGAATTATTGACAGCTTTGCAAAATGAACGTGATGACTGGCAGCTGTATGGGGCAATTTGAGTTCAGGGGCAAACAGTGGTTTAAATGAGTGTATTCAGATGTTTTATATAGTGAAAAGAGAATATTTACTTATTTATTTTATGATTTGTACCACTGTTCTAATGCTGGCTAAATTTAAATTTAAGGAAACATATTTTGTATAAAAAAAGAAGAAGAAGTTCAATCCCAGAGTACTTAGATTTAATTCCTTTCCTAAACGTAAATTTTACACGATCTTCTTTTAAACTCTGTGGATGTGGGAAACTGTGTTTTTATATTTATAAATTCTAAGCATTCTAAGTTTTGTGTTTTATGTAAGTGTACAACTTATTTGGTTTTCTATTGGGCACTTTAGATTTAGCTCTTAGACCTTAAATTTTTCGTACCCAATTGAGTACAGGAACAAAGTTAAGTATTTTAAGGAAAATATCAGCGTGAAATATAGGTATTACTGAAACTATGTGTAAATGCTTAAAAAATCAATTTTGCGAAAAGTGATCTAGAAGGAAAAGATTAGTTTATGGCTTCCATAAAAAAACGCATTAGTGTCCTCACTTAATGATTCACCAATATGTTGTCTAAACTTTAATGCTACTGACATACAATGTAAAACTAATAAACTTTTATATTTTTTGTGTTATCCTCCATGTATAGGGAAATATCCGAGGCGCCAGGTGACTTGAAGTATTTATGTCTGACATTTCTAAAGTTCAGATTTGTCCACCTATAATTCAGTGTTCACAGAAACTTTCTCATTGATATTTAAGAATTTTTTTTCATTCAAATCATCAAGAGGCTGAGTATGCATTACCAAAGACGAAAAATAATTCTTCAAGATCTTGAACATTATAGAAGCAGACCTTTTAGACTAGCCATACCTACAGATAATTCGCAGGCTGCTAGCATTATTCAACCCTTTAATACACAATGAATGGTATTTATTTTATTATCTAGTGGCATAGAGAAAACTGTGCATGTATGGCCAGTTTTGTTCGTATTCCTTTTGCTGGGTTCTTATTCCACTCCGCAGTCGCAAGACCATCTTTATCCAAATTTTGTCGTATTTTTATTTTTTTTTTTAAGTGAGTACCTGTGGCAAATATTTTTACAATGTAGACCCAATGGAAGACGGCTGCTATTTACATCAAATTAAACAAACCTTTGATATGCTTTTCTCGATTTTGTACCGCTTGGCTGTCAATGCAAATGTCAACCAAATGCAATGTCAAATAAATAAATTTGTTTGATTTTCAAGTTCATACAATTTCATTTAAAAATGGCATCAGGTTTAGAAGCATACGTTAACCACACCGTATCAATTATTACTGCGGACGGGAGAAACTTTATAGGGACTCTAAAAGGTTTCGATCAGACAATCAACATAATCCTGGATGACTCTCACGAGCGTGTCTTCTCAACATCAGCTGGAATCGAGCAAATTGTCTTGGGACTTCACATAATCCGAGGCGACAACATCGCTGTAATCGGCCAAATAGATGAAACAATTGATTCCCGCCTAGACTTCAGTACGATTAGGGGTGAACCCCTTGGGCCAGTGGTTCATTAGTTCTGCGCATTTTCAGAAATAAAAAAACTTGTTCTACAAAATTCGGTGTTTTTTATTGGGAAACTTTAAAGCAAATACTCTTACAAGCCAGGGAATTCAAATCTACAATAACAGCAGTTTGAGTTTTAGAGAACGACGGTACGCAGACTATGCGAGTTTCCTGTCCATCGTCACCGATGTGCAAATCTGTCTTAAATTCGTCGCAGTTCCCAGCAAAGTAAACAGATGGACATTCCTTCATGATAAAAGGATCACTATCCACATAAGGATAGCATGCCAAAGTATCTGGTGACGTGGGGGAGATGTGTGCCCATTGCAGAGTCGAGCGCAAAGCCTCCAATGGGTTGTCGATGTTCGTGTTTCTTAGTAGGTCTCGAATATTTTGGCCAGATGTGCCGATAATCAACCGATCAGCTACTTCACAAGCGTAAGGGTTAGTCACACTGCGGAATGATGAATTACGCGACGCTTCTGCGAACATGCATCGGTGGAAGGGCTGTTGTGGCAACATAAAAGTAGCTGGATCGAATTCACCAGGCATCAGATCAAGGTTAATTGACTGCGACCATCGGGCAAAATACTTGTCCAGATTTTTTACAGACAGAACAGTATCATTTGATTCACTAGACTTCATTTGAAGGCCGAACTGTTTTTTTTCGGCACTAGTGCGCACCGAATTGCCAGCTACTATGAGACGGACAATATTAACAGCGTTCGAATCGATGTTTCCAGCCAACCAGTGCTGAAACAGATTTAAAGAATCACTAAACTCATGACAGTGAGTCTGGTCCAATCCGGATACAAGAACAATACTGGTGGCCTGTGGAAGAGGATCTAAGGCTCTCTGTGGTCCGCTTTCATAGAAAATGGTATCCTCAACGACGAATTTACCATCTTCCTCGATAGTACCAAATACCGCACACACTACCCCTGTAGCCATGAAACGCACATCCATCTTACCGAAGAGGCGCACTCTTTGAAGTTCATCTTCAAGAATTAACTTGTCCTCGTCATCTGCATAGTGTTGCCTTTGAGGCTGTGGGGCCAATTGATTCTCCTCGGAAATCTCCTTCAGTATGCTTGGCTTGAATGCTTGCTGTTTGAACAAAGTGCCAATTAGGATACACCTCTCAGAGACATCTTCACGTAGCTCACAAAGTTTTTTAATGGGATATTTTGTGCCCCACTTTTTGACGACTTTTGGTATCAGAAGTTTGGTGCTCTCACTGAGTCGGTATGCATACAAATGTGAGAACTGCATCTGGTAATTTTGTGTTTTGATGAGGAATTTATCTGAAACATTTTTATATGTTACATCGAATCGACTGCTTCGATGAGACATTGTAATAAATAAAATAAATTACACTCAGGAAATAGAATTCTAAAGAAATCACAATATTCAAATTGAATTCCCGCAAAATTGCTTTTGACAGGAGAACTTCGTAGAGATGTGTAAATGTTTAATTTATTTTAGTACAATTTCTTAGGTACGTTCGATGCACATGACCGTGCTTAGGTGGTTACTTCACTAGGTAGTTAATTATAGCTTAAGTTTATTCAGTTTCATTTAGCCATTTAATAAAAATGTACTCAAAAAGATATAAGGCTGGTGTGGGTGCGTTAAGTCCTAGTTATTTCAGCGACTATTCGCAATTGGAATTATCTATTTAAAGAAATGCACAGTGAAATTAAGCATGTTACCCTTTTCAACCCCACATGACAGAAATGTATTCGCAAAATCGTTCTTAACAATGCTTACTGTAATCCTTACCTAAAAAGTTATTTGGCACACTAAGTTTTTGGATAAAGAAGAATATATAGAACATCCTTGTTGTAGCGCGATCTGATTTATTGATTTCAGATAAAATTAAGATCAAGGAGAAAGCAATAGGCTCTATAATTTTCTATACCCCGTGTACCGTGACCTGATTATAGAAATTAACGATTAATTAACTATTTACTTGAATAGTTTTACGCAGTCAAACGCACCAAGACGATACAAATTTAATCAAATTTCTCCTCAGTCAAACAATTTTTTAACCACTGTGAAGCAGTACACACTTTTATATGAATTGTGTTCCCACTAAGTCGAAATTGTCTCGAAGTTACTTACTTAATAAGGCAATACAGTTCCCGTTGGATGATACCCTCAAGCAATAATCGCCTTCGGACAACTCGACCTATAGCAATCAGTCATAATTTTGCAAATTTTGACTACGCCGTTGAAAATTTAATTTGGTAAATATGACCAACAACCTTGATAAAGTCTATGGTTCTGCATCAAACTCCTTAGTTTTTGTTGAATGAATTAGCTTAATACTTCTATAAAAATTCTACTTACCTCTGACTTAAAAATCATTAAGAAAAAAAGTGATGTTTTCTGGTGTGATAGTATACTAATTTTCATCCATTGTACCGAAACACGAAATATATAACATTTACTACTTTCTACAATCCCATCACTTACTGCTCGCATGTTTAATACTAAGACTGGCAACTCTTACCTAAATTTATTGATATGTCAAAAGTGACACTTAAAAAAACGAAAGAAAAAAATGTTCATAGATTTTCGTTTTTTTTGCTTTTAGAAATAATTGTTAGCATTTCTGTTCTTTTAATTTTATCAATTATACACAAAAAGCATTTATATTTAAATTTAACGCAATGGCATTGCGCCCAGATGACCATCGGCGAAAATGGGACAAAGCCGAATATCAAAGATTGGCCCAGGAGCGTTTGAAAACCATAAAAGATCCCAACGAAGAAGGTAAATGCATTTGAAGAACTCTTCTCGAATCCGGATATATCTAGGACATTTTTAGAACCCGTACAACGTGAGAATCTCAAGCGGCGAGAATATAAAGTTGACTTAGACAGTAAATTGGGGAAAAGCGTAGTAATCAACAAGAACACCCCAACATCCCAATCGGGTGGCTATTACTGTAATGTCTGTGATTGTGTTGTTAAAGACTCCATCAACTTTTTGGATCACATTAATGGTAAGAAGCATCAGCGTAATCTTGGCATGTCCATGAAAGTCGAACGTAGCACTGTGGACCAGGTCAAGGAACGCTTTCAAGCGAATAAGAAAAAAATGGAAGAAAAGAAAAAGGACTATGAACTAGAGAAGCGATTACGTGAAGCCAAAGAGGAAGAAGAACGCTACAAAGAACACAAAAAAGAGAAGAGAAAAGACAGGAAGCGTAAGGCTGACGAAGACTTAACCGCTGATATGCCAGGTGATCTAGCTGCCATTATGGGTTTCTCCGGCTTTGGAGGCTCAAAAAAGAACGTTTAAATCGATTTTTTTTTTCTTTTTTGGATTCTATCAAATATATATCGGAATTAAAATTGTTAAAAAAGTAGAGTAATTGAAAATCTATTTCAGCTGTTAAGAAATGGTTTTTATTAAAATAATAAACGACATTAAATGCGACACGGAATAAACATAGTTTTGGTTTGTTGAGGCAGGCATTGGATCATCGACGGATGGCAACGATCTGGATACTTTGCACTTTGACTGTTGTAAATAGAAATTTAAATTTATGCTCGTAAAATATTTAGTTCGCTACCATTTTTGGTAGACATTGCTGGAATAGCTCGGCGGTGAACCCTCTAACGGTGGCAGCTGGTTCCAGTCCACACAACATTGCTGTTTTTACATAATTGCAGTCGACGATATCGTTGAGGACTCTGCAATTGGAATTAATAAAAATACATCGTGAATCAGCTCAAAGAAAAAAGCATTGCGGTGGTGACCAGGAATTGCTCTGATGTGTTCATTCTTTTTCAGATAACAGTATTTAATTAATCGAAGGACCCCAAAGCAGCTACTCGAAGTTAGGTAGAGAAAGGTTGACAAAATTATTGTATCTCTATGTTTGTGCATGTGAAATTCAAAAATACAACATTCTAGTGCAAAAATTCAAACTTTAATGAAAAAAAAAAAAAATCCAAAATATAAATACCAGGAAAGTAGAGCGTACTTATCATGTGTTTGGTAAGGAATTGCACCACTGGTATTTTTACAACTATATTACTCTGTCAAGTTTGATTTCGCAAAAGAATTCGTAAATTACTTCACCATTTAGTTTCTACACAAATTAAAGTGAACTACTTTAGTGTCGTTCGGTGATTAGATTCTTTCTTTTGGATAGAAAAAACGTGTTAGAAAATCAAAGTTAGTTGTTGTCTACGAGGATACCACCCCTTGATGGCATCCATTACTAGCATAACAAATTTAAACCTGGTCGCGTGAGGGTTTACGATCAATAAAGATCACCTAGTTTAGGAGTGTACTGAATAAATACTAAGGAAAACTCCTGATATGTTTTTAATGATCTTAAATGTGTGGGATAGTTGAGCTGATGAACGTATTTGCAATATCTTGCAAGTATATTATATACAAGGTGCGATGCCATTTGAATTAGCATTTAAACACTTTTTTTTGCGTCAATTTCCAACATGTGATGAAATCTGTATTCATCATTGCACAAATACTCTTGAAACAAAAGAGCAGAGCTGTTTTCTGAGATGTAAGAAAAAATATGGTCATCGACTACATGGCGAAAACCAATAACAGGCACCTACTATGGATCATCATTGGACCAATTGGATGATACACTAAAAGAAAAGGCCCGGCACACAAATCAATGATGCTGACGACAAAATTTCATGCATTACGCCCATCCACTATATTCTCCAGATTTGACACCATGCGATTGTTACTAGTTTCCAAACTTTAAGAATAAAAGAATAAAAAAATTTGCATAGAACTCGGAAGTCTGTCTAGGTAAAAAAGATTTGGGGTTCTGTTATGCTTAGGCGTCGTGTTAGGACACTGTGTAGAAGGCAATCATGCAGCATGACTAGGACTACCCCACAACGACTTCTGTGAACTGCAGAGACGAAAAGGAAATGGAATCAATTCGCCACTTGCTATGCGATTGTCCATCACTGGCCATCAAAAGGAAAGACACTCTCAGGAGATACTTCGCTGGGGAGCTGAATGATATAAGAAACATTGCGTTTAACGAACTCCTGAGATTCATACATATGTAAGTACATATATCCGGATGGTTTTGTTCACCCGTCGATAATGAAATTTAAGTTTTTAGGGGTCTACTATTGGGCAGAATGGAATCATCGTTAGTCTAAGTGAGCCGTTAACAGTTTCCTGCAACTAGGGCACCCATATACCTAACCTAACCTTTTGCTATGCGTGCGAATGATTTTTATTTACAAAAAATTAAGGGAAATCTAATGATCAGCTGCAAGAAAATATTGATAATCCATATCAAAAATGAATTACACGAGATCAATCTCGCTTGCGCTGTCTTCCACGCGGAATTTTAACGCGAAAAATAAAGATAAAGTGAAAATATCATCCCCTAATATAAATCTAAAAAAACATCAACTATTTTTTCACTGGCCCACCTTCCAAGTATATCACAGTAAAACTATAGATATCTATTTTTCGCGAAAAATTTAACATCCGCAAGGTCATTTATTAGATGTTTACCCCAAAAATATCTTGATTTTAGCGGTTCTAGCTAACGTTAAGTGGGATTTTGAGAAACGGGCAAAATAAAATTGGGATTTTGAATAAGCAAGATTTTAAGAGACAGCATTTTAAAAAACCGGGATTTTAGAAGACGGCATTTAAAAACTTTTTTGGATGGCATCTTAAGAAATGGGATTTAAAAAAGCGGTATTCCGATTCGCTCCGTTAACTACATACTCTCATATGATCGCAAGAAAGTCATTTCCCTGTTAATCACGAACTTTGCAAAGCCAACTGTTTTACTTACTGACAACGTACGCTTTGATTTGAGTTCTCATACCAGTCGGGAGCTCCTTCGCAATCAAGAAATTCCTCTCTTAGTTCTGGCAAACAGTCTCCGATCTGGAGTAGTTCTAAAGTAGAGCAATTAGCCAATATCTAAAACTGTATGCACTTTCATACTTTGTTTCACACGATTGTCGCCTTTGCATACACTAGAATGGAAAAAACTCACGGTTCGCAGTAATTTCATGTACAGATTTTCTGAACTCAATGGAATGCATCCCATTTGTGTTTTATTGATTTTGTCTATTGCTTCGGTAACACCTTTACATGTGTCTGGTATAGAATCAGCAGTTAATAGCAACAGCACTCGTTCCGGACTAATAATGTACATTTTGGCCAACTGTAGCATAACTTGATTTTCATCGCACATCTCTTTTGGGGCTTTCTAAAATTGATTACAGTCAAAACATTTGCAAAATAATATTTAACTCCACTTACCCCCTCTGAATAATCAGAGCTCCTATCGTCGACTAGGCGCGATACGAATGTCTTTAAATAGGCTAAATCTAAGCTGTAAACTCTTCTGAAATAAATTAGAATAAAAAATACGATGATCATTGGCGATTTCATTTTCATCAGCAACAAAATGACAAATCAATGCTAGCTTTAATCGGTTGTTACTATGATGTTTAATTTCTGTTTGTCTATTTTGAATAAATATATTTATTTGTATACACAGTGCCCAAGCAATATAATTCTTATTTTAAAATTTAAAGTTTATCCAGCCCCCTATCCTTTGTTCTGGTCAATGTAAGACAATTAGGTAGTATTTAGGTAAATACAAAGCCATTCTCTGTGGGAATATCCCATGGAATGGTGAAGTAATCCTCCGGCAGAGGGGTGCAATGCGTTGACTTGAAATCACGGAAATGTTTTCTCAACTAAAATGGAAATAATATGTAAATAGGTTTGTCAATATACGGGGAAAACTTACGAGAAAATCGGCCATTTGGTTCCGAACTTCAGCACTGTAATCTTCTCCAATAGCCATGGGGAATGTTTTCCCCTTATCTGAGGCATATGTTATAAAACGGGCCATGCATAGCTCATCATTACTTGCTGAAAATTCCATTAAAACAATTTCAAAACATAAAAATAAATGAAAAGCTCTTACTATTAGCTTTGGCGTCTATTGGTTTTGCTAGCAAATTCTTAAGTCTGGTCATTTGTTGGGGTTGAAATATATCTGGGTAGCGATACTTCAGTAAACTTATAAGCAAGAAATTTCCTCGGTTTGTCTCTAGGCGGTTATCTCTGTAGAAATATGAATTATTAATGGAAAAATCGATTTTTTTTTTTAAGGAACCATCTTACTCGGCAATTATTTCATCTTCAGTTCGGCGAATTAGTAAAACTGGACCACCATACTCCATCATCAATTCAGAGTTGTGAAGATTAACATAGTCACGAATAGCAAGTTTTACGATACCTGAAAGAGTTGCCGGCATACGTGGTTGAGCCAGGTGAAGAACATCGTCAAAGGTTGCATCCAAAATCTGCATGAAAAATTATTTTGCATTATAGTGTTATTATTAAATGCTGATCAATACTTTGCATAAAGAGGCTAACAAACTAACAAGTTAGATTCTTACAATTTCAGAAGATTTTTTTACTCTGGGTCCGTGTAGATGCCAAAACTTAATAGCAAAGACTAAGACCCACTCATTCATGACCGAAACTCTGAAACCCCTGGGGGTAGAACTGGAAATTTGGCATGAGGCGAGATTTTGCGAGATTCGGCCTATAAAAGTGATAGAAATTGGTGTAAAACCTTTAACATTAAATTTTTTTCATTTTACCACATATTCATTACATGCTTAAAACACAGCTACCCGATCTGAATAGTATTCTCGAGCAATATTTTGAACATAAGCAGTGTTCAGAATAATTATGATTCCATCATTATCATTAGTGGTGAACCAGTGTTGAAGACCCAAAAATTCCAAATCGATACGCACCACCTCTTCAACGATTCTAAAGTCGCGTATGATGGCGTGAATAGAGAGTCTAGTTTTGGTATTCTTGCAAAACTCATTCGCTTATGTAGGGTGACGATGGAGAACGCCCACTGCTCCGTTAAGGTCGGAAAACACAACACCGAGACCTTCAATACCACTAGAGGTTTTAGGCAAGGCGACGCGCCGTC
Organism: Blera fallax; assembly: GCA_946965025.1. Taxonomy (NCBI): domain Eukaryota; kingdom Metazoa; phylum Arthropoda; class Insecta; order Diptera; family Syrphidae; genus Blera; species Blera fallax. Next base: position 55,024,438 of record OX337245.1, read on the forward strand.
ATGCAACTTCTTGGTTTTGAAGAAAATATTGCGAAATCCCGAGGTCAATACATCACAAGTCTTTACAGCTTCTTGGTTACTCGGACGACATTGTCATCATCGGTAGAACGAAGAGAGCAGTCACTGGCGCCTTTGGAAAAATTGAATCAGAAGCTGCTAAAATAGGACTGGTTAGAAACGAGAACAAAACAAAGTGCATGCTGCCTACAAATAACGATACACAACACCGACTTATTGGCCAAAAAGTAACGATGGACAGCTTTAACTTTTAACTAGTAAATTAATTTGTCTACCTTGGCTCTGCTATAAATTCCGCCAACAACATCGGCACTGAAATCAAACGGAGAATAACACTCGCCAACCGCTTCTACTTTGGCCTTAGAAGACAACTATGTAGCAAGGCCCTATCAAGAAGAACCAAGGAGACGCTAAGATCCTCATCTATACGGGCTGTACAACGACATCGACCTTTTCAAAAAGATACGCATTCAGCGACTAAGGTGGCTAGGTCATGTAGAGCGGATAAACACCGATGATCCAGCACAAAGAGTTTTCGAATCCACATGAGGGCAAACTACATGTGTATTAGAAATGGCGATTTGCACAGAGATCTCCGAGTAGAACTAATTGATGACGAAATTAAGAAATACGGTAAGTCACGGATAAAGACTTCAGGAGCAATACCAACTTCGAGGCCATTCAGCTTCTAGATAATGCCAATCTAGTGAGAAGAACCAAGCCTTTTAAACTTGTGTATCAAAAACCTCAAAATATGTCAAATATGTAAACTGTACAAGATTTGTTTCGAAAGAAAAAATAACCTAAAAAGTGTGGATCTCCGGATTATCAGTTTCTTTCTCAAGATTTCCCCTTCTAATAAAACAAAACCCCAAGTCCTCGGTAGTGAGTGTACTTTCTTGGTGACAACATGGTGTTTCGTTTTATTCATTTGCACCATTAAACGGCTTCCTTCTATATTCAATCCTAATTTGCTATAAAGCAGATATTACCGCCATCCAGGAATTGTGATGGGATGAACATGGCAAAAGGAACATGAAAAACTGCGATATTTACTACGAAGAAAGATGTCGTTTTTAAAGATCACTTTTGTGAGCAATGCCCATGATATAACGTTCACAGCATCTTTGGCGATTTTACGGTAAAGAAAGAATGTTTGCGCACGTGTGCGTTTTTGATTTATTAATCTGCCTGACGCCCACGGGCGTTCGAATTTACTACATCCTGTATGCTTTAGAGAAATATCTGTCGGCGTTTAAAATATGAAGTAATACTTACAAGTCCTTTAATTTCGGGATACTGTGTAGCAGCCCAAATCGAACTGTATCCACCAATGCTCCAGCCAAAGAGAATTATATTTTCAATACCGAATTCCAGTTGGTGTATGGCAAACTGAACAACAGCGTCAATGGCGTTTTTATCTTGATCAGGGTATGGCTGACCCTAGAAGCAAAATCGAATAAAAATATACATAAAAATATACATGTTTTTAATGAATGCAATCATTCTTACAGTGCTGCCTTCGAATCCAGGATGGTTCCAGCCCAGAACTGAATACTTTAGTGCTAATGGCGTCGACATAATACCAATTTCATAAAAGCCAGCATTACCTAGAAACGAACAATTTATTAACTTACTACCAATACTTTACACTAATTCATCCTTGTACCTTCCGAACATATAACTAAAGTCTTTCCATTTGTACTCTTGTTTCGGTTGTCCACGAACACAGTATCGATCTCATTTCGATCGATAGTCTTGACCTTGTATCGCATACCCCGCTCCTCTTCCATTAGCTTTGCCCTACCCGCTACTAACATTGGCCCTGTAAAAGGAACTCATATTTCCGAAAAGATCAACAGACCATACTTCAAATTACGAGTACTTACTCAAATAGCTTTGCAATAACTTAACTGATCCAGGATATATCATCCTTATTCCAAAAGTATGAATTGCAACATAGGCAGCTATTTCACAGGGTAACGATGAAAACCAGAAAGGTCTCTGTCGTACGACTCTTTTCGATTGCTCTCGCTTCTTTCCGTCTTCACTGTGAATACATTAACCATTAACAAATCACCCAACTATTAGCGATAATGTCTTACTACACAATGTCGCGCACATCGAAATCAACCTCCCAGTGCCTAAAGTCAAAATCGAATAGCCTCAATGATTTTTTCGCCTCATTGGAATTGTTTGAAGACTTGGCCTGCTCTAGTGCTTTAACTAGTTTATTATAAGATCGTGACTGTGACCTTCCAATGCCGCGTAAACACAGTGATAATACTACAATAATACCAATGCTTGTCGTGAATTTAACCAGAGAAGAGATGGAATCGGCAACAAGATAACCACGACGATAGAGGAATGTTACTATAAGTGGTGATGAATAATATCCAATGTTCCACATCATGGAAAGCTAATTTTAGATGAGAAATTATGCATGCACATTTACAAGTGGGACAGAACATTACGAAATTGAAAGATACAAAGAAAGGGGGGCAATGCTTACGGTGGATAAAATTTGATCTCCGAATTTTTCTAAACCTCCGGGTTCGTACATTTTCTGTGAATATGGAATCAGCAGGTGCTGTAATTGAGAAAATGTATGTGCAATTGAAAGGGATTACCTGGAGCGAACCCATTCCGTATTCCATAAATAGCCTTGGAGCGAAGACATAATTCAAGATTGTCATTTTCACTTTTTTTTTTTTATAATTCAGAGGAATTGTATAGTGGAATTTATTTATTTTTCTATTTGATCCGCAACCACCATAGTCGATTTTTCGCCTTCCCTCTGGCAGAGAATGACAGTGACAATTTTGACAACACTGCCTTATCAGTGTACAAACAAATACACCAAATTCAGCGAAAAGGGACTAACTTTTACATATAGTGGGAATTATTTTAAGGGTAATTTGCATCTCAGAAAGTTCCACATATATTTATTTTTATTTTTATTCTAGACACTATTAGGGCCGGTAGCGCGTGCTCTTAATCTTTAAAAAATACACGTCCTTGCTTCTAGTTGACTACATCTGAGTAACCATATCAAGTGATAAAAGTTTCGAATCGAAGACAATCTTTGAAAACACCAGATGGCTTACAGAGACTGAGATTGAAAACGAAGGTAGGCAGAATAACTCCAGATATCATCGTTATGGTAATGCGCAAGAATGACAACAAGTACGCGTTTCCCTCCATTTTTTTTGAAAAAAATTAATAAGCCATCTATTTAAAATATAGCAGCATTAGTAATAAGACCGAACCAACAAAATTTTCTCGCTTAACTTCGGCAGTGATTTCCTTAAACTCTTCGGTTCAATGCTTAACACGGAAAAGTCAGTTCGCAGTGCAGTGCTTGTTTGTTGGAATTCAGGACACAGCCTTACTGAATATTCTAAAATGTTGATCAAGAATTTGCACCCATGCCTAGACGAAATAAAAACAATTGTCGACTGTGCGGACCTTTTTAAAATATGATTTGGCACCACCACATTTGATAACTATTTGTGTTGTCAAATAAGAACACGTAACGAGATTTGGAATAGTAGGCCGGGCCGTAAAGCGACTGTCGAAAAACTTTTAAATTCTTAGTTAAAAGCTTAAAACTAGAATACAATAAAAACAAATTAAACGTGAATTAAAAATATACTTTTTTCCAAAAAAAATAGTACAACAAATTGTATATAATGTCTTTATCAAGCTATCGGAAACAAAAACCATCAAAAAGTTCTCAAAGTGCACAAAAAAAAGAGGAAAGGAATTTTAATGAGATTCAAACTAAGAACATGGAAATGGCGAAGAAAATAACCGAGAACTATGAATCAAGTTCCGACGAGGAACAACTCGATGAATACAAAATCTTGGGTGTGTTGTTTAAAGTAACCTACTGAACAGAGTTGAGCTATAAATTTAAATAATTTCAGAAAAACTCTACAAAAACTACTCGGGGGAAAATGTTCAGCTCCAAAAAACGAGCGCATTTCTGGAGAATGTTCTGCAATCAGGATCAGCTACATGCCTTATATGTATTGGTTCGGTGAAGAGAGCGGATGCAATTTGGTCTTGCAAATACTGCCATTGTATCTTTCATTTGTTGTGTATTAAACGATGGGCGAACGATAGTATAGCATTATTGAAAGACAAGGGAGCCGAAGAGCAAGGCTATTATAATAACTTGGGTGAATTTATACCGAAGAAGGTTAAAGTGGTCAAATGGTGTTGTCCACAGTGTCGTCGTGACTACCAGCCAGACGAAAGGCCAACACAATACGAATGCTTCTGTGGAAAGGAAATCAATCCTCCGAATCAGCAGTGGCTTGTGCCACATTCCTGTGGTGAAATATGTGGAAAACCCCTACAACCAGAATGTGGACACAGGTGTTTACTATTGTGTCATCCGGGTAAGACGACAGACAGTTTTGGATGTGAATCAATTTATTTAGATTCGTGTAATAGGCCCGTGTCCTCCGTGTGCTCAGAGTGTAGTAGTAAGCTGTAAATGTGGAAAATCTCCACCAAAGACACAAAGATGCTTTCAAAGAAGTTGGACATGCGAAAGAAAATGCTCAGAGATTCTGCCATGTGGAAAGCACAAATGTGGTCAGGTGTGTCATCCGCCAAAGCAATGTCCCGCTTGCAGTAAGACAAGTCTTCAAAAATGTATTTGCGGGAGCGAAGAAGCAATAAGAAGCTGCTCGCAACGTATCTGGCAATGCAAAAAGGTAAATTTACTCTTATAGCATTTTTTGTTGTGATTTAATGAAACTTTTGTTTTTCTCTAGGTCTGTAACAAGAAATATAGTTGTGGCATTCATAGCTGTAAGAAAATATGTCATAATGGAGAGTGCGGAGATTGCCCTCTTAGCCTTCCAAGGACATGTCCCTGTGGTAAAACTGTAAGTTAATGTTAATTTTTGTATTCCAAATTTGTGCATTCATCATTGTTATTAACAGTGGAACACTGCACCCTGTAACGAACCGGTTGATACTTGTGAAGATACTTGCCACAAGTTACTTTCATGTGGACAACACTATTGTAACCAGCGATGTCATAAGGGTGATTGTAGCTTGGTAAGTAATTTTTATTCCATTATGCACCACAGTCGACATTATGCGAACTAACTTTCTGTTGAGGATCTTCGTAAACGCGTAATCTACATACGTCTACTAATACATACTAGTAATCGAGTTATTTTTTTGTTTTTTGTTTTTTTGCGCGGATAATATACCGCCGCAGCTGTAGTAAACTTAGCACGATACATCCGACATACTCGTATGAAAGATGTAAGCACACATAGCCCAATTTATGCGCTCTGCGCCGACTTCACTTATGCCCTACCAATACACATGCAGAATCCTGAAATGCAAAGGTTGCTTACGTGGAACAAATTATTTTTCCTGCTCTCAAATGTGGGATCATTTGCAGCATCATGTTTCTGAATAATTACTGCTTAATCAAAATAGCTTCGATGTATGTATTAGGGGTGTAAGCATTTTGCAACATGTATGTACAAACGAGGACTTCTTGACTGAAGCGCAATACTGGGGCAATGATTGCTTGCTGTGCTGTGAGCAAAAATAAACCCCAGTTACTTCCTGTTTAGGTATCTGTCCGTATGGCACATCTAGCGATATTTTCAATATTCGAATAAATCATTGGAATTGGTCTATCAATAGGTGTTAGAATTTAATGTATTAAGCGCCAGAAAAGCCGCTACTTACCGTCCAACCCTGTCGGCATAATCTCTTGATTTCTGTAATGGTCTTGCTAAGTTCCTAAGTTATTTTTTCGACTCTTATTTTTGCAGATGTTTATTAGCTTGCGTTTTGACGCAATTATGAATATGTCCAAGCTATCTCAACTGCTTCAGCTCTTTACCAGCTTCATTCCTGCTTTTTTTCTTCACTTCGCTAAGGGTCTTCTGACAGTTCTTATCATGCGCTGAAATTTAAAAAAGGGATGACGACGATTGGAACAAATCCACATCTGTCTTCATACTGATTTGTCTTTTTCCAACTATATGTTACATGTTTGAAAGCAGCTTTTTGAACATGTTTAACACCTCTTGTATTTTTCAACCGCTAAAAATCATACCTAAGTATGAGGTTATATTCATTTTCTTCCGCTCTTAGACACCCATACAACCTTACTTTTGTCCTTGTTTTCTGTAGAAATATTATACATTTGACGCAAATAGGACTGGGACCTGGGAACTGATGTAGGAATCTACAGTTTCCGCATTCCGCCATATCCGCAAGGCGAACTTTCTCATGTAAGGTTAGTGCAGTTGAGTAGCTTTTGGAGTAGCAGTAGCCAACAGTAGTCCAAAGCTCTTCACAGCGGTCCTAGAATACGCCTTCAAAAACAGGCAGTGGGACAACAAGGGCATCAATATTGACGGCGAACACCTAAGTCACCTTCGCTTCGAGGATGACATCGTTATCATAAGCGACAACCTCAACAACGCTACACAGATGCTAAACGAACTCGGAGCAGCTTCAAAACACTTCGGCCTCGACATCCACTTCGCGAAAACAAAATTCTTACCAACCTGGTTCCCAGTGGGAACCTGGAAACAGGCAGAACATAATATCACTCTACTCCGTCCGGGTGGTAGTGCTTCATCCATACTTCTAATTTATTTATTTTTTTCTATAACAAGCTATTTGCCTTTATTATGGCTTTAGAGCAAACATGAACAAACAATTTTCACTGAATCGATAGTTGAGGAACAAATTAAATGAAATGTTCACACAAAACCTAATATTTTTGTCTTCTTTTATTTCAAAAGCAAGCCTTTCCTTCATTTGGTCTATTGTTTACATACTCATAAATTATTACTTTTTTTGTTTAGTGTGCGATTATCACCACAAAAACATGTCGCTGTGGTATGCATCAAAGGGAAGTACCCTGCTGGAAGGCGTTTTACTGTGATACTAAATGCAAAAAGATGCGGGACTGTGGAAAGCATACTTGTAATAAAAAGGTTTCGACGCGTCATTATGAATACATTCTATGTTCTGAAGCTAAAAGTTGTTTTTTCAGTGCTGTGATGGTCGTTGTCCACCGTGCGATAAGGTATGTGGAAAAGTTCTATCGTGTAAGAAACACAAGTGTACTTCTGTGTGTCACGATGGCCCCTGCTATCCGTGTAAGTTACAATCTCAAGTCAAATGTCCATGTGGAACCACATGCATTACTGTACCTTGCGGTAGAGAGCGCACGGTCCGTTTGGCTTGCTCAGAATCTTGCAAGTAAGAAATACACTCTTTTTCTAAATGATTTTTACTATGTGTCTATTTATGTTAGAATTCCATCCAAATGCCATCATCAAAATAGGCACAAATGTCACAAGGGTGACTGCCCGCCGTGCAATCAAATATGTGGATTGAAAAACGACACTACAAACTGCGATCATTTGTGTGAAGCGCGTTGTCATGCGGCCGTTCGAGTCCCTCCGAAAAATTCCTCCATCCGTAATATATTTGACTACAAATTTTTAAATGTATGTTGGTGGTGAATTCGTCTAAAAGAATATTCTTTGATTAGATTATATATTTCAGTATGAATTTAAATGTCTACCACATCCGAAATGTGAGAAGAAAGTAATGGTACCTTGTATTGGAGGCCATGAGATTGCCGTATGGCCATGTTCGAATTCTAAGGCAACTTCATGTCAGCGGTTGTGTGGCCGCTTTTTAAAATGTGGCAATCATACGTGTGCGCTAGTTTGTCACACTGTAATGAATGTGGATTCTAAAAATGTAAGTATGTATATTCATATGCGTATGTATAACTTTGGGGAGGGTTATGATCCTTATAATCCTGATCATAACCTCTCCGAACAAAAAGGAAGAAGAAGATGTATAACTATGTTAATTCATAGCTATTTTACATTAATCAAATGGGATTCTGTTGGTGTTATTCTATATGAGCGTTTCTAGAAGTTTTTGAAATTAGGTTTCTTCTTGAGTCACTATTCTGTACTTTTCTGATGCCACAAGACACACTTGTTGCAAAAAGGGAGTATTATACAAAATTTAGTCACCGGGTTATAGTTTTCCGGATTATAATCACATCTTGGTAAGTTGTAGATGAGTTATAGGACTGCACTGCGATTTTTATAGATCTTGTGTTACCCGACTTGAAGCTTAAGTCAAGCACCTCCTCCAGTCCGATTTCCTTGACGAATAGGATAGAATATCTGGAGTGGATCTAACAATGGTAGATCTTCTAGTAATAGTTGTTCGGCATCCAGGTGTTTTATTCTTTTGTGGATCAGTGCTCCACATTCCCTTAAGTGCCCTATGCTTTCCTCAACATCTCCGCAGAATCTGCAGTCTCCACTACACTAGTCTACAATTACCCGTTAGAAAGCCTGTAAGGATGCGCAGCCGGTTCTTGCTGATGTTTATACAGACCTTACTTCTTTTCCGGTTATAGTTTCCAAAAAGTTCTTTAGCCTAGGGAGTTTCTTCTAAAGTTCTTTTTACAGTCTTCTACCTTTCATATTTTTTCCCGTCTCGTATGCGGTCCCAGCTCACAAAATGGTTTTTTGTGGAGTTTTGATTGCATATAATCTAAACATTTACAAATGAAGCTATCTGAGACGAAAATATCAATATTGTCAGTTTGGGGTAACTGCATCATCAGCAAATATATAACGCACACGGCGAGACAAAATATTTAGTGCATAGCAGTTATCTATCAAATGTTGCAAATGTACGCCGTTTGCAATAGGAACCCATATGAATAAATAACATATCATTCCGGAAGGTTACTCATCCATGATGTTCGTTGTCTTTCAATCATACTGTATCCTTCTATTTATTGTTGGAGAGCTAATTGGAGAACTTAAATCTTACTGCTCTGCTCATGCCTTAAGTATTAAATTTTCCTTCTTTTGGCCATGTTAAGAAGTTCCCTCTTAGCTTTTACACGCCTTAGGACACGTCGTTGGATATCCTATCTTTCCAAAGTATTTTTAAAACTCTCCAGTAGATCCATATTTTGAATGTTTCTAGACGTCTAGTGCGGATCAGACATAACACTTTACACAGATTTTGAGTCTCACGTTTTTAGACGTTGCGCCAGAGGATTCTCTTAAGCTTGCAGAAAGTTGCTTTTGCTTGTTTGATTCTGTTTATGATTTTATTTGAGGGATTTTGATTTGTCGTGAAAGAGAGAGAACTCGGTCTATTATGTATATACAAACATAAACCTGGTTTTCTTTGATTACGATGTTGAGTTCATCTTAACTCCATTGATTGCTATTCCCAATTCATTGTTCTCGAAGTATGCATGTGTAGAAAATCTGTTAAGAATAGATGTTGAACAGAGTTGGTTAAAGAATGCATCCTTATCTCACTCCTTTTAAAATGCCTTATTCGACTCTTTACATTTATTTTTATACAATACCGTCTATTTCTGTTTCTTAAAATTCGTAACGTTTTCCCATGTCGTACTCTGTCGAAAGTTTTTTCATAATCCACAAAGCACATGCCACGAACATATCCACCAACAATTTTATGTAGAAGTAAGCAGATGCATTGTAATATCGCCTGAAGTCCGTTCTTTTCAACAGAACTAAGATTATTGATCTAAAAACCGTAAGAATATTCTTTCTTCTCCGAGTAAAAAAGTTTGCATCGTTAGTGGAATCGATGCAAGTAAGGTGAACTTCTTACCGAAGCCATGGCTGTACATAGATAGTGGTGATTAAAAGATGATGCTTTGTGTATCGGTATGTATTCAATTTGTTCTCCTTTACATTCAGAATTGGTATCGTAGAGAATCGCCTGTGATAGCTTGCGGTATAACGTGTGACTATTTGGCGATTGACCAAGCAAGCAGCTGGGTAGAGTTGTTAATTATAAATATGCTCTGTGTTGATATTAAACTCGCTAGAAACGGCGCAAGACCCTCATACTGTAGAAGTATGACGCTCTTACAAGGCATATGATTGCCGTTTCTGTGTTATCCCTCAACCCTTCATGATTTAGTGATTAATTTTTTTTGGTGCCTTGCATGCTTCGGTATTTGGAGTAACATGCGTCGCTGGTAGAAACGCAGATCGCTGGTCTAGAACTAGCTAGTTAGTAGTTTTGTTCTAATTGCTTACATTTTCATAATTTTAAAAATGCTGCAGATATTGCATTCATAAATATAAAAGAGACTGTATTACCATTGCAACGTTCACTTACATCAAGTAACTGGCTTTGTTTTGCAAACTCTCAGCAGATTAGATCTGTTCGCGTACCCTCCCAAAACGAAGAATTTTTACGAAATCCTGTTCAAAAAAGTTTCACAGTTTTTCGTAGAAGAGAGTGCATACGTGAGAGTAAACAATTTCCCCATGTTGCCCAACAAATTTCTTTGGGAAATTTGTAAAGTCTGTCAAATTGCTTTACGACAAACAAGCCACAAACTTCTTTCGCGTACACTTTTTTAAGTTTTACGTTTAAAAAGTGAGCAAATTTCTCATTCAACGCGTTCGTTTACTTTTTCGTAATTATGCCACTCTCTGAGAGAATTTCACTCCCACTCTTTGAAATTTGACAATGTACGAATTTTAGTGCAAAAAGTACGCGAACGAACCTATTTTGTTTTGATCACAGCTGCGAGCAGCGTTCCACGACGTCAAACTGCAGATGTTTCGTTCATTTTACAAAATCTTCAGCAGTAAATTTACATAATTTTTTTTACAATTATACTCCTGTCCTAGGTATCGTTGCCGGAAAATTGATAACAATAGTAGATCAATTCCCTTACTCGAAGTTTTATACCCGTCCACTGTGGGGCTTTGTCCTTTTTTTTATATTGAGCTTCCTTTCTTATGGACAGCATAAATATATGTATGTATGTATATATGTGGATTCGCCCCGTCCACCGCAAAACCATTTTAATGCAGTTGCTTCTGCGTCACCCAACACTTGTCCCAGATATTGCTAATTTTTTGTTTTTTATATCTAACTAACTAACAAATCTTTTTTATAACTCCGAACAAAAGGAACAAGAAGGCTGTGCACCATGCACCGAGGGATGTGAGATCAAACGTCCACCGGGTTGTGTTCATCGATGCAAAAAGCCCTGCCATCCAGCTCCTTGTGAACCATGTACGGCAATAATAAAACCAATGTGCCACTGTGGTCTCTCTCAAGTTTATTTCAAATGTTCAGAATACAATTCTGTAGATGGAACCACAAGCGCGATCTCAATGCAACAGGAAAAGCTAAAATGTTGCGGAAATCGTTGCATCAAAAATGTAAGGCTTTGTACGAAAATCATTGAGTAGAATTTATAAACTTTCTCTGTTTTAGTACCCATGTGGTCATCGTTGTTCCTCTGTCTGTCACTCGGGACCGTGTCCTAATCCAAAAAGCTGTCGTAAAAAGGTGAAAGTCTACTGCGAATGCAAACGTATTAAACTCGAAATGTCCTGTGAAAAGTCTCGTTCCATTAATACGTTCATACCGTGCGACGATAATTGCCTGAAAAATAAAGAAGCTTTGGAGAGAATTAAACAACAGGAAGCGGAGAAACAAAGACTTGCCGAGGAAGAACAAAATCGTATTGAATTGGAGCAATTCGAAAAGAGATTTGGCAAACGAAAACCTAGAGAACGTCGAGTTGTCCCACAAGAAGTCAAGAGTAACAAAAATAAAAAGGGCATATTGATTGTATCTGCAATCGTAGTAACTGCAGCTATAATTATATTTTATTCGCAGCACTAAGCAAGGGTGTACTCGGGTTAGATCTAAATTTTACATTAGTTCCAAACAATGTGTATCGAAAAATTTGAGCTTAAACACGATATAAATTGTAAAAGTGAACATAAATTAGAAAATAAATAAAATGTTGTCTTTTGGGTGAAAAGTTCCACGTGTCGTGTTTATGCAGCCTTTGGCTTCTTGTAGATGTAAGCAGCAAGGAAAACAGAGGAGCTAAGCAATACCGATATTCCGAAATTTGTGAGCAACACCAAATCGGCCGACTGAACGTATACCGTGTAAACACGTGCTGTAAAGACGGTAAGATGATTGTTAAGCCGTAAATTGATAATTTTTTCAATAACTTACTCAGATTTGTGAATGCTGAAAGCGCCCACGTCGTCAAACTAACCGATCGCGAATCTTTAGTCTTAAGGATGGCTATAAGCTGTAGGACTTTACTTGTAGCTCCAATTGGCGTGCAAAATGGCTAAAAGCAAATACATTTTGTTTTATTTATGGCGAATATTGATTTTTTTTCCAACAACGGGACGACAAATAAGCGCAAACGTGCAGCAGGATTTTCATTTGCTTGCTGTGATTTACAAGATAGACGAGAAAGTCAAACATTTTTGCGGGACATACAGGTCTGTTAACGTGGTCAGTAAAAAACTAAAAAAAATTGTTAACAGAAACTTTAATTATTAAAGCATCAGTGGTTGGGACATTTTACATAAAGCGTGCAGATAAGAACAACTTTCGTGACTAAAAATTCCTTTACTTTAAAAATTCAATCTCGGATTTACCGAACGTTTTAAATTTGTTGTTGAAAACTCAAGACTGGTCGTAGAATATAACGGTTAAAGTCAAATTGCGGGTGGCGTGGTGAAGTGACAAAGATCAATGCGTTGTCTTATACAATTTCCTTGCATTGCGCTATATTCTGGGATAAAAGAGAGCCTTTTCTGTCACTACCACGATATCTCGTCTCATTATATCACATACTCGGTAAGCTTATCTGGATGCTGTTTAACATACATATGTATGTACTTCAATGAGCATTTACTCTAATTTTCAGTGTCTTCTGACAAGACTGTCAAAATAAACAATTACGTATGTATGTACGTAGGGCGTTCCATGTGTTCTTTGCCGAACATGCAAGGTACAAAAAAAGTTTAAAAAGGTTCGCATTTCATTGTCAGTGCTCAGTTTCATTCCCCTGGTCTGATTTTCATTAGAAAAAAAAGGACTGTACGTTTGAGCGACAACCTTAGAAGAAGAACAGAGGGAGGCCTTGCTGAATTTTCTTTGCGATTTATTAACGAATTTTTACATTGACTGCCGCAGTAAAGTAGGGTAATAGGCCAAAGGGAATTCCCTCTAGATTCCGATAAATCTTCACTCTGATCTTGGAGATATTTCTCGCTTCCATAGGTTATAGATTATCGCCATTTAAAAATTCCTTTCTGGTATTGAAGGGAAAGTTCGAAAAATATTTGTTTTAAAAATGCCAGTGCAGCTGGCTCAGAAATATTTGTTCGACAATTTGAATATATGCGGCAGTAGTTACCATTACAGGGTATCTTTACTTGTTCTATTTTCTACTGATTCTCGCCCTCAGCGATGCAGCTTCGATCAGTAAGTTTGTGCTATAAGTTACACACACGTTGAACCCGATGTCTATTGCAGTTATCACAAAAGATTATTGGAAGTCTACTACGGCCTAGAATTCAGAGCTCGACTGTCGTATGAAAGAAACTCCGACTATAAGCATGTCTAGGATCCAGACACGATTGCGATCGCTTGAAAACAAAACGTTACTAAATGCCCCTGACACTCATCAATCATACTTGCGGAAAATCTTTGAATTCTAATCCATGGGCTCCAATCGTCAAGAGAGACCGAACTTCCATACCCCCGAAACCCATCCAAAGATCAGGTAGACAGGGGATTTTAATAGATTCTTAATTTGAACATCTCGGCAACTAGGAACACTTGATTTATTACCTTCACCAAATGAGGAGGCGATTAGAGAGACAAACGTCGTTCGGTTGATGATACAAAGAATTCCAAAACAAAAATCATCAGCGTTGGAAATAACTCACCAGCCCTTGTAAGCTAAACAGCTGGTAAGCAGAGTAGAGAGTTTCCAATATTTTGATATTTTGGGAGTATTGTCTCAACATAAAGCTATGGCTCTTACGCACCAATGGTAAATCCGTGCTCTTATATGGCTGCATCATTTGGAAAGTAATCGCCACTATCACGAGAAAGCTGCAAACGTTCGTTAACTGGCGTCTCCATAATATTCTGAGGATTTTCTGGTCTAAATGCATTTCTAATGTGTGTGATCCGTGAGTGATCAGGTCAATAACCGATGAATAAATAGCTAAAATCTATGCTTGATATTTCGCATTGTAGGTAACTTACCCGGGATTGTGATAGATAAAAATGTGCTATGTCTCAGCTAAAATGCTTTTAATTTTCAGCAGCTCATTAAAATAAAGTAAATAAATAAGAACAGAGAAGAACGCATGTTTTGAGGTGGACACTCCAACCGCATATCCTTAAAAATTATCAAAACCATTTCATGAAGATTTGCAACAGATAAAACCAAAACGTAGAAGTATAAAAAAAATGGAATATTCATGAGGAGAAACAGGAATTAAGTAGCAAATATACATTATCTGCGGCAATGACTTTATGAAGTAATTAAAGGATGTGAAATAATGCAGAAGAAAGAATAAGCACGATCAACTACACCAACATTTTTCTACAAAATTACTAAAGAAATTCTAATGAAATGGAATATGCAGTAACTAAAAACTCATTTGTTATCAAAAAGCAATGACAGTTGATTGATGAGCCATAATTAGAGATAAGCCAACGAATGACGAAATAAAAAACTCCTTTTAAACATTAGGCAATGTGCGAAAATTAGAAAGATAACGTATAGAACAATAGAAGTTGAATGATATATGTATAATGCTTAACGTGAACATTCCGGATGACTTACCACCAAAAAGGCCAACACCAACAATGGTATTACTCTTAGATAAATTAAGAATGCTAATACCACATATAGAATAGTGGTAATTTGGGTTTTTCTTCCTAAGAGATTTTTGAACTTGAATACGTAATAAACTAGAACGTACTCTTGGAGTAGCAACACTGGATACTCCATATACGAAAGGAAATCATAGCCGCTTCTGTAATTGTATGACATCATTACAGTGTAGCTATACAATTCCAAACATAGTCCAAGCACACTGATTCCTGGAAAAGTTCAATGATTATATTTTCACTTGATCGATGTAGGTAATCACAAAGATTAGCTACGATAGTTAGTCACTATAACGATTCGCTGTAGACGAGGTATTATATGTATTTTCTAAGAAAACTACAAACTTACCTTCTGACGATTTGTTTTCCTTTATGGTTCTAATTTGGGGAACCTTAATGAACAAGCAGGACGAGACTGTTATCACACTGAGAAGATCAGCGATGATCAGGACAGGTCCTTTGCTAATGTAAGATGCTAGTGCTTCCATTTCAAATAGTTCTTCCAAAACGATGTGGAATAATTTCAACGGACTCTGGTGCTGCTATTTTTACTTACAGAAAATTTAGTAATCGGTATACGCTTCTGTCCTCAAACCATAGTTTTTACAATTTGAATCTGTTCAGTGGTTGTAAGTTACCACATTTCTGAAAGACAAAAATAGATAATAGCGAAAAGTTTGGGATTGACAGTTTGTAACGTCACGTTGCAAGTGGTTGACAGTCGTGAAATTGGTGAATTTTGTTCTAAAAAGTAATGAAACCAGCAGTAATGCCAGGTCTTTGTTAGGGGTTTTATTGCCGGTAAGATAGTTTAAAGGTAGTTACGGAAATTTTAAAAGTTGCAGTGTTGATAACGTTAGAGTATATTTTAAAGGTTGTGTTAGGTAATCAATCTTTTAAACGTGTTATCTAATTTCATAACGATCTTAAAGGTTGAGTAACTCGAAGGCCGATATTATTGCTTGCCCAAAAATCAGAACTTATCATTTTAATTGACAGGCATTTGCATTCATTAACATATTGATAGACAAGTAGAAAATGCTTCGTATGAAAAACCGAATCCACATTGTCTCCCAACTATACGAAATTGAAGAGATTTGGGATGAAACAACAACAGGATGCTCCACAAAATAGCCAAGCATTGACGCCTGCCCTTAAGCCTAGAACGCAGATTTTTTACAATACATAGTTATGGACATCTACTCACCGATACAAGGAGATAGAGATAAGAAGAAAATCAAGTTCTATTTAACGAAAAGGCACAAGATAAGTTAAATTCAATTGCCATTTTAGTGGGGAAGAAACTTGTGCTACGTTTTCACTAGAGGCAGATGAAACAATTGCAATAAGAACTAATTCGCAAATAAGAAAGTGAATTACTTCTTTTCTCACACATTAGCTGATTCGTAAAATTATTTCTATACAGGAAATTTATTTGCATGAACCATTGGGTATTAAAAGCCTTCAGCTTAACCCAGGAATCATATCTGTTTTTTTCGTTTGTCTTCTACACTCATAATGATCTCCGCCTATGGAAAAAAAAATTTCCAAATCTATAATTTAAAATTATCTCAGTGAAAACGGTAAAATACAGAAGAGAGTGATCGAACAGTAAGTCATAAACTGCATTACCCTAGCATCATACTTGCGCGGGAAAATGTATTTGCACCCTAATATGTAGAAATCTAACGTTATGTTCCATACTGGCAACACTTTTATAAAACCACTAGTACTAAAGAAGAAACAAGTTTTCGTCGGGATTTTTATTAATGGCTGGCGATATTTTACGTCTCGCTGGGCTGCGTTAACTTTTTTTCTTCAGATTCTATTTTGCCAATCGCGAGTTTTTAGTTGATCGTTTTTGCATAAACACTAAATAATTTGTAATGTTTCAACAGTGATACGTTGAAAACGCCGAATACGAAGAAGGTAAAGCCACATTTTTAGCCTTAATATTACCCCGTGCAAAAGTTCTGGCGTGAGAACTGCTGCTGCTGCATGAGAAAGGGAGGGCCTTACCAGAAACAAAAGAACTTTTTTTTTTCCATCCACATCCTTGCAAAATATGTAATTTAATATATTTTTTTTCTTTTCGGATACATCTCCAGTGCAATAAAAAGTGATAAGAAAATAAAGTTAGAAAAAAAAAAAACGTGCCATCAGCTAACAGTTCACTATAGCTTAGCTGTGCTGCATTCCTCTATATCATGTGTGTGTCGTGTGTGTGTGCATAAATTATCAGACGAAAAATTCAGCAAATAAATGTAATTAAATTATCTAGCACTTTGTAATTGGTTTAAGTCGTATTTTGTGTAATTTAATTATTACTAAGCATGAAATATTGCATCCTAAAGTGTTGGAGGAGGGTTTGGGAGTTTTCTGAGCTGATCCGTCTGTCCAAGTGGGCGCAGCAGACACCTCTAAAATCTCGTGCATAACCTTGCAGAAGAAAATAATTTTTTTTTTATTTTGTAGAAAGACGACTACCAGCTCCGTGTTTTGGTTTTTTGTACTTTGAAATGGGCGCAGTGTAATTAGAATTTGCAAAGTTTTTCGCTTTTAGTTACATAAATTCGACAGAACGAATCAAGATTTAGTGTGGAGTATGAGTGCGAGTACGCCAAATTATTCAAGAGCACATCGCACAAGTCATACACGTTTCTAATTATCGACGACTGTGTGTTGGCGATTCGAATTGAATCGCTTCGACAGAGCAGAGCTGTGCTGTGTTGTGCACAGGAAAGAGAATACAAGGGCAATCGCACGTTTGTGTAGTTAAGTGTTATAAAGGAGTAGCAGAATCCGCTTGTGTGACCGGTAATAAGTCGTTCTCCACCTATATACGTATCTAGCAATTTCACATATTGATTGTGTAATGGATTCCATCCGTACAAGGTCTTGGATAGTTAGGAGGTGATGAACTTTATTTTATTTATGGAGTAGGTATGTACCTACATTCCTTTGGTTATGAAGTGAGGCTGATGTATACGGCAGAGGTCTCAATTGTGTAAAACTATATTGGCTTTTTCTGGCACCCATCCATGTGCCATTCAACTTTACATCATACAACTAAGAATGATTACGTCGACCTATTGAGTTACTTCTACAATTACATGTGTTTGTTTGAAAGAATCATCATAGGTGTCTTATACAAATATACATATAATAACCTGGCTACGAATGGTCACTGTCATTATTGGGAGCTTAATTAATTCTCTAGCGTAAGGTGTGCATCACTAGCCCTTAGGTAGGACAGTATACATATGTATGTATGTATATATGTACATACATATGTGTATGATCTGCTGCCGTTATAGAAAATAAAATGAACGATGTGCATTTCTACGAGATGCAAGATCTTGTGGCTAATAAGAGGCACGGGTTGCTTGAACAGACGGGTGTTACATTCGTGGTCGCAGTGTACATAGATACGGGTATTTGTGGTACGTCTTTCAGGCAATAGTTTTGATGTATTAGATTTTGGTCATTATTGCAATACAAAAAGGAATCAGAGCCAGTTGAAGCTTCTTTTTTTTTTTTGAACCGTTGGAGGTTTCGGATTTATAAGAAAGTGAAACAAATATAACAAGGAAGTCACAATCAAACGTGCACAGGTCTTTATATCATGAAACATCTATTGAAATTCACTCTTCAGAGGCACTTCATCTTTTGTGCTGCATTGCAGTACCTAAGTTTTTATTAGTGGCTATCCTTGTTGTCGGCAAAATTTATTCGGGCTAGATACCCATTGTGATACCGCACAAGTCGGTTATTTCTGCTACTCTTGGACCTATTCTTGTTTTCGAACTATTTTCCAAATTTTTTGACGTTTGGATTGGCGATACCTACAAATTCCTCAAAGAAGTATTCACCCAGAATGATCTGCACAGCTGCGATAGATGTCGGCTAGAATTTTAAGTCTTGCGGCGGTCCTGCCTTATCCACAATGAGCCGTTAATATTCCTACTGCAGTCTCGAAATAATTGGTTGATACGAAGCATGCTTTTTATTTCGCAGAGCTAATGTATCTTGCTGTATTTATATGTATGTACATAAGTGGATCCCTCCATCCGAAGTGAAGAGGTTTTCCTTAGTGCCACGGTTGGTTGATGCGTCTGCTCTGCAGCTACCATAAATGTCCGAGTATTCAGGACCCCATCGAGAGGCAATCTGCGGTATCATGAATATCCGAAATCTCTGTTTGGAATACGCTATGGTAATCTGAATACGCCAAGAAATCAGAACCAATCCTGCTCCTACAACCATCACTGTAAATTTCAAGAAAAAAATCAGGATTTTTTCGGTCCGCTGGGAATGCTTGTTCCATATTTAATGTTGAACCTTAGAAGTGTAGTCAAGTGATCATTTTTTAGAGATTCTTGTCTCTTAGGCAAGTGTGATAAAGATTACATCTTAACCAATGCATCCGATGTAAATGTGCAGACCAAATGAATAATACCAGTGACGGGATATTAGAACAAAAAAAAAACTCAAAAATTACGAGAGTGAACAAGAAAACTCATTCGGAAGTTAACAAAGTACTTTATTTTTCAAATTAATCTCCATTAAGATAATTTCATGTTGTTTGTAAAACAAATACATATGTTTCGTCAAGGCTTTAAAAACCGGGCTCTGTCAGGCCGAATGTTTTTATTTTTAGGTTGGAGAGGAGATTGAAGTAACACAAAACCAGATCACGCATAGGGAGAATGCGTCAGTAATTCAAACCCATAATTATAGATTTGAGCCACAATTTCACGCAACCGTATGGGGGTGTGTATTGTCCTGTGGAAGCAACATTTTTCCCTCAACATTCCTGGACGCTTTTTCTTTATTTTCTCTCGCAGCCAACGCAAAAGACCGTAGAAGTAATCATTTAATTTTTTAACCGATTGACAAGTCCCAAAAAACCAATGCCGCCGATAATGAAACATTCGGGGCTTTGATCTAAAGAGCGTATAGCTGCACCCAAGTTTCATTTTTTGTCACAAATTTGGTTAAAAAAGTATGGGGATGGGTTTGAAACAGCTCGATACAGTTTGGAGTGAACTGAACTGAACTGAACTTAACTTCAACACTCTCTCGTCCACGTTTGAATTTGGCTACTCTTTTTTTTTTTACTATATTTTTCGATCAGACAAATTTTCCTAAGGTCGCCTTATATCTTCATGGGTCGATTTTTGAGTAAATTTTTAACTTATTATATCAGCACGATGTTCGATTTTTTTAATCTAACGGCTCCCTTGGCTTCACTCCTGTATTAACCGAACTAAATGCCAAAAAGGAATAAATCTTCATAGGTTCACTCTTAGAATGTTGGAATATAAGGGCGGATGGACCAATTGTTGAACTATTTCTGTTTCGGCGCACACTACTTATAAGGATAATTGTATGGATCCGTCTAGGTTTTCATTGAAGCGACACGGTATTGATTGTCTTTAAGCCTTTTCTAATGTTCTTATTTTAATGGGTTTGCCTGTTTTCAAAAATATTAGATTTGATAGTAAATGAATGGTCAAAGGTTGGAAACGAGGTAGCAGCTCGTGTAATAAGTTATTACTTCCGGCTTGCCTGATAATAATTTTTACCGGAACCGCATTCCACGGTCATAAACTCGATTTTGTCCTACACCCGCACAATAAATCTTGAACCGCAAATCTCAGCTTTATGACATCATGTTTTACTCCTCCCCCGTGTTAAGTACCTGCTAATAAATCAGAATTTAAATTTACATTAAAAAAAATTGCACCTCAACTAAATTTCCCAAGAGAGCCGAATCAACAAAGGTTCATGCGATTTCATGGGAAAATGCAGAGCCAGCGTTTGTTGTTGCCTCTCATTTCCCGTATAAAAATTTGCCACTTCATCCAAAAGGTCTGGACGAATGCATTTTTCAAAATTTCCGATCAAATCAATTACCTGTAAATGAATGACCCCATGAAGAATGATATTTTTTTTTTTTTGCATTTCTTTTCACTTTCCTGTGTCGGTTGACTGGTTTCTCATGCAGAGATTCAGCCAGACAGACTGAACAAGTAAGAGGGAGGGATGATCTTATAAAAATCCCAGGTAGAGGGAATGACATCAGGAGCAAAAAAAAAAAAAATCCAAAGATATTGGATGAGATTTTTTTTTTACACTCTGGTTTCGGTAACCATTCATTATCTATTTAGAAGAAGAGAAGTACAAAAAAAAGTGGAGGGAATAATGACAGGAAGATTTATGTGTGAATGTTTTGTGTGCCACAAATTCTTGCCGACAATCCGATGTTGCTGGTGGTAGGTAGAACAGACGATCTCTTACAGTTTTCGTTCTGTATCGTTACTTGGTAGAGTTTTTTGCGTGCGCCCCTTTGTGTTATACATTCAGTATCAAGTTACAATACTGTATCGTCTTCCTATTGAGATTGAGACGAGGATTGAGAGGAGAAAGGTTGGGAATAGAGGTTGTTACCTCGCTCTTGTGTGGGACAACATAAATTACTAGCAGCAGCAGTAACAGCAGGGAAGAGGAATACTCATTTTGTGCGAAAAATGTCAGTGATTTGTTTTTACATAAAATAATTGTCTTTTTTTTTTTTGGTTACAGCTTTAGAGCACATAAACCACACGATAACTGGCGTATTATGGAACAAAAATGTACACCAT
This sequence comes from Blera fallax, assembly GCA_946965025.1. Taxonomy (NCBI): domain Eukaryota; kingdom Metazoa; phylum Arthropoda; class Insecta; order Diptera; family Syrphidae; genus Blera; species Blera fallax. The sequence continues at coordinate 55,045,881 of OX337245.1, forward strand.
CTGCTGATATTGAATCAACTGGTTGCCATTCGAACATCCAATCAACAACGGCAACTACGGCTGATACACCAGAAACAACAGGCACAACTGTATCCTTCCTAAGATCGCTGCAAATGTCGTCCAAAGAACAACAAGTACAGGTGCAGTCACACAACAACACTGTTAGTGATAAGAAAATCTATGAAAGCTATGAGAAAACGAAGCAAAATACACATAATAAACAAAATGAGAATGAAGGTCGAGGCTGCAACATACCAATGTCTGTCCTTGATGCCAATAACTTAACACTGTTTAAGGACGATGATAGTCGATCAGGGTCAAGTGACGATATCACCTCACCCATTGTGGATTTGCAGCATCTACAGAAGTTTCATAATCATTATTGTCATGACGACAATACAACAGCAACGTCAACGAATACACTTGCAGTGATTCAAGATCATCGTCGATGCCAGAATTCGGAGAACACTGGTGGAGTTGGTTTGGGTATTTATCTAGAGACGCCAGTTATCGATGAACAAATTGTTGGCCTTAATAGTCATGATTACGAGAAGGCTAAACCAAAAAGACTTAGCGATGAGTTTCTCCTGTCCTCGGAGGATTGCTGCAATGAAGAACGTAACAGTAGTAGTGATAGTAATCCTATAACAACCCATAGTAGTAGTAGCAATAAGAACGCAGATTGTAATATTAGTGATAGCAATAGTAATGGAATTTTAAAAAACGGAATACTCAACGAGTTAATAAGAACTGTCTTGGCCGCCGGTGAAAACTGTGGATCTCAGTCTGAAGATGACGATGAAGATGCTAATGTGCCCGTTGCAGCTGGTGGAAGCATGTCATTTCGCTTCAAAAATATAAGCATTGATTACCATCCATACGGTAATGTTGATGAATTAAATGATGCCAGTGCTCCGTCGAAAGATGTCGAGAATGATGTGCAATCAATGGACGCCATTGAACGTCGGGACTTTGAGCACGAGCAACGGCTTACCGGAGGGATTATACTGAAATCTAGTTCGTTAGCTAAGAATGATAGACTTAAATTAGAATTAGTTCAACCGAATATGCAGCAAGCCAATAACCAGCAGCGAGTGGTCTCATCGGACAGTAAGGTGAGTAAATAATACGAATCCACTAAGTTTTAATTTTCGAGAATCAGCAGCAGGTTTGGTGCAAAGATTGTTTTAAAAGAAATGCAACGAAAAGATATTTTCGATTTCGGTACTACAACCAGTAGTTCTCAAAAAAGTGTAATTTGAAAAACGTTTAAATACGTCACGATTCTAATGCGTTGTCAGATTAGAGAGTATAAATCTTCACGTAGACGAAAGCTCCTTACTGAGCTATTTCTTCAAACCTTCTTGGTGAAATAATGACCTCTCAAGATTTTTAACACACAAGTTCGTCACGTTTTCCCCCTGAGCTGACTAATGGTTTATGCTTTGTTTGTTTGTTTGGTTTTTTTATCATTGTACATGTCTAGTCTATTTGTAAAATTGTAGAATATGATATACATATTCTTATCAGGGGAAGGTGAAAATGTTTCATAAATCTGAACACAGTCTGGCGATCTTCTCATTCATTATATCGATGTCTCAAAAGTTCTTGTCATTCATTGCATCACCTGTTTTGCCGGCATATGTTCCGCATGGAGTTCAAGTACTCCAACTTTCGGTGTTTGTGGACTTGCTTTCCACGACAGTCCACGTGGAGGTCTTTAGTTCTTGTTCTTGAGGAAGAGATTTCTATCTGTCGCACTGTTGTAATGTCTTTTAATCACCTTTAGCACTATTTGCCTATTTTCTTAATTAATAATACGATATCAGATAAACCGTACACTATTTTTACTTCAATCTTCTACAATAAACCAAATTTTCGTTTTAGTCGAAACTCTTTATACTTCTTTTATTGCATTTTCTAGTGCACATACAAAGATCATTCAACAACACCGACCAGCAGTCGGCATTGTAGTAGCAGATTAACCAAATCAACTGCCAAGATTAATTTAACCACAACCCTAAGTCATCCAGAAGTTAAAACAAATGAGGATGATCAAGAGAACGGAGAGAACCAAAATAACCATCTAGAGGAGGATCTGGAGAGCAACAGCAGTTCACTTAATAATATTCACCATAAAGTACAACAACAGCCAGGATCAAGTAAATCTGTTATAGAATCATCATCATCATCATCATCATCATCATCATCAGCAGTAGCAGCAGCAGCAGCAACAGTAGGAGCAGCAGGGTCATCATCTTCTTCAGGAAAAATTTCAAAGTCACCGTCGAAATTACGTTCTAAAGAAGGTGCCACCAAAACCGTTTTTGAATTATTTACGAATTCAAGTTCAAATGATAGTCTAGCATCGGAGCATTCATACAGTACCTCATCCAGTCATTCCTTGTCACAATTAACCAAACAGCAACAGCCAGGATGTAGTGGAGTTAATAGCACTAGTAGCCTTAATCACGAAGAAGAGTTTCTGAAAAAAGCAGTAGTGCAATCTGAATCAATTCACACGTTGCAGAAGAAGAACGAAGGTGTGAACGAAGATGCAATTGCATCTACATCCTCGTCGGCACGTTGTCAATATCCCGCCTTAAAATATATTCGTAACTCTCAGAGGAAAGACAGCACGAGTGCTTTAAACAACGACGAAGCCGGAACACTGTCTACCACTAGGGTTGCAGAGGAACGAGTAATTCCTCCGACTTCTACAGTTTCTTCCATATTTGCCATGAGCAACAATAGTCATTCGAATTTCCAGCATCCCCAACAGCAGCTAAACCAACACGATGTAGCAAGTGTTCATCATAACAGCGCAGATCTACCGCATTTAGAAAACGAACTTCACGAGAATGAATTCGACGAAGAGACATGGGCAGATTGTGAAGAAGGATCCGACGAAGAGGTGTGCACGTGTCATAAGGATGGTTACGCCAATCAGAGTAAGCGTGATTCGTCTGATATGTTGTCAGAAGATACCCATTCAAAAGATGTCGAACTCTCGAGCTACATTCAGATGGTGTCAATTTCAGAGGATACATTATCACATGAGCAGAGTATGTCACCAGAGTTTACTGGATTGCAACGAAAGCGTAAGTTCATCGAAACCCGTCTAGTGGATGCTGATGCGGTCTTGGGCGACACGGTTAGTGGCAGAAAACGGATTGCTTACGATTACTCATCGACGCCAAGAAGTTCGCAAAGTCTACTATTAATCGCAAGTCCGTCGACGCCGTTGGGTCGGCGTACACCACGTTCCCTAATACCCACGAGAGATAACCCGCCACCAGAGCTACAAGATTGGTTGTTGCAATTTCAGCGATGGTCGCACGCTGAACGGTTACTAGCCGTTGATAGACTGATTGAACACTGCGAACCGACACAAGTTCGTCACATGATGAAAGTGATTGAACCACAATTCCAGCGGGACTTTATTTCGCTACTTCCGCGTGAGTTGGCGTTGCAAGTCTTAGCTTATTTGGACCCCAAAGATTTGCTTAGAGCAGCGCAAACATGTCGCAGTTGGAGGTAAGAGATTATTTAAAAGTTTGTGAGAATGAGACTAATTTCTTTAATAGATTCCTCTGTGATGATAACCTGTTGTGGAAGGAGAAATGTCGTAAAGCACAAATACTGACTGAACCGAAGACAGATAGACCGAAACGTGGTCGGGCAGGGAACATGCCACCAATTGCGTCGCCATGGAAGGCTGCATATATGCGACAGCATATAATCGAAATGAATTGGCGTTCGCGACCGATACGTGAACCAAAGGTGTTGAAAGGGCACGACGATCACGTCATCACTTGCTTGCAGTTCTCTGGGAACCGTATTGTTTCCGGATCTGATGATAATACGCTTAAAGTTTGGTCTGCGGTCACTGGAAGGGTAAAAATGTTTAATTACATTCGATTGATATTGATTGATAAAGAGACTGTTTTATTTTTACAGTGCCTGCGCACATTGGTGGGTCACACAGGTGGTGTTTGGTCGTCACAAATGTCTGGCAATATAATAATTTCGGGTAGCACTGACCGGACGCTAAAGGTTTGGGATATGGAAACAGGACAGTGCGTGCACACACTGTTGGGGCATACATCAACCGTGAGATGTATGCATTTACATGGCAAAAAGTATGTTTTACTTGTCGCATTAAATTTTTTGAATACTTATCAGTTTTATTGTTAATTTTGTTTAGAGTTGTTAGTGGTTCTCGGGATGCTACACTACGTGTATGGGATATCGAAGGAGGAAGCTGTTTGCATGTCCTTGTTGGACATCTAGCAGCGGTTCGTTGTGTGCAATATGATGGGAAATTAATAGTTTCCGGTGCCTACGATTACATGGTGAAAATTTGGCATCCCGAACGTCAGGAATGCTTGCACACACTACAAGGTCATACAAACAGAGTGTACTCGCTGCAGGTGGGTAACATTTCCTTAACAAACTTTGTGTCATCAAGTGTCCTTTTGTTAAATGTTCCCGTCTTGTTTTCAGTTTGATGGAATTCATGTTGTGTCGGGCTCTTTGGATACCTCGATTCGAGTGTGGGATGTCGAGACGGGAAATTGTAAACATACTCTTATGGGACATCAGAGTTTGACATCCGGCATGGAATTGCGACAAAACATTCTGGTATCCGGTAATGCTGATTCCACAGTAAAGGTCTGGGATATTACCAGCGGTCAGTGCTTGCAGACGTTATCAGGTGAGGAGATAAATTTAATTTGTGTATCCATGCATATAAGAGTTCGATATTTTTGAAGAGTTGAAAAGTTAAGATTTTACTTACCAACTTGTCACGTGAGTTTCTGGTGGGTTACAAATAACTTTCCCAAGAGACCGTGTCCAACACAGGTTAAATGTTTTTTTTTTTTTTTTACTTTGGAAAAGGCGCAGTTTGTGAAAGAACGATTAAGTGATTTTCAAAAAGCCGAAATTTCAAGATCACTGCACATCAATCTAAATATCACGGTGTGTCTTTACATTTCTTGTGTTAGATATTGTATGATATTGTATGAGTTCTTGAAAGGTAACAAGCAGAAAAGGGTGATTTTGGAAATGTTGTTAAAGTGACTTTTCCTTGAACGATGAATCCCAATCAGGATAGCCATCAGATGTTAACGATTAAGTGCTATGCAGTATGATTCGGACAATTCCTACATTAAGTTGGTAGAACGTTTAGTGATCGGGAAATCGTTTTGTCCGCCTAGGAAATTCCACAATCGATTTCATTTTGTCTGTTAGATCTGGTATCATGGTCGATTCAAGTAACTTTTATATTAACCTCGGTATGGCAGAGGAAATGTTCCATGTTTTTCTCCTCCTCCTCGCAGTTGGCGCGTAATTTTTTTTTTTCGTTAGCTATACTTATGTTTGTTGACATTGATGTGTCCCGTAATTAATCACACCATCAATCTTACCCGTGGTCTGCTTAATCGCAGGATTCATTTAGTGATGTTGTTATTTGCTGAAATCCTGTCGAATCCGTTCGTTGATTGCAGTTTTAGTCATTGTGAGAGGGACACCTTTTCGGTACCCTCATGCCCCACTATCTAAGAGAGACGAAGTTTGTTATGGTTAGCGTGAAATTTTGATTTGTTATTACAGTACAGTAGTGATTGCTGTCTGACTAGGTGTCGATTAGCATATTTCCTCCTTGGCTTCTAACACAAGTATTTCAATCGGTGGGTCAACAGAAAAGACGCTTGCCCATGACTCCTATGCGGTGCATGCAAATATGATTTTTTTCTTTTGCAATTCAGGCATATCTCACAATTTTTTTTATCCAGTTGGTCCTGAAGACTTGCGTAAACATGAAGTCAAATTCGCAATTTTTGGTGCAAAACCACCGACTTCTACCCACTGCTTTCATTGCTACTCATTGTCTTCTCATATTTAATTCTTGATGTCAAATGTACCGCACCCTTTCTTCTGCTATGCCTACGGCCTCAGCTGACACATCCACGCTCAATCGTCGATCGCCCAAAACCATATTGTTCGCCCATTTCTTCAATGTTGCAAATGAAACCATAAAAACGAAGAATTTTATGACGGAATGATATTCCTGGTTCACGATGAACTGTTTGCATTTGTTTGCGCAGTAAAATCTGTTCATAATGCATTACGGAACGTTATGCAATGTATCAATGCCTGTGTTTGCATTAAGGAATGTTTGCAGATGCAAAATGCAGGACTTCTTTCATGTGCGACAGATTATGGTACGGATTCTTATTTAGATATTTATGCAGTTTATGTCAGATAATTTACTCCGCATGGGGGCATCGATTTCCAATAACCACAACAACTTTATTGATTTACTTTAGCCTTTACAAATCGACGGCATTTTTTTGAATGCTGTATAGTTTTTTATTGCATCAAAAATAAGATTAGGCGAAGGATTGTTTCGAAATGAATTGCAAGTTAACATACCGAGTATATTACAACATTCCTTTTATTAAAATTTAACAGGTCCGAATAAACATCAATCAGCTGTTACGTGCCTGCAGTTCAACTCCCGATTTGTGATTACTAGCTCAGATGACGGTACAGTCAAACTGTGGGATGTTAAAACTGGAGAATTTATAAGAAACCTCGTAGCCTTAGATTCTGGCGGTTCGGGTGGTGTTGTCTGGAGAATTCGGTAAGAATTTAATAATTGTTTAATACAATTTGATTATATTAATAAGAACTGTTTTGCCGGTTTTTAGTGCAAATGATACAAAGCTTATATGTGCAGTTGGATCCCGGAATGGTACAGAAGAAACAAAGCTGATGGTGTTGGATTTCGATGTAGAAGGTGCCTGTGTTAAATGCTCATAAGTGTTAAGTAACTTTAAATTAGCCAACCCCGCACAGTTCTTTTCAGGCCCGCAAAGTCTTTTGAAGTGTTAATAATTGCAAAAGCACACACTAAACAAAAACAATTAAAACTGAAACAAAAACAAAAACAAAAAACAAGAAAAAAACGTAACTAATTGAGACTTAATAATTAATAATAATTGTATACCTGTTGTAAGGAACGTACACACGAAGAAAGACGGTAGAACTGGAATTTTATGCTTTATGAGGGCGGCGGAGAGTTAGCATTAATTTTGTTGTTTTTTGTTTTTGTATAAGAAACTGGCAGCCCTCAGAGAACTCTGGTTACGCAAGCCCTTATTCAGTTTCATTAAAGCACACAACCGTATGTCTAGTGTTTAGGAGATATTTTATTATAATTAATAATTATTTTTGTTTTTATAAACTAATGTAGAATATTTTTGTAGACATTACACACAAATTTCATCAAAGCTTTATATTATTATTATGATTAGGTTCCATGTTGACTTGTCTTTGATTATTGATTTCTTTTCTTTTTCTTTATTTTCTATTATTGTATGTATTCTTTTTTTGTCATTTCAGTTTTGATTTTTACAAAACTTTTGAATTTGTTACTTAATATCGTTTTGCAATGTTGCAGTAGGATAAAGGATAAAGAAGGAATCTATCGGTTAAAAAATGTTCGGGGCTTCATGAGTGTAGTTTCCATGAAAAATGCGGTCAATCAAACAAGAAAGGGTTTTGTAGTGGTGTTCTTTGAGGTCTATCTCTATTTAAATAGCGTTCTACTACTAAAGTAGAAATTTGTGGTCACCCTTATTTAATCTGACCCACACTCATCCCATATTACCTATTTATCTACATATCTACATATGTACGTGTTCAACTAGTTTGGCCGGTGGCGCTGCTCCCTCAACAAAAATAAACCAGAAGTTTAATGGTGAAGTGCATTCAGCATACATAGGTAGAGCATTCTTCTTTTGTCTGGATCACTTTAAAGACCTCATTAAAGACCGACAATACTTTGTAAGACCTCATGAACTTTGTTTTTTTATCCGGTAATAGGAAATTTATACCGGATTGCTCTTTTCCGCGGAACATTGCAAAGTGTCTCACGAAATGTCAATGGTCGTCTATAGCAAATATTGCGAATGGCTTATAACCGTTGCATGTCTTTCTATTCCACCGACCTGTTGCAGATCATCTTATTAGTGGTCGATCTGGCAGATTGGTTACAAGCCATCTACCATTGACCTACTCTGTTTAGCTTTTTTGTGCTTAAACTTAACACGCTTTCAATCCTTTCAATGTTCCGCAATAAAATAGAAAAACTGATCCCCCATTTAACCAGAATTTTACATGGACTTCTGGTGATATGCTTGTATATGTACATGTATATCTCCTTTCTTATTGGTTAGCACTCACTCGCGCCCTACAAATCCAACGATCCTCTGCTGTCTAGCCATGATTTCCTTCTTTCCATTGCCTATTGAAAAAACAAAGCGATATTATTGCTGTCTTAGATAATTTTTAGTGTTCTTTTTTTATTATTGATTTTTTAGAATATATATAAAACTGTTTATATAAACAAAATTCATATAGGCACTCACAACACAACGATCATGCAAACAAACAAAATAACATTTTTAGAAAAGAATTTTATTTTTTATTTGTTATGTTATAATTTTAATTGGTGGCTTCCTCTCTTCGTTAGATTTTTTTTTTCAAACTTAATGCGAAAATCTGTTATTTTATGTCTTTGTTATTTAATTCCATTGTTTAAGCACTTGAATAGGGGCCAAACAGATTTTTATTCTTTTTTTCCTTCCCCTCTCTTTTGCTTGTTTACTTCTACATAAACACAAAGTGTATAATTCTAAAACAAAAAAAAAAACAAACAAAAAAAGGGAGCAGAACTGTATCAGGTAAACGAATCAGCTCTTAATTATATTTAACATTATTAGTAATAGAAAATAATACAAAAAAAAAAAACAACAAATAAACAAGAAAAATATACAAAAAATGGTAAAAGTATATACATATATAAATATATATACATATATATATTGTTATTAAAATATATAAAAGAAAAAAAATTAAAGTATGCCACAGAATTGCCATGAAGAAATAGAGAAAAGGAAAAACGAATAAAAACAAATACCCAAGTATAAAAGTATGTCATTAAACAAAAAAAAAAAAAAACAATATATTCTAATAACACAAATAAAAATCGCATTCATTTAGTAATGTAATATAAATATTATACATAATAATAATAAATCAAATATTTAATTATAGACTGATTTGATAGTAACTATTTTAATTATTATCAGTTTTAGGTTATTTCATAAAATAATAATAATATTAAAAAAACAACAACAAAATATTGTAATAATAATAATTAATAAACATATTATGTAAACAAATGAGAAAAAAATGGGAAATGTGAATGGAAACCATATGTTTCATCAAATCCACCTTATTTTGTAATTTCATGTGTTAGTCAATTAAATTAAATGATCATGTTAATGACACTACATAACTACACAACTCACACACACACACAACCACACATTCATGTACGATTTAAAAAAAAAAAAAACAAAAACATGTACTAATACTTTTTCTTCGTTTCAATCAGTTGGTAAAAATTGTTGGAAGAAAATTAATTTTTCAAATTGGAAGAAAGTGTTTGATTGTTGTCGTCGTCGTCTTTGGAAAAATTAGAAAGAAAAATAAACACAAGTTTTCTGTATGAAGAGAGTTTTTATTTAAGTTTCAATTACAATATTTTGTTATTTCTTTTTTTTTCATTTTACAGTTGGCCAAAAATACAAATAAAAAAGTAAGAAACTATGAATAATTATTTTAAATTGTATTGAGAAAAACACATGTGAGAAGAATAAATCATTAGTTTTCAGCTTTTAATACATTTAAATTTATAATAACGACACACAAAAATTTCAAGTAATTAGTAATAAAAAAAATAAAACAAATTCTATATCCAATTGTTTTTTTCTACATTTTTATGTATGTATGTAAATAGAAATTTGCAGGAATCGGAGCTACATATATGTTTTTCCTCAGGTATGCTGTCATGTGAGTTCTTTAATATCATATGTACTCGAAGAAATTGTGCGAAACTCACAAGCCAACGCCGGCGGCACGATCTTGCAAAAGTCGGTGCAACTTGACATATTTGGCAGAACACAGCGGTGCGTTTAGCTGTAAATAACGGCAAAACTAATTGTATGCTGTCAACAAGAAGGGACACCTAGCATCGGCGAATTGGACAAAACGTCACAGTCGACAGTTATAGCTTTGAGGCTGTAAGGGACTTTGTCTACTTTGGCTCTGCTATTAATTCTGAAAACAACATCTCATCAGAAATCCAACGAAGAATAAGTCTTGCCGATAGTTTTCTTTGGGCTGAGAAGGCAATTGAATAGTAAGGTTCTATCCAGAACTATAGACTATACAATACCTCAACCATCCCAGTTCTGCTTTATGGCGCTATAGCATGGACTCTGTCGAAAGCAGATGAAGATGTCCTCGGTCGTTTCCAAAGAAAAATTGTTGGATTTGGAGGAGAAGAAGAAGAAGGAGGAAAAGATTCAACGATGAAATATACGAGCAGTACAGCGACATCGACCTAGTAAAAAAACAGCATCAGTCGCTTAAGATGGCTAGGACATGTAGAGCTAATTACCATCAATGCTCCGGAGAGTCTTCGAATCGAACCCAGAAGGACAACGCAGTTGAGGACGACTTCGCCTAAGATTGCGCGCACAAGTAGAAAGGGACCTCAACCAACTTGGAGTGCGCAGCTGCAAGCAGTTAGCTAGGGAGGCTTCAGAGACTACAAAACAGGGTTATGCGAATTATTTTAAAATGCTGCAGGGTAACCCATATTAGATGTTTAACAGGTTAAATTGACTATCGGTCAGGCAGCAAATATACATTTATATTTCATTCATTCATTTTTTTTTTAAATAAAAAACAACATGCAGCGGGAGTAACTAAAAAATTGTGTATCATTCGTGAATGAGGAGCCACCCTGCGATCTAAGGAATTGAATGAATTTTAGACCCATAGTTAGGAACATTTTGCAGACGGAAGATCTTGTGATGTACAAGGGCCTAAAATTATTTTATGAGCCGCCACTGAACATAAAAACGATGAACGAATTAGGAACGTCCGAAATACAATAGCTGCGAAAAGCTTTGTAAATTCCATCGCATATCGACAAAAATAATTGAAAAAATGTTCGTATTTATTTGTGTTTACCAAAAGAATTACAAAATAAATAATATTGAATGCTCAGTGGGAATTTATTGACTTGAGAAAATACAGCCGAAATTATTAATTCTATGGGTCTAGCACCCAGATATTCTTTAGTCCGGAAAATGCGTATTTTATTTTATCATATCTGTCTTAAAGCATAGAGCTTATATACGAAACGGACGCCAGAAAGGTGAAATGCCAGACTCTCTTATATTTCGCAACTTTTTCGGAACCAATACCGCCGCGGGGCAGACGGAATTGTTTGAAAAAGGGAGGATACTATTGATTCGTATCTACTATTTAGAGATGGGAGATTTATTGTGTTCTTTACAACAGTTAATACCTTTAAGTGCTCATCTCTTAGCAACATTTGCCAGTTTCTGAGACATAACACTATATCGCCAAGGACGAGCATTAAATTAAACATTTCGAAAAATAAAATAAAGGCAAATAGCCCAGACAGGTTCATTTACAGTTTTATTGAACCGTTGGATTAGACCTGCAGTACAATGTCGTACCCAAAGATAAGACGGACAAGTTTTCTCAAATTGAAAAACAAATAATGGACTTTTAAAAGCGCCACGGAGGTATCAGAATCAGGAGGGAGAGATTTTGTAAAGTATTGAACATTTTTTTGGGAAAGCTGTAGATATTCTAAGTGAATTCTTCTATACGATAGAAAACTACGCTTACTCCACGTAAAATGGTAAAGAGAACGATAATATATAGAGAGCATAGTAATATTTACTTTCCGCATATATTTACTAATTACTAATTACTATTAAATTCTTTAAAAAATTTAATTTGAGATTATGATTTTTTTTTTGTTTTTTTTTCTATACAAAGTATAAACGAACCCTTAAAAGCCCTACCACTCGTCAATCTCGCTTGCAAGCACACCGTCAATGTGGAAAATGGCGGTTGAGGCGCGTACTGTCAAACTACTAAATCAAAAATTCGTAATTTTGAAATAACTGATTCCAAATGTGTTGAAAAGTGGATCCATATATTTCTGTACATTTTTTTGTGTTATTAATACGAAATCATTCAAAATGATAAAAAATACGTTAGTAATTTGCGTAAAAAGTAATTTAATTGCATAAAATACCACTTATTTTCCATTTTTCAGAGCAAGGACACCGATTCGTGTGCCCAGAACGCCACATTGCTCGGAAAAACAAAGGGATCCAGTGAATGTTTTCTGCAGAGTACGTCCTTTACAATCAGATGCTGATCTTTCTTGTGTCCGTGTGAAAAATCCCACCACCATAGTCTTAACTCCGCCCGAATTTGCTTTAAACTACAAACAAAGCACTCAAAAGGAAACCCAGTACATTTTCAAACACGTATTCGAACCTACAGCATCACAACGTGATGTTTTTTCAGCTGTCGCTCAACCGCTCGTTGAGAACTTACTCCGAGGTAAGAATAGCCTTTTGTTCACCTACGGAGTGACTGGAAGCGGGAAGACATATACAATGACGGGAGACACCCGTCAGCGCGGTATAATGCCTCGATGTTTGGACACACTGTTCAGGACCATTGCTGATTATCAGGCTAAGAAGTACATCTTTAAGCCGGATCGGCTAAATGGTTTTGAGATTCTCTCTGATGCAGACGCATTGCTAGAGAGGCAGGCAGAGATGAATATGCGATTTGCCAAGGGAAGGCGTAAGGATTCAGATCCAGAAATTGCATCGCAAGCTTCAACGGAACCCAGACCGTTGCATGGCCTCGATGAAGATAACATGTTTGCGGTGTTTGTTACGTACATTGAGGTGTACAACAATAGCGTGTATGATCTACTCGAGGAAGGAGGCATTCAAAAGTAGGTAAAGGATGTATGTACTCTACAAAGTTAAACATTTTTGTTTCTCCCCAGGACTCTGCAGAGTAAAATCATTCGGGAGGATGCCAGTCATAATATGTTCGTCCATGGTGTTACAGAAATCGAAATAAAGTCCGTCGAGGAGGCAATCGAAGCCTTCCAAACCGGGCAGAAGCGTAAACGCATGGGGCACACTGTTCTTAATGCTGAATCCAGTCGCAGCCATTCGGTATTTAACGTCAGATTGGTGCAGGCACCCACAGACAGTCAAGGCGAGACGGTAATCCAAGACAAGCGAACAATCACTGTGAGTCAGCTGTCATTGGTGGATCTGGCTGGTAGTGAGCGATCCTCTCGCACTAAGAACACGGGGCAACGTTTGCGAGAAGCTGGGAATATCAACAACTCACTCATGACTCTAAGGACATGCTTAGAGTACTTGAGGGAGAATCAAACAACCTCGGCGCAGAAAAAAATTCCATATCGAGACTCGAAAATCACACATCTTTTTAAGAACTACTTTGACGGTGAGGGACAAGTCTCAATGATTGTTTGTATAAATCCGCGCGCAGAGGATTTCGATGAGAATTCGGTAAGTTTTGTTACTCTTGTCAATGCTGGGATACATTTAATGCATTCTCTGTTTATCTCCGACAGCAAGTGATGAAATTTGCCGAGATGACACAAGAAGTACAAATAGCCAGAGCTACTCCTATGAAACCAGATTATGGTTTGACTCCTGGGCGTCGGAAGGCCAATAAAATCTTTAAAGTCGCTGTCAACAATCTTAATGATTTGGGCCATACCGAAGCTAAGAAACTAGACGTTGACCTTGGGCTTGTGTACACTCTTGGGCCGGGATTTCCTGACTATAAAATCGATAGCCCTGAGGGAGAAGCAGCAGTTCGGGAACTTATGCAGTACTTAATTCAGCGCATCGAGAAGAGAAAAATTTTATGCGCCGATCTGGAGAATCGATGTAAGTTGTCCTTTCTTTCATTTGCCATCTTCGTTAAGAGGATCGATTTAATGGCGGTTTAAGTTTAACCAGAAATTTGGCCAGATTCCGGTTACGTGTCAACTTGCAGTGACACTGTTATTCTTAATGGCATGCTGCAGTTTATTACTGAGACTGTATCACTGTAATGGTTGAAGCGCCTTTTGGACTATTAGTTGATCAGAACAGATGTAGCTTTGTCTCTCACTTTCAGCTCATCTTAACCTGAAAGGCACGTCTTAGTAGGTATCTCAAGCCTTTCCTTTTCTATTAAAAACTGTCGCTCAGTCCTTCAAAATGGAGCTTTGATGGGGATTGTTATTATTCGCCCAACATTCAAAATATTCGCTATCTCTGTTCATGGTAGCTCCATACCAGTTCTCATATATATATCGCATGTCGCGAACTCTTTGAAAAGGGGTTATATCCTCCTTGTATCTTTCTATTGTGTTAGTTTATTTGCTGCACGTGATCTGTTCCACATGCAGAATCTTAAAATTAATTGAGCTTGAAAGAGGACATATAAATCACACACCGCTTAATCACGTCAATTTATTCTATGTTTCAGGTGACAACTTTCGGATGCACTTGGTGCAAGTGGAAAAAGAAAATTTGTCCTTAAAAACAGAGTTGGCATCACTCAAAGCCGTTTATAATCAGGAACGTGAACGCATTATGGCTCTCGAGAACAAACTTCGAGTTCATGAAAGTTCCATAGATATACTCAACAACAAGCTCAGCAATCGTGAGCGTCAGGTCGATGAACTGCAGCGGAAGCTGTCAGAAAATCAAAACCTCCTTTCCCAGAAGGAGCAGGAGAAAGAGAAACAAAAGAAAAAGTTTAACTCAAAGATGGCCGTGGAAGCGGATAAGAAAAATCGTGAATTAGAATTTCTCTTGCGAGAGCAACGACAAAAATTGCAAGAGAAAATGCGTATCAAGGACGAGAAACTACGATTGGTATCGAATATTATCAAATCGGATGACATACCCGGACTAGTACGCTCCCAAAGTTCAGAGAATTTGAGCGATATCAACGCACAGCCACAGAGGTCACAAACACAAACAATTTCAACCAGGGTTGCCGAAGTTAACTGCACACCTCGGGTTGTTAAGGTTGGTCTTTCTATTTAAATTTTAGTTTTGCACTTACAAATGTTTACTTTTCTTTAAGGGAGTTCCAGTGGCCAACAACCGTCATCGACGTTCACGTTCTGCTGGCGAGAAATGGCTGGAACATCGTGCTCCAAATCCAGTACCTCTAGGCACGATTCTCCAACCGTACTTAAGAAATCGAAAATCTATCACAAAACTTCCCGATGTGAAGGATCTTACTGGCAAACCGACAAAATATTGCTTAGTCTCTCAAGAAGCGGACACAGACGGAGATGTCGAAACAAAATTGTACAAAGGTAATGTGATTCCAACGTGCGGTGGTGGAGCACAAGTTGTTTTCAACGATGTAGAATGCCTGAAGCAGAAATCACCCATAGCATCGCCGAATAGAAAAAGGCCAAGCAATCCGGGCGAGAACAGTATGGCAGCACATGAGGTCTCCTCCAGGTGTACAGTCGGTATCGAGGGGCATACCAGTAAGCGATCCAAGATATGAACAGTTCTTTCCTAATTCCTATATTTATACTTTTTTATATCGTCGCTCATTCCACTTGGCGTATTATGTAATTGTATTACAGTTTTTTAAAATGGAACCTGGTTGATGGACTATCACTCTTTATTTTCACCTTTTTTTACATGTTTAATTTAATGCGTTTTTTTCTTAATATATTTTTTAATTGATTCAATGAGATATGTTTATACATGGAACACATGACCTGAATTATTAAAAGTTTACATAAAAAGTCGAAATGCGTTTATTTTTTGCTGTTAACAAATCGAGCGGTTGAGGCGTGGATTATTTAACTGAAAATCGACATAAACTTTCTAAAGATCTCATTTATAGGAGTGTAAGACAACGGCTGGATTTACACAGGTTGATGGTGGCACGCCTTAAGTAAGAAATGTAACATCAACAGAATCAAAAGAGTATAAAGATCGGCGAGTGTAGGATCACAGGAGCATTGGAAGCTTGCCCAACAGATGCTCTAAGTGTGATCCTGCATCTGATCGCCCTTTAACTTCATATTGAATATACAGTTCTATGCAGCGGTGTCCGGCTCAGGGAAACTGAGTGCTGGACAGCAAAGCCATATGGCCACTGTAAAGTCCTGGAGACGATACCATGTGAACTGGTGGCATCTTCGACCGATTACAGGACCCCCACGCTTGACTTCAGCAAACCTTTTTCAGTAAAGTTCCTCACCAGAGCAGAATAGAAGAACGGAAGGATAATCAATGACTGATACAAATATATATAAGGATGGTTGGCGCAGGCATCTTCTCGAAACAACTAATTATATCGAAATCCTTCCGTCTCCCAGATTCGGCTAGTGTCTTTCAAGCGGGGCTTCTCGCGATTCGGGAGATGCTAAATAATGCCGCATGCTAAAAAATCTCGCAACGTCCGACCTAAATATCGCTATCTTTCTGATAGCTAAGCCCCGAAATTGATTCGGTTACCATATCCTCAAAACTGGTAGAGCAATGCCGGTTTGAAATAAATGAACGAAGCGTCCATAATAGAGTTACCCTCATATGGATCCCAGGACACAGTAATTATGAGGTTAACGAGCGAGCAGACGAGCTGGCCAGGCGAGGGTCAACCCTTAACGGCTCGCTAGCGGAAAGAGTCAATATTCCGATAGGAGTTGTTAAGGGCAGTATCTTCACTTCCTCCAGCAAGCCAATCTCGGGTGGAACAGCCTTACCAGTTGTGCCATATCAAGAAAGACATGGCCCAGCTTCAATAGGCCCAAATCGAACGAACTACTAGGCAGATCAAGTGCTGACATTGCCAGAATTGTAGCCATTATTACAGGCCACTGGCCAATAGGAGACCACGCGGCCAATTTTGGTATTTCTCCTAACACTTTCTGTCTCAGCTGCAAAGACAGTAACAAGAGGGAAACTTTTTTCCACTTCCTTGCCGATTTCAGAGAGATAGCTTCTTAATTGATTGGAGAACTAATCCTTATCTGAACTCCACGGGTTGGAATTAACTATATCCTCCTATCACCAATAACACACTCAAGCAGACAGGGTACACGAGTTTTTGTGGTATCAAAATGGCGCGGCGCACTAGCGCTAATTGGGTTCTTTTTCGAACCACCTACCACCTTTTTACCTACCTACCTACGACATTTTTCAGTTGGAAGCAACGTTACTGAAGTGTATGTTCAGAAAGCTAACGACGCGGTGTAAGCAGGACTTGTGTGAAGTGTTTGAAAAGACCGAAATAACAGCTCGAACATGCTGAAGGTAGTTTTTAAAATTTCGTTCGGATGACTTTTCCTTGAATGATGAACTCGGATCAGGAATGCCATCAGTTGTTAATAATAAATTTATCTGGTCCACCTGGTTACAGGATATCCTTGGGCAACGGAGAGGTTGTAATCTTTCATTACAACAATGCAAGACCATACATATGTGGCGAGCAGAGCCGTCCACAAAATTGGTGACTTGTGTTGGGAAATTTTATTCCAAATGGCAGTGGAACAGTTTTTCTTCGCCAAAAGCGAAGCCTTCAAAGCAAGAGGCAGTTCGAGGGAAGGAAAGGTCATGAACAACAGGCCTCTCGAGAACAATCTTCCCTAGACACTCCGAAGTAAAGGAATCGATATTTACGTGGACAATCAATCACAGTCATCAAAGCATCCATAGTGATCAGATCAAAACTTTTCAACTGTTATCATCAAAGAGCTTAAGACCCTCTGGGACATAGGTGCTCACGAAAACAAGGTACCCGATAAGCTAGCAGTTCACCAATCAAAGCTGACATCCATGGGTTTCCTAAAACCCCACATTACCTTGAACTTAAAAAAGCTAGCTGAACGGAGATGGAGCGCACGGATATCAATACACGGATATTACAACACTTCTCATAGGCATTCTATTAGACCACAACTTTATGGTGAGTCCAGGTGACTGACTGACTAAGAATTGAACAGGTCAACAGATCTATTTAGATGTGAAAGTCCAGGTCTCAGCAGAAACAGCTAGTCAGTCCTCAAAGAAAATTTCTTCAATGGCTTTGGGGAATCGTTAGCAAAGCCAATTTTTAAATTCGGATAGTTTAGGGTGGTCACAATTGATTAGAAGTATCTAATTCTGTTTTTCGATCAAGAGACGTGGAGATAAGGAACCCCGTGCTAGCAACGACAACGTTTCGACTTGTCATTGCATTTACCTGATGTCGTGTAGACCGTGTTTTCCGGAGTTCACCAACGTCAGTAACCCACTACGAGGGTGGGCGTGTTGCTGTTGGCTCATGAAGGACTCAAACACACCACCAACTCTATTCCAACACCTTGACTCAGTGCTGGACATCCTTATAGACTTTGGATCCGATTACGTCAGACTAGCTTACATGAGGTCGATCAAGTGACGTCGCAGTTGACTTCATCGAAGGAAACCTTTCGTCGTCGTCCTCCTACTGAGAGTCTCTTGCTACGCATGTGCCGCCACTACCACAACTATGCAGGGAAATGATGATGCAGTTTTGCCCACCTTATATTAAGCCTCATAATTAATTTATCAAAAAACGGATAACCGGGAATTGCACCCTGCATTGGTGCTTTTTAATAGTTTGTCTGACTTTCACCGTTTAAAAGTTATGAACGTTTAGGCCCGTGGACACCCTGTACATGTCAGTGTGTGCAACGGAGTTTAAAATAAATTAAAATAAACTGCTACCCCACTGCCACTTGTCGATACTTGGTGAGAACTTATCTCTTCACACATCGAACGGAAACGAAATTCAGTTAGAAAAATCGCAAGTGAAATCGGCCATTGCAATCGATTAAACGATAGAAGATTTTTGAAATGTAAATACAAAATAAATAATCGAAGCCTTGGATTGCCATACAAACAAAGAGGCAATGATGTGATGGCTAACGACCTGGAGACATTAATGCACTTTGCTGTAGGCTGCGCTGAATATATTTGAAATTTTTTTGTTTGTTTTACGAGCATTTTATGATAAAAATCTTTTATTCTCGCAAATATGTAATGCGGTCAAGTGAATGTGAATGAGATACTAATGCATCTCGAGAAAGTTCTTTCTTATTAACACGCGAGTACGGATGAAAGTTTGTTTGGAAGATTTCTTTTGAAGCGTGGAACTGTTTAGGTGCCCGTTCGGAGGTTGAGAATGAAATGAATGCTCAAGACCAGGTATGAATTTTGCTATCGAGAAGACGAGTATAATTTGAAGTACATAGGCCCTCACCACCGACATGTTGGGCCAAAAATTACGATGAATAGGTACATGTGTATATGTAACTTCAAGTTAGTCAAGGAATGTGTCTGCCTTGGTAGACATGGGCACACATATGTACCTTGGTAGACACATTCTGTAAATGCTGCAGACCTGTGGGTCGAATCCTACCTGGTTCTGTCTGATTATCTTGATTAGACTATAAACTATACATATGTATGTGAAGCTTTATTTTGCAGGAGAAGAGGAATTCGTGAAAACAAACTGAGTATGCTTTAGGCAGGAGCTAGAAAGATTTATCAAAACCTTGCCTTGCCTTTTCAAAACCTGAGTAGTACCCTCAACAGATACGAGTATATTGAACTGACGTGCTTAGTGAGAACAAAATCCCTGCAACACCCATTCTCCTTGAATGGTTCTAATGTCATGTTTAGGCTTATGCATGATGCTGCCGTACTTCTGCAGGACTACGTCCACAGACTCTATCTGCTCACCGAAAGGACCATAGATCAACTCTCAAAAAAATGGGCCTACAACTTGCAGAGAAAAATATAGAAGTAGTACTGAACAGCAGCAAGCGAGTCATGAAGAACATAAGAGTAACCATTGGCGATCACGCTGTAATTTGCAAATTGAAGTACTTTGGTATTACCATAGAAGCAAGGCTAACTTTTAAATAACATCTCTGCAGCTGAAAATGCAGCAAAGGCATTGGCAAAGATCATGCCAGATATCAGCGACACAAAGCACAAGCTTCCATAATGCTCTACGGCTACCAAATATTGGCTGGTGCCATGAAGACGAAGTCGTACAAGAGGAAGACGAAGGCAGCTTACAGAATCAACCCATTCAGCGCCTTCCGAATAACTTCCTATGACGCAGCATGGTACCAATAGACGTTTTTGCGAAAGCAGCACAACAGAAATACCTTGCCAGCGGGCCAAGAGCATCAACGACGATGCGTCGAAATGATACTGCGGTATCATCAAGGACAGGTCTGGAATGTTGGCAGGAGAGATCGTGTCACTCTGATAAAGATTAACGCACATATTGTTCACCAATCTAGACGCTTGGATCAAGAGGGATCATCAGGAGCTGAATTCATGGCCAGTAAGCAACTGTCCTACCAAAAATGTCATCCTTTCCCAGCGTCATTTTGCTCATATCTGCTTTAAAGTAGTCTAGAGCATTTTATTCCAATAAATTCGCCCATCTCCGAGGCTTATTTTTGCTTCGTAGCTTAAGGATTTTCCGTGGTAGGACTGGTACTCCTAGGTACAACTTCCAATTTCAAAGACAAGATCTTTTCTAGAGCCCCTAAAATACAGTCCGCATAAACCAAAAGCAAATAAGCGTTGCCGCTGCTCCATTAGGAAAAATATCTGCAGACCTTGCCTCCAATTGTGTCGAAATAGCTTCTTCCGCAGTATTCTTGTCTGAGAAGCTTTAAAAGCCGATCATTTCAACGAGGGAGATGCCTCGTCTAATGCAGCACAAAAGTTGGACAAGTCCGATGTTTCCGTTTCCGATGAAACAATCCTCGTGAACATCCTTAGACACCCTAACCTAAATAATTTTATTTAAGCGTCCCAACGAATCTATGATTTATTCAAAATATTTACTTTATTATATAAAAAAAATTAAATAGAATCAAAAATTTTATAAGTAAAAGATTTAATCAACTTTTTTTATGTTTGCAAATAAAGTGCTGGAACAACCATCACATGATATGTCATCAAATGTTGAGGGACCGTTCACCAAGTTGTTTTCACTTTTGGCCAAATCTACAAATGGACATGCACCAGACGATGCGTCGTCGTTATTTTTTTTTTAAATCGTTCGCTGTTTTCTATTTTCCGAACTTAAACACCGACAGAGCATTCCTCATTAAAGCTGGGCCATTCCAATAGCCTGGCAGCATCATATGCCAGTACAGAGCAGGCATCAATTCCTTTTTCATGAAAAACATCGTATACCGTTCCTTATTCTGTGCCATAGGGAATGTTTCCAATGGATTCAAATTGTAGTCAAATTCTGCCAGAATAACTCGGTTGTATCCGGTCACAAGTGGACACGATGCATAGCCGTCATAAGAGCTCTTCAGCTCCTTGCCATTCAAAGTGGCCATGATATTCTTAAAAATAACTGGCGACTGGGCAGCTGCAAATGGAAAAGGTAACACATTCAGGAATGCTTTTAGGAGAAGGATCAGCATTTCAAACCTGCAGATGCAGCAGTCTTGGAGTTCGGTGATGCCGAACAGTCTCCAATGGCAAATACGTTCTTGTACTTCACATGCTGCATGGTAGACTTATCTACATCAACAAATCCAGCCTCGTTAACCAATTCAGTGCATTGGCTCAGCTCAGTTGGTGTGCTCATCGGAGGGACAGCATGAAGCATGGAGTACTACAAAGACACATAATTCAGGAATAAAGGATGTCATCTCGAATGGCAACTCTTTAAAATTAACCTTTTCCTCAAAGATTTGCTCTGGTTTGTCCAAGTTCTGGAAGACTGCTATATCGTCCTTTGGACGAACTTCAATAAGATTCGTCCTTAGGTTCACTTTAATGTTGCGTTTCTCTACAAGTGGCCACAATGCATCGGCATAGTGCTTCACACCGAATAACACTGGTAACGAAGTGTTGTAGATGACGTTTACTTTGTTTCGTTTATTTGTCTAGAAAAGAGGGACGATAATTGGAATTTTTTTTTCTGGGAATATAAATCAATTGAAATGCTGTCAGACAGACAGTTGAAGAAGCCATAAAGGTGCTATAATTGAATTCGCAAACCAATTGATAGACATTTGCACATTGTAGGCTTTTAGCTGTCTGCTCAGAACCCTATTTAAAGGACATACCCTTCGAAAGTAATGCTCGGAGATGTACATGATTTTTTGTGGTGCTCCAGGGCATTTCACGGGTGATGCAGGAAATGTGAAAATTGCATTGCCTCCTTCGACACGTTGTAGGGCTTCATAGGTTCGATCCACATACTTGGGGGAGTAGATTGAACAGACTTTTCCATCGGGTATGGCAAGAGCTTCTTCTAGACCAGGAATCTGAAAAAGAAAAAAAGGAAGTGATAGTTTTTAGATACTCAAATGCAAAAACAAGTTCCGTCTCCCATCATAGCCATTAAGGATTACTCATTGTGTTTGTGTTTGCAGGAACAAAAATGGGCTGAAAAAAGGAAGTCATACTCTGAGAGTGTCGACATAGAGGATGCCTTTGACAGTGCTAGTGCAGAAGATACGGAGTAGATGAAACTGTCGTCGGTTGGATTGATGTCCTGTCGGCTAATAACTGTTGAAAGTAGGTGCGGCAATAAAGTGACAGTAAACGTTGAAAAGGTGTGTTCGCAAGGTGGATGACATCACGAAAGCGCTTGTTTCGCACCCACAAGGTAGAGAAATTAGCCGAGGTGCATATCATAAATAAAGACTAAGCAATGGTTTGCTGTGAGGAGCATTTCTAGGGGTTCTTAACCTTACAGCCGCCCACTTAAATGTAAGCATTTGCTGCCAATCCACCTTCAACAGTTTCTTTGCAATGTGTTCACACTTTGTGACTATCATTTCGTGGTCATTGACAGCATGAATCACCATAATGCGTCTTCTCTGTCCACTAGAGCTGAGACCTTTAGATGTTGTAGCACCCATATCCACCAAATTTTCTGAGCGAATAACGCCGTGGCCAAGATGGTGGGCGCGCATCCCGTATAAATCTACTTCCGTTCAGAGGAGCGTCTGAGGCAATCTCTTTCGTTTTGATCTGCTTGACCTTACAGAAGAAAAGGCAAGGCCCTAAATTATTTCAACGGAAGGACGGGATATAAAGCTATCTTGAGGTAAGTTTATGCAGTCTCTGGACTTATAAGGCATCGGATGGACCCTATACAGTTCGATTCAAGAGGAGTGGTAACAGGGCACTGCCATTCCGAAATGGAGAAGAATAGAAGCGTATACAGATGGATCACACATTGATGAAGAATTGAGTGCAGAACTATACCAAGATTGATGTCCACATGAAACGGTTCGTGACTGTATTTCAGGCAGAGAGTTTTGACATACTCCAGAATGCGGAATTACTTCTTAGTGTCGACACTCATGATGACAGCATTAATACCTGCTAGATCCAGAGCAAGGTGGCCACGGTGTAATAGGTAGTTTGTTTGCTTGTGACCTGGCGGTGTAACGAAAAAAATCTTAGTTTTTCCAACCACTTCACAGAGACATTCCAGGTAACTGCAAGGCTGATGAGCTCGCAAAGCTTGATATATCTTACCGAGTAGGTGAGTTGTAGGTATGTCTCTCACTACGCGTAAACATCTACTCAAGCTGAACGTTATTAGCAAGATAAATCGCAAGTGGGAGGATGGCACGACGTGTCAAAAATCCAGACAGATCTCGCCTAGACTGGATAGGTAGCGTTCAAATCACATATCAGCTTCATTATCAGTGCTCTCACAGGATAGTGTCATTACAGGGCACTGTCCAATAGGCCTACAAATGATTTTAGTAGAAGCTGCAAGGATGGAGAGGAGTAAGAAGCCATCCTCCACTTCCTTTGCACCTGCCCAGCCCTATTCAAAAGAGGACTACTCCATCTTGGAGCCCCTCTCTTTCATAACTATGGCAAACACAGACGTCAGAAACATCCTTCGCTATATAAAAAGCTACGGTTAGTTCTCTTAGGAAATCCTTGGGTAGCTAGTTCTTCTTCTCTTCTGGTCTTAGTGTTTATCCAACCACTCTACCTAAAAAGGGGTTGATGCTTGGTAGTTCAATGTACGTGATAGAGTCTGAATACTTTTGGGATTTGGTTGCCATTTGGTCAAAAAAAACCAGAGAGCCAACTCCAAGGAAGTGAAGGAATGCAAGGAAAAATCAACTATCGACAGCCTCTACCAAGTCAATGTACTCGTACACTGAGCCATTGGAATATACCAGGAAACAAACATCCGAATGACTTGGCGAAGAATGGAACACCAGCATGGTTTCAACCATAGGAATAGCTTTGAAGATTGTTAAGATGTAGAATAAGTTGTAAGCCTGAACAACCGTTAAAGTTATGGTAGAGCGCCATTGCCTTCGACAAGCAAGGATGACACTTAAACTGGATAGTAAGCTAAGACTAAGACTAAGACTGATGGTCGGTCTATATGGAGAACATATTAATCTGGACAAACAGACTGGAACTGGCAAGATCTAGCACTTGTCTGGGATGTAAGGAGGAGAAAGAGTACCCCGAGCATTTCCTCCGTGATTCCCCAATGGGCGCTAAGATACCGAGGTCTCCGGAATCACAACCTGCTCAGGCGGAGTTCTCGTAGACGATTTAGATTCGAGAAAATTACTCGACATACAGGACTTTTTTCCAATTTGTAAACCCCGCTTAACAGCATACATCCCCCCCTTCCCTGCTAATTACCAGAGAGTCTTTTAGAGGGGAACACAATGTGTCCAAATTGTTGCCTTCATGATGAAGACCTCTAACCTCACCGACCTACCGAGCTGTCAGTGGGACTTGTTCGACAGAATACCTTCAAGGTAGACTGAAAAACCTTACCTTGAGCGTAACCGTGGTTGACTGCAGCACTAAATACTTGTCTACTCACCTTGTCATAGTTCAATTGCAAACCGGTTCCTATAAGAAGGATATCGTATTTGATTTTCCCTCCAGATGATGTTGTTACAGTGTTTGCCTTGGGATCAAACCCAACAGCCTTCTCCTTAATCCACTTAGCCTTGCTTGGAAGCACATCGGACATTTGACGATACGATTGCTCTAAACGCTTCATACCACCACCAATCATGGTGAACATGGGTTGATAATAGTGTTTCTAAAATAAACAAAACTCAAAAATAAATGCCAATACTGATAACCTTGTCTTCGTAATAATTACTTCAGCTGGCTCCAAAACGATAACGTTACCCTTTCCCAACTTCGAGGATAGCTTAGCTGCCATAGCACAACCTCCACAGCCACCGCCCACAATTAGAACCTTGCATCTGAAAATTATTACAATGGTTTATGTAAATTTGAGTAGTGACGTCATTTGCCTCAATTTACAGAGTAAGTAATTATAATTTGCTATTAAGGTCAAAAGCCACTAAAAAATGTACATACACTCGCTACGAGATTGTATTTGTGTTTACGAGTACGAGTGCGAGTATGTGTTCATGATTTGGTTAAAACATTTAAAATTAATAACCGTCGTAAAATGTTAATGTACATCGGCTAACCTCATATGTAAATGTATCTAGCTAACTTTGAACATGCCGATGTATCTGCATAAAGTATTCTCTTGTTTTCTTTATAAAGCAGATGTGAGGCTCGGAGCCAAGCTGCTAGAGAATGGAAATGTTATCTTTTTGGGCTGCTAGAGGTGATAGATAGCTTTAAATTCTAATTCGAAAATAATTTCGTGAGAAAAAGAGAACGTGATATGTTGTGGTGTTGCCAGTAAGTGAAGATTAAAATGGTGCTCCTCGCGATGCACCCAGGATAGAGTCTATTTACAACTTTACGCGGAATATTTCATCAATTTGCAGCCTTAGCACCCTGCCAAAAGATATCATAGGTGTCATCAGCCATTACACCTGCGGCATAGCCATTTACCTTAAATTAAATAGACTCCTCGATACAAGGTTAAGGGCCCTAGGTTAGGTTAGGTTAGGTTGAAGTGGCTGCCAGCTAGAATTCGCCAGCACACTTACACCAATGAGGTCCGTTGTGATACCACGTGGATCATGGGAGAAGCCTCCCTCCACCTACTCGTCTTAAAACCAATTAGAGCTTTTTATGAAGCGTATGAGGGTCTTGATGTCGATATTCATCAGGTCGCTTGTATCATTATAATAGGGAGCTCCTAAGTGGAGTTTCCTTCTACGGGAGAGAGCTGGGCAGAAACAAAGAAGGTGAGGAATAGTTTCCTCCTCCTCTTCATCCATGCAGCTTCTACAGAAATCGTTCGCGAAGAGGCCCAGCCTTGTAGCATGCTTGCCTATTAGACAGTGTCCAGTGATGACACCTATTGTGGTGCCGATATGCAATCTGTTGAGAGAAATCAAATTCTTAGAACGTTTTAGATCCAGCTTTGGCCAAATCTGTTTTGTCGCTAGACATGTTGATCCAATTGTCCACCTAAGATTTGCACTCTCGATAGCATCCAGCTTAAGTTTAAGTTTGCGAGTAGCGATTGGAATACCTAAGGTGCCATTGTCCGGCAAGATGGGTAAAGTAAGGTCGATTCCAGGGATTTGATTGCCGCCTGGCTATCAGAAAAGATGCGGATATCTCTAGCAGATATCACGTTTTTCTTAAGCCAAGATAGGGCTTCTTTGATCGCCATTATTTCCGCCTGGAACACGCTACAATGATTAGGAAGACGGAAGGAGAGCTTAAGGTTAAGCTTATCGGAGAAAACACCTGCACCGACTCCGTCTTTGGTTTTTGACCCGTCAGTGTAGAAGTGAATAGCATCATATTCTAAAAATGCATCGTCCTCCCAGCGTGATCTGGAAGGGATGGTGACAAGGAACTTCTTCTCAAAATTTAGGCGTGGGATGGTGTAGTCCGTGTTTTCGGGAGAGATTTTGAATTTATTCAGAATAGAGGCGTGGCCGAATTCTTTTCTTGACCACTTTAAGGGCGCTAAGAGAGGCAAGCAATAGTTGCAGTATGTTGCAGATGCACATTTGTGCTTGTTTTACAACAATTTGAACTGCTGCTCGGAAAACATCTGGCTCCAAATTGGTGATTTCTTCTTCAATGTTGGGTTTCAAGACTTGCAAGGTTTGTGGTTTGTTGTGGTAAATGCGAGATTCAAATTGGTGATTCAAAATCTCCATCGTTGCCCGAGCAGTTGCTCCTTCCTGCTGGACCTAACAATGCTCCAGACCCAATTCAGCAACTTGCGGAAAAAAAAAAATGGTTTAACCACCAGCTACGGTGGTGCCGTTGGCGTCCACAAAAAATAAGGGCCAATCAATTTTTCGCTCCAAATGCCGCACCGAACAGTCACTTTGGGGATCATGTGGATTCTTCGTGCTGCAGAAACACAAATTTTGTTTATTCACATAACCACTTAAGTGGAAATGGGCTTCGTCACTCATTATGATTTTTGATTCGAAATTATGCTCCTCTTGTACCAGGTTTAACAGTGCATGGGTGTAAGTTAACCTCACGGTCAACAGGCATCTATTGGAGAACGGCTTGCAATTTATAAAGCTAGAACTACACTTGGCTCGTGTGGTGTGTCGCTGCGTGTCTGAAGCTTTTTTGAAATCAATGAAAAGCTTCTCCGATCGAGATTGATTTTAGACGTTATTCGTCGATCTCATTACCGGCAACAACGCTCATACGAGATACACTATATTCAATAAAACAATTAGCAGTTGCTTGTCATTTCCTGCAGCAATCTTACTGACGTCCACTACATATTGTCGTGGATTGCTTTTGATTAGATAAGTTTATGTATCTATATTGCATAAAAAGGCGTTGGAACGAGTGTTCTCTTTCACCGAGACCCCTTTTTGCCACCTCATGTGCTGTCTTTTGAAGTATTTTCTTAGCTAACCGTGTCTCCTAAGGGTTGGGTTGGTTACCAATCGGGTGCTGATTCAAAACGAACGAACTTGAATGCTCCAAGCTTTCTAGAAAATGGGTTCTATAACTGCTTTCAGTAGAACAAAAATACAATCGACTGACGATTTCGTGCGAGTGTTTAAAGCTGTCTCAAATCGATTAAGGTGATTTTTTGCCCAGATGCCCCTGAGACGATTTAGATCATAAGTCCCGTAGAAAGCTTATCTACGAATAAGGCAATGGTTTTTTCGGGACTTAAAGAGAATCATTATCGTTGATTACCCTGCCAAGGTTCAAAAAATTCGGTAACTTCGATTACTTTTGCAAAAAGTTTTGTGACAATGCACGCAAACTCAAGTCGCAGACAGTCGTAACAGACAGACGGAAAGACGGACACACAAGCGTTAGCATTAGGGTTCCGCGAACAATACATGATACCCTGTAAGTGTGTCATATTGGGTCTACATTGACCTAGGTTTGGCGTAGAGGACTATCAATGGTTCCACGCCGAACCCGACTACCCAGCATAGCCTAACCCATGGTTACCAAAGATAAGTTTAGCAACAAATACGGATCGGGGTCTTCCTAACTACGCCTAACTCTACTGTAGATGTTCTGCTGAACCGTCCTCCCCCTCGATATTTACGACTATGAGTATATCATGGGCTACACACTGAAAGCCATCTCTAGTGTAAAGAGAAGCAGATTTTGGTACCATTCGTTCTAGAGCTTCGATGACCTTGTGCTAAAAATATTCTTCGACTGCAGTCTAATGGATATGCCCTCTCATGTAATGACATCGGAAATCCAATCGCGACGTAGCTAAATAGTTGACTTTTCCTTGCCGCTGGAATGGATTTGGCCAGAGTCTGAGCCTATGTTAGACAGGTGTCTTCGAGACGAACAACAACTTTTCACTCCAGTGATCTATGCATCTTAAAGGTCATGTGCCTTAACGCGAAGAAAATGTCGATGGGAAGGAGCATATTCGTCTGAAGGAGCACCGCTTAATCCTTTTAAGTACTACATCGAGAATAGTACATGAATTCAAAATCTTTCTCTTGAAATCTGATCGGAAGACTAAATTCACTGCGTCTTGTCTGAAATCCAAGGAAAACGAACACAACAGTAAATGTCAAAAGCGCCAAATATCTGTCAAATATCTGAAAACGTGAATTATTTTCTTTTGTGTTGTAGTAGCATTGCAAATAAGTCCATTTAACTACATATGTACGTATATTTCAATTTTGCTGCATGTAGAATTCTGAACGTGTTTGAAATGTCATACATTTAAAAAAAAATGTTAATAGTGGAAGACCCTTTACAAGGGACCAGTAGTTGAATGCAACGCAAGATAGCAGCAACTTCCAACAAAAAAAAACCTAACCTTATCTACTTTACCGCTTCAACTTTACTTTAAATGCTAGTGAAAAATTAACTACGATAAATTGTGTATCTTAACATCAATCAAAGTCTATATTTGTCACCAAGAAGGTAATGAACCCCTGGCAACACCGCTGCTAATTAAAAATTTTTCTATAATTATAGTCCTAACATCTTTTTCATTGTTTTCCACGGCACTTCACGTGTGACTGATTGACATTGAAAAAACCAACTGAAATTTTTTTGGGAAAACAAAAAATTAACTGAAAATTTTTGTCTTCAGGCCTTGTACTTACTCTCAGAGAGTTTCGGCTCTTTCTCTTAAAAAAATACCGTTGAGAACGTGATTGCTGTTCTGTGGAAGGTACAAAATCCCGGTTAGCACACTCTAATTAACGATTTCACAATTGAGTTTTGGTTTTTCGTATTTAGTTCCGGATTAGCATTCATACGTCGATTTGAATAATAAATTATTTTTTATAAATCCATTTAATTATCGAATTCCAGTTTGAACGATGGTGTGGATTGGCCGTTCACATATTTTTTCTTAATAAATTCATTAACTGCTGTTTTTGCATTGTAAAGCTTAAGATTAAAACAAATATTTGTTAAAGCAGCTGACGCCCTACAAATTAACACAATTTTACTAAGCATACTTCTTTTCTTATCAAAACTACTTCAGTATTATCAAAGCGGTCAGGTTCTGTGATTCCCTGGAAAGTGAAATACAACCGTGCTTAATCCAAGTACAAGTTGCACATTCATTTATTGAACTTATACAGTGATTCAGAAAAAAGACTGTCAGTATAAAAAGAAAACATCTTTGCTGGAAATGTAGGAGAGTACAATATAATCCGGGAAATTTAGGCCTGTGCGTAGGAAAAAGATAAAGTTTAAGGCTTGAATAAGCCGGATGGAGAGGCGGTATTACATACATACGTAAAAAAGGACTAAACGGCACAGTACCTGAGTAGATGTATGGACTCAGCGATTACTCAATTTTCACTAGAAACCATCAAGTTCAATACAACATGGGGATGTCCACAGGGAAGGGTATTATCCGCGGAGTCTGGTTGAAGATACTCCTCAACAATATAACCAGTCATGACATTGCGACGACATCGCCGTTGTGACTGTGGCGAAACACGTTCACGAAATTGAATCCGCAACAAACGAAGCGATCGCAAAAATTAAAAGCTGGTTGGAGTCAGTAGGATTGGATTTAGCAAAACAGAAGACGGAAGCAGTTCTAATCACCAACCGCAAAGCTGTAGAATATTTGAACGTGCACGTAGGTGACCAGGCAATTAAATCGAAAAAGGCCATCACCTAGGGGTAGTGATAGACAACAGGCTGAGCTTTAAGCCGAACATAGAGTGTGTAGGGAAAAAGACGTCGATACTACAATCATCGTTAGCGAGGATCCTGCCAAACGTCGGTGGACCCATATATATATAGTCGCAGAGTCCTATTGTCTAGAGTAGTAAGCTCAGCACTATTGGTACTATACGCATCTCCAGTGTGGGTAGACGCTATCGCCTGTCTATAGATTCACAGCTCTAAGAACAGTGTCAGAGGAAGCGACATGTGTCGTAGCTCGCTTGGTGCCCATCGATATCTTGATGGATGAAATGAAACGAGTATACCACAGTAAACTAGGGAATCGACAGTATAGAA
Organism: Blera fallax; assembly: GCA_946965025.1. NCBI lineage: Eukaryota > Metazoa > Arthropoda > Insecta > Diptera > Syrphidae > Blera > Blera fallax. The sequence goes on from OX337245.1 coordinate 55,076,810, forward strand.
CACCTATTAAAGCAGAAAAAAGGCAGATTTCAATGGTTAAATAGCAAAAGCCGATGGGATGAAGCCACAACAGGAAGATAGACCCACGAACTCATCCCCAACGTGGAAATTTGGGTGAAAAAGAGAGTAGGAGAGGTGAACTACAACATCACTCAGTTCCTTACTGGTCATGGAGGATACAGAAAGTACCTTCACAGATTCGGGCAGGACAGCACACTAATTTATCCGTGCTGTGATAATCTGGAAGAATACGCAGAGCTTCACTTTTCGCGATTTATACCAAAAGATTCAAACTTTGTGGAACCCAGACAGATCATTGGAGAAATGATACAGTCGGAAGAGATCTGGCACGAAGTGAATTGCTATGTGACCAGCGTTGAGGTCGAATTCAAAAGAATCGATCGCCGAAGAATAGAAAAGGCGAAGAACAGAGTAAAGCCTAGAAGGTTAATCAGCCCCGCAAAGTGATATCTAACAGGAATCCCCCGCGGAGAGTGCGCAAGGTGTGTGTTAGGACGTAGGCATATTCCTGAAATCGAGTACTCCTTTGGTACAACCATAAAAAAGGTAGCCAATCATGACATCAAATGTTCCGTCTATGCTGGCGATATAGTGCTGATTGTCAGAGGGAAATTTGCGATACTATACAAAGGAATAGAAAAGGGCATGGCTAAGTATAAACCCTGCTAAAAGAGCATTAGTTCCCTATTCGCTAGAATAACAAACTTCAAGAACAGAAGTCTGCCAGGCTCCTTGTGTTCTGATTATATAAATACCTATGTATAAGACGGGCTGGGGAATCTGTGGGCGCCGTGGCTAAGTGGACCGTATATATGTATATAGTCTGTCGGGCTAAATATTTGTATTTTGTATATTTCAGCAGAAAATACAAAAGTAGTACAAAAATGCATGGTGCAGTAAATTCAAACGTCAAATCAAATCAAGTTTCGAGCTCTCGAGGTTGCATTTTTCTAATTAAAAAAACGATTAAACTTCACGATCTGCTCACGTAGTCACTGTTGATAGCAATCTGGCATATTCTTCAAAACACTCGCAATTGGAAAGAAAACAGTCCAGAAGTATACCCGCGATGACGTACATATGTATGCTGGCCAGAATATGTAAATCAACATAAGCAGTCGAATTCATTTCCTTTACCGGCAGCAAATAATAAAAGTATTTCACAATTTTTGTTTCTATTAAACGACCGTCATTTGTAGCGGGCGCGGCGTGCTAATTTAAATCGGCAACAAAAAAAAAACTCAAAACTCAAACCTGTTTTTCTAAGAACACATAATCATACAAAAAAAAAAAAACAAAATTAAATAACGACCAGCTGACGATAACGTCCACTGTAGATATAGTGCCCCGCCTTCTTCCTATCATGTTTCATGCGCGCATTTTTTTTTTAATTACCCCCAAGTAGGTAGATATAGAATTTCCATTTGATTGTAATTATCGTGTTCGAATAATGTATCTGCGATTCCCAATAGAGGCACTAAAAAAAACCTATTTCACTACCACCCTATGAAAAAAAAAACGCAGATAACCAGGAAACAATTACTTACTCTTCCCTTTGAGAGAGAACTTTTGAAGTTGACAAGTATCTGACTGCATTTAAACTACGACCGGATACTTGTTGCACTCTCGCTGCGATTAATTGAAGCGAACTCATTTTTTTAGACAAAATTAAATTGACACACAAAAGACGACGGACGAAATTAAAAGACGAAACAAGGTGAACACTTCACTCGTCGACTGAACCTGAGGAACTATTTATGGTCTACGGTGAGAGTGGGGAGCACACGCCAGTGACCTTGATTTAAGTTTTCGGTTTTCACATATCGACGGTGCCGGCTTTTTTTTTTTGATTAAATTAAGAGAATTTCCATTGAAATTATCTATAAACGAGTAGCATGTCAGATGATTACGTCTAGCAAATTAAGAGAATTCTGCTGAGCTTTCAGTTTTTTGACAGTTGGGGTGACAGTGAAACATGCTTTGTACAGTGAGTAACAGTTGTGCACTTATTTTTTGTTGGATGAGGGACGGAGGGAAGGGAAATGGTATAGGGAAGTCAGAAGTTGGAGGGAAAAGGAAAGAGAGTTAGGTGACGATGCGCGTTGAACTCAAATCTTTGCAAATCAAACACTGAGGAGGGTAAGTAATTCCACATATGTATGTACGTGTTGAGTGGATAAAGAATGAGTTTCTGAATTTCACTATACGGCCGAAGATAGGCTTTAAAAGATAAGGGTGTGCGGAAGAGGTAGCTCGTGTAGTACGATTAAACTGACGGACAGGCGGGACACAACTAGAGATTTCATCCGAACAGCTGTGGCGGAAGTATCGATACAGGACCAATAAGCATACAACTTTCCAACGATGCTCCAGCGAAGGGATTTGCTTGCAAATTAACAAGTCATCGGCGGGGAGCTCCCGCCCAAACATGTGGGTTGTATTCGAGTCTCGGACGAATATAAGCTTTATAGATAGTAGCAGGACTGAAAAAACGTTTAAATCTCTTGAAGAATCTGAGGCACCTAGCGCCACATTTCGCAGATTAAGAAATCTGATGATTCCAGCGAAGGTCTGGGGTAACTTCCATGCCAAGTATTGAAAAGTCATTAGATTCGTCAGCTTCATTTGGTTTTTGTTTGGCTGCGTTGGTATCCCGCTTTAGAGACAAGAGAGAGTACTGTATTTTTGACGAATTGATCTCGACTCGGTTTTCGCACCCCCGTTGATGATTGCATCAATGTCGGAGTTGAGCTCGGTTGACATTCGCTGCCGGCGAGACTCCACAGCTTGGGGTCTCAGTTGTGGAGCCGATAGAGAATAAGCGGAATCAAAAGTGCTGTCATCCGCAAAGGAATGGATTGGATTGCGAGTGAGAGAGAGAAGGTCCGTAATGAATATTAAAAACAGGGTCGGAGAGAGGACTGACACCTGAGGTACGCCATCATTAGTAGAGAATGAGGTAGAAGTATATCCCTTCAATACAACTTGTATTGACCGATTACTTAAAAAGCTTGCAATCCATTATGAGAAGACACTGCCGACACCGTAAGCTTGGATTAAGAGGGCACTGTGCCACACTCTATCGAAAGCTTAAGAGACATCTAAGGCAACTACTTGGCATTCACCGTGATGGTGAATACTGTGTTAAATGTTAAGAACTACGCTTATTCTATTTTTTAGATTTTAATGCATTTTCTTTGGTGTCTTATTTGGGAAAACAAAATTTGGAAGATTAATGTTTTCAGCACCAAAATCAAGCTGAGACAGTTCTCAACCATGTAGAATCTATATTACTATACGAGTGCAGTACTTGGAGCTTGCCAACACTGTCACTCGAAGATTGCAAACGAGAGAGAGGTTTGGCCTTCGTAGATCTCGCTATTTCCACGAAGCTCAACTGTAAAGTGAGGTGGACTGATTGGTAGATCCTTGGTTTCGAGCTTCGATTACATGCTTAGGCGGCTCAACATCCGAGCGTTACAAGTATTTGTCCAGTCGATTGGTGGCTTTGCACATGTAGGTACCAATGTCTTCAGTATAGCCATATAGGATGTGCAAAGCAACATAACCAAAGTCATGTGTAGTCCTGAAACGATGACCGATTTGAATGGTACTACCATTGCAGAACCATTCGATCTTGAGATACGGATCGTTAATTGGTTCTACGTGGCAATCCAGGTGGGCATGATCTCCTTCCTTCAGATGTTCCAGACTGGTGAGTGGTATCAAGAATACTGTCTCCTGTCTTCGACGATTTGAGCTTTTGGTCGTTCATAACTCCTCAATTGACGAATTTTCTCCAAACGTTGCTTGTCTATAGTGTAGAGCACTTGCTGGAAGAAGAAAAAGAAAAGAAAGAAAAACACGGCCTTTAGCCTGATTCCGGTCTAAGAGTCTTAAGCTTTCCTGTGACGTTTAGAGCACTAGTCGTGACAGCTTCGGCAACAGCGTTCTTAGCCTTACACATGTAGGCGCCAGTGTCTTCGACATTTGCGTACATGTATCTCTAATGAGGAGGACTATTTAAGAAAAGGTCAACAACCTATAGACACCTCCATACGGAGGCGGAATTGACAATGGATTGGTCTTACGCTTGCGGTGTGAAAACAGCTCCATTGCGAAATATGTCACGGAGTGGAATCTACTCACCCAGTTAGGAAGAGGAGCGGGGCGGCCTAAGCAATCATGGAGAAGAACATTCGAGAAGTATGACGAGAAAATCTCTAAGATCATCACTCCCCATCCGGCTCACTTTTGTTGCAAAGTGACCTAGATTCGTTTTAAACACCGTACAAATTTAACCTCTTAGAGCCGAATGTAAGTATCAAGCGTCTTCCTTCCTACCTGCTACTTCAATAATAAACCAGATCCCGCAGTTAATACAATCTGTGGTCTTGTTATAATGTCTGACGGAGAACCAACACTACCCTCGGCTTCGTAAAAAGCTTGAGCAAAAAGTTTTCGCATCTTTATGTCGGTAAATCTGGAGTACGCTACCCATTATGGTAGAATTCGGGCTGTGAAGCGTCGTTTTATTCATTTCGCCATACGAGGCCTTCCTTAGGTGTAGAAGGTACTACAAGAAAATACTGTCAGACATTCGCGAGACCGTTACAAAAAAACCTTTCTTAAATCCAGGTCCTGATGGCCTACTGGCCTAGTTGTTCAAGGCAGGAAAGGAATTGGTAGAGAGCATACACCAAATCATTTCCAAGATTTGGTCAGTGTATGCCTGATAAACGGAATCTCAGCATCATTTGCCCAATCCACAAGAAGTAAGACTCTCTCAACTGTGAAAATTCAGAGGTATCAGTCTCCTCAATAAGGTAAACAAGATATTGTCTGCCATATTGGGCTGAGAAGGTAATTGAGTAGTAAGGCCCTACCCTGAACAACTAAGGTCTTTCCATACAAAACTTTAATCATCCCAGTCCAGCTTTATGGCTCTGACTTCGACTTTGTGGAAAACGGACTAAGAAATCCTTGGTTGTTTCGAGAGAAAAATTCTTCGTTAAATATTCGGTCGCATTTGCAAGGATTCAACAACGGAATATACGAGCTGTAGAGCGACATCGACCTAGTCAGAAAACTGCGTATCAGTCGATTAGGATGAATGCAGAGCAAATGGACACGAATGCTCCGGCTCGCAGAGTCTTTGATTCTAACCTGGAAGGGCAACGCAGTAGAGGACGATCTCGCCTAAAGTGGTGCAGAAGGAGACCTCAACCAACTTGGAGTGCGCAACTGGAGGCAGTTAGCTAAGGATATGACTAACTGGAGAAGCTTGGGTAGAGGCCCTGGTTCACCCCGAACTGTAGCGTCACCTAAGTCAGTAATTAAAATTGTTAAATATTCTTAGAGAGTAGTTCTAGAACCACTGTTGTATGGTTCTATGGCGGTAAGTGCGCCATCACTGAAGATACCGGAAGTCATTAACTACTGTTACCTTCAACTAATTTAGGTCAACGATCGCTTCATCAAGTACCTACTTAATTAAACCAGATTGCAATAAACATTGACAATTTGTTTACACCAATTTGACTGATTTTTGATTACAGTATCAGCAATTTGATTAATGTTTTAGGAACTTCTCATTCACGGTATAATGCGTGTTAATAGCATTAAGTACCTGCCATAAACTGTCATCATTATTGCAATTTACTGATAAGGGTAAATAGCAAACATTTTTTTTCTTTAATTGACCGTCGCCGAAGGAAATTTTCATACTTTTGCCAAAAGTTCTAAAAACGTACAAAAGTAAAATAGACAAAGTAAATGGCAAAAAGTTTAACTTACATAGTGTTCAGCCTAAGATCTCTAGTTGTCACCCACGTACATATGTATGTTCGCAACTCCTATATGGCGTAGCGCACTACAGAATCCAACTTGAGGGAGCTGAAAAACGTTGTAGAAATCCAAATAAGATCCCACGCAGGCATTATTGAGGTCGTATGCTGCTTAAGGGGTGACAGGATGTAAATAAGTAAGTACAGGATCCCTAACAAACGTACTACAACTGTTATGAGAAAACTTTTTAAGTGAAAAAAACATCTTCCGGATTTGGTTCTATACTGTAAGTCCCTTCCACTCACCATTCGGTATCATCATTAGGCGTTAAGTTGTAGGTGACACGTGGTTGGCTGTGAAATTGATCCTCTCCTTCCTCAGTCGCGGTTTCCCTCGGTGCAAAGTACTGAAAAATGGGGCGATTTCTTACTCCAGTCTGGAATCTTGCCGTCAGTATCCGCTCACTCTTAGATTTCCAAGAAATGAGAACTTTACGTGCCACTGGTATGAGTATCCAACATCGGACTCCCGTCCACTTCCATCTGGCTTGCGAAAATATAAGACAGTGTTGCATTCGCCAGCACCTAACCATCTTAGTTCACTCAGCCCCAAGGTGTCCATCTTGTTTCACATGAAGTCTCGGTCAAGCTAGAGGCATTTAGACTTTTAAGAATCTTCTTCTCGTGAGTTGATGGGTGTCTTCACCTTCCAAGTGTTATCCGCATTAGATAGTTCGCCAACAAAGTATCCACCCGTATCCGAGGCGATTGTTGACGTTTCGGAGAAATTAATTTTTGTTTACGGTTCCGATTCGCTTTGCCATAACCTTAAACCGGTTTGTGTCGCAGGATGATCTTCACTTCGTAGTGTCCGAGGAAATTTCTGGATAACGCCGCGAGAAGTCGTGGTGAAGGGCTTACTATAAGGTGTTCTGCTACAGTGAATCTTCGACAGATCTACGAGGTCTAATACTAGTCATTGCTACCCAAATCAGTTAAAACATCCCTGTAACATCAACGATCGATGGTGAGTTTGAGAAGTAGGAATCACCGTAGTAGGCACTTCAAAAGGGTGCGAATCTGGTGTTTAAGATGGATAGGGCATGTGGAGTGTACGGACACCAGTGCAATGGCCCGAAGAGTCTTTCTGCCCACCTCAGTTGGACAACGCAAAAAAAAAACACATTTGATGCAGCGCAGAGTTGAAAAGTACTTCAACTTACGTGGTGTGCGCAGGTGGAAAAGCTATATACATACCTGGCTGACTGGCTGGAAAAGTTTGTACACAAAGTTTGCCACCATGACCCATTTGTAGCGCCATCTAAAGTAAAGTACCAGTAATTAGTAAGTGGTCAAATTTAAAAAAAACTCACATTTTCAACAAAGACTTTTAAACCCCACTGTACAGCTGAATTATAACAAGGAATTTCATCATTTTATAGCTTAACTAAATCACAAGTGTTAAGTCACGCTCAGGATGATTTGTAAATATTCCGGTTGCACTTATTCTCTTCCCTTCGTGTGTCCTCATCTCCATTTCACTGCAGGAGTTTTACTCTTCTTGTCAAGCCCATCTTAGCACGCGAATTGATTTAGTTATCATCTGCTTTGCATTGGAAAACTTTTTACTCAAATATTTGTTAGTTAATTTGCATTTTTTACTATATTCTGGAACACAGTTTGTGTCTTCGTTTTTCGATGTCCATAGTTGCATAAGAATCCGTATTTTATTCTCTGTTAGGGGCGATTTGAAAACGTCATTCGATGCGGAAAATTCACGCAGAGTTGTAGGAAATCTGTGATCAGTTCTGGTTCTGGTGGTACACCCTTTTTTTGGGTCCGTGGAGTAGTGTCAGTATTGGCTGATACTACGACTACCAAAGATCTATCGTATCAATTGGATGGAATTTACCGAATAGCCAAGTCACCTCCTTTATGAAAGTGAGTATGTCCTTCGTAGGAAGAAACGTCTCCTTAACCAATCTAGTGCGGGGCATTCACAGAGAATGCGTTCCTTCAGACAGAATTGACATTCCGTTTTTGGACACAGATTTCTTTTGTAGCACCTTAGTAACTTAGGCCACAGGTGGACACGGAGTAATAGGTAGTGTGTTTACTTGTGATCTGATCGGTGTAGGTTTGAGCCCCGCCATTGAAACAGCAATCACAGCCACCAAGCATATCAGAGAAACAATGAAGTCTGAGTTTCTCCAACTACTACACCAAAAAGGAGTTGCTACCTGGAAGTACAATGGACCATATAGAGTCTGAGTGCTTTTGGGATTGAGCTGCTTCTTTTTATTAAAGAAATAAAACTCAGACCACAGTGGTCTGTGAGAAAGCCCACGCCAATGTAAGGTTATGGTACTAGATTCTGATCCAGCATCGGAATAGTTTTCAGGCCAGTACAGATTTTATTTTTTTTTCCAACACAGAGTACACAGAACACTACGCTCTCTAAGTGTTTACTCTCCGTATCGCTTTACACAACCGTTTTTAGTTGCGCGACTTAGGACTCATCTACCGATCTTCAATCTTATAGACTACCTCAAACAATAAATTTAATCGAAAACAATTGAGTAAACGCAGTTTTTAAATTCTACCCGAGATAAGCAAAAATCAATTTTGTTGCAAAGCCGATTAAACGTGCATATGCACCTTGAAATTGGCTCATTGCTATTATAATTGGTATTAAGCCTTAACGCGGGGAGCCCACGTTGGGCGCCATTGTTGTGAGCCAGGATGAGGCCACGGGGGCAACTTCGGTGTAGGTGAGGAGGACGGCGGCACGCTCGCGGTTGCTCGGCTCAGCTCGTCGGACGGGGATGTAACAGGACAATACGAACGATGACAACTTGACGTTAAGACCAACTGACGTTCCACTACGAACTTAGGTTGTGGCTGAAAGGATACTGTAGGGGCTACCTTTCGTAAATTTCGGCCAGAAAGGTAGCATTTGGTTTGTGTTGCAAGACATGAAGGGTGGGCTGGCCAACCTTTGCCAACAACATCTGGCATACTTCGGGTTCTTGACGAACCTATGGAAAGGAGAGATGCTGGGAAGGTGTTACCGAGTTTAGGGTGCAAGTTAGGTTAAGTTTAAGTTAGTTTAGGGTTAGGTTAGGGCTTAGTTTAAGTTTTAGGTTAGTTTAGGTGTAGTGAAGTTTTTTTTTGAACTCTTTCTAATCTAAGCTCTTGAACATCAAATGGTGAATCCCAAACTATGGATGTGTGTTTAAATAAGGTCTCACGAACGAGCAGTAAATAGCCTTAAGGCTATAATCATCTCGAAAGTCTTTGCAATTACGTTTAAGAAAGCCTAACATAGAGTTGGACTTCGAAATGACGTAATCATAATGCAATGAAAAATTCAACTTATTGTCAAATATGACTCCGAGATCTTTCACTTCATTGTAACGGTGAAGTATAAGATCGTTTATAAAATAATCATTAAAAAGTGGCAGTGAAATACGATATGCCGAGAAAATCTTACACTTTGAAATATTTAGTTCCAAAGCGCTATGACCACACCACTCCGACAGGTTATTGATATCTGACTGAAATCGAATGCAGTCGAATGTATTATTTATTCTAGAATATAATTTCAAATCATCCGCGAAAGTTAAAACATTACAGAATTGGAAAATCCCGTGGGCATCATTCACAAATAAAGTAAATAGCAACGGTCCCAAATAGCTACCTTGTAGAACGCCCCAAGTTACTTCTATTAGGCGCGATGTAAAACTATCGATCTTTACTAATTGCTTTCTATTAGTTAAATAATTATAAAACCACAGTAGCATTGAGGAGTGAAAACCCAACGATTTTAGATTTGCTAAAAGCAACGTGTGATGCACTCTATCAAAGGCCTTTCTAAAATCTGTGTAGAGTACATCAACTTGCGAACGATTCTCAAAACTATCAAAAATATAATAGAAAGTAATCCTTTATAATGCTTTCGAACAATTTAGGAATTACAGAAATCTTTGATATAGGTCGATAGTTTTCGACTTTTTGTCTCAAACCGCTTTTAAAAATTGGAATTACATATAAAAGAATATTTCCATTCATTGAGAAAATTTCCAGTTGCAAGTGACTGGTTAAAAATAATTTTAAGTGGATAAAGGAACGCAGATAAACAATTTTTTAACATAACCGCCGGAATTCCATCTGGCTCTGGGTTGCTATTCAAATCAAGTCCTTCTAACGCTTTAATTACATCTTATCTAAGAGTTCAGAAATATGAGAGTAATGATTCACCGTTAACTGCACCTGAGACCTACTATATACGGACTCGAAAAAGTCAGCAAATAATTCACAAGTGCCTTTTAAATCTGTTGAACTCAAATTTCCTAACTTCAAACTGTCGGTGTTCGGAATTTCCACGAAGCTTGGTTCTGTAGAGGCTTGGGCATTCGCTGAGGAAGTGCGTTGAGTTTTTCTCAACCTCTGTGTCGCCACAACCTCTGCATAGGGCGGTCTGTTTGGCTCTGTGCGATCAGTCCTACTCGGGTCTTTTGTGGAGACTTTGCTTCGCTCGGCGTTGCTCTTACTGTAAGCATGTTTAGGGTTAGGTTTCTTTATGGTGAGATCACCTTTATGGAGGTTTTTCTCTGCAGCTGCAAGGATTAGTCGAGCTCCTGCGAGGCGAAGCCTATCACGCGAATTTAGGCTTTTGACGTCCATGGCCGCAAACCTGCATATAGTTCGCTTAGCGTTCTCCAGTCTCTTTTCGGCAAAGGCGGGCTTGTTGTTATGATTAAAGGGATTATTGGTCCCATGTGGCTCGGCTCCTACCCTTCCAATAAAAGATTCCTCTGAAGACCACGTGGAATTGAACAACTTGCGGAATATTTGGCGTAACAAGCTGTATATGGTCCAGGTCCTCGCGACTATTCGTAACTAAAGTACATAAGTAAGTAGACATCAAAAACGAGATCATTGCTGTGCTGGATGTACATACGAGAAGACTTAAATATATTTTCGAAGAGTATTTCTGGGCTTTATCGAGAACATCGACAGGACCTTTGCACCTACTTGTAAGAATGACTGTCAAGTTTCTAGAAAGCGTGAGACCTCGCAAAAGCTCTCTGCAAAACCTTTTCTTTTAACGAAAATTAATTGGTGCAGTTCAGGGATACCTATAGCGATAGTTAAGGGAATTGAGGGAGGTAGCTGTGGGTGTTAATTTGGAATTTTTGTAGATTGTAGGTTTTGGAAATATTAAGGGATGTAACTCAGTCTACATTCCAAAATACAAATATTTAACGGAACAGATTGGTATCTGGTCCAGGAACTACATCTTTCTGACACATTCACTTAGACCTTGGACAAACATTCACTGCGACCTATAAGATCTCTTGTGCTGGTTAATATCCACTAGACGAACAGAGTCCCGCGCCAGGTAATCTTTCCCTTGCGGCTCGAAGGATTTGTCGTGGAGGCGTTCGCACATAGCCTCCTTGTTCAGAACCTTGTTTGGGTGCGAGTTCCTTATTCCAGGTGAGCATTTTGTCAAGGATTACGACAAGGTACTTCGCTTCTCTGGACAGATCAATAGGTATGTTTTCCAGTGACAGTTGCTTGAATCATGTTTTTTTTTTCTAGAAACTGGTACAAGGACAGCAAGGACAGTTTTTCCCGGATAAATGGTCAGTCCCTTACTCCTGCACCATCTTGATGTTAGATTGGGCATTTTCCATTGTTTCTGACAAGGTATCATCGAATTTGCTTATAAATTTGATGAGTAGATCGTCTGCATAACCTTGCACCCTGTGTCCAAATTTTGTTAGTAGTTCTAGCAGTTCGTCTATATCGCCCCCACCAAAATTGACACCAGTGCAATGGCCCGAAGAGTCTTTCTGCCCACCTCAGTTGGACAACGCAAAAAAAAAACACATTTGATGCAGCGCAGAGTTGAAAAGTACTTCAACTTACGTGGTGTGCGCAGGTGGAAAAGCTATATACATACCTGGCTGACTGGCTGGAAAAGTTTGTACACAAAGTTTGCCACCATGACCCATTTGTAGCGCCATCTAAAGTAAAGTACCAGTAATTAGTAAGTGGTCAAATTTAAAAAAAACTCACATTTTCAACAAAGACTTTTAAACCCCACTGTACAGCTGAATTATAACAAGGAATTTCATCATTTTATAGCTTAACTAAATCACAAGTGTTAAGTCACGCTCAGGATGATTTGTAAATATTCCGGTTGCACTTATTCTCTTCCCTTCGTGTGTCCTCATCTCCATTTCACTGCAGGAGTTTTACTCTTCTTGTCAAGCCCATCTTAGCACGCGAATTGATTTAGTTATCATCTGCTTTGCATTGGAAAACTTTTTACTCAAATATTTGTTAGTTAATTTGCATTTTTTACTATATTCTGGAACACAGTTTGTGTCTTCGTTTTTCGATGTCCATAGTTGCATAAGAATCCGTATTTTATTCTCTGTTAGGGGCGATTTGAAAACGTCATTCGATGCGGAAAATTCACGCAGAGTTGTAGGAAATCTGTGATCAGTTCTGGTTCTGGTGGTACACCCTTTTTTTGGGTCCGTGGAGTAGTGTCAGTATTGGCTGATACTACGACTACCAAAGATCTATCGTATCAATTGGATGGAATTTACCGAATAGCCAAGTCACCTCCTTTATGAAAGTGAGTATGTCCTTCGTAGGAAGAAACGTCTCCTTAACCAATCTAGTGCGGGGCATTCACAGAGAATGCGTTCCTTCAGACAGAATTGACATTCCGTTTTTGGACACAGATTTCTTTTGTAGCACCTTAGTAACTTAGGCCACAGGTGGACACGGAGTAATAGGTAGTGTGTTTACTTGTGATCTGATCGGTGTAGGTTTGAGCCCCGCCATTGAAACAGCAATCACAGCCACCAAGCATATCAGAGAAACAATGAAGTCTGAGTTTCTCCAACTACTACACCAAAAAGGAGTTGCTACCTGGAAGTACAATGGACCATATAGAGTCTGAGTGCTTTTGGGATTGAGCTGCTTCTTTTTATTAAAGAAATAAAACTCAGACCACAGTGGTCTGTGAGAAAGCCCACGCCAATGTAAGGTTATGGTACTAGATTCTGATCCAGCATCGGAATAGTTTTCAGGCCAGTACAGATTTTATTTTTTTTTCCAACACAGAGTACACAGAACACTACGCTCTCTAAGTGTTTACTCTCCGTATCGCTTTACACAACCGTTTTTAGTTGCGCGACTTAGGACTCATCTACCGATCTTCAATCTTATAGACTACCTCAAACAATAAATTTAATCGAAAACAATTGAGTAAACGCAGTTTTTAAATTCTACCCGAGATAAGCAAAAATCAATTTTGTTGCAAAGCCGATTAAACGTGCATATGCACCTTGAAATTGGCTCATTGCTATTATAATTGGTATTAAGCCTTAACGCGGGGAGCCCACGTTGGGCGCCATTGTTGTGAGCCAGGATGAGGCCACGGGGGCAACTTCGGTGTAGGTGAGGAGGACGGCGGCACGCTCGCGGTTGCTCGGCTCAGCTCGTCGGACGGGGATGTAACAGGACAATACGAACGATGACAACTTGACGTTAAGACCAACTGACGTTCCACTACGAACTTAGGTTGTGGCTGAAAGGATACTGTAGGGGCTACCTTTCGTAAATTTCGGCCAGAAAGGTAGCATTTGGTTTGTGTTGCAAGACATGAAGGGTGGGCTGGCCAACCTTTGCCAACAACATCTGGCATACTTCGGGTTCTTGACGAACCTATGGAAAGGAGAGATGCTGGGAAGGTGTTACCGAGTTTAGGGTGCAAGTTAGGTTAAGTTTAAGTTAGTTTAGGGTTAGGTTAGGGCTTAGTTTAAGTTTTAGGTTAGTTTAGGTGTAGTGAAGTTTTTTTTTGAACTCTTTCTAATCTAAGCTCTTGAACATCAAATGGTGAATCCCAAACTATGGATGTGTGTTTAAATAAGGTCTCACGAACGAGCAGTAAATAGCCTTAAGGCTATAATCATCTCGAAAGTCTTTGCAATTACGTTTAAGAAAGCCTAACATAGAGTTGGACTTCGAAATGACGTAATCATAATGCAATGAAAAATTCAACTTATTGTCAAATATGACTCCGAGATCTTTCACTTCATTGTAACGGTGAAGTATAAGATCGTTTATAAAATAATCATTAAAAAGTGGCAGTGAAATACGATATGCCGAGAAAATCTTACACTTTGAAATATTTAGTTCCAAAGCGCTATGACCACACCACTCCGACAGGTTATTGATATCTGACTGAAATCGAATGCAGTCGAATGTATTATTTATTCTAGAATATAATTTCAAATCATCCGCGAAAGTTAAAACATTACAGAATTGGAAAATCCCGTGGGCATCATTCACAAATAAAGTAAATAGCAACGGTCCCAAATAGCTACCTTGTAGAACGCCCCAAGTTACTTCTATTAGGCGCGATGTAAAACTATCGATCTTTACTAATTGCTTTCTATTAGTTAAATAATTATAAAACCACAGTAGCATTGAGGAGTGAAAACCCAACGATTTTAGATTTGCTAAAAGCAACGTGTGATGCACTCTATCAAAGGCCTTTCTAAAATCTGTGTAGAGTACATCAACTTGCGAACGATTCTCAAAACTATCAAAAATATAATAGAAAGTAATCCTTTATAATGCTTTCGAACAATTTAGGAATTACAGAAATCTTTGATATAGGTCGATAGTTTTCGACTTTTTGTCTCAAACCGCTTTTAAAAATTGGAATTACATATAAAAGAATATTTCCATTCATTGAGAAAATTTCCAGTTGCAAGTGACTGGTTAAAAATAATTTTAAGTGGATAAAGGAACGCAGATAAACAATTTTTTAACATAACCGCCGGAATTCCATCTGGCTCTGGGTTGCTATTCAAATCAAGTCCTTCTAACGCTTTAATTACATCTTATCTAAGAGTTCAGAAATATGAGAGTAATGATTCACCGTTAACTGCACCTGAGACCTACTATATACGGACTCGAAAAAGTCAGCAAATAATTCACAAGTGCCTTTTAAATCTGTTGAACTCAAATTTCCTAACTTCAAACTGTCGGTGTTCGGAATTTCCACGAAGCTTGGTTCTGTAGAGGCTTGGGCATTCGCTGAGGAAGTGCGTTGAGTTTTTCTCAACCTCTGTGTCGCCACAACCTCTGCATAGGGCGGTCTGTTTGGCTCTGTGCGATCAGTCCTACTCGGGTCTTTTGTGGAGACTTTGCTTCGCTCGGCGTTGCTCTTACTGTAAGCATGTTTAGGGTTAGGTTTCTTTATGGTGAGATCACCTTTATGGAGGTTTTTCTCTGCAGCTGCAAGGATTAGTCGAGCTCCTGCGAGGCGAAGCCTATCACGCGAATTTAGGCTTTTGACGTCCATGGCCGCAAACCTGCATATAGTTCGCTTAGCGTTCTCCAGTCTCTTTTCGGCAAAGGCGGGCTTGTTGTTATGATTAAAGGGATTATTGGTCCCATGTGGCTCGGCTCCTACCCTTCCAATAAAAGATTCCTCTGAAGACCACGTGGAATTGAACAACTTGCGGAATATTTGGCGTAACAAGCTGTATATGGTCCAGGTCCTCGCGACTATTCGTAACTAAAGTACATAAGTAAGTAGACATCAAAAACGAGATCATTGCTGTGCTGGATGTACATACGAGAAGACTTAAATATATTTTCGAAGAGTATTTCTGGGCTTTATCGAGAACATCGACAGGACCTTTGCACCTACTTGTAAGAATGACTGTCAAGTTTCTAGAAAGCGTGAGACCTCGCAAAAGCTCTCTGCAAAACCTTTTCTTTTAACGAAAATTAATTGGTGCAGTTCAGGGATACCTATAGCGATAGTTAAGGGAATTGAGGGAGGTAGCTGTGGGTGTTAATTTGGAATTTTTGTAGATTGTAGGTTTTGGAAATATTAAGGGATGTAACTCAGTCTACATTCCAAAATACAAATATTTAACGGAACAGATTGGTATCTGGTCCAGGAACTACATCTTTCTGACACATTCACTTAGACCTTGGACAAACATTCACTGCGACCTATAAGATCTCTTGTGCTGGTTAATATCCACTAGACGAACAGAGTCCCGCGCCAGGTAATCTTTCCCTTGCGGCTCGAAGGATTTGTCGTGGAGGCGTTCGCACATAGCCTCCTTGTTCAGAACCTTGTTTGGGTGCGAGTTCCTTATTCCAGGTGAGCATTTTGTCAAGGATTACGACAAGGTACTTCGCTTCTCTGGACAGATCAATAGGTATGTTTTCCAGTGACAGTTGCTTGAATCATGTTTTTTTTTTCTAGAAACTGGTACAAGGACAGCAAGGACAGTTTTTCCCGGATAAATGGTCAGTCCCTTACTCCTGCACCATCTTGATGTTAGATTGGGCATTTTCCATTGTTTCTGACAAGGTATCATCGAATTTGCTTATAAATTTGATGAGTAGATCGTCTGCATAACCTTGCACCCTGTGTCCAAATTTTGTTAGTAGTTCTAGCAGTTCGTCTATAATTAAAGTGCAGTGTTAGGCAGGGGTAAGAGCACATTCCCTTGCGGGCATCCTCTGGTAGATACAATTTTTCTGAGCCATCCTTCGCATTCTAGTTGTGAGGCTGGATTCGGAAGATGCATATAAGAGAGGGTATCAGTAGATCTTGTCCCAGCTGTAGTAAACAGGGAAAGATACCATTCGCTCCTGGTGATTCGAATGGGCTAAAGGTGGATAGATCCCATTTTATATGATTGGCTGTGAAAATTCTGCCATAAAGGCTAAGGCTTCGGGTGGAAAAATTGAGAACTATCGGAGGCACAGCTTGGGAAGTGGGTGTCACGTAGTAATTGGCAGGTATCCTCAAGATTGCTTGTGAATTCGCCATTTGGTTTCTTTAAGGAAATTAGGTAGTTGGAGTGACTTTAGGGCGAGGTCTTCGAAGGAGAACCGCCGTCGGAAATGTTTGGTTTTTTCACCTCCTTTTTAACCTCCTAGGTTAGGTTAGCTAAGCGGGCTGGCAGGGAGAGAAAAGCCTCCTGCCGCACTCAGGGCAGTGTTGACCCATTGTGTTACCCATAGGGGGAAAGGTACTCCTCCGCCTATTGGAACCCTGTAAATGTTTAACCAACTCTACTGTAGTAACTTACTTGTTTTCAAGTACAAACCACTTTGATGACTTGTCAAAGTTCCGCATCTTGTCTGTAGAAACGCCAGAGAGCTCTTCAAGGTTATAGAAGAAGTGTTTACCAAGGAATTTGTTTCTGGAATGTTGGAGTCCAGGACAGTGGCATAGGAAGTGGGTGGTGTCCTCAAGCACTCCCTCGTCGCCACAACCTCTGCAAAGTTCTTCTTCTGTCCGGCGCAGGTTCTTCATGTGGTACCGCAAACTATTATGCCCCGTGATGATAACCACGAGGATAGAAAGGGATCTTCTGTTCTTTCGTATAAGTCTCTCGGTCCTTGTTCTCTCGAAGGACGGCCATAGTTTTCCTGTGGTGTTACACGTCTCCATGGACTTTCATCTTAGATTCGCCTCTCTTATGGCTGAATTCCCTGCTTCAAGCTTGAGCACGCAAGGCGGGATGCTTACAGAGAGATCAGTTGGTTGTATTAAATCTGTTGAACCTTTCCTAGCTATTTCATCAGCTTTTTCATTGCCTCGGATACCCTCATGTCCAGGAACCCAGCAGAGCGATACCTTGTGCTGTATTCCAAGAACCTTAAGCTCTTCGCGACAGCATCTCACAAGCTTCGCTTTAATTTCGGTGGCAGTAATTGCTTTTATAGCTGTCGATAAAGAAGGTGATATCATCCTGCGGTATTGCCCTTGCTGCAGATTCATGGGCAGCTGCTGTCACTGCCAGGACCTCCGCTTGGAAAACACTGCTGTGGTCTGGTAGTTTAATGGATCTCGATATCCCTATCGATTCAGAGACGATGCCGAAACCTACACCGGTGCCCATTTTCGATCCGTCAGTCAGTTATGGATCTGGTATTAGCTATATTTCCGCTTTTCCATTCTTCTCTGCTGGGGTAGGCTGCCGTAAAAGACATGCTAAAATCCAAATATGGCGTAATGTGGTCTGTTTTGGGTACAAAGCCAAAAAATTCTTGAAGGATGGTCCAATGCCCTGTTGCATTTGACTTCCAGTTCGCTGACTGACTGATTCTCAGGGCACTAATGGCTGCTGCTGCTTTTGTAAAGATGTCTAGCGGAAGCAGGTACAGAATAGCCTCTAGGCCTGCAGTTGGAGCTGTTCTCATTGCACTGGTGGCACCAATGGTATAACCTCCTACTTCTAGAACTCCGGGTGGAGACAGATTAAGCTCCATGTGCGCAAATTTGCTTAAAGGTTGCATCCCTTATCGGAGCATGCTTGTCAGCATGGAAAATACAGAGAGACTACGCTTTAAAATTTAGTTGCTGGAATCCATCTAGAGGCGCCGTTAAACCTACCTCCGTTTGATAGCAAGGACAACACTAGGTTGCAACTTCCCGTTGTAAAAATAAGTACATAACTTCGAAACAGAAACTTATGCGATTCTAATCGCCATGAAAGGGTCTGAATATCAGCACCAGCAGTGATAGTCAGGCTGCACTTGAGGCCTGAAGTCGATCACATGGCTGAACCCTTTAACTCTTTGGGTCCGAGAACACACTGGGAGTATGGTGAAAGAGATAACAGCTCTTCTGTTATTGCCAGACAAGGATCTGAGAACTGAGCTTTCTTTGGGCCTGTCTGCATTCTTGGTCGTTGCGTTTTCTGCGAACACAATTATTTGGAGAATAACCCTGCAGATCATAGGCAAACCAAATGAATGCAGCCAGACGTCTGCAGGAAATCCGTGGCATTCTTGCTTTCTCTCGGTAGAAAAAATCGCAGACAATTTAGCTGGGTCCCCTTCAACTTGCGTGCGCTACCTGAGTCGCGGTCTTCCTTTACTGCGGCGTCCCTCGGGGGTGGATTCGAAGATTTTCCGGGTCGAAGCATTGGTGTCTATACGCTCAGTCACCACAGTCGCTGGATCTTCCCTCTTCTGGTTGACGTCGCTGTACAGCCCGTACTGTTCGTTGTTATATTTCCTCCTCCACTCACAGGTCTATACAGATGGGATCGAAAATCACTCAAAGAATTTTCCTCTCGGGGCAACCAAGGGCAACCCCATTCACTTTTGACAAAGCTCATGCCCCTGCACTATAGAGCAGGAATGGGATGATTAGGGTCCTTCAAAGGTCACTTTAGTTGTTCGAGAGAGGGCTTTGATACTCAATTGTCGTTTAAGCCCAAAGCAACTGCGGTTGGCAAGAGTTATTCTTCGTTTGATCTCAGCGCTGGTGAGGTGGTCTGAATTAACGGCGGTTTCTAGGTAGACAAAGTCCTTAAGTACCTCAAAGTTATACCTTTCTACGGTGACGTTCAGTGGTAGTCGTCGGTTTAGGTTGTCATTTCTTGTTGACAGAAGCTTACCCTCATTGACCGTTAAATCCATGTTCGCCGCTGACATCTCGCTCCGTTCTCCCGATCATGTCAATATTGTCGGCGTATGCGAGTAATTGGACGGACTTTCGAAGCATTGTGCCTTTTTTATTGGCTCGTGAGTTTTGCACTAATCTTTCATAACGTATGCATTGATCCAATTTTTCAGCCAGAATTACCTTAAAGTCCACTGAGGGCTCGCTTTTTATCGAGGGTTTTCGAAATTTGTTGAATTTGCATCAGTTTTGAGTTTCTTGTTTCCAAGTTCGTGTTGGATCCCTAGGGAAGAAGATAAATCCCATGTGGCCCTGCCGAAGTTTATGAATTTCGACACTTTAGGACTTGAACTACAAGCATGGTTCAGAGAAGAGGTAGAAATAGAGGCGAATGGCACTTTAGCGCCAACAAATGACGTTTTTGTCTGCAAACTAGGCTTATGAAATGACACACATCGACCATAAGGAGACGCAGGACCTAAGTACGTAAGTAGGACAGTATTTCGAGATCCAATTGTTTCCTGACTAATGCCGTAAAACTCCTCACAATCAACTGCTTTCCATTAAGAATTCTTATTAACTAATTGACGACGCTAAACGATTTCAAACGGCGAAGGCATTAAACCTTGTTAACCCGTACAAGAATTACTTTCAATTAATTTTCCATAATCACCCGTGAACACTCACGGGGGTTTCACTAATTCGCCCCGCAAAACTATGTTCAGCTCAATGATTCTCAATTTTCGCCGACGTTTGATGGCGATGAGAAAGTGGAATGTGGAACTATCACCAGGCGCAAAAATAAAGCATCTGCGGGCAGTAAAATTTTCCATCAATAATTACAAATAATTGCTTAATTCTTCGAACCTTTCCTAGTCATCAACTCTGTGTCAATGGGGAGGCTTTTCTCTTTAAAAAAAAAAAACAAAATCTTTCCAGATCTCCTCGTATGTATCTCACATAAGAAAACCCCTCACAAAACGGAAAAGAAAACCCAATAAACGTCATGATTAACTCAATCACCCCCAAAAGTGTAACCGCATGTCCAGCTTTTCCCTCCACCCCAAAGTAGGCGTGGGGCTTGGGGCGTGTGTGTATGCCATTTGGTAAAACAAAACTAGAAAGCATACAAATGGAAATCCCACACACACCCGTAAACGTCTTGGAATCAATTTGAATTATTATTAAAAAAAAAAAACACAAAAAAACAGAGTACAACACTGGAAGCCAATTTGTGATCGCTTTCATTACAAGTATTCGAGCTTAATTCCTGTCGTGCGATAGTATGACGTCTGTCGTCTAGTTCTGTTCACTTTTCTCTTCTCTTGTGATGGTGACTTTAATGCAACCACCCCATGGCCGCCCAGCGCGGAGGGGTGGTGTATTATCACCATCAGCCCCACAATATCATCATCATCACCATCATCATCATCATCATCATCATCATCATCATCATCAGCAGCAGCAGCAACAGTTGGTACTCTGCCTACTGTTGCCGGTATAGAGCAGCAGATCAAACCTCACGGTAGGGGGGTTGGAACGTAAGGATTCCGTATACATTCAGTCGAAGCATCACAATTCGGCTTCGTGGCGATTATTTTGCCGGCACAGCGCGATGGTATAAAAAGGCATGTGTCGAAGCTTTTCGATACAATTCGATAAGATACATTCAACAGGATGTTTTAGAAGAGTTCTCTGCAATCCACTAACCGAAGAAGTGAAATCCAATATATTCTGTGAATTTATACACTTTTCCTATAGAGATACTCTTTTGATTTTTAAGTGTTATACTCGTGCATACATTTTTGTATTACAGTGACTTGTGTGTGTGTTTAAAATTTTGTCAATTTAACGGAAAAAAACCGTCTTTTAAAATATGTCTCAGGTATGTGAATAAAATGTTTTTTTGTTTATAGTGCAGCGATAAAAAAATTAAAATTAAATAAATTTTCTATAAGCTTTAAGTCAAACAAATATTTATTAGCACGCCTTGCGGCGTTTAGTTTTTGGAATTTGGAATTTTTGTTTCCATATTTTATAACAAAAAATAAACAAACTGTAATTTTAGTTTTCCCAAAAAATTGCGTTCATTAAATGTGAGGTTTTTTTTTTTTTAATTTACAATCAGTCTGAAAAATGGAATTAAATTGCCTAAAAATTAAAATAACAACAGGGCCATACACGATTCCTAGTCGTGGAGTTAATATTATTAGTTCTTCTAAGGGGCAGTTGTTCGAATTATAAGTGATTTAGAATGTAACTGAAGAGAATTACTCTGTGTCTTCAAGTTTCTTTATTCAAAAAAAAAGTCCAAATTATCTCAACGTCAAGAGCGAATTAATTGAAATAATCTGACTTTTTTAGAGTTTCTTTTCATTAAAATTAAAAATGAATAAATGATAAAATAGTTGACAGTCGGCAATGAAAGATTTACTTTTTAATTTAAAATTAAATAATTTTAGTGCGAAATAATAAAAATGGAAAAAATCACGGATAAGTTTATGTCGTCAAAAATTAGTCCAACAAAGTCAGGGCTGTTCTTTTTCTACCTTTCTCGAGATGGTTTATTAATTTTTACAATTTTGACGCATATTTTTCAACAATGACGAATAATTGATGGAGGCACATCCCTTGACCTTCGTATTAAGACCTTAAATTGTGGATTCGGAAATTCAAATGTATTCTATAAACTTTAAAGAGTCGAATGTAATCCAAAAGTAAAAATAATTTTTTTCTAAAATTTTCATTAAAGCAAAAAGAAAAAAAAAATAAATAAACGCGATTGTTGCAATGCACTAGCAGACAAATCACAGTAGATTTGCAATACAACCACGATTGTTAAAATGCCACTTTAAAAAGGAAACGTCACATTGTGCCAAAAAAGTTAATACAAATTTTCCAAACCATAGTAAGTCCTGTCCTTGCGTCTTCGTGTGTTAAATATTTCTGACTTTGGAATTTTAAGCTAAATTTACCGATCCATAGCCGAGAAAAATTATTTTCAAAAGCCACCACTAAGTACAGTTATTCGATTTTTCAGTGGAAAACATAGTTTGCCATCTGACAGCAAATGTTTAGCTCAACTTAAATATGAAATTTGAATAAAATCCTTGGAGTCGTTTTCCAGAAAAACGATTTTTCAAAAATTAAACTTTGTAAAGCACCATCAATTTTGGGGTAAGAATAAAAATTCTGATCCATCAAGTTTGAAGGATGTTCATTCAGCCATTTGGGTTGCAGTTGAGGCTATATACAGACAGACAGGCAGAAAGAATTAAGAGACCCCAATTTTTAGATTCTCTACAATACAACGCTTAAGTTTTATCAAAATTCTCGAAATCGAGTATTTGCTACGATATACGGTGTATACTTACTTTTGTGACTGTGTGTATGTACAATGTAGACTCTGACTTTCTTTACAATTCAACAGCCCACTTCTATTTTTTTTTCTCAAATCTATTTAAATTACAATAGCAGTTCAATAAGTAGTGAGCCTCACTCAAAAGATGGCCAGACTTGTAGCAAATCAATAGGATTTCTGAAAACTGTCACCCTTCAAATGACTACTGTAAAAATTTTATGACATTTCGTCGACTCGTTTCTTGTATGTTGGTGACGATTAAGTTTTATTTGAACGATCTCATCAGAATGTATGAATTTTAGTTACAAATGGGGTCAATCCAAGTTTTTATGGGTAAAAGTCTTAACCATGCCTTAAAAATCACCAAAAAATTTTTTTGAGCTTCAGAATCAAATATTTTAAAACGAATTGTAATTTTTTTTTTTATACTTTTCAAGAGATTTACCTTTTTCACACAGAGCTTAACTTTGTGTAATAATTTGATAATGCAATGCCAGCCTAAAGATAGGATTCCACAGGGTCACACAAGTGCTGTTCGTTTGTAAAATTTTTGGATAGTATTTTTGTCACAATTAATATGACGCAACAATTATTTTAGCCTTGAAAAATGTAAGCCGAAATTGAGTACTATGTCCTTTCGCAAGCTACTAAACATTGTAAATCACATCCGGAAAAGTGCACATTTGCAAAGGTCCACCGATAGACAAAGTCATGTTATCCTAGTTTTTAGCAAAAACAGCAAATCGAAGATGAATTTTTATTTATATTTTCGCAGATATAAATTTTAATAGTAATAATTAGAAACGTTTTCGAAAAAATAAATGTGTCCACTGTAAGCAAAATTTGAAGGTTAGAATAAACAAAAATCGATTCAGGCCGATTCCTTGTAGGATTCGATGACGTGAGACTTTTGGAAAAAATCCGAATAAACTTGGGAGCATGTAAAGTCGAATTTTCGTCACACTTTTTGAACAAAATTGGAACGTCTCCGTACCTATTCAATTTTGATCGTTTGATCGATTAATGTATATCCATAACTTATCCAATTTAAATGTCAAATTTGACAGTTTATTATTTGTATAAGAGGGTAGCAAAAAAGGAAGTAAATGAGTTAATCTTGTTCAATTTAAAATAAAAGGATTGTAACAAAAAAAAAAAACCGAAATAAGTGAGCCATTTCTATATATATTCTACTTATAAAAGATGGGCCATTTGTTTGTTTATTTTTAAAATTTGTTGTGAAAACTACACCGTTGAATATTTTTCAATGAAATTTATTATTTTATTAATGAGAAATAATTTCATTCAACTGGCTGAAGTGGCTGGCTTGGCAGTAGCATATCCTGTCCACTCAATTTTGCAATTTATTGTCGACAGGCTGTGGCTATATTATTTCGCGAATAGATAGAAAAATCATTTGCTTAAGTCTGCCAATTGTTTGTATATCAATTGAATAAAAGGAGTCCAGCTACCCGGTAGCCAAGGCACGACTACAAAACGATTGATAATACCGTTATCAAACCCAAAAGATCGAGTGTTTAACGGCTAGTACGTTTCAACATCCTGCTGGAATCATAGCCAAGTTCAAACCGTCCAACTGTGGCTACAAGAAACTAGTTACCATTTATTCGTATTTCACTTCGATGACCAAAGCGGGGTTCTCCGAAACCTACACCAAAGAGTCACTCTTTGAGGATGTATCAGCTTCAGTGGATTGTCGAAATCACATCTTCTAGAGTTTAGCTTGTTGACCTAGCCTCCGCGACGAAAATGATTCCAACTCATGTAAAGCCCACACCGAGCAGCCATAACGAAGCGCATGGTCTTTTCGCTTCCACTCTTGCGTGGCTTGGGTCTTGTAAGTAAATAAACCGAAGTCTTGGTGCGATATTCATCTCCAATAATCACGACGTATGCTCAGTTGTTGAGCTTTGGAATGGGTTGACGTTATATGTACACTTTGAGCAACACCAGCAAATATTTCGTCTGCACCCACCAGACGAGCACAGCGGACAGCTTTTGCTACTGAAGAAGTTTCATTTTGACCATAACTTATTTTCAATTTCGCACAGTTTCTGCGATACGGCATTCGCTTTGAAAATCATTTTTCAATATATCCGACCATTATTTAAGCATGAAGCGACCAATTTCTGACTGCGGAGACTTGTTGCTTCATATCTATTAATATTTCAAGCACATTTGAGTTTCTATCATCGAAATAATATATACTTCAAAACAAAACTAACAGCTGGCCCATCTTTTATTCACGAATTCGTCAGGTTATTCATATTTAAGGCTTATGAGCTAGACACGTGAGGAGAATGATTAAAATATGTTCGAAAATCCATTTCACATCTTATGTATGAGCAACATGTCCGTCTATCTGTCAGCTTATCACTTCCTTTTGAGCCTTAATAATGCAAAGTTTATGTACCTGTGTAGTCGAATTGTGAAAAAAAGGATTCACTCGTAGGACGGAAAGGGAATGTTCTACACCTAAAAGCCTCAAAAATATATAAGCACTGACTTAGGAAAACCACATTTGTGGGACCCTTGGTTAGTTTTAGAGGGCGAGCTAACGGTCTTCACTTAGCCCTCCGTTGAGCCCGCTGTGTCCGTCTTATCTAGCTATGAAAGGAGTAGTTCTGTAATGTGAAAATTGTGAGTTGAGAGGCGACGTAGTTTTTGGAATCATGGGGAGGATAAACGGGAACTACATATATCGTGCAGTGATCGGGAATAATGCAATCGGTTCCCTTTCTTTTTGAGATGTGTTAGACGCGGTATCGCTGAGGACCCCAATATCTGCTGTCCTAACCTCGCAGTAGAAGTGGCATGTCGAACATCTTCCTCCACCTCATACTTAACACAGATTGTTAACCCGAGTCTGAAAGAATGTTGGCACCCTAAAATGAAACTTAAATGATGCCTCAGACTTTTTTAAAAGCTTCCCACAAGTGGCTACATAAGTACGTGCATGGTACGACTTAGACTTTTCAGTCCC
The DNA here is from genome assembly GCA_946965025.1 of Blera fallax. NCBI lineage: Eukaryota > Metazoa > Arthropoda > Insecta > Diptera > Syrphidae > Blera > Blera fallax. Next base: position 55,102,465 of record OX337245.1, read on the forward strand.
ACACCATCTCAAGCTGTTAAGCATTGTTATTGAATTTGTGTCTCCTTAGAGTCTGAATGAAGAAGACTGTAAAGAATAACTGATATAATTGAAAAACTTTTATTTCACTATATCACCCATCAAATACTGACCACGTTAAGCCACTTTCGATAGTGTACGTATTCGATTGATTTGAATTCTGAATCTATTCATTCAGCTCCGCCACCACCGAAAAAAAAAAAACACCCAAATACCCCATGAATTTTAACCAACACAATTTATTCGCTCACCTATTTGAATTGCCCTATTTGCTGTGCCCGAATAAATCTTCCAATCATGTGATATCATCCACGATAATGGTCATTTCACTGGGACGTGCTCTTATTTCTGACCCTGAACAGGTGCGGGAGAACATAATTTGAATACGTAATTTAGGTACTGATTGGTAGTATCTAGTATTTTGTCATTAAAACGGATAATAATTGATGCGGTAGATGAGACAGCTAATTAAAATCATGTTTTTTAGTTATGGATTCAAAATCAATTTTTCGGTCAAAAACGGGGAAAAACATGCGATTACAAGGTATCCTTTCACAGTTCCAGGTGCAGACTAGCATCCATTATGCTCTGTTGGTATCCTTTTCAATCGAAATTTGATTAAACTCGCCGCTAAATGCACCAGGCAATGACAAATTGTCAGCGATGTGTATTTTGGATACGAATACTTGTTTCCTTTCAGCGTTTACCGTCCAGGTTCCATCAAAACTGATGTTTTAAGCTTAAAAGCACGGCAACAGGCATTGAACTGGTATTTAAGATTCAAATAGATACTAAATGGAGTTTGTACAGTTTGAAAGGCATTTGACAGAGTTTGGCATCAGGCTCTTTTGTCGAAAATGCATGCATATGGCATCGATGAGTCCCTTCTTCAATGGGTTAGAAATTACCTTTCGGGGCGTTCAATACAAGTTGTATTGGACGGCTTCGAGTCTGATATTCACCACATAAGTGCTGGTGTTCCCCAGGGCTCAGTTTTGTCTCCGACTCTCTTTCTCATTTTCCTAAATGATCTCTTGTCTGCAACCTCTAATCCAATCCATTTCTTCGCTGATGACAGTACCCTCAGTTTTTCATATTCGTTCCCTAACTCACGTCCCTGCTCTTCGGCCGTAGAAGAGGAACGGCAACGTATGTTAAACTCATTAAATTCCGACCTTGACAGCATAATCAAATGGGGCTCAACTAACAGAGTAGAATTTAATGCATCCAAAACTCAGTGCTGTCTTCTGTCTCTCAAGCGAAACCAAGACCCCCAACCATTATCCATGAATGGTACTTGCATCGCGGAAACCGAAAGACTTGTCATTCTCGGTATGTGTATCAACAACCATCTTTGTTGGAACGATCACATATTCGAGGTCGCCAAAAATGCTGCAAAATGTCTAGGATTCCTTAAGCGGTGCAAGAAATTCTTTACCCCTTCTGGTCTGGCCACAATTTATAAGGCATTCATCCGCCCAAAGCTGGAATACAACGCCCATATCTGGTCTGGTGCACCCAAGACCGTTTTGCACATTCTAGATAGGGCTCAGAACCGCGCGATAAAACTAATAGGTGATAGAGACATTGTGAGCTCCATAGTCTCACTAGAACATCGCAGAAATGTCTCGTGTCTTTCCCTATTTTATCGCTTCTTTTTTAAAAAGTGCTCCAGCGAAATAGCCACTTGCATTCCTCCCCTTCAAAATTTCACCTGCAATACGCGTCACGCTTCGAATGCACATCAGTTCACCCTCAAGCCCAATTTCGGACGTACTGTCAAATACAGGGATTCGTTCATAAGCCGAACGACGCGTATGTGGAATAATCTTCCAGGCTCTGTGTTTCCTCATCACTACAACATTCAAGCATTTAAAGCCAACGTGCACCGGTACTTCCTCTGTTCCTCTTTCCCCTTCTTCCAAACGCCCGTGCCCTGAGAATTCAGCATAAGGGTATTCATACCCCCTTTGGCGCGCGCGAATTATAAAAAAAAAAAATTGCGCCCCTTGGTTTAGATCCGTATACAAACCCACATTTTCATCGCAATATGTCCTGCTCTCAAGTAGACAAGTCTGGCAATTTGGTCCTATGAGGCTTATTTAAACAGCTGGAGGAAGAAAAGCATATGATATAAGGCACATCTGCAGGCTTTGAACTCTAAGGATTTTAAGGATTTTCGGGAAGTTTCCGAAAGTACGATCAGGAAAAGACATGCAATTGGATTCAACATGAGTGCTAATGTTTTCGAGGAATAATTTCGAAATTTTCCAAATGTCAGCGCCAAAGAAAATCCGTTTATTTTGAATGAAAACTTAGTTTTTCAGGACTTCCGTGACCGAGACCTTACAAAACCTGAACTGAAATACGTTTTGATCAAGTGTTGACGTAAACAAAGCCACTGGGCCAGAATAGAATACGGAATGAACGCTTGAAATATAAAACGTGTGCCATCTGTTGGTTTCTTTTTGAAGTAAGTTTTGTTTTGACGTTGGCAAGACTGACGTACTTGAAATATTGACAAAAGTGTAGTGTCCTGTTTCTGAAGTAAGAAATGGGTCGCCTTACTTTTGAACAATGCTGGGAAATATAAAAAAAATTTCTAAAGTGAGTACTGTGTTGCTGAGATTGTGCGAAAGAAATTTCAATCGAACTGAAACCACTTCAGCATCTGGTTTAAGGCAATTTCTACAGAAAAGGCATGAAACTTGCATGCTCATGGAAAAAGCTATCCGCGTGCTTGTCGGTTGTGCAGAGATGGAAAGCGTGTATAAATCCCAAGGACCTCAACTCGCTGCAGAGGTCAATAACTGAACACCAGTCGTGGCTATTTGAGGAGAATATTGCATAAAAGTCCTCGCAACTCACTCAAGACTGGAAGCGAAATGAGCTTCCACTTCATTTAAATGATTAAGAAAATGATATCAATTTTGGTCGCAACATCATCTCTTCTCATTTTCATCTCGAAGGATATGTCAACAAGCAAAACTGTAAGACTTGCGGTACCGACAATCCACATGTATTGATAGGGAGGCCAATAAACACTCAAAAAGTGAACGTTTGGAGTTACTTCCCTAACTCTTTGAAAGCGAGCCTGGATTTATATCCTTTTTCCCCTCGTTAGTCATAGAATTGTCGCCTTTTTGAAACCTGTGCCCAATCTACTGACACTTTGATCGTCGAATGGTGAGTGGTGGCATTGATCCCTGCTTCTTTGAAAATTTAGCTACGAAGAACCTTTCGGCAAACAGCAGCGCTACAGGGACATAAAAATTGGCCACAATTATGACGGCCTTTGGCTGCAGCAAGACGCTTTGCAGACGTATCATGGCCACTGTGTAGGTGCGATTTGACGCCTTTGAACTCTTTTGCTTTATGGGGAACTAACAGGGACCTTTGCTACTCCAAAGATGCGCAAACAATTGACGCATTAAAGGAAAACCTCTGTTGAGCTGTGTTATCTGATGAAATATTTGAAGCGGCCAAGGATACTATCTATTCTTGACACTACATCTCTCTTATTTGCACTAGCTACATACATATGTATATGGAAACGATCTTGTGTCAGCTGCAAATGAATCCTCGTTGCTTATTGAGCACTGCGTCGACTGTGTTCATTGGAATCTTGTCACGTTGGACATGAATCCTCGTTGTTAATTGAGCACTGCGTCAACTGTGTTCATTGGAATCTTGTCAAGGCGGACGCTAGTCTCTAAGGAATGGTCTTTCGTGGGCCCATTTAAAATCAAGTCTACAGTACATTCAAACACGCCTTTTGACTTCTCAAATTTCCATACTATTGCACAAAAGTCTACCTCCGTAGAGGATGCGGAGACTGCCAAGAACCTTAGCATGACCATAACCTAACATGCGATATGCATATAAATTTTGTTGTTGGGAAAACCTACGACGTACTTCGCAAACTTGAACACCCAGCAATGTGCCTCCTAAATTAGTTCTTTCCTCGCATACGACTGTACAATGTTGTCTGCATTTACGGAGCATGTAGCATCTAACAGCACCACAAGGCATGTTGTCCTGGCTGTGTGGATATGACCGTGTGTAAAATTTGTTTGACGTGCGTTCAGTAATACATTTGACAGTCTTCTTCAACTTCGCATGTTAACCCTTCTTTCTGTCACGTTAAAATAAGTATGGCTTCCTCTTTCGATTCTAGTCTGTTGATTCATCCAAGGTGTTCATCCCTCTCATCGAATTAACTTAGAGTTTATCTGTCTCAAAATAGATGGAAATTTTTTGCTTCTGCCTTAAGATATTGTATCTTGGGCATTTTGTAGAAAAAAACGTGGTGCTCGTCAGGTCTTCCTTGACCTCCAAGTCCATGTTTTCTAAATTCATCTCGCCCCAAACTTTCTGTCGAATCGAGGTGACAGGAATGCCCCCAGTGTACCAAGAAAAAAGCCTTCGAACTTCCTCCTGAAGTTACACCAAAAATTGTTGCCTATTTGTCACACGATCTTCCAATTATATTTTCCTGCTCGAAAATTGTGGAAAAGAAAGACAAATAACTCCAGGCCCATTTGATTATATTTTCCCCAATAATCCATTCGCCATTCGATTCAGTGGTCATGAACCACAGCAATAAATATTTCCAAGAAAAGTATCTCCTATTCTTGTGCAACCTTGATGGACGACACTTTGAAATACAAATTCTGTCGACAACCTTGACATAATCTGCACGTGGGTCTTATTGCTGCTACTTGCTGACCTTGTTAAGAAGAAATCCTCTCAACGAACTTCTCGAACCGGAGGACGACAGTCTTATCCTTAAAAATTCCTATGAATATTCCAGTAATTAAGGGCAAAACACACCTCTCCCAAAAGGACATGACTCCCTCATTACTATTCATCTTCAGTTTGACATCAAATTGACCAACACAATTTGAATAAAATTTCTATATTTGGCTGACGAAAGATTTTTTTTTCGCCGATGTAGGACACTAGATTTATTTATACAGAGAGCTGTGCCCATAAATCATCAACAACGACATCATCATTATCATGCGGCTCGGACTGGATTAGAATGGATTTATTTTTGGGATTCCCAGAAACTCGACTCTGGGGTATTTGCAATTTGTCCCTTCCATTAGTCGTAAGTTGGATTAAACAATTTCACACGAGATATAAATAAAAGGAAAGATTTTGCTTCCGAGAAGTGCGAATATTCACACAAGGATAATGCGCCGGGAGGATGTATTCGAAGCACGTTTTTTAAGCAACAGGATTTTTTGTGTTAATTGGAAATGTCGAAGGATACTTTCGGATTGCTGTTGACACTGGTATGTCATTTAGTTGAATTATATTAGCAACGACCTGATTTAGTCATGTAGTCGTACTCAGGGAGGAGTGAGTAATTTACACAGGAACTAATTGTAGTCGTTTAAAAATTAGTCATCCAACCGAATAAGGATGGATTTTAAATTAGTGGCACCAGTCAAGGGGCTCAGGGTCAGGGTGCTTACGAGTGCGGACATACTAGGCCAGTTCCTTGCTTTAAGTAGCAGTAGTTTCCGTAGTTTGGGCAGCCATGTTAGCAACCCTAACCTATGTAGGCCTGTTATAATTCATTGCTTCAGTAAATACATTGAATTGCTGCTATAATTTGTTCCTTTTTTATAGATTAAGGTTGACAGAACCTTTTTGCTGGAATTATAGGGGACAATGGAAGAGTGCTTACTCACTTCCTTTAAGGGTCGTTTAAGTTAGGGTGGATCTGAGCTTTAACCAATAAGCCTTGCTGTTTGTAGTTTCCGGTTTACGTGATATCTCAACTTACCGTAGCGCCCCTCTGTGATGGATTCGAATGCTCTACAGGGCAGAGTGTTAAAGTTATTCTCCCTGCATTTCCCTACTTACTTAAGTAAAGCTGCAGTTCTTGGTGAATCTGAGCTTCAATTAAAAGGCTCTCCAGTTATTTCGATCGTTAGCTCACTACCTCCAGTTGAGGACTCCAAGTTGGTTGATGTTCCTTCTTTTTCGCCCAAGTTAAGGCGACGGCTTCCTCTTTGGCGTTGCCCTTCAGGCTTGGATTTGCAAACTCTACGGGCAGGAGGCTAGCTTTTGTAGATGCCCTAGTCCAAGGAATTCAACAACTTATTTCCCTGGACTTATACCAACAAGCCTCTTCAGTTATCCGTATATTAACTAACTGTCTTCAGTTGCGCACTCCAAATTGGTTGAGGGCCCTTTCTATTGGGCGCCACTTAAGACAATGTCTTCTTCTAAGGCCTTGTTCCTGTGGGTTGAATTTAGAGACTATGCGGGCCGGACGTTGGTGTTTATTCACTCTATACATCCCAGCCATCTTAAACGTCTAATATGCAGTCGTTTGACTAGTTGTCTTTGTAGAATTTTCTTGTTCAAAAACATGTCAACGCTGCCAGGTCCTTCGAAAAAAAACTTTTTCTCAAGCCCATAAATTATATATTCATCCACCTCATACAAAGTCCATGCTTTAGTGCCGCAGGGTATGACTGAAATGATACGTTCTGACGAGATAGTATCTTTGTCATTTGGCGCGTTTCGCATGCATCCTTTCCTTTCTTGTGTATCCTTCTCAAGGTACAACTTCTCACAGGTTTTCTTTGTTGTTGCGCTGGGTTTATCCGCATTAGCTGCAACAAGGTAGTAAAGGAGTCTATGTTGACCGCAATCCGTGCGTGTCTATCGCCGATTGCAAGTTATTAATCTGGAAGACTGTTTTGTGGTCAAAGGACTGACCATGTCGGCGTGTGAATATTGAGCTTCAATAGTGATGCCTCACGTCGATACCTGTTTTCGTGTATTCTATGCTTACTAATTGTCCTATCAGAGGTCCTTTTTCCTTATTTTGTAGTCGAGCAGAATTTTAACGTCATATCTAGGATATGTATCACATGTTTTGCTGATGAGCTCGTAGGGCCAATCTGTGGAGACTTATTTTCCTAGCGGGCATGAAAGCTTTGTCCTTAGATGGTCTCTCATATGTCAAAAGCTTAATACTTCCTGCTTGAGTCCAACGCGTATGACAAATCGGCGCAACACAATAACAGCTGCCTCTGCTCTCTGTGGCGATCACTGTATAGATGCCATAGATTTTTATTATCCTTTTGCTAGCCCAGTCTAAAGCCTTTCGGTTAGACGCGACATGTTAAACATCTGAACTCGACACGAAATTTACGTAGAGGAACGATCGTCTCCGAGTCTTGGTTTTGTTCGTAAGTTAAGATTCTACCACTTCATGAAAGGGCAGTTACCTTTACGCAAAGACTGCTAGGACATGGGGTTGGATAGTTAAAGTTTTCAGGGTAACAGCCAGCCTAGAATCACTGCTTCATTCGAGCTACCATTGGCTGATTTTAGTTCTTCAGGATATTTGGTTGCACACACAGCAGTCTTGGTACGGTATGGGACGACGGAAGTGCACCGAGGAGGGTGCTTCCACGGGGGCCTTTTAGTCCATTGTAATTTTATATATATTGTGATACCGCCTCTAGATTTGTTGTCTATAACAGCAGTCTTGGACTTCATATTGTGTGGCAAAGACACAGCTAAAAAATTTGTTCTCGATATTAAGGACTATATCACGGGAAGACTCAATATTTGGCTCTGGGAGGTGACCCAGAATTAGACGCCTTTCAAGACCACCGATATTTGTCTGTAATGGGTTAACATTTTTTTTTTTAACGAAAGCATGAAAGGTTGGAAAATTATGTCTTCCGGGCTTGGCCATAAAAATAATTTAGACTTTTCACCAAGGAGTTGGAATACATCCAAAAATTGAGCCCAAATTCCTAATATCTTGCAGATGAACTAAAGTTTTTGGTTTTCCTCCCTGTCACATCAGTTGTAAGCCCAAGAAAAGAGACTCCAATATGAAAGGTGCGGTTGTTCAGAATTTGGATCCTCAGCTCCATGTCTTAATCTAGTGTTGCATGAATTGCACAATTTTACTCCGTATTTCTATTTTTTGAATCTAAGACGAGAGACTCTTCTATGCTTTGCATAATTTTCAAAACACATCTTTCTACGTTTGTTCAGAAATTCGGTTCTTTTTTGGTTTTAGGCTGATGAATATTGTCTCAAAGGCCATAAGTAAAACTCACAGCACGTTGTTGCCACCGTATTTGAAATTAATTTGCACGTACTAACGAAAACAAGCTACGAAATTGCATAAGCTGAGTATATACTGTACTTTTCCGCATCACTGTAACACACACACTTAAGAGCCGAATTCCGAAATAATTCCACATTGCGGATGCGTTCATTAACCCACATCACATATTTATGTACCTACACATGCCTAATCGCGTACAATTTACGAATTTTGGGAGAATGAAGCAATTCTGTACATGGGTACAGTCTGGTAGATAAGACTTTGTTCATCTACAAATGTGTCCATTTATATACACATATCAAGGCGTCTTATCGTTGAAGTACTAAACACGTTTGATCAAGTCTTGGCACAACTTGAATTGATGCTCGTGCACAGCGTAGGTTATAAATGGAAAATATAGCTGCTGTGTTACCAGTCGAGTAAGGAGGATGTTACAGTGCGGTCAGAAAGTCTAGAATACTAAAATTTTTTTTTATTGTTTGCTAACCACTTTTTATTTTTGATTTAAGTAAGCCTAGGTGAGTGTTGATTTTTGATTATAGATAGTAAATTGAATGAGTGTCTCATTTTCTCATGCATAATGTGTTTATAACTAAAAAGTTTAAGTGAAATAAATTTCAAAATCGAAAAATTCATATTTGTGTCGAAATTTATGGAAACTGCATTAATGATAAATGGTGCGCTAATCTTATAGCCCGTGATCAGGTCGGTAGAGGGGACTTTAATGGAAATAATTCAAGAAGATCTGAATTTTAGGTCAATACGATTAATTGTTTTACGATTTCAAAGGTTTCGGAGCACTATGCTTTGAGAAATGTGTGAATTCTCGGACGGTTTTAAAACGTTTACCAAAATAGAAGTCCTCGACATTTTTTATTTGGTATTTCGCAATATCTTTTGAACAGTTTTGGTTTTGGTCAGAAATTTTGTAGATATTCCAAGAGTCTCCAGATTCCATTGTTTCGCAGGTCTGGGCCAGTGCAGGTTTTCACACTGCAGATGATCAATAAATAGTTTTTCTCCTTCGTCCCCGCAGCTTCTAAAGTAATCATTGAAGGCTAGACCTAGTCGGGCTGCATACTTTCTTATTATGCAATGTCCGGGCAGAGTGCCAATTGCAATGCGAATATCCTTGCGGCCTAGCTTCAGTAGATTGACAGACTTCTTTTTATTATAGACCACAGCAATCTATATATAACACATGCATCTAAGCGACACCAGTGTTTATAAGGTTTACCGAGAGATAGTATGTCTATATCCAGCCTCATCTAGAGAATGTAAAGGGTGCATGCCTGGCCCTTTTCTGGCTAGTTTATTCGCTTTTTCGTTTCCGGAGACGCCACAAGTTCCGGCACCCAGAAGAGGGTCGCCTTGTTAGCTGCTGATATCTTGTTCAGTTTGAGTTTACGTACTTTATGAGCCTGGACCTTACCGCTGATTATTTTCCCTGAAATATTTCCATATAAAATCATTTCTACAGAGTGTTTTATTGCCATACTTCGCCTTTAAAGACAATGCAACCATGCTTTAATCTAAAAGAGGGTTTTGTTTTTCGAGCCTCACAGTAGACGTCAGCTCGTATATCGCTAACCTTCTTCTACCCTCATCCCACTCATCTCTGCTGATATTGAATCTACGATTGCATTGAGAGAAAGGTATGATCTACTACGTTTCTGTCTGCAGTTTCGACAGACACCACCAATCTAGAATAGAAGCGCGTCCATAGGGCCTTGTCATTCAGAGGAGGAGGATTAGCAGCCCTTAGTCTGAGTGCAGTTTTAGCTGTCGAGCATTCGCAGTACAAGTCTAGTGGAAGAAGATACAATATCGTTTCCAGAGCTGTGCTGTAGGTGTTGATCTCACAGACCCGGTCACTCCCAAGCAATCTGTCCTGTGGATCCCCGTGAAGCCGTCAAGACTGCATTTCTTGTCGAGTATGCCTGCTGAGAGACCGAAATACGGCTACTGCTCAGCTTTGTAGGTACATAAATATAGACAAACCAGTCTTTTCAGTGTTACAGGCAGTATACGAGTAGGGTCTAAAATCTTTGGCTGCCCTGTAATGATTTTCCTCATTCGGAATACAGACCTCTTAAGATTTTCTACAAAACCACTTAATATCGAGTGAATAGAGGATATCAAAGCCTTATTGTAGCTCTACTCGAATTATACCATCGGCAGAAAACTGTTTACTGCACAAGTAATTCTTCTGAGAGTTCCAATATCATTGGGGATAGAGAAATGTACGTTAGTATGGTCGCTTTCCAAGTGAATAATTTCTGTTTTATTATGAAAGTTGTGAATTTCTACGAAGTTATACAAAAAATGGTGCAACCCTGTTCCCTTACGTCAAAACTTCGTAATTTTTCGTAGAAGAAAGAGCCTACGAGAGAGTAAGAAATTTTTCCACGAATTACAGTCCGAAAAATTGTTTTGTACAACTTGATGAGATCAGTCAGCTGTCACCTTCCAATTAAAACTAATGTTTTCCACGGACACTATTTGTTTCTGAGGACCAAAAGTACTCCTTACATTTGTCTTCGAAAATGTTTACCCCCTCCACTTCTTGAAATGTAACAAGCTGCGAATTTTGGTGCAGAAAGTACGGCAACTTCCCCTTTCATGTCGGAGGTACCGCGAAAATTATAAGAAGTTTTCCTAAATATGTACAAACTCACAGATTTCCCTAAAATCAATTTAGTAATTCATGTCTTAGTTATTCGTGGTAGCGACATTATTTGGGGATTTTTGAGCCTTCATTCTATATTTTAATACCTCGATGTTGCTAGTTTTGGAAAGTGACTGGAAAATATAGTTTCAGACCAAATTTTACCAAAATCCGTTCAAAAATTCTTGAGTTATGCGTCGGACAGGACGTAGGAACATCGACGCTACGTTTTAAACTATAAAGTAAAACTTTCCAAAATACACTTACTGAGGTGGTGCTATTCCAAAATTCTATTTTGAATGATCACAATCACCACGATCAGTTTGCGGAAACACCTTAATGCGCCTAAAAACACGCATCACTGTGCTCAACATTTCCTAGCCCGCACATTTTGTTTTCCACTGTCCCATTCGAATACACATGCTTCGAATCTATTGAGAACTGACCAACCACAATCTCGGTGTACACACACTACAATTTAGCCACACATACACTCGATTTAAATTTTTGATAAACTACGTGATTTTTGCCTCTGACTTTCTACACGAAGCGACAAAGTTGCTGATCAAAACGATCACTTATCGTGAGTAGGCGCGATCGGAAAATTTAACGTTCGACTGACTCCAAATGAGTTTCAATATTTCAGGGACGGGTCTACGTGCATTTTGCCGCATCATGCCACACCAGCAGCATTTTCATTTGTCACGCAATCGTTGTAGATAGATAGATACAAAAGTTTTTCCGTTTAATTGGTGCACAACCTCCAATGCGACGACAAGTCGTCGACCGTAGCACTGTCAATTGAGCCCTAGATACTCACATATGTACGTATGTACATTCATATTCAGATTATGTGTATGTCGTTGCGGTTTAATGAGTCCGTGCGTCATCGACCGGCATTGCTATATGGATGCATTAAACCCAGGGCCGTACGTTGTATACTACCGCGTGATCACGTAGCCGCTGCGTTCGTTTGCTAGTTGTTGCACTCACAAAGGCCGTTCAGACGAGCCCCCTAAATTCCTTGAATACCAGTTTTTGTATCTCAATTAGATACTCACACACACTCAAAGGCGTAGTATGCTAGAGCGGGCTTGTGTAGATCTATTGGATACACGTTGATGATGATGAAGGCGTGTGTAGCGTGCCCAAGTATCTGTTACTCTGTTACTTGGTACAGCTGTGTATCTGGTTGCTGGGTATGTCTGTAACTATAGTTAGAGATGTTTATACTTATCTTACAAGACGTCATGCAATTGAAGGAATCAAGCTCGCTCATTCATGAAATTCATTGACAACAGCACAACGTTGTGCTGTGGTACGGATGTGTCTTGGGCCGCCTGTTGCTTTGCAAGACTTCGCACTTAATTGCGGGGTCTTTTGACCGTATGGACCGAGATCGCTACAACTTGTTGGTTATGTAGACCATAAAGGAAAGCCATGAATATTACATAAGATATCTTCGCACACATCAACAGATACTCTAATACTCGGACTTTGTGAATGAAATAGTACGTGACAGTGTCCCGTGGAAATCTTTTTTTTTTTAAATTATATACTTACGTCGCTAATACGTCAAACAACGACCGCATGATGATTGACATTTGCATTTATATAGCTAGTTTGTTGTTCTAAACAGATGTTGACTTAAAAGGTTATGAGACCTGCCGTATGACTGTTTAGTCATTATTGTTTGTAGAACAGTGTAAGACTACTTGTTTACACGATGATGTCAATCAATTCCATCATCGATTGAACAATCAATTTACTGACAGGTACGATTACCAGTTAACAATGAAATCTGATTCAGTAGTGCGTAAGCAAAAAGTTTATTCCGTTGGATTTAATCGATTCCGACGGCTTAGAGATGTTTGACAGATGACGGATATTTTTCGATTTCATGTAGTAAGCCGTTCGAGTGAAAAACTACTTTAAATACCTATGTATATGCAAAAATTTGACACAACACTGTCCTGGCGTTTGGCATATGTCACTTTCGCCTCTGTCAGAAAATCCTCATGACACCTGCATCTGTCTATTTCTTAGGGCGGTGAAGGAAAAAGTCCTTTTACACCTCACTTTTCACAAAAAGTTTTCGGCATCATTAACAGATCTGGTCAGCTCCCCATCAAATGAGTAGTTTATGTTGAGATCCTTCAGTATCTGCATGTGTCTATGATATCCACTGCGCCAGGCAATGTTCTATACAAAAAAATTCTTTTCTTAGGATTCAAACACAAGAAATGACAGATGACAGATATGTCAACCAATATGAAGTTAAAAAATAATATCTGTCATCGTCTGTGATGTTTAGTTTGACAATATCCACTTTTCCAAATTTAAGGTCTATAAGAATGCTCTTCCTTAGAAGTATTGTAATAGGTTCCACGTATCCATAATCATCTGACATCTTATGTCAGAAAGGGATCACATTGAAAATAATTTTCACACGTCTACCACTCAAAAGGTGGCATTTCCACCGTTGACTCATTTAGAAATAATTGAATAATGTTTGACGTTTGTTTGAAAATTCCGTAATGGAAAGTTCGAGCGCAATCATATGAACAAGGTCTGAGATAATAAATGATTTCGTGGAAACTTAAATGCGAGTATGAATGAAATGGAATTCACTTTGAGTGTGCCAAACTTTTAGGAACAAAATCACATGACTGTGTGGTGATTCGAGAGGTGGGAGGCATTACTTAATTATCTTTGACATGACTGTCCTCATACAGCTGCAGAACCCACCTAGTTAAGACGGAAATACCGGTCATAGATAGTGTGCACTGAAGTATCTTTTCCGATTGAGTCGATTGGGTAAAAATAGAAGACTGTTTGGTGGAACTTTTCATATCATGTACTGTACAGGCACTTGCTTACTTATTAAGGGCACAGTTTGGGGTGAATTTGGACTGACAAGCATCGTCAGTCAGTTCGACCCTAGCTGCCCTCAGTTGCGCATTCCAAGTTGGTTGACAACCCGTTCTACTTTTGTTCGCTACTTAAAACGAGGTATTTCTGTATGACATTGTCTCTCCACGTTGTATTGGAAGTTCAGCGTTGGTGTCCACTTAGCCGTCCCAAATGACCATTTTTTTTTGGCTAGGTCCATGTCGCTGTATTGAATTTCCTCCTCCAAAACTGGTCTACGCATACGGGACGGAAAATCGAGTCTATAATTTTTCTCGCGAAACCACCTATGGACCTCCTATGGACTCCCTATTTCACCGCCGTAGAGCAGAGCATGAGTTACATTTCGTTTGATTCCTGACGAGATATCGCTGTCGTCAATTCTGACAGGCCAGAGTCAAGGAAGGTAAAGTTACAACCTGAAAGACGTCCTCTTCTTGGTTTTATCCTTGTTCACTGCCTAGCCCATAGTGGCCACTTCTGTATCAATACCTATAAAAGGGCCGGTGGCAGCCCGATGAGTTTTGCTAATTATACCAATATCGTCAGCGGAAGCAAGTAGTTGCACAGACTTTAGATAGATTGTAACTCTGGTGTTGAAGGAGTCGCATGACAGTGTATCACCTTGCTTAAGCTCTTTTCTCTACATAGAGAAGGGATGACCAGCGAAGACTGCAAGCACCTTCGATTCCCCATCAAGTTGGATAGCTCATTCGATGTAAGTACCATGACTTTGCCACCTAAACGATTTATTGCCGTAGGGAGATAGCATCCTTGGGGCGTTTAAGAGACAGAAAGGAGTCGTTGACTTCCTTTCCTTGTTGAATCAATTGAAAATGCTCCTACTGTCGCGAATACTTTCGGTCTATTCGACCTCATCTACTGGCTATGCTGCACTGCGATAGATAAGAAATACAACATCCAAGGCGCCTTCTGCAATACACTTCAAAGAACGGTTTGTGTCGGCTGCACGGGAGCTTTTCCGAGTAAGCCTGGCAAATCAAGGCTCACAAGATGTTTACTCAAGACCTGAACCTGCGTTGGGCCTTCCCGCGTCCTCGGTGACGATTGGGTTTCTTATGAACACAATTTCGGGCAGCAGGGCTCTTCCGGATGTAGTTGGGCTAGACGAATGCTTCCGAACGTTTGTAAGAAATCAGCATCATTCTTTTTGTCTATCAGCAAAAAAGACTGTAAATAATTTATTGGCGTTCTGACGGGACATTTTCCTTTTGCTGAGCATCTTAGTGTGCTAAGCTTAAGCGACATAACTGTCTGCGACGCTTGTGGAGAGGGCGATGATACATCAGATACTTCCTTTGTAATTGTTCCTTTGTAAAAGATCTGTCATCTGTTAGTTCTGACGTGGTGAGTGCTGATGATGGAAGCTCTGCATTATTGGAGTACTTTATCCGAAAGTGGAAAAGATTCAAGCAAAATGGGTACTACTGGGTCTTGCTTCCTGGTAGTACAATAGATCAGTTGCGTCTGAGTACCTCTCAGTACCCCAACACACTTTCCACTGAGCCACGACGTGGGTGGTACGATTGATAATGGTTTCAAATTCGTTTCATTCTCAGTCGCAGTTGTTGATACTGCGTAGCTCCAAATTCAACAGCAATTTCAATCCGAAATCATTAACGTCTCCAACTCTCTCTCTCTCTCTTGGGCACTATTTCTCTTTGACAAATGGCGACCATTCTATCGTAACAATCCATCTTTTTTCGCATCGAGATGTTAATTGTGTTATGCAGCTGAGCATGAAGAAATCAAGCCAATTGCCGTAGGATTACACATCAAAATTAAATTGAACTTAAATAAATTTGTCGACAACCAATTGCCCACAACCACCTAAACTACGATACAAAATGTATCTCAGCGTCTAATATCTCAATGCCATCATCGGATATCTTACTATACCCTCATTCCAAGTAATGCTTGGGTGGTAAAATTTAAATAAACAACCTTGTCTACATGTACGAGTTTGATGAGGTGTGTCACCAACGAATTCGGTTGTATCTGCTACCACTTCATTCGAACATAAATGTTGGAAGACTCTTCATGCGGTCGTGGTCGATATATGTACCTTTATGCCACATAGATATGTTTCGTGCTCTGCGAGAGCGAGAGTGTCAAAAAAAAATGCACATAGATACACCACATAGCACATAAGCCTCTCCATACATTCTCGTACCTGCTCTGCCTCTCTGGCATTCATATATTCAAAGTGGCTGATGCAATTTGCTTTCAGTATTATCAGTACCTTTTCCGATGTCTGTCTGTCCTACGGTAAGCACACACTAGTCTTTCACCTTCAACAGCACGCTGGTTGGTGTGAATGCCATTTTATTTTTGAAAGGGCCTCGATTTCATTATAGTTTTCGAGTATCTCTGTCGCTTTACTAGACAAGAATAAGAAAAAAAAAGATACACAGATACTTGTAAACGGAAACGCATACGGAATACGAGTATATCACGTAGTTTAGAGACTAAAACACTTTAGCCGCTCTAAATTTGGATAAATCTCCGGAAATGACAAAACGTCCACCATCCAAACTGTCCCATGAATCAACTTGAATTAGTTAACCGCATGTGGGCGAACTTAGACCATCTGTCTGTGCTAGAATTGGCAACCGAAACCAAAAGATGTTTAATTCACTTGCGATTATTTATTTATATCCAAGATTAAAATATAAAAAAGTATCTATAATGAGAGACAGCGACATTAAAAAAAAAACCGCTTGACAGTTCAATTTTTAGATCACACACACCGCCCCTTCTGTCATTTACATAAATTTCGACGGCTTGTGGAGTAGCACGTCTTTTGTTACTATGGTGTGTCCCCTAGAATTTTGTCTTTCGAAATCGAAAATTCGTGGAATTAATCACTCATGTTCTAGAGGAGATAGGAAAAAAAATGTATCTAAATATTTAGAATAGGAACTGTGGACCCTTTTTATGTATTCAAATGAGCAAGGGTTAGAGATAGACTGTTCGTTGACATTTACAGATACTTTTTTCTTGAGTACAGTGAATTCTAAGAAAGTCTACAATTCATCGGAAGCAATAGTCAAAGAAATATTCAAAGAAGTGGTTGGAAATACGAAGAAAGAAAAAAAAAAAAATGAGGAAATGGTATAAGCACGTATGCCATTGACACCATCTGAGACCACATGACTACTGGGTATGCCACAAGGGCATGGCAACAAAAAGAAACAGAAACAGAAAAAGAAAACGAGCAAGAGAAAGCCGGTTGGAGACAGGAGGAAGGCAGTGACAGTTCCGACCACGTGGTGGTTGTTGCAACTTCAATCCAACCACATGATCGCTTATGGATTCAAGTGAACCTGCCTGAGCCGACGGTATAGATACATCCAGCATACATGCAATCAAGGTTATCCGGGCATGGCTTGGTAGTGCGGATGACTTCTGTGACTTTTTTTTTTTTCAAAGACAGGAATTCCCAGTGGTCATTATGGGCAAAGATGGGACGTGGGTAATAAACAATTCGTTCCGTTTTACCGGCTTTTGTTCTTGTTTCGTTGCATTCAACACATTGTCAATTTGATTTGGTATGGAATTTCGAGCTGTTTGCATAACTTCATTGGAACTGGCCAGTCTTCGATGACCATTCATGAAGAGCACATGCATTCCTTCACGTATGCATCCCAGAAATGAATGAATGAGATAAAAGTTGAAGGACTGTGCAGCGATGATGACACAGAGCTAATTAACCAGAGACAGGTTATCAAGAATCTATCTGTTCCTTTAGAGATACACTTTTGAGATAAAGTTGCTCGTACGGTGTGAGTCAGAAGTCTGAAGTGCACAACATTTCGTTGTGAATTTGTTATCTTTTATTGCTTTCGAGCGAGTTTTTTTTTTTTGTTTGTGGAAGGCAGGCAATTAATGTCTTGAGATAGATTTATCAGTTTTATCCTAAAATTATTTAAATGAGTTGGTTTGCGGTGGAGATTATTCGCAGAAAGTAGGGAAGGTTGGAAATCCTAGGTTTTTTTGTTGGTTGATGATGGCTTACATAGATTATCGGATTTAATTGCATTTTATATGGTAATGAGCAGCGTAAATTATCTGACGAAGACTGAGATTGGATTCAAGGTAGACGGGCTTGAAGTTATGGCTGCTTTTGTAGTCCTAATCGCTCCATTCGTTGTGGAAAAACGTCAGCTTTCTACTTTCGCTTGTAAAAGTTGAGCTGGCAGTTGGATTTATTGGTTTTACCTTAAATTTTTTTTTGTCGAGGCAGTAACTCCCTACTGGAGCATTCAGACTCAAATATTGGTCTTTTGTGGTATCAGGTAGAGAACCCCAATTTACTCCTATTTTTATCGTAGAAAGCCATCAAAACTCACCAAATCAGCACAGAAGATCCGACACCTGATGCGAGCAAAGGCAGGACAATCACAAAGGATATGTTCCGCCTTCATTACAGGCGTCGAAGACAGGGGTATCACCTAAACGTAGTGGCCCGTAAGAACCCAATAAGTTGTCTACAGTCCTTTCCGCTTAGGAATAGCAAAAAAGCCGCCGATTTCTTGCAGACGTCAGGACCATTCGTTGAGTCTGCCTGCATGCTGGAGAGTCATGCCACCTTCGACTGTGTTCACCAGAAACCCAACCGTCAATGGAAGCCCTGGCAAACCTAATGATGAAAAAGCCTATTCTGAACCTTGTTTAGCAAGCTTGTCAGAGGTCTAATTTCCTGTTATCCCGTTGTGTCCTGGGACCCACGCTAGACTCAACGAGTTCAGCCTTCCTACCGAATTCAAGGAAAGGATTGAGTAGTGCATTAAGCGCAGCCTGGCTGTCGCTACAGATGCGAATATTTCATCCCTTCAATCTGTTACTCACAGTATAGTCTGCAGACGTTAGGACTGCATACATCTCTGCCTTAATCCCAATGATTAACGACACATAATGTCGTCGCATTCCACGAAAATCCTTAAGCCTTAAATGATGGACAGTGTCCAAGGGAAATTTGTCGTCGCTTTCACTGGAAGGTGGAGTCCAGAGCACTGGTTATGATGCAATGTTTTTCCAAACGAACACAGATTTCTTAAGGGTAGATCAACAACCACAAACTTACCCGAGCTCGTTACATGACCTCTGTGTGCATGAGAAAATGTCAAAGAGTAATTTTTGTCTATTTTAGCAAGGTTTTCGCTAACATTTGACACGGAATTATCGTTTTGGAACTGATTTATCATTTCTTGGTTCAAGAATCGAGGCTTATTTCGTGGTTACAAGGCTTGGAAGATACTTAGTATAAAATTCTTTTTAAATTGTTTGTGTCTAAACAACCTACCTAGGATGTCCCTCAAGGTTGGCACATTGGACCAATGATCTTCATCTTGACCATAAATGATGTTGATTGCATTATGAAAAACTTTTATCTGTCTATCTACGCCGGTGACATGAAAATCTTCAGGCACATAACTGCCTCTTTTGACTCTCGTCCACCTTAGGATGACCTAGACATGAATGTTTAATGAAGATCCTTACAACTCTTTGATCACTGATTATTTGTTGCTTGAAGATTCGTGGTTTCATACCCATATCCAATCGCTTTAAGGCTTCCTCAAGGGTCCCTCACGGCAGCCACCTTAGACCAATTTTCTTTATCTTGACCATAAAGATGATATGCGTGATAGGGAACTCAATTTTCATGCCCATCTTGACGATATCAACAGCATAACTAAATCTGTTCACGGTTTTGCCAAACTGTGGCTCAAGGAAGACTGAAGCATATGTCTTACCGCCTGGTCCACACAACATTCATCAAGCCCCTGCTTGGCGAGTGTCACCACAGTAATGACGTCAGCGAACCCGAATATCTTTACTTCCTGTGGAAAAGTTAGTCTTGAGACTCCGTGGTACATGATATTCCACAGGAGACGGCCTAATATCCATCCTTGCCGAACTCCCGCGGTGACATAGGAGGTGCTCTGCTATGGATCTCAACATTATTGGATGTATTATTGGATATATAGCGCTTCAGTTTCCTATGCCGAGCCACATAGATTAATGCTTTACAGAGACGTTCGAAGCATGTGGATTTACAACCCTTGATTGCCTATTTAAGTTGCATCTCACCAGTGTTAGGGTGTCCAGGCGTTATTGGAAGTCTGCTTTCCTTCTTGATCATTTCGGCACGAAGTGTGCTTATTTCATCGCTCCACCACTAACACGGTGATGCCTTTCTGCCGTTTCCTGCTGTTCTTCTAGGCATAGATGCATCATAAGCTTATAAGCGATGTGCGAGGGTTTCCGCTGTTCCACTTAGATGTACCCTACCATTCCATTTTGGACTCGTAAGATTTAACGGCTTCTTTTCTTTGATTTTCAGTATCTCGCTTTGTGAATATTCCTCACTGACCTTCACTTTATGGACAGTGACTTCCCTGTACTACTGGAAATGATCTCATTTAACACAAGCCTACGTAGCCTTAGGCTATACCCATGGTTCGCCTTATTCCTGTTTCCAAACCTAATGGCATGCAAAATACATTGGAGATGCTAATAATTTGCCAGGCCATTCCTCACTGCTTCAGTCGATAGTGCAGTTCGATGTTAACTTAGTACCGTGTCTATACTAAGTACATATGTTAACCACTAAAACATTGTCATAACCAGTCACAGTAAACACCTGAATTGTTAATCATTTCAAGTTTCTTGAACCGCAAGCACATACGACGCGATTAAATTTTTACGTTCCATAGATTGTGTATCTCACGACCATCACACAGTCATTAGTTAAGCCTATAACCCTAAAACCAGCCTACTGGCGCGCAGGTGCCATTGTCCATTCATAGCAAAGCGGCTTGTCATTTTGGGTTTTTTTTTTTTGGAATCTTAAGTGGTTCCGTGACGCATTAAGAATAATTTTTTTTATGGCAACCATACGTACTTCAAAAAATATTTGCCTGCTACCACTGTGAACGCCACTTAATCGGACGTTTCTGAGATGTCGATAACAAGTCCGGAGGGTGAACTAAGAAAAGAAAACAAACGTGGCACTCTGAGGTTAGCTGCTGGCGCTTAATTGACTTTTAATTACGCGTTACTTTGGCAATAAACCACTTAAAGCTATTTAACATTCAAAAAGCAATTCATAAGTCGAACATAAATCAAAAAACAAGAAAAAAAAAAATAAGAAAATATCTTCTGATCAGATCAGAAGTCACACGACGTCGTCGTAGTCGCAAATTAAGAGCGACTACGAAAAAAAGAAACAGTCTCTTGAATAATATCTGCAGCACACCGCTAGCCGCTAGATAGCAGGCCGCTTTTAATAAGCTTGGGAATCTTACCGCCCGGTTTGCATAATAGTACAAGTAACCCTCTTGAACTTTTTTTTTTATAAAAACTGACAGCAACAGGAGCGGAACGATATAAATTTTGTTCCTTCTTTCCAGATGTCCACAGGACAGATGTTCAATTTATCCAACGATTTAAATTTGTATCTTTTTATCTTGTGTGTTCGATTTCAATTAGAATTTTTTCGTTGATTAAAATTTACAGTTTAACTGGCCTGTTGTCAGCCCAGCACAGTTGTGCTTAAGTGATTCAATCAATAAGATACAAATATAGCGATGCGAGATGCAGCGCTCGCTACCGGTGTCGACGGTGTGGCGGTGTTGCGGTGAGATAAATTCAATTGTATTTAGATTTCTCTCGCCAAAGATACAAGATACATAGATAGATAGGGGGTCGTCTTAAATTGCCAATATATTTCAATTTGCCACAGTGACGTGGCTAAAATTAGTTGCTCAATGGAAACAAGAACCATCAACCGGAGGAGGAAATTGATCGGAACATTTCTTGCTGCTACTTATTGATGATTGATTGTGCGGTTTATTGACGGATAGTATCCATCAGTTGATGGCTGGTAGGAGTCAGTGTCGGTCAGTGATAACTGCTTTGGTCTTCCAATGTAGTTGGCAGCATAATTTTCATTTTTATTCCCACCCAACTATAAATAGATACTCGTGGCTGTTACAAGGAATGGTAAATAAAAGAATAATTAAAATGGAGAATAAATGATGTGAAAGATGAGGAATTTGTCAATTAAAGTTCCAATTATCGGGGAATCAAGTGCGATTCTGTGGGCATCGTTTGCGGAGGGACCTTTACTATGTAGTTGAAAACAATTAACCTTGTGTTGTCAAGAATTCAGATTGTTTTGTTGATCATCTGTAAAGTACGTAATGTTGTTTACGCTGAATTCTATGCAAATTAGATTTAGTTGACGAATCTATCCGCTTAGCTGGGAAGATGTTACGGAATTGATGTTTGTATCTATTGAGAGAATGGCGGTCTGCTTGTGATTACTGGGTGTGACATCAGCTATTCATGGATCGTTGGACATACGCTTGTTTATCCGAGAAAGACAGTGCACGAATTTCGGTTGATTGTGGATCTTCCTGGCCTAAAACCGCATTGGAATGGGTCGTTCAGGTTGTTGACGAAGGGTTTCAGGCGTTCACACCAGATGGCAGACAATATCTTGTATGCGACGCTGAGCAGACCGATGCCTTTGTGATCGCCGCAGTTAAGCGGACTTCCTCCTTAGAAAGCGGGCAAAGAAGGTTGAGATTCCATTTGTCCAGGCATGCATGTATCTCTGTTCCAGATTCTGTACGCAATGTTGAGGACACTGGTGCATCTGTAATCGGCGCAGTTGAGGGGTCTTTTTTGTTGTTGCTCGCATCAGACATAGACTCGCCTGTCAAAATCTTGACAATGAGTTGTTGTATGCAGTTTACAAAGTCATCTCCAGCTGCTTTGAACAACTCGGCCGGCAGGCGATCAGGACTAGCAGCTTTGTTGGACCTACGCTTGGATATTACTATCCTCACTTCATTTTGATCAGGTGGAATGAAAAAAGTTTTCCACATTCTAAGTGTGCGCCCAATGCAACTCTACTACAAGGTTTCCTCCTTCATCTCTTCAGGAATCTGTATGGGTCTTGTTGGCTTGAGACGTGGTTTTTACCTTTCGATAAAACTTCCGCACATTGTTCCTGGAGTATAATCTCTCAATATCCTCGATCGCGCGCTGCTTGTGCTTTTTTTCTTCTTCTGAAGGAGCCGATGTTCTTCCCGTCTCTTATGCTTGTGGAGCTCACGAGCAGCCCTCGTCCTCCTTTGTAGCGCCCCTTTGTATGCGGCTTGTTTAACTCTACGTGATGGGTCTACTAGTTTTCATATCTGAGGTTTCTTGGTGGTGATCAAGTGAAACCCAGCATATCAGTATGCGGTATCCTTGATGGCATGGTGGTCGTGTTGCCACTGGTCTTCGGCACTTGATATTGGCGTCATAGGAGTCGTTGAGGGATTTCGGGATATGTGCTCGGCAAGATTCTGGTGGTCGCTTGCGATTGCGGTTTTTTGACGTTAAATCTTCTCACAGCAATCCTTCTTTGTGGCGTTTGGCATACCCGCATTCGTACCTTGGCTGCAACAAGGTAGTGGCCCGAGTCGATGTTTGCTTCTGCGAAGGTTCGGACCTCCAGAAAACTGTAGGCATGCATTGCAACGATCGCAATGTCATCAATTCGGTTGATCGTTTCATGATGAGGAGACCGCTATGTCCCCTTGAGGATATTGAGATGACCAAACCATGTGCTTGCTGTTGCGACGTTTCCCTCTGCAGCAAAGTCAATAAGGCTAAGTCCGTTGCCAGACATGGTGTCGTGTATGACATGTTTACCAATTGTCCTACTAAAGATGTAATCCTTTCCTATCTTGGCATTAAAGTCGTCTAACATGATTTTAACGTCATCATTAGGAGAACATTATATGTAGGTCTTGATGAGCTCGGAGAAACACTCTCGGGCCTTCGTCCTTGTCCTCTGCATGGGTGCGTAATAGACGTATTGCGTACTTAGCGAATTGTCATAAGACACTCATTCACGTGTCGAAAGCTCAGGACTTTTTGCCTATGTCTGCCGCGTATGACAAATCCATAACCGAATGAGCACTGCTTTTACTCTCTGTAGGAATCACCATAGTATACGTGACAGTTGTTCATCCCTCTTTTGTCCAGCCCATCCCATCGCACTTCCTGGAAGGCTATAATATGTACTTTGTAGCAGTCTAGGTCCTCTGCTAATTGTTGGGCGGCAGCCTACTGCTAAGGGTCCAAACACTACGTGTGTAGATCCGAGGGTCGTTGTCCTTACTTCGTTTGCCAGGGTAGTCAACAGTAGGGTCATCCATATCCGAGGTCTATTGTTGCTTGGTAAAAATATTTTCTACGTTGTAGGGAATCAAGCTCCTTGTTGAAAACCCCTAGGACAAGGAGCCAGATATACTGACGCCAGATATATCAATACCCTGCCTCCCAACGAAATAGCTGAAACAAGTCTTCCACTAGATATCTGTCAAAATTTCCAAAGCGCTAGTGTTGCCAGCGTAGAAATAGCAAATACTTAAAAAAAAAACAACAGATGGCGCACCCTTTAGTTTTCAAACAATTTCATTATCACAGTCTTGCTTTAAAAAAAGAAACTCAACACGTAGTTCAGATTAAATGCATCAGCTAATTTGCTGCTCTTATTTTTATTTTCTTCGTTTCAATAAGCAGATATCATTAACAGCCTGATAGGTACGAGTACCTGTTTTCGATTCCGTTACGGTATTTAATGTCAATAAATTTTAGTCTGCTAACAAAATGCAATTAAATTTCTAAATGCAACTGCGCAGTCGAAGATTATCAAATCAATTATAAAACAATCGCTAAAAAAGGATTTTTTTTTTTCAAAAAATAACAAAAAAATCTTTTTATAATTATTCTTGATATTTTTTTTCTATTTTTTATTAAGTGAAATAAATTCTATTTCTTTATCGGTGTTGAATTGATTTAATGACCACTTGCGAGGCCAAATTTCGATTGCATGCCAATTTGGCTAGGTTCCAAATTTTTTTTTTTTTTTTTTTGTTTTTATTGTAAAAAAAAGGCAATTTTCACGTATGGCACTGTTAAATAAAAGTCAGCTTTTGGTTAAAATAATTTAAAAGATACGGATTTAGAAGTGGATTTTGTTGGAATTTTAAGATTTTAGAAATTGGTTGTAGATTGGGTGCGCACTCTAGTTTTGTGGACATTTTTTTAAGGCACTAGAACGGTACTGAACATTTTTGGACAAGATTTGGGTTTAAAAACTTGAACTTAAGTTTGACATTAAATGACATAATGCTACTTTCAGGGTCGGGACAAAAGAGGGCGTTGCTCTCGTACACTTTTTATAAAAATAAAGAACGTGAAGGCAAAGACAGGAGAGGGAGGCAGAAAGAATAGATTTTTTCCTTGAATCAATTTGAATTTTATCTCAAGCCCCTATCAAAAGACCGGAGAATTCCTGTAGAAAGACCTTCAATTTTCAAGATTCTTCAATAAGTGATCGGGAGAAGGGTTTCCCAAGACGCTGATATGCTCTCAGCTCTCTGCTTTCGTTTTGTTTAGTTTTGGCCATGACGTAGGAGAGGTGGCACAGTACTCCATTGATAGCCAGGACGAGTTGACGAGTCTCTATTATGCCATCTATTATTCTCTACAATATTACTAATCGATGGCAGTATGGATGCATCCACTTTACTGATGTTCATTGCCGATCCCATCCTTGCCAAGGCAACCATCTTTTCGTAAGAAATAGGTGCAGCGGTCACAGTATCTTCTCCTGTAGCCATAGCATGGTTGGGTTACAAGCCTTGCTCAACCCTATAATCAGTTCCAAAATGGTTCGGAAATGCAGGAACTCTTTGAACTCGGTTTTAAGTCCGAATTTAACTCTTGTCTGGGTCCCAAGTCTCATTGGGAACTGGGGAAATGAAATTTTCAATAAGACAAGGCTCAGAGAAGAATTTTTCAGGACTTGTACTTGCTTTGGGTTTTCCCGCCTTTTCTGTTAGATACACATGACGTTTGGATTTCTTACGAACGCAGTTGTGTTTTGCAAGGCTCTCTAGGTAGGCTACAGCAATTTTCCAAGACGTCTGCAAAAAAAACAGTAGAATTTTTGCTGTCTCTTAGTAGAAAAGACTGCAGACAGCTTACTAGCACTCTAACGACACGCTACTTAGCAAAGGCAAAGGGCTTAAGCGACACTACACCCTATGACGCTTGTGGAAAGGGCGACAATCACTTCCGTGATTGTCCTGACTGCTTGTATCTGGCGAGAAATCTTTAGTGCTGAAGTGACTGCTTCAATTGAACTGCCTCCTCGGCTGAGAAAATACGTTTAAAATGGGTAAAACAGCGTTCTGCTTCCTGGTGGTACAAGTGAACACAGGATTTTGTTGATTACCATAAGCCAAAGAAGAGGAAATAAGACCCCACCCTAATGACTTCCTCTTACGGCAGATGTAGTGGAAGTGCTATTACCGAGGGTCGATTGAATCATTCCAGTTTTGAGCATAGTCAAAATCCATTTGCTAATAAATTCTTCCACACTCAGTTGGATCAGAGTTTCTTGCTGATGCTATTTGGATAGAACGGATTGATGCAGGGTATTTCGTATGTGTGTGCCTAGGATACGTTCCAAGATAGTTAAAAGGAAAGAAGATAAGCTGATGGGCCTGAAGTCATGTCCACGCTTCTTAGCTTTCGGAATAAAAACAAGACGAACACGTCTTCTGCTCAGACGAACATGATTTAGGAGAATGCAGCTTCTATAGATCGGATGGACTAGTTACGTCTGTATGTCCCCCTGGAGAGTTTCCTGTTCCGACAGAAAAACCCTTGGACCTTGCAGAAACCCATAGGTGACCCCTGATGAAATGTATTCTCCTATAGTCCCATGTATCCTACAAAGCCTACAACGTTCGTCGATAGCGCCGAACTGAAAGCTGATTCTTTGTGAACAATTTTTTTCCTACAGTTCGGTTGACTAATCAAACTCTCTGCACGAGCTAAACATCTTTACTGCGTATTTTCTAAATTAATTAAATCCAAAAATAATCTGCAAATTCCAGTAAATTTCAAGCACCTGTCGCAAAGTAATCCGGATACAAATAGCCACTGAAAAATATTTTAACAAAAAAAAAGTCATATCAGTCACATTCCACTGCCTCGAACCGGATAAGACGGCTGTCGTTCTTGGAAATCATAAGTCGCATAGACTAGCACCCACTCAGCTAGAAATACAATCTACGTACTAGCACTACTCCTAGAATTCGTATCTTGGAAATTCACATAGCGCCAGGAAATTTATTAATGAATTACAATTTCCACGAAACCTATAGTTTCCGTCTGCCATTTTTCCAGGAATAACCTTAAATTTGTCGAATGTGTCATGAATGTTTAAACAGCGGTATTTCCAATCACTGTCCACTCACGGGAAAATGATGCAACATACGAACTAGATAAGTTTATCAAGTGTCAAAAGTACTTCGCAATCGCATTCTTCTGTGTATTCCGGAAAATGAACAAAAAAAAAAAGAAAAAACTTCACAAAGAAGGTTCTGCGGTGAAAGAATTCAAAGCTCTAGGGTACGTGTGACAATTCGAAAAACTGTCAGTTTCTCTTTTTTGTTGGCAGTGGCACATTTTTCGGGCAAGATACGAGAATTAGATCGTAAAATTGTTACGATTCACGAATACCAATACAGAGATACTTTTATCGGTGCAATTAATAATTTATTTAATGATTTGCACAATGACTTGGCACACTCAAGTCTTATAGGTCTGCATACTTACTGAAGCTGTTGCAATTTGACAGTTTTATTGCTGGATCGTATATCGTAGGGGAGTAGGGGGTTGGTGGCCATAAACTGAATCACTTTGCACTTAGAAGTTACCGATGTCGATTAGTGGCCATCAGTTTAGGTTAATAACTTCTAGAGCAGTCTAGGTTTCGTTCCAGCTGCAATAGCTTCTGCAACTTGTCAACGTTAAGAAAGACCCCTAATAGCTTGTCAGCGGCACGTGACAGAGCAGCAGATAATGCTTGTAGTATGGGAGAGCACCGGTGCAATTGTCTTGCATAATTTTGTAATTTATGACGTAAGCTTTATCGCCTGGGGATTGTAAATTTTATTGCATAATGGCTTTAGTAAGCCACGATAGTGTGATGATTTGTTGATAATCCCGATTGGAGTGGCCCGATATTGATAAGTGACTGACAGAACATAGTAAAAAGTCAGTATGTTGACTAATGTCAACAAAGGGTAGGCCACCTGCTGGCAACACTTATCCACTTGGAATACTGACAGATGTGCAGTGTCAAGCCTCCATAGGCAGCCGAAAAAAGTCGAATATCTAGCCACACAGGTCAGTGAGTACATCATCGAGTCTTGAGATACTTGACTTGGAGCACCTTCTCCAGTTCAATTTCCTTTATGAATCGGAGTGGATCCGCCAATGGCAGATCTTCTTCTGATTGTTGGTAGGCTTCTAGGTGTTTCCTTCCCTTGTGGATCAGTGCTCCACATTTCTTTAGAAGGTGCCCTGAGGTGTCCTCGACATTTCCGCAGAATTTGCAGTCTCCATGTTGCTTAATACCCAGTTTCCTGAGCTTCCCGAGAAGCTCTTTGGCTTGCTTTAGTCTAGGGAGTTCGTCCCAAAGTTTTGCTTTTTTGAAGTCTCTTTCCTTTCTTAGTTCTTCCTGTTTCGCGTTCGGCCTCAGCCCACAAAATAGTTTCGGGCAGGTTAAGACGGTTTTGAGCCTTCTCTTGCTGGTTCATCAACTGCTTCTTTTCTTTCTACTTCCACGTGACCTGGTACCTAGTAGAGGGTGACTCTGATGTTCTCTAGCTTCACCTTTACGAGTATGAAATGTAAGAAGGTGAGAAGGCCTCTCTAGGCATTAGCGGCACAGCCAAGAGTAATGCAAAATATTGGATCACTGAAGGAGTTGGTTAGTTGGTATGGCAGGGTGAGGATATACATAGGCCGCCATTTGAGCCCGTTGTGTTCCCCTCTAGAGAAACTGTCTGGTAAATGCTGGAAAATATTGAAAGAATTGTTTCGAAGTGCGGTGTGGGAACTGTAAAAAATTTGAAAATAATTTTTGGCCGAAACGAAGGCTTTGGTTTCAGCAAGATGGCGGAACGTGTCACAGCAGCCAAACAAATGGTCTTTTACACACTCAGCTCGGTAACCGTGTTATCAGACGTTTTGAAGACGTGCCTTGGCATCGTGGAGTTGGTATTTGACGCCGTTGGACATTCTGTTATTTTATGGGGGCCTGTAAGCACCGTTATTACTCCAACAATTCACAAACGAAAGACATACTTTGCGAAATGTTAGGGTTGACAGGATGAGCTACAACCAAGCCACTTGTGGTAGCCAATTGAAAGAAATTACCTTTCATAAATAATCGGAAGGTATATTCACTTCAACTAAGTGACAGCTATTGAAAAATATTCAATGAAGGAGTTTTAATAGGAATTTTAAAAAGAAACCAACAGATGGCGCATTTTTGGGTTTGATGGATCGTAAAAGTTTGATAGATTGTGAGTAGGATAACCCAACCACTAATTCATTCCACTGACTGTCATATCAATTTCGAAGGATTTTCACATTTCTATACCAAGTATGGCTAGGTTAGTGGCTGTACGATGTGCCACAGAGTTGCATAGCTCCTACGCGTCTCCACGGTACCCCCGCACAGTAAATCGAAAACAGTTGAGCTAAAAACAATTCATCGCATGGCAATTAGTCGAAAGTCGGTCGAAAAGCAATTGATTAGCAAGCAGTTTGCTATTGGACCCAGCGAAGTGCCTGACGAAGAGATATGTATGTATGCACCTTGGATTTGCAAAGCTGGAGATTTGTAACTTATAGCGATAGTAGGACCATCCAGTGGTCACAACCCAGTGTCTATGTCACTGTTGACCGTTGCACTAGAAATGCTGTTACATTAGATCCCTACAGTAAATAGATGGCAGCTGCCACTCGCATGAAGGCCATATCTCATTGGTCTAGCCAACGAACTGGACACTCCTCTATTCTTAGTGATCTTGAATTACTCCTGCAAGACCCCTACTACACTATTCCACCACTTCTGTTTGACAATCGCTTTGAAACCCGTATACCATCCAGACTAGACTGGTAAGGGGATCTCGGGTTACAATAGGAGTCCATGCGCATCTGTATAGGATGAATCTAAAATAGAATCAGGAGTCTCGAATGATTGCAACTTACAAATCTGCTTCCACCTTCCTAATCTTCTAGGCG
The DNA here is from genome assembly GCA_946965025.1 of Blera fallax. NCBI lineage: Eukaryota > Metazoa > Arthropoda > Insecta > Diptera > Syrphidae > Blera > Blera fallax. The sequence continues at coordinate 55,132,377 of OX337245.1, forward strand.
GAGATCATGCCTACAAAGGAAGTCTTGACGTGGATAAAGTAAAGTAAAGGTAAGACGCGATTAAATCTCTGGAATCCGTGACCTTTAACTCAAGAACTTATTGTCGCTTGTCCCTTAGCGAGATGGCCACAGAGGCATTCCAGGAAATTCCGTAGCCGACGAGCTTGTAAGGCAGGGTACAACCCTATTGATATTGACGGATAAGGCGAATCTCGGTATATCTATTGCATCAGTTAAACGGCTACTCATGCTCAGTACTATTAACTTAACCAATCGAAGATAGGCAGATGGTACTATGTGCCTCATCACTAGACCGATCATGCCTAAGTTGGATCAGAAACGCTCCGACTGTCTTATTAGACAGAAAAGGTTGTTCATTTCAAACGTTGTAGGTGTCGTTACAAGACACTGCCTTAGCAGTAGGCATGCTACCAGGCTCAGCCTTCTCGGAAATGACTTCAGTAGTTGAGCCTGCATGGATGAAGAAGAGGAAGAAATCTTACTTCGTCGTCTTTGCACATGCGAAGATCATTTCGATCGTAGGAAACTGCATTTAGTAGTCCAGTTTTTCGGCGATTTGGCAAATGCGAACATTAGTAGCTCCCAGCGCTTTGGGTATCTCTTTGGAGATGTTGATCTTGTGGTTTCACACAGACCTTACTGGTCTAAGTGATGTTGCATCTAGTACAGCCTGCCGTTGTTACCTAACCTAACCTCCGTCACTATCTAAGCCTCTGCCATCTTCCACTCTGTTGCAAGACACTTCTTCCAGGATATCGAAGAACTATGTGGCATGTCTATCAGAGGGCATCTGTAGGTTTATCAAAGCTTCAAGGCAGTTCGAAACCCGTAGGCAATAGTAGAGTACTTTAGAGTGGGGATCGCGAACAAGTGGGGATTATAATGGGTCTACATTGACCTGAGTGTGGCGCATCTACGTAACCTAACCTAACCTCTGTCTGGGTAAGCGGCACATCTAGGGTGGAGTTACATACCTGGTGTTGCATATAGGGAGGTATAGCTATTAATATCTAGATTTTGTCTCAAATATTCGTAGAGAACTACTGGTCTATGAGTACTGTATACCGTCTTTCAAAAATCTGTGGAAACTTTTACAACTTGACAGTCTTGCAGCACTCCATACTGCGCAGTCGTATAATCTCATCGCAGCGCTTTGTGTCCATGTTTTTAAGGAAGCACACTAGATTGATTCATTCCCAGGCGTCTAAAAACTTTCCCTGATGACTGTGTGCCTCGCACGGTGTTCTGTTAAATTCCGTTCGTGTATCTGTACTGATCGCCTGCAATTGTGAGATCTCAACTGATCTGTCGGAAATCTGTAATTAATTAGATGGCATTTATATTGCACGGCACATGCAGCTTGCACTCTCTAGAGGACAAAATGCAGCTCGCAGCGCTGTGCAAAATGAGTCAGTCTGACTAAATGAGTACCTAACCCTCCCGCCCAGCACGTGTGGTGGTTTCCTATGCAATTAAAGTATCTCATGTCTGTTGCCAGCGTTGATCGGCCTGAACAGTGCTAAGCTGCCCGGTGACTACATAGACAGAATGACTGCGGCACAATTTGCAAGGTTGTCGGAGATTCACGGATTCAGGCAAACAAAAAAAAAAAACGCGATCTATGCCTAGAGAGGCGCGGTGGCAAGAGTGAGACGTTTTTTTTCCCCCGTTCAACAGTATGAAGGTGGGTTCGAGGCGGTTTTATTCAGTTCAATTGTGCGATAGCGATTAAATTTATATGCGCGTAATCAATTAAATTAATTCGCGCGGTTGGAGTCTCTTAATGTTTTTTTTATGCTTTTTTTGAATTGCAGTTTGTGTGTATCGTCAAGATATCCGTTGGCCTTTTGTTTTGTTCGCATTGTACGAAAATACATTCCTGCTTAAGATAGTGTGCGTGCGATCCGGAAAACTCAGAATAAGGGGAGCAATTGCATCCCCTTTCCTCATGGCAGATAGGTAACCCACTCTCACTTTGTTGAAAACATGTTGTGGGTAGGAAAGGATCGTCGAATATTGATTAAAAAAAGGATTTACCTCCGAGCATTGGGGATACTTTTCGCACTTTTCCCATCCATATGTCAACTGACAACCGGATAAGTTTGTCTAGTCTAGTCTAATCAGGCAGCGTACGCTAAATTTGGCCTTGAATTAGATTAGAAAGGGGTCTATCTATTTGAGGCTAGGTTATCTATCTGAAATAAAAAAAATTGCCTTAGAGTAAATCTGTAATCTATAGACGACGCAGCAGCGCGAAACGCTGTGCTGATGGTCAGCATGACGTTTCCCTTAGAACGATTGAGCTCCCCAACTGCCTCCGTTGGAAGATACACATTCAAGTCGGAAGCTAAGCGGCGATTGGCGATTAGATCCCGCTGAAGCTAGAGTACTAGGCTATTTTAAGAACAGCTAAATGCATCAGGATGGATTTATGTAGATTATCGTGAAAGCTTTGTTCATGCATCCGAGTAATCTTATTAATTTTGTTCGTACATCGAAGCGACCCGCCAAACAAGAAGCCTTAAAATTTTAGACGAATTTCTGAGGCTTCAAAACTCTTACTTACTTATATAGCGTTACAGTTCGGGGAGAACCTGGATTTCAACCAACAAGCCCGGGTCTTAGCCTCCAGTTGGTTGAGGTCCCCTTCTACTTGTGCACACCACTTTAGGCGAAGTCGTCCTCTACTGTGTTGTATCTCCGGGTAAGGTTTGAAGACTCTTCTCTCAAAACGACCGGGGATATTTTCATCAGCTTCTGCTAGAGTCCATGCTTCAGCGCCATAAAGCAGGACTTGGATGATAAGGGTCTTGTATAGAATCTCCTTAGTTATTCGAGATCGCGCCTAACTACTCAATTGCTTTTCTGAGCCCAAAAGCTTTGAAGCTCATGGCATGTAACATCTGCCTAAACTTGGTCGAATAAACTGATAAAGGGGCAACGGGTACGCCCACAAGCCCAAACTATAACTCTCCGTAGTTTACCCGGTTCCTAGGCCTAAGAGTATCAGCAAAGGACCTGGTTCTGCCGATTGCACTTCCTACGTAAGTTTTACCCACAAAATTCCAATAAGACACCGACAGCCAAAATATCTTTTTGAACATAACCCGGAAAAAATGCTAATGCAGAATAGGGAGCCATTTACGAGTTTCTTTTTAAAGTAAACATTATTTTAATGCTGGCAACACTACAATGTGCTTGAAATATTGACAGATATGTTGTGTCAAATTTCCGAGGTCGAAAATGTATCATTCTACATTTGAAGAGTGTTGAAAATATTGAAAAATTATTTCTAAAGTGAGTACGGTGCTCAAAAACCAGTACGGGATTGCAAAAGAATTTTTGGGTGAACTGAGGCTCCTTCAGCGCCTGGTTCTCATAAATAAAGTCCACGTACCTGGCATGCTTATGGAAAACGAAAGCTATCCATGAGCACGTCATCTGTTTACAGACTAAAGATTTGCTGAATTTGAAAGTGAGCATCGGTAGTATTTGTCCGAGGATAATATTCCATAAAAACTTCAGATTCCTTACAAAAGGTCCAACTCACTCAAGAACTGAAGCAAAATGAGAAACCGCTTTGACATCCCTTCTTGCTGTGAGGGCTTTTTATGAGCTGGGAAGTGACATATATTTTGGTCGCAAATTGTCTTTTCGGATGAAGCTCATTTTCATGCCAAAGACGGTTCAGTTGAAGTGGCTAGCAGCTAAAGAAAAAGCCGAAACACTTAGACTGATAAGTTTTGGGATACCACATGGATAGCACATGTGATACCACATGGATCTTGGGAAAAGTCAACGGACTAGACGAACCAATTGGAGCTTCAGATGCGGCATAGGTGGCTTCTAATATTCGTGTTTCTTAAATTGCTAAGGTCGTTGGGAAGCTCCTAAGTGAAGAGTATTTTCTTCTGTAGTACTTCAAGCCTTGTCGCATTTTTGTCTCTCGCACAGTACCCAGTGATGGCACTCAATATATCGCCGATATGGGATCAATTTCCAGAGATTTCCAGAACTCTTCGAGCGCTGTAGCTTTGCCCAAATCTGGTCTGTCGCTAGACACATTGTTTCATTTGTCCATCCAAGATTTGTTCTTTTGAGTTCACATGTAGCGTTCGGAATATCCCTGTACCCAACGGACGTGAAAGTTGAACTGCTCCGTCATCTTTATGAGAGACAGTAGGCTGGCTAGAGCTGTTATTGAATTTAGGGAGAGCGATTCAAAGGACTTGATTGCTGCTTGGCTAGCGACCTAGGACGGATCAGAGAAGACACCACATCCAACTCCGTAAAAAGTGTAAAAAGTGTATCGGCCTCCTCTTTGTGATCCGCTAATTCCAGACCTGATGAGCGAAGCTATATCTTCATGGCATTGATGGTAGTGTTGCAGTTATGCCTCGCCTTCTCTAGGGTTTTAGCCACTACCACCACCGCTGTGTCATTGGTGAATCCGATTATGTTCACTTCTCTTGGTCTCCAGATACACAGTACTCCTGTGGGACTCCTTCTGCAATCACGGCGATTCTTTAAATGAATTGTGAATGTAAATGAATCTGATATTCTATCTGAACATAGCTCCTATTGAGCAAAGAAACGTCCTCAAATAGCCGCCACACTAATGACTACAGAAAGTATTGAACGGTGTGGAACGATGGTCCACGTTTTACCTAATGCAAATCCTGACATTCAGAGATATTTTAAGGAATGAAGGGCGCAATCAACATGCATCTCGAGGTGCTATCCACCATTAAAGGATCGTCTTTCTCGAGAAATACAGTCAGAGACGAAAGTAATGGCACCGATTAAAAAATTAAAAAAACGTATCTGCCCTATTTGCTTGCTCTAGCATCGCTCTATCATTGTACAAAATCACTTAAATCCAGTTTAGGTTGCTTTTAAGCAGGGTTTTGACATGAAGCTGAGATTAAAGTTTTGCTCGAATTATTTATGCATGAACCCTCTCTGGATTATTACGGAAGTGGTTATGTTAGTGTTTTGTTAGACTAGTTCCAGCATCACTGCAAGTATCGTTACAGTACCTAAACACAGCTTAGTTTGTATATCTCTTTCGCTCTATAGATACATTTTAGACACATTCAAAAATATTTATCCGTACATAAGCTTAATGCATTCAAAATTTCATCAGCCATTTAGAATTCGTAACAAGTATATAAGTGGAGAAATATCTACGTGATCTACGGTCTAAAACCCAATGACGTCTACAAATTTGTCGCGCATGCCATGAGAATCGGTCTTCGCATGAATTATATACCTCGGCGAGAGGTCAAGTGATTTACCGAAGGCAAAAGACCGGAAAATACCCACAGAAGCATAGTTCAATGAATTGTCTAAATTGCATCACCTCTACTCGTATGTGCATGCACATAGATACTCGTACATGCGTACATTGAAAAATTCCCAAAAACCCATTTCCCTTGGAAACACCCTAAGAATTTGTGATTTTTTTCTCTTTTTTTACCAAAACCTACGCCGTTCCCTTTACAAGATAACGAAACTCTTTCGCACTTCCATTGACATATTGCATCAGACATTTTTCAATTTTGTCTATTTATCACTGTTTCTTATCACTTTACATCTATGAGTATGTTTAACGCAAAATGTGCGTTAATGATGAGTTTATAAAAAAAAAGTAAAACTACGCAGTAATTGAGTAAAATTTCCATTGTTTGGTTTATCTACTGTACGATCGTCAAGTTGTGTACTAATGGTCGGTACTGTATAAGTTGGTACTCGTATCTAATAGTAGAGTGGGAAAACTAAATGAGAATTAATTTGTATCTACGGGTTTATTACATGCAAGGCATTTAACTTCAAGGAGTACGGGTCAACTTTGTGGATTTCAATCGATCTTTTGGGAACTTTCCATTCACGATCCATTCACGACCCCTGATCGATCGAAGCGATATTGTATCGTAAGTGTACAAAACCTGTAATGTGAGACGGTTTTTCAAAACTTGAATACATTTTTGGTTTACCAGTACCTAACTGCGAAATTGATAGACGATTTCTAAACATTTTGGAATGAATGCTGCTCAGTATCTACGGTCAGTTACTTACTAAGTTAGGTGGTGCTCCACTTCAAGGCGAACCTGGGTCTTAAACAGCAAGCCTCTCCAGTTGACTCGATCCTACAGCACAAGGTATCGCTCTGCTGGGTTCCTTGACATGAGGGTATCCCAGGCAATGAAAAAGCTGATGAATTAGCTAGGAAAGGTTCAACAGATTTAATAGAACGAACTGATCTCTCTGTAAGCATCCCGCCTTGCATGCTCAAGCTTGAAGCAGGGAATTTAGCCATAAGAGAGGCGAACCTGAGATGGAAGTCCATGGGAACGTGTAACATCACAAGAAAACTATGGCCGTCCTTCGATAGAACAAGGACCGAGAAACTTATACGAAAGAACAGAAGATGCCTTTCTATCCTCGTGGCTATCATCACGGTGCATAATAGTCTGCGGTACCACATGAAGAACCTGCGCCGGACGGAAGAAAAACTTTGAAGAATTTGTGGCGATGAGGGAGTTTTTGAGGACACCACCCGCTTCCTATGCCACTGTCTTGGACTTCAACATTCCAGAAACAAATTCCTCTGTAAATACTTGAAGAGCTCTTTGGCGTTCCTACAGACAAGATGCTGAACTTTGCCAAGTCATCAAAGTGGTTTGTACTTGAAACCAAGTAAGTAACTAGAGTAGAGTTGATTAGACATTTACAGGGTTCCAATGGGCGGAGGAGCACCTTTCCCTCCAATGGGTAACACAATGGGTCAACACTGTCCTGAGTGCGGCAGGAGGCTTTTCTCTCTCTGCCAGCCCGCTTAACTAACCTAACCTAGCTCGATCCTTATCTAACTGCCTCGGTGTCAGTTGCGCACTCCGAGTTGGTTGAGGTCCCCTTCTACTTGTGCGATCCACCTTAGGCAACTTCGTCCTCTACTGCGTTGTCTCTCCTGGCTAGATTCGAAGACTCTGCGGGCCGGAACATTGGTGTCCATTCACTCTACATTCCCTAACTATCTCAGACGACTGATGTGAAATCAATGTCGCTGCATAGCTCGTATATTCCGTCGTTGAATATTCTCCTTCAAAGTCCGTCAACGGGACCGAATATTTGAAGAAGAATTTTACTCTCAAAACGACCGAGGATATTTTCATCCGCTTTCGACAGAGTCCATGCTTCAGTGTCATAAAGCAGGACTGGGATGATCAAGGTCTGTACAGTCTCCTTAGTTGTTGAAGATAGGGCCTTCCTGCCATCAGAGTTCTTAGCAGAGCCAAGGTAGACAAAGTCCCTTACAACCTCAAAGTTATACCTGTCGACTGTGATGTTCTCTCCGATTCGTCGATGTTGCGTGTTTCTTCTAGCTAAGAAGCCAAATACTTGGCTTTGCCCTTATTGACAGGTTAACCCATTTTGGCAGCTTCTGTTTCAATACTAGCGAACGCACCAGTGACTGCCGCTGTGTTCTGTCACTAATGTCGTCGGCGGGCCCCGGTGTTGGCTCTTGAGTTTCGGACAATTCCTTCGGGTATGATGTGGAATAAGTCACATGACAGGGTAACACCTTGTCTAAATTCTGTTTTGGAAGGTCTTGGTGAGGTGGTTACCGGTCTTTATGGAGTAGCGAGCGTTTTGCATCCTCATCCTGCACAGCTGGATGAGTTTTGAAAGGATACAAAAAATAGACATGACTCTGTATAGCTCGTCCCTATAAATGCTGTCATATGCGGCCTTAAAATCGATAAAAAAGTGGTGGGTATTGAGTTGGACTGTTTGGGTTTTCTCCAGGATCTGCTGGACTGATCGACTGTGGATTTTCCTAGTCTGAAACCACATTGAAAGGGGCCAATCAGCGTTCACACAATATAGCAGATAAAATCTTGCACGCGATGTTAAGGAGAAGTTAAGAGGGTCTCCTTTCTTATGGATCGAGCAGAGGATGCTGAGTTTCCTTTCATCAGGCACACACTCGTCTGATCAAATCCTACAACTGACTTGTGTGCTCTTGGCCAAGTCATCTAAGCTCGGTTATTCAATCAAAAAACAATTTTGGCAATCGATGTCAAAGGCTCGTTACTTACGTTGATTTATCAGGGCATATCTCCGCTGCTATTTTGAACGACGGTGTGTGTTACTGACTTCATGTCCGACTTTGAGTCATCTTCTCAAAAGCGTCATATGGAATCCCACCCAATGGGAAAATCTCCAGTTCCCTAAGTTGGGGGGACAGTTCAACTGGTATTTGCCAGGGAATGCTTTGGAAAAACCTCCGAAGATGACTCATAACCGTTTTCTCAGATAGTTAAGGAGCTGTAAAAGCCGTCAAATGGTTCGCTGGCAATGAGCTTGCTGATGAACTAGTCAGCTCTTACACCCAATCCAAATTCATAGGCCCGGAAGCCTTTTGTGGCTTACCTTTTACCCAAACAATGGTAGAGCTAGACTGTTGAGAGTGACATGAACAGCACTCACACTGGGACTCAGAGATGTGTCTTAGGTATGCAAAGGATTCTTTAGATTGCTCTAGCAAAAGATCGGAAAAGATTCAAGCAATGCACAAACATAATGTAAGAGTTTCTAGTGACTTCCTTACATTCATTGTTTTCTCAAATATCACCGTAAGAATATGGGCACTAGCCAATCTGACTCTTGAGAGCCCATTGAAACTGCCGAGCCCATTATGTGTGCTCGTAGCCGACTGAAGCATTTACACGTAGGATTCATCACACCTTCTGATATAGTCTCCTCCTCAGCCCAAACAATCGTAAGCTTCCTTTGGGGACTTGATCTCAGTTAGGCCACAACAAATGCAGGTATCTCCCAGAAGGGATACCTCCTGAAGGTCGCAAAAGTTTAATGGAACTTCCCGAGCCCTCTGTCACCCCACTGCATATTTAAAAAAAAAAGGTTCGGTTTGGATCAGGAGCCCACTTTTATTCAAAATGTGTCGTCTCATTAGAAAATGCGATCGACATCGTGTCAATCACCCAGAGAATCATCAAGATACGCGTATGTATCTGTACAGCATAAGCCGCTTGCTTGCAATTTACATTTGCAAGTTTCCGAACATCATTTACGTTTCGTGTGGATATCATCCGGAATTTGTTTAGAAAAAGGTCGTTGACATCTATGACGAGATTTCAGAAGACGATACGAAATCTAATGAAATAGAAAAATTCTTCTAAAAAAATACACAAAAGCGGAATAATTTACAAAAGACATTTCCGGTCTTTGTTTTGCTGTTTTATGAGTTTTTTTTTAAAAGTTTCCATGAATATCCATGGAAGCACTTGTAGGGGATCGACAAGGCCCGGAATCGATCTGACGATGGTATTTTATTTGGCTTTTCGGAGAGATGCGTACAATGACCCTATCTGCAATAAAGTATCTACAGGAAACAAAAACATCATCTCTGTAAATTGTTGTTTTAAGCTTGACACTACGGTATCGCAGACTACTGGGCGTAGTAACTTTATCTACGAGTAAGATGAATCCCTCTTCTTTCACTGGCTGATGGCAAATATTCTGCAAGGTGGTTGGGTGAGTCACAATTCGGCACCAGCGGTTACTTATGTACGTACACCTCAGTGGATTGCAAGTATTGAAAGAAGAAGCTGCCAAAATGGCTTCAGCTGAAGAACGATGGCGAAATTAAGTACACGCAGAACTCCCAAAGTGAAGGCAGTCCAAAGAGGTTCTTGGGGGTTATAACCGGAAAGGAAGCAAGTTCTGCAGAAAAATTAACAAAAACAGTCTGCATATTTTTACAGGCTTTCCAAAAGGTCGCTGTAAGGAACAGCTCGTATAGAGCAAGGCGGAGACTGGAGATTTGGCGGAAATGTTGAGGAAACCCCAGGCGTCTTCTAGAGGAATGTGGAGTACTGATCCACAAAAGAAGGAAATGCATGGAGATCTACCATCGTTGGATCCACTGCAGATACTTCGGTTCGTCAAGGAAATTGGAGTGGAGGAGGTGCTTCCAATCGAGTATCTTATCGACTAGGGCTCCAAGTCGGTGGAATAGAATAGACCTTCAAGGTAGCAGTGCATTTGCGTCTTTAAAACCAATTTACAAGTACACGCTGTCCACAAAAAGTGTCCACATGATAGTAAGGAACGTTGCCTCATCATAAATCAAACGTGGAATTGGTTACATAATGTACATACATGCATGGATGCTTTGTGACGATCCTGACTGTTCACTTAGACCAAACTCGATCGTGAAAACAGCTAAGGGATCTGTGATCGTATTTAACATAAATTAACGTCTGTCATAGCATCAAAAATATGAAATGAACCGTTTTCTAGTCTCTGCAATAGAATCCACTTACGATCTTGCTAATCACTCGAGGAATTTTGAATAAATCTGCAAAGCAGGGCGTTCTCCTTGGTTTCCATCAATAATACTTTGGTCAGATATGACAGATTTCAAAGATTCACCCAACTGATCTAATAAAATATTCGATATTCGAGAAGCGAGATCGGTGATCGTGGTGGTCACAAAGTGCCACCTTTCTTTCATTCTTCGGGTATTAACAGGCATTTTTAACGGCCCGAAAATGCACATATGTACATACATATGTAGTCGATCGCACAGTCCTTCAATAGGATGCTCACGATCGTTTCAATCACTTGTATAAAGCAGGCTTTCCTATTTGCTTTCAATTCATGATAGTTTAATCATGACAAATTTCATAGTTTCAACTAAATGATCGCAAAAAAATCGTCGATACGTTCCAAAAGTGACTGATCCACCCCGCAAGATAGGTGATCGTGCTGCTCAAAAAGTGCTGACTTTCGTTTATGATCTAATCGGATATCAACAGGCACTTTAAACGGTTCGAAAACGCGCATAGTCGATACCAATAACTCTTTCAACAAGTTCCTCAAGATCGTGTAGATCATTCGAGGAATGACGTTCTACTTGCTTTCCACCGATGACAGTTTGGTCACATATGACAAATTTCAAACATTCACTCAATTGACTTTACAAAATAATCGATATTCGATAACCGATCCGCAAGATTGGTAATCGTACTGGTCACAAAGAGGCGATGGTCTGTTCGGGTATCAGCAAACGTTTCGAAAACGCATACTACGGTGTGTGCTCACGATCGTAGGAATTAAGAACTCTGCAATGTATGCTATTTGACCGATAGTGTATCGATCATGATTTGAACTAGATACATGCCTATGTAGCTCATAAATGAGTATCGCCACCCGCCTCCTGCGATCAGTGATCATGCTTCGTTGCAGTAATTCTCTCTTCCACTGAACATGCTGTACGAGTATCTCTGAGATTAATTTAGGCAAATGTCACTTGCTCTGGCTGCGCTCTAAGGCCCATCCGAAAATAATAAATTACGTTTCGGCTACGTATCTTCTCATAGATAGGGCGGACTAGTTAAGTAAGACTGATTGGGAAATCATTACAGATTCTCTGCTCAATCCCATTTCCATTCACTATACATGGAGAGGCCACTTATGTACACACTGTCCGACTATACAATAATGTAACAGAGTATGTTTTTCGTTTTTTTTTTCTCTCTCTCTCTTCTCTCATGTATTCTATACAGTATGGCACCGTATCGTGTATTATAGTTGCGTTGTGTGTTCGAATACATTTTTGTTGGAATGTTTGATTGCTACTGCTTCTGGCTGGGTTTTGCTTTTGCTTTGGCTTCACCATCATCACCTCTTGCTACTGCTACCGCTGGCATCCACATACTCACTCGAATTGATAGCCAACCACCAGGCAAGCAGCGCACCGCACATATAAATTGATCGAGCGGTGGGAATTCACAATCAGTTCTGTTACAGTTTTTGGCTGTTAAACATAACTTTTTTTTTCTGAAAAGAGAATCTCTAGTGTGATAGCGTGTGTCAGCATTTTATATCTTCGTGATTTAAAGCGTGATAGTAAAATAAAAAAAAAAAATCGTTTCCAGCAGTGAATCATTTAAAAAAAAGAAATAAAAAAAAATTCCGATCGCAACTGATCGTTGATCGTATTCCAAAGAAAACTACTCAAAAAAAGTATTCCAAAGTTCAAAACCAAACCAAACCAAAAAAAAAAAGTGTTAATCAGTATTTCCAAAAAAAAAAAGGAATAAATTTCTAATTTTTGTGACTATCAAAACTTGGAACCGTTACAAGCGAATGTGCAATTTGTTTTTTCAATCCTTCCGCTCGAGTCTTGTCGAATTGAGATTTTTTAAGTTTGTCATCAAGAAAATTTAAGCAAAATTCCACCCATACGAGAAGAAACTTTCAAAATTTCCACCACGGAAGCATTTAGAGGACCTATGTCAGTTTTAAGTGATTTAGTCCTGAATTTCAATCGCAACGATATCTACGCAAGGACAACAAACCTACATGCGAACAATTCATTTATAACATAACAGTTAATCAATTATAAATCAAAAAGAATATTTTTTTTTTGAGAAAAAAAAAAGTTTGATTTATCGTCGGAAATAAAAGTAAAAAAAGAAAAGAAATCGAAAAAATCGAAAAAAATTTCCACGGAGATTTTGAAAAGGAGAAAAATAAAAATTATAATTCAAAAAAATTATAAACTGCAGAGAGCAAAAAGGAAAATGATACTGGTAAGTCGTTAGATACTTTTTGAGTATCTATTCATGTTGTAAGGGTTGTTGCGACAGGTGACTGCATGGCTGTGCATTGGAATAGAAAAAAAATCTGATGCAATGATTGCTTTCGATTTGTTGAGATACATTTTGGTGTGTCGATGGTGGGTACTCCACTGTGGTCGAGGGTTTTGCTGTACGACATAGTTTCGATGAATACCAGACTAGGGAAATACTCGAATACATCTGTTCATTAATGGGATCCCAGTATCTGAGAGTGAATTTTTTTAATCGCCTGAACTTTGGATGGCAGATCGAGATAAAAACCACTCTACTCCGACAGCGACCGGGTGTATTAAATTAAATGGACACGTTTAAAAGTTATAGCGCACGGTGTTAATAATTTTTTTTTCTTTTTTTTTTCTGGTTGTGATTTTGGCGATTTTTATTAGCTTGTATTAAAAAGCAATTAGGATGAATCATTCGAATACTTTTAGAAGAGATTTGAAAGATTTTTGGGGGAATTCTAGTTTTTTTTTTTTTTGGTGAAATTTGATGTCACACTTCCTTATAAATAGAAGTGCGACTTAGGCTGGAAGTCAAATTCGAAATTGTGGTTCAAGGCTGCTCTAATGGCGGCATAAATTAACAGCTAACCAAATTAGAATTGAATGTGAAGTATTGAGTTCCTTATTGAGGCAGATGAGTGTGTAAGCCGGACTTTGGATCTTAGGCTGGGGCTCTATATGTGGGCAACCAAATCACAGAGGAGTCAGACTCTTTTTGGCCCACGATACTGTGAGGTGTGGTAGTTGGAGAAACTACGATTTTATTCCCCCGGTAGAACCCGTACTATACGACGCCTTTCCCAGCGATGAAAAGTAGTACAACACAGAGTCTTATGCATATGTGGACATCTGTACGTCTAGGGCGAGTGGACAGCAGTGCTCCGGCCAAGGAAGTCTTCGAATCTAACAACGCAGGGAGGAAGGCCACGACCAACCTAGACTGTATAACTGGAGACAGTTAGCTAATGGTTTTAGAGCCGTTTTAAGTCATGAATCGGAATCATCAGCAGGGAATAGAGTCAATCTGCAAGCTGCCATTGTGGAAGTACTATTAGAAGAAATTCAGCGCGATGCACGGCACAACAGAACGTATCTTTTCCGTTGCTTGTATCAAGTTAGCGAGTTCTTAAATTAATGCTTGAGTCACAGCTAGTGAGACATACTTTCCAAGATTCTATTGTAATCTTTATTGCGCTTCACCAATTTAGTACACTTCCATGTCCAATGCATTTCAGAACGCTCATAAGCTTCATCACGCTATCAGCGGGTTGCTGTCTGTCGTCATTTGTTAGTCACATAGCCTCAAATAGCTTGATGTCACTTAGTTCATCATAAGAGGAATCCCTTTTCAACTCTAGGACCAGATACAAGTTGTAAGGTCAATCTCCAATAATGCAGAAGGTCCTCAAGTAGCGACTACCATTTAGAGGAAAACATGCCGCTTTATCCTTAAAGGCAACCTTCAAGTGCTTGTATGGAACTAATGTACAGCCACAGAGTGTGTAGAACCATATCATGTCGCTCAAGCTTCAAGCAAAGTCTTGAAAAGTATAAAACAAGTCTGAGACCAGTCTTACTATAAACATTGACGTTTTCGCAGCTGTGTTGCAGTCTACGGAGATCAGTGAAGCCTTCAACGCAAAAATTGTGCTACTAGATTGAATTTTCCATCCAGAGCACGACGTTCGAAGGAGATTGTTGGTTGTATCTCGCTCTGTTTGACGGAGCCTCTTCGTGAATAGAATATGAACACGGAGTCTTCTTCTAAAAATCGCTTGGTAAACCCTGACGATGTTGCCGACGGAAAATGCCACTCGAAGTGGGATTTCCAGTTTATGTACAGCTGACTCTAAGTACATATGACCCTTGTAAGTGTCCCATTTTCACTTTTTAGATAAAATTTGCTGACCTAGTAAAGAGAATCTCAGAGCACTTAGACTTATCTCGATCTATTGTACCAGCAGGCAGTAACTGTGGGTTGCCGTTGCCTGACTGGGATCCAAACAGCACCGGCGGGGTTACAGAAAAGCACTCTACCACTACACCGTGGCTGGCTATCTTCATCACTTTGATTCTTTTATCCAGAAAAAAATAAGAGACTCCCGCAAGTCTACTTTTTTTTTTCCAAGCGACTAATATTGCGAAAAACGCAATGTGTAAGCCCTAGGTCTTTGTCCGAGTCTTAGTCTTATGTCTAGATGCGATCTGACCATAACTAGATACAAAAATTTCGATTTATGTGGTATTTAGACGTGTTTCTCTTGTAGGTTATATATTTAAAGCTTTGTTCTGATTCGAATGTGAGTTCATTTCTGAGTTGAAATTGTCTGTGAAAAGCAAAAACCCGATTGAGAAGGTTATAAAGAGGCTGGCAGAGAATAGTTTCTGGCCAGCTTCAAGTCTTTTCTTGTATCTAATTTGTAGGGTAAAACAGTAGGTTTCCCGTGGGCTTTTGGGATGAAATTCATTCATTAAGTTCCTCTGCGGGAACTGTCCTTTCTCTAGTAAACTATAAAAAAAACTTTAAAAAACGTACTAAAAACCTGTTTCCGCTAAAGATGCAGATTCAAAATGACTCAAAAATAAGTAAAAATCTTTACACTAGACAGATTCTGACTCAAATTTTAGTCGAAAAACGTCAGGAAAGCCTCCGCGCATTAATTTTTCGAAATTTTTTTATTGGTATCAGCAGGTATTTCCCAACGATTAGTTTAAGGCGTTATCTGAACCGAGATGGAAATATGATTTTCTAGGAATTTTAGTACAAAAATTGACTTCAGTGCATAGCTCTCTCAGTCAGGAAGTTCCTTGTCGAATTCCGCCGTAATGACAAGTGCTTAAAAAATGTGTCAGATTCTCTTTTTTCTAACGCTGTTTTCCATGAGACATCTAGCGTCATTAGGTCGTGCCTTACTCTTCCCTAGATGTGCTAAAATCCCTTAGTGCCTGACCGGATTTTTGCGGTTTTTCATTTAAGTCCCGGTTGTCTATTGTTTTTGGCGGTAACGATGCCGACAAAATTCTAATCATGATTCAATACTTTTTTTTTCCCCATCTGTACCTTTTTTTTATTTCTTTTCTTTTTTTTTGTTGTTGTAATATACCACTTCTAACACGTCTCTGTCTCTCTAATCTATTAGATACTTTCGCCGCCATTTTGTTTTATGACTTTAGTCCCCTTGACTTATCACATAAACTATATAAGCAGGGTTCATTTAAATCAGTCGCTGATCAGTTGGCCATTGAGCAACATCTAACTATTTCCGTAAAGTTAATATTAAATAATTTTTTTTTAAAGTTAACTTTATAATTAAAAAAAATAAATAAAAATATACAACGTGTATAATTTCCCGCGTTTTTTTTTTATTTATTGTTATAATTTGAAAGAGTTAAGCCGGCAATATTTTTGAAGCATGGTGAGTTTTTTTTTTCGTTTGTTTTTGAAGATGTTAGCGAGTAAGGACACAACCACAATTTGATTTTGAGTCTTGAATGCTACTTAACAGTAACTTTACTTTTTCGAGAAAAATTAAGACTTACTTGCTAGTTTTGAGTGAAAAGGCAATCGAGTTCAAATCCAGTAAAATTTTTAAAAAATATGCGGTCGATCATAAGAAACTGGTTTCGAATTCTCAGTTTCAGTTTCACCGGCTTTTCAATGAATTTAAGTCCTGAACACGTTGGAAATAGCAATATCGGTTGATGCAAACGCGCTCAATTGACATCTGTCAATACTTCTTCGAGTAATAGATGTTCGAAATTCGAATTTAAAAATAAATTTAATTCGTCTACAGCCAGTGCTTGAAACTTCCATGATACAGTTGTAAGCATGTTTGCAAAACTAAAACACATCTACCGGCTTTGAGATTAGCTGATGTAGAGATTGTATAATGCATTGTGAAGGTCAGTACTGTCATGAGTAATATTCGTTGGCTTTTTATCGGTCACTGAAGGTCTCCCAGTATCATCTTTTACTTGTTAAACAAGCTTAACCTTGCCTATATGTTTTATTCACTGGAATAGAACGCCATGATCTACTAAATTCGATATGAAACCATTTTCGAAATTCGGAGTATGAAACTCAAATAAATGAAATTCACAGACTATCCCTGGTTAAGTTTTGAATACTTTCGATGGGAGAGTCGTGTATCTCGAACAAATCGAAATCTGCGCTAATTTTGAGTGAATTCTGCCATCAGAGCTGGTCATCATGGCTTTCATTACAGCTTTACTTCTGAATTTTTAGGTGTCCTACTTGTACATTGTCTATGTGAGCATCGTGTTATTTCCCTGGTTTTTCGATCTCAAACATTTCTGAAGGTATACGTATTAGCGGGTCACTCACTGTCATAAATTTGATAACTTTGCAGTTCAACTGTACTGTCACAATGACGTTGGGAGCAATTTCGATATTCGAAACACAGTTCACCAAAGGCATGTTTCCACTCCATATCGAGCATAAACACTGAAGTGTAGTCTCATTCAAGGCACATCTTTCTGTAGCCCGTTTTTTCATTCACAAGCTTGTATCATCACTTGTGATTTATGGTGGTAACACACCATAAAAGGTGACAGGAATGTCAAATCTCTTTAAGACTTTCAAATTATGGATGTCTTATGACGATCAAATAAATGACAGTTTTAATCAAAAATGGAACTATGTGACAGATGGCGATTTGACGTCTTCAAATTGTTCCGCTTTGGACAATTTACGTCAATGTGCTGCTAAGCCATTTAGATAAATCTATTGATTAACTATTTCCTGTGTGTCCATTGACGATAGGAGACCAACCACAAAGCTCCTATACACCTGCAATAAAACAAAAAAAAAACATATAAAAATTATATAATTTATACTGACTTGAGTGCTGATAGCCTGCTGTCAATCTTATTCCAGCTTTAGAGGTCATTTTATTATAATAATTTATTAAAACACCGTTGATAACATTTTCGAAATACGTGAATGCCGTCAAATAGGATTTTCTTTCACAAAAAAAAAAACCCTCGAAACAATCAAACTAATCTATGACATTTAATTTATGACTTTTATAAATGAAATGTCCACAGCTACATACCCGTATACATATGTACATGGACTTGTAGTATCTCTTTGACTTCTTAGGCCTTTGAACGTTTTGCAATATCATTGCTGCATGTGATAAGAGGCTTTGTGACACGCCTTCTTTTCCTTTGTTGGGCTTTGGGTGTCATCGACGGGAAAAAAAAAATCTCAGAGCATGACAATTTACGTCACCATGTCACTCAAAGTCGGGCTATGGGGCGATCATTATGTTATCGTTCGCATCATTAAATTATTAATTAAGCGCGGCAAGCGTTTATGACGCTAGACGCTGGTTCGTTGACCTAAATTTTATTTTAACGTACATTTAATGGCACCGTAAATGTTGTAATTAAATTTAATGTTATTTTTATTTTTTAATTTTTTTATTCTTTTTTTTTATGTTTATAGAAAATGAATTCACCCGTGTTAATAATAGCGCTGCTAATTTTTGGGGCAATAGATGCCCATTGTCGAGCAATTGATGAGATAGATAATAATTCAATTGAAGATGAACGACCGAGGCCACGTAATCCTGTACCGGATGGCTTCAGGAAGGTCAGCATGCCACCAGCTCAGATATTGCAAACGCTTGGTGCTCCAGTTGAAATTGTTTGTGAAGTTGGTGGTACACCAGCACCGACTATTCAATGGATTTCCGGTCATATGTCATTACCTGAGGTTTGTTATAAAAGTCACGATGACTTTCGATGCCTTAAACTAACAAAGTTTCTCTTATTTTCGATCTCTAGATGGATAGCTATGAGACGAATTCTCTAAGTGACTCCAGTCCTACTGCGATTGTGAATGTACGATCGGTTTATGTTATCGATCATATACTGAGCGAACCGAAAGTTTTCACTTGTGTCGGACGATCGGGTACTAAATTTGTCTATGGCTCCACGACAGTTTATCCTCCGACAGAGGCTAAGGAATTGGTTAACTTTGGAAACAAGGCTCTAGCTAGGCCAAGAAAACCAATCATCACCCTGAGTCATGTGACACATATTGACTTTATCGGAACGAATATTGTTCTACCATGCAAGGCCTATGCAAGGCCACGTGCCGATATTTTATGGATGGGCAAGGATGGCCTTATCACGGAACAGAGTCATCGATACAAGGTAAGATTGCAAAAATTCATCGGTTTTCTTTTTTGGAGCGGCTTACTAAAGTGCCAACATTTTCGTTTATAGATCCTAGAGTCCGGTGAACTTTTAATCTCCAACCTTAAATGGGACGATATGGGTACATACAAGTGTGTAGCACGAAACTCCGTTGGCAAAGCTGTTGCCGAGACATTCGTTTACCCCTTACTTGTAAGTATTAAGCTCAAGCCCCTGCAATTTTACAAAACTCTACAACAACCACTTCGTTTTCTCTTTACAGAAAGATTAAATAAAAAAAAAAACAAAAACCCAACGCATCCATGAGATCTACAAAAAAAAAATCTAAAAATCAGACAAAATTTTAGACAAGTTCAATTTACAACTTATAACCTACAAAAGAAGATCAGTGAGGACCTTCTACAATTCTTTGGACCCCCTTTCCCGGAACTTATGCTGACTAGAAAGTAGAAAAAGACTATAATTTCCAGTCTAGAGCACTACTATCCCCACTACTACCTACAACTATTACTATTTTATACTTATATCAAATCTCATTTTGTGTGTCCTAAATTTTAGTTTAATTTAATTTAATTTAATTTTTCCATTTGTAAGGCTTGGAATCTCAAGATTAAGAGTCTAGCGGTTAGTTTTTGTGTTTTCGTATTGGTTAGCATTTAAGTTTGTTATTTTTTTTTAATTTTTTTGTTTATTGTTTGTGTTTGTGTATGTGGATACCATTTTTTTTTTAAGCAAATCAGTTAACTACATCGGCCGGCAGCTACTTAATAGTTTTATAGAAATATTTGTTATACACATTTACGCATTTGTTATGTTGTTTATTAATTTATTTAATCTACTCGAATACTTTCCAGTTCCATGAAATAGCACAAATCCATTTTTTTTAAACGCTATACACATAAAAACACAAATATATGTTTCCTAAGTTATTTTTTATTTTTTAGTTTAAGTTTTAAACATTAATTTTTTTCGAGAATATTTTTTTTTAAATGTTTTTTAATTTTTTTTATGAACTGATTAATTTTAGTAAAAAATAAAAAATAGTTAAAATGAATTAACAAAAAAATAAATAAAAGAAAAAAATTTAAAAAAAAAATCAAAACAAAATATTACGTGTTAATAAAAATTGAATTATAGTATTTGAAAATAACGGTTTTTTTTTCTTTGAATCGATGGATTTTTGGTTCACTTTGACTGAAGCTTTTCGCAGGGCTTACAGAGGGAGAGAGGACGAATGGCAACCGCATAAGTATGTAGTTGAAAACTGATAGTTCTAAAGTGGAAAATCGACTGGCACATAACCCTGGAGAGATCGATATACAAGGTGACTCAAAATTAATCATCCTTTCGGAAGGTGTTATAATTTTTGCAAATGGCGTCGTACGTCAATCATATTTGATATTTGTCAACTAGACAGCTGCAGTATACAAACAGACAGGCAATGGAGCGCTATACTCAATCCTATCAATCTTAACAATCTCTACAACGAAGAGGGCGATTTTGTGTCGAAAGTCATCATGAGCGACGAGGCGCATTTCCACTTAAGCGGTTACGTCAATAAGCAAAAATCTTTGTTTCTGTAGCACTAAAAATCCGCGTGTGATGCACGAAGAGCCATTACATCCACTCAAAGCCACTGTGTGGTGCGGCGTTCACGCGGGAGGAGTGATTGGGCCGTGTTTTTTTGAGGACGCCATCGGCAATCCGGAAATTGTTCTGGCGAACGCTACATGGCCATGATAAACGACTTCTTACTGCCGGAATTGGATGAGCGCGGCTTGGTGAACATGTGGTTTCAACAAGACGGTGCGACCGCACACACAGCACGAGCCACAATGGATATTGTGAAGGAAGCGTTTCCTGGTCGGGTAATCTCCTGTTTTGACGATTTGGCATGGCCAGCAAGATCGCCCGATTGAACCATCCCAGACTTCTTTCTTTGGGGCTACTTCAAGTCGCGGGTGCCAACAACCCTCAGACAATCGCGGCTCTTAAGGAGACTATTCGACAGGAATGCGAACAGTTATCACCGGAAATTTTGCGGAAAGTAATGGAAAATGCGATAAAACGGGCACCAAATGTGTATCAACACTGGCGGCAGCCACTTGGCGGATATCATCTTTTCCACTTAACAGAAAAAATTTTAAAGGTCCAAATAAAGATTTCCATCACTCAAAATCATTTTTTTTTGTTTAGTAAATGAGTAATTCAAAAACAAAATTGGATGATTAATTTTGCGCCACCTTGTACATACATACATACATACATAGGTATAGGAGCGTCCAACAAGAGGTGTCATTTGAAATCAATAGAAAATCGCAACATTTTTATGAAATGTGGTGAGTTTTTTATCGAAAGTACAAACTATGAGGTTAGGAATGGAATACAATATCTGCCAAATGTCAGCCTCGGCTCTGCCTACAAATAGTCATTCTTTTGATGAAATTTTGTACCACTAACAGCTCCGATGTTTTCCATTAGTGCCATGAATCGTTGGTGGAGCATTGGCGTATGGTTGATCTTTAACATAACCTTCGGCAGCCAATTAAAGTTGCCATTTCGAAAATTAAAATTAAACGTCCAGGAAGTTTGTCCCGCAATGGAGCCATTGTTTCACCAGCTATGTGGCATGTGTTGGCGCTCTGTCCTTCTGAAAATAAACGTCGTCCACAGCATCGGTTTCAGTCAACATCGATCGGTAATGAAATCCATTAACTGAAACGGTCGCATCGGCATCATTTTCGAAACAAAATGGCCCAAACTGTAGTTCGTTGTGGATGGATTTCTCTTGGTTTTTCGGAAATGAGCCGCATCACTCAGAATACTTTTTGTGAAAAATTTTGTTCATTCATTTCCAGCACGGAATCAGCGAAAGTACTGTGCGTGGTCTGCTGGCTTCAATTTTTATGTCAACTGGACCTTATAAGCACGTAGGCCAAGAGTGCAAAGTACTTGCAGACAGGCCAAATCCCTTTGGTCGTCTCGAAATGGACAGACCTGGGTTTCAGCTGACCTTGCCGGACGAACACGAGTCGAAGTCTTCACATCACTAACTTGTCCAAGACGTTCAAATTCATCGAAACCCTCTGTCAACCACCTTATTGGTGCCTTTTCTTGGCCTTTCTTGGCCACTTTCTGATTAAATGAACGATATCCTCACTCTTTAGCAGGCTATATTTTCCACACAGATCCTCCCCATCGACATTTCCTTAAGTTCATTTTCATTCGCTTGTTGGAAATTATGATTTACTACTTACTTACATAACGGGGTCTTGACCAGTGACCTTTTATCCTCGCCGATCCCAGGAATGCTGATCCCAGTTGTCAAGACCTAGCATGTTGGCTGGTGAGGGGCTAATGATGTTAACGTCAAATTCGCTCCAAGTGTTTGCCACGACAATTGCAGAGCAATTATTCCGCAGCAATGCCATTCTTTCCACAACTAAATTGCCTGTCCACGCTCAGAGTGAAGCCACACTTAGGTCCAAGATAATTTCATTGCCATTATCTAGGATCCAGAGTATATCTTTGGAGCCAATTAGAGCTCTTTGGTAGTTTTGGATACACGTGACATCTATATTAGCCATGCCGTCTGGGTGTAAAAGAAATGAGCTTCTTAGTGGAGCCTTCTACAAATGGAGGGGGCTAAACAATGGTCAGTAGATGCAGTGTTGCCCCTTTCTCCTCGTCGAACTTACAGCGTTTGCAGAAGTTATTTGCGAAGCGGCTTATTAGTTTGGCACGTCTACAAATGAGTGCCTTCGTATCGCATCTTGTTTAAGCTAGGAAACTTAACAGGTAAGGTAATCCACTTGAACGTGAAAGAGAAGCAAATTTAGCTCTCTATTGCTTTAGGAAACAGCTGGCATATGCTACCTCGAAACACTCGCTGTATAGCGTGATCGTTTGGTGACCAGCTCTTGACAGAACTACATGCTTCCTCACTTAGCAAAAGATCTGCCTGTTTATGCATCAGCAGCGGTGCACTAAGAACTACTCCTTCTGCAGTATTATGTTTCATTTGCTGCCCTTATATTCGGCAAACAGTGCGGCCATCCGTCTACTTTATTTCACGGTTTCAAGAGTGAAAGCGGGGTGCGTTGTGATGTCTTCTCCGAAAGTCCAATTTGAGCATCTCTTTCCCCCTCCCAGATCACTGTAGCGTGTTTCAGTAGAAATCATTGCGATCAAGGAAGCCGTGTCCTGGCTGAAATGTCATCCAATATATTTCAAGAATATCGGCATCTTGACTGGTAGTTAAGTGGCAATTACTTCAAAGGCTGTTTTAAACTACCGTTAGTTCCTTGCGGAGATGACAGATCAGTTCAATATTCACCTCTGCTGGATGCCTGTTCATAAAGACATTCCGAGAAACTACAAGGCTGATAAGCTAGTTAGAAAGGGTACGACTTATAGGATTTCATGTAAATGGCAAAACCTGGGTATGCCCCTTAGGTTAGGTTAGGTAAACGAGTGCCCTTGTTGACGGGATTGTCAACGACTCACTTAGACCACTAAGAGTCCCTTGTGCCCAATATTTAAAAACCGCTAAGTTAAACCACACTGATAAATGTATAAATCTCAGGAGTTTGCTTAGCTCAATGTTACCTAACTCGTCCAGTTCTGAAAAGAAGTAACGGCCAAGAACACGTCTTATTTTAATGGCCAGCGCTGGACAGTCACAAAGGAGGTGACGAACGGATTCTATTTCCTCTTCGTCCCTGCAGCTGCTATAGTAGTGGTTATGCGTGATTACTTATCACGTAGTGTCCTGTCACGACGCCAATAGCTCGATCGGATATCCTTTCGACTTAGTTCCATAAGATTGATAGATCTCTTTTTGTCGTAGACTGGCCATAATGCTGTTGCGCATGTATCTAATCGGTACCAGCGTTTATTGGCCTCCTCAATGGCCTCGTTTTCTATCTCCCTTTGCAGTGTACTAAGCGGTATGCTGGCCTCAGAGAGGGCCCGTGAGGAGTTCATAAGCGACCCTTCTCTGGCTAGTTCGTCCGGTTTTTTGTTACCGGAGATATCCGTGTGGCCAGGTACCCAACACAGGGTCACCGTATTACCCGCTGAGATGTCATCCAGTCGCTTTTTACAGATTTTTACGAGCTTGGACCTTATCGATGTGGACTGCAAAGCCTTAATGGCTGCTTGACTGTCGACATACATGTAGATGCTGATTATATTTTCTGAAATAATTTCCTCAATAATCATGTCCGCAGCTTGTCTTACTGCAGCAATTTCAGCTTGGAAAACACTGCAACTGTCCTCAAGTCTAAACGAGCGAAATGTGTTTCGAGACTCACAGTATGCACCGGCACCCGCACTAGCGATCATTTTAGATCCGTCGGTGATGATGGCCAGAGAAAGGGACTCTGCCTTCATTCCATTCCTCTCTGCAAGAAATTCTAATAGAGAATCTCCAGTTGCAGTTTGGCAGACTACCGAACCGTAGGATAAGATGGGTCTTACTACCGCTGTATATATGTAGCCTTTTTTTCAACGACATCAGCGAACTGGAGTCCTTAGACACCACTTCATTGAAATTCCCTGGGTAGCCAAATAGAATAGATCCATGGTATTACAAAGGACATATTCCAGTCTAAGTGTGTATTGGATTATAGAGGGTGCTCTATGGTGGACGGTTCTCGCCAAGGCTAAGTAAGAGGTTTGAACCCTCAAATACAATTCCAAAGGAATGATATTACGAGGGGAACTATAATTGGGGGAACAGACTTCTCCTAGGTATGAGCAGGGGGCGCAGTAGCAGTAGACCGGTCACAGTGCAATAATAATAACACTATCGCCCTGGGAGTAATTCTTTGATCAGCCATCCGTTGCAGATTAAGTCCGGTCGAGTTCCAATTGCAGTTTTGTGGGCAACGTTGCCATGCCCATGAATTGGGTTTGTATCTTCCGGTAGGTAGTTCTCCAATGGGATGTCTTAGAGCCTATTTAAGAATAATGGCACGCAAGGGGTAATCTACCATGACTGAGACATTTTCGTTAAGTCATTGCAACGTATGTGTCGCAAATACAAATTAAATGCATTTCGCTGAATCGTAAAGTAATTAGCCATTCAGCAATGACTGGTCATACTGAGAATGGCTCTCGATACGATCTTCAAATTCATCGTAGATTGCATCATTTTGGAGAGACTCCGTCACAACTCTACTTTCAGCTTTCGAATTCCATCAATGCTTCATGCAATCGAAATGATCGATGACTACTCAGATCCGGGATGAGAATCGGTGATCGGCGATCGATTGGTTTTCCACAATCAAAAGCAAATCCTACGCAACAATGATCAAGTGAGTGACGATGGTCAGGTGGTTAACCTTCTTCTTTGGTCTTCTGTCTGCTTAGTGTTCTCACCCACAAACCGAAGAAAGTCCTCAAATGCAATTTAATAGTTTCGATTAACAATATTGAGGTCAAACACCTGGGACATTAAAAAACCCCCTTATGAGTCAGCACTGTCGTTGGTCTACGACCTAAGGTGGAACACCTGAGGAG
The DNA here is from genome assembly GCA_946965025.1 of Blera fallax. Lineage (NCBI taxonomy): Eukaryota > Metazoa > Arthropoda > Insecta > Diptera > Syrphidae > Blera > Blera fallax. Next base: position 55,157,785 of record OX337245.1, read on the forward strand.
TACGTTCCCAGAAATCCACAATCAGGCATCAATTTATCGGAATTTTTTGCATTTCTTAACTGTTCACGAAAGAAAAATATAAAAAAAAAAATAAATAAATAACCGCACGTGGATTTAATAGGTTTGCTCTCTACTCGGTTAGACTTCGAACAATCACGATACATTACCAAAGCTAACATTCACAGGGGGTGTATCTACATTCATCGGCTTTCGGCACGTGAAATCAATTTGCATTCATCCCAATCTATACAGTTGGTAGACCCAAATTTCCTTTCTGAAATATAAATTAAAAATAAGTATCTATACTCAGCAATGCTGTCCCATTGCCAGTAAGGCGAAACCAGAAGAAATAACAAAAATTTCGACTTAAAATTCTTTAATATAATTTTTTTTTTATTTGTTAATTTTTAATACTACAACAATAATACAATTATAACAAATATATATATATAGTCGCCAGAAAAACATTTAAAGATACAATAGAAACAAAGTCGATACACAACGAGTTTTGTTTACTTTTTCTATTTATTGGATTTTTTTGTGTTTTTTCGGAATTCGTGTGTGAATTCATTTTTTTTTATATTTTGCAAATATTCAGCTTTTATTTGTAGCAATTTATAAATTTAAAAATTTGACTAAAAGAGCGAAACCAAGTTTTTTTTGCTGCTCTACCAAGTAGCGTTTATCTTTTATTCACTTTGGCTAATTTTGAATTTATTTGTCGAATAAATTTTCTTTTTCTCTAAGACACAAACACAATACAGTGCCGGACGGTATTTTGTGTATTTTCCTTAAATTTAATTTAAATTCTTTTAGAGCGTTACAAGGTTTAAAAATTGAGGAACCGGAAAGGATTAGGGTTAAGGAAAGTTCATCGCCCCAACGAATCCAGTTTGATAAGAAAACATAGAGTGAACTTGAAAATGTGAAGCCTACTATTTCAAGCCTTTACTGTCAGTCAGAACAGGTTATCTTTCACGCATAGAATTCTTGAATTTCCAGTGTCAGTTGGTCAACATTTTACGCATTATTTCCACCTTTACGCCTCAAAGACTTTAATAGCTGCTCAAGGACGATTGGGTATTTTTAATTTTTACGAGGAAGGATTGAAAAGTTGGCGGCCTTCTATAGAAATAGTTGCGACTCTATGAGTTGTCTAGCTCTTGCAAGAATGGGATTGCACACCTTGGGGCATGCCACTATGCGAATGGATTCTATCCAATCTCTTTTCCTTGACGAAAATGTGGCTACGTGTATTTTTAGGATCAGAATCTGAGTATTTAACATAGCCAACCCCTGTGTGAGACGTGAAAGAAGGACGAAGTTGGACAGTCTTGCAGAAAATGCCGAAAACGCTGCAAGAAAGAGAGATACCAGAGACTTGTATAGAATATCCGAAAAAGCTGTCGGGGAAAAAAAAGCAACACAAACCATTCTGTACAGGATGCAGAGGGCACACTACTGACGCAGATGGAAGAGGCACTTTTGTACAATGAGTGGAGCGCTGAAATAGTCCCCCCAGTTAAACGAAAAGCGCAGATCCTGCAGGAGTATTGACACTCCATCAACCAGAAATCTCCTCAAAAATAGCAAAGCAACTTGTCTTGGTGGCATACCAGCTGAGTTCCTGAAAACAGATCCCTCCACGACGGCTAGAATTCTACTTCCGTTGATGCAAACAGTTTGGGAAAATGAAACTTATCCCAGGACTGGAAGGACGGAGTCAAGTTGTCAAGTTCCCAAAGAAAGGCGACCTCAAGAACTGCAATAACTGGCGTGGTATTTCCGCTTCGTCAGTTTTTCCAAAACTAATGGTAACGTGCGTCGACGATATCAACACCCTGTGCATCATTCTCGAGCAGCCTGCTGAGCTTCAGCCACCGCTTTACCTCATGTTCGGGGATTTTGACAAGGCCTTGGACCAGGGTAACTGAGAATTCATATGGAGTTCAGTTCTTGGGAGAGGAATTCTCCCGAAAATAGTCGATTTTATAAAGGAGCCCTTTAACAACGCAAGGTGCTTCGTGTTGCATAATGGACAGCTCCGCGACTCTTTCGAAGTTCGACAGGGAGTGAGACAGGTGGGAGTCACGGCATTCAGTGGAGACTGTTTGAAAGAGAAAGTCATTTGGACTATGCCGCTGATATATGTAACCAACAGCGATCCTAGCGGGATGCGTCAATCAGTCAATCACAGCAGGTGAAAGGAGAGTCGATTGGTCTAAGGATAAACGGCAATGAGACCAAAATTCCTAGGAAGTATAGTAACAGCAGAATAAATACAGCTCGCGCTGCCTTCGGTGCCTTGTCTCCAATTTGGAAGTCCATTCAAATTCCTTGTACTAAGTTGAGATTCTTCGAATCAAATGTTAAATCCGAGCTATTATTTGGCTGCGGCACCTAGAAAGTCTCGGCAGACATGTCGAGGAAATTGCATGCTGTTGTGAATCGCTGCCTGCGTTATGTACTAAAGATTCAATGCCCGCAAATTACATGAAACCCGGAATTGTGACGTAGGACGAGTCTAGAGCTGTTGGATGTCGATATAAGGAATCGAAAATGGCGATGGAGTGGTCTCACACTGAGGAAGCCAAATGATAATATCGCGAAGCAGTCCTTTGAATGGAATCCTCAGGGTGCACGGCGGGTTGGAAGATCAAGAACAACGTGAAAGCCAATAGTTGTGGCAGAAGCAGCTGAAATACCTTGTCCTGCAAATCGTACAGGATGGAGAAGATTTGTTGGCGCCTTATGCCCTAACCGGGGTTACAGGGCATAATGATGAACCGAAGTAAAATATTGCTTCACACACGACGGCGGTATTTTCGGTGGATCTCTGTGGAATTCAATCTGCGTCAGAACAATTTTTTGATAGAATTTTTCTTGAGGAGTATATCGTTCCATGATTAGATTCAGCCCAGGATTGTCCGGCATTGTATTTGGGAAAATGTCCCGAGGCTGAGACAATCCAAAAGACTAACCAAGCCTTACTCCTATAATGTAATCCTTAACTAAGATAAGGAAAGTACTGGAAGCTGGTGAGTTTTCTCACAGGCCACTGGCCTGAGTCCCACCTTAACAAGTTAAATTTGTGCCCAGATGCAGGATGTCCATTCTATCTGGTGGAAGATGAATCATCCGAATACATTCTCTGTGAATGCCCGGCAATAAATTGGTTAAGAAGACGTGTTTTCTACAAAGAAACACATTCGTCAGTGGTGTCGGAAAACTCTGCTTCTAAGGACGTACTATCCGTCATAGAGACGGCTACTTTTTAAAGACTTCGAGAAAGTTGTTGACAGCGTGAATCGATAGTCACGGTCTACTCCAGCCACAGGAAGCTAGGTTACCATACTGACGATAGCGCTAAGCACTGCAGCGTTTCTGCGGGAGTCCCGCAAGGGTCAGTCTTTGGATCTCTCCAATGGAACACTATGTACGATGGAGTTTTGCGACTAACGCTGGTCGAGGGAGTCAAAGTGATTGGCTTTGCTGATGATAGTAGCCAAGCACATTCACGAGCTGGAGTCCGCCACGAATGTGGCAGTAATGAGAATAAAGGATTGGCTGGAGTCTGCCGGTCTGAAACTAGCTGCCCACAAGACTGAGGCTGTCCTAATAAGTAGCCACAAGAAGGTGGAGCTAGTATGCGAACTTCCAGGTCAGAAACCATACAATTAGGTTCAACGAATTCTTGAAGTACTAAGGAGTCATGCTCGACAATAGGCTGCGCTTTAAAGTTCACGTCGAGTACTACAGTAAAAAGGCATCGCTGCTGCAAACAACTCTCTCGCGAGTGCTCAGGAACATCGCAGGATCCTGTTGTGCAGAGTGGTCAGCTCAGTCCTCCTATACGCTGCTCCGATATAGGCGGGAGCACTGACAACCAATGAGTGTAGGAGGAAGCTATCATCAACTTTCAAGCTCGGCGCAATCAGAGTAATCAACGATTTCCGATCTATCTCCGACGAAGCAGCCTGCGTATTACACGTAATGGTCTCCATAAGCATCCTCGCAAAGGAGATGCAGAGGGTGTACCCTAGGCGACCCTCAAACCGGCAGGAGGCCAAAGGGATAAAGAAGGAGGAAAACACCGACAGTATTGGCAACGCTGAGGCAAACCAGGACAACGAGAGGAAAAGGGAACTGTAGCCACCATATCACACAGTTCCTGTCCGGCCACGGTGGCAATCGAAAATACCTCCATAGATTTGGACACGATAGCTCGCCGCTGTGCCCAGAATGTCCAAATGAGGAGGATGATTCGGAGCATGCAGTGGTCTACTGCAACGCTTTACAGAAGGTAGAACAAACCTGCCAAGCCAAAAGAATCTCGTAAGTCACATGAAGGGACCGGAGGGCGAGTGGATAGAGGTCGTTTACAGAACGGGCTGCGAAGAACAGAAGCTCTAAGAAGAGCCCAATAGGCGACCTCGGAGACTAGAGCACAATTGCCAATCATCCCGCGAAGTAATACCTAACGGCAGTCCCACGGGGAGAGTGCAGAGGTGTGGTTTAATACGTCGAAAACAATAGGCTTTCAACAAAGTGGTTCAAACCAGCTGTTAGCTGTTAAACAAGTGGATTTTGACTGGCTCTAGGCTGCTTAAAAAAAATGTATTTAACATAATTTTTTAAATTATTTTCAAGGCCAGGTTTGGATGGAATAGTGACGCCCCAAGGCTAACCATTTAAGTCGATTTTAAGTTATAGCCAAACGTTTGATGGCTCGAATAAATCTCTTTTTAATATGCTGTGTATCTCCCAATCGTATGCATATCAAGCAGTTTACTGACACAACCCCTAATAACCGATTCAAGGCCCCAGCTTCCTGGTGTTATGCTTATGACGATGAAGTGTGACAGGAGGCTAAACAGATGCTTGACATTGAAGCAAAAAACGTCGTTAAATATATTTTATAACAAAAAAAAAAATCTCCAAGAACGACTTTAGTTAACAAATTGGTTTGTTTACCACTTGGACGCTCTTATGTCATCCTGGATAGATGTGATTTGAAACCGGAATTGGGTTCAACTTAAAGCAGCGGGGGCATCTCTGTGTCCAAATATTTAACTTCGTCACAATCGTTTCGGCATCTCGGCTTAGTTCGAGTGACTGGTGGCTTTGGGTTGGGGTAAAGGCGAACTTTGATGGGAATCCTACTTCGACAAAGGAGGCAAGGAGGCGGATACCCACAAAAAATACGAAAACCAACGTAGGCGCTCCCTTGAAGTGTTGATTTTTTCAAGTTGGTTCGGGTAAAGAACTTCGACAGGAGTTCTACCTTTAACTGCCTTCATAAAGGGGTAAGAACCCACAAAAAATGCTCCTCTTCCTGAACTGCTGCCTTCCAATTGAGGCGAGCTTCCATAGGAGTCATGCTTCGAAAGGGAGGCAAATACCTTCCCCACCAACGTAGACGTTCCTTTACTTAAACTGCCAGCAATGTAGATGCTTCTCTTCCTGAACCGCCGCCTTTGAGTTGGGGTAGAGGCGAATACCTCCCCCACCCAAAAGAGAAGACCAACGTAGACGCCTCTTTACTTAAACTGCTGGCTTATTGGAGTGAGTAAGGAACTTCGATCGGAATCCTAGATGAACTGTCTTGACAAAGAGGTAAGCAGCCACAAAAAAATACAGACACCAACGTAGACGCTCCTCTTCCTGAACTGCTGTCTTCCAGTTGGGGTAAAGGGGAAGTTCGATAGAAGTCGGCCTCCGCTAAGGAGGCAAATACACCATTCCACCATCGCACAAAAAAGAAAACATCGACTCTCCTCTACTGTGTCAATGTAAAATTATATTTTTCTAATACTTTCATGCTAAATAATAAAATACTACAATCGAATAAATTGTTAAATAATTTCCTCTTGTCCGCTCTGTCCAGCACTGTATCCCGCTAATATTGTGTACAGAAAACAGAAAAAAAATAAATAAATTCATAAAATGTCCTCTAAATATATCTAGATACTCGTACACACACACACGTACAATAATAGATTACTACAGCACAGAGGCAGCATCTGAATGTCCTAAAGATACAAAAATTAAATGGAATTCCCAAAGGAAATCTATTTTTGTTTGATGATGATAATAATGACTCCTATGCGCGCCTAGAGAATCCTTTTGTTGATTGATGACAAAAGTGATAAACGAATCGAAGGATGTGAATGTAAATAAAAAGGAAAACAAATCCAAAACGAAATTATTTTTTCGCCCACATGCTCCTCGCTAACGAGTGTCCTTTCTGTCTTTCTGTGACAGAGCGTGATTAGCATGTCACGACTGTTTGCAAGTTCCGGGGAGGTCCTTGTACGAGTTCCTTTCATCGTCGTTGTCATAGCAAAATTAATTTCCATTCACTCATGATTCAGCAGCTGTGTACATGTATAATTCCGGGTCTGTGTGTGTGTCCTTGAGTTAGATGGTGCGATAGTTAGTTGAGTGGGCATGGTTCTACACATTAAGTACGGAATGTTTCTTGCTAGCAACCGGAGTTGAAACTGCTATCACCGCCAGCCGGCCGTCTCGCAATGGAGCCAGTATGTGAGTGTTGCCCGGTGTTACCACAACCGTCTGTATCGGTATATGCAATGGAATGTCGAACACTGGCTTCAATCTGTGAGGTGATAAGAGTTTATAGAAAAAAAAAGACGATTATTTTAAATAAAAGTTTAGCGAGCTAATTAACGTCTTATCAAGCAGCTCTAATGGAGGTGGAGAGACCTTGATAGTCATTGTGCTTCGTAACTAAAATGAGCATCCAGGCAACATGTGAACTCTACGTCAGAGCTCGGGGAGGGAAACTATCTCGAAACTGAACTTTACTTACCCATTTAATCGACTCATAGTTATATCACCGGCATCATCAGCGACAACCAGATAGTCGGAGGCGGTCGTTAAACCAGTCACACGTCCTGACACATATTTCGATCCCAGGCTGGTGCCGTTAATGCTGTACACATGCACCGAGTGTGAGGTATCGTCTAGGGCACTGAAGGCGATATGACCTAAAAATAAAAAAAATAAAATTTTTAGTTCCTGTAAGCGTTATCAGGTTTGCGAATACCCTAACCGGGTCGCCAGGGTCAAGACGATTAAAGATTTGCGAGGAGCAGATGCACTTGCGTTATACGGTTGGCGCGATAGGCTTTGCCAACAGATTACCCAAGGTAAACGAAAAGCAAACGATTTACATCGGACTCGGTCAAGAAAAAGGTAGGCCATCACCTGGTTTCTTTTTGAGCTGCGTGTTGTTTTGACGTTGGCAACATAAACGCGGTTGAAATATGGACAGATGAGCAGTGTCAGGTCTCCGCGAAAAGAAATCGATAATTTTATCCAAACTCAGTCCGGCGTTGTTGAAACTGTAAGATAGGTATTGAGTCCAACGAGAGAGCCATCGATTAGATACATGCGGCATAGCCAAATCGTTATGGCTAGTCTATGACAAAAAGATCTCATGAAACTCAGTCGCAGGGATTTTCGGATATCTCTCGGGGTCGTGTCAGGACTCAGTGTAGTAGGCAAGGCTAGGACAACCCTACAACTGCAGGGAGGAAGAGGAAATAGAATCCATTCACCACTTGCCAAGAGATTGCCAAGCACAAGTCACCAAAAGCGAAGTCACTCTTGGGAGCTACTTCCCTGCGGAGCTGAATGACCTAAGAAACATTGAGCGGAACAAATTCTTGAGATTCATACATGTAACTCTGGGTGGTTTAGTTCAGCCGTCGATAATGAAATTTAGGTTCTCAGGGATTTACTATTGGACACAATGGACCCATCGTTGGTCTAAGTGAACCGTTGCCAGCTTCCTGTCAACTAGAGCACCATCTACTTAGCCTAACCTATAGGAACTGCAAAACTCAAAATGAATTTTTGGATCTAAATGAAGCCCTTTCAGCGGCTGATGTAAGTCAATTTTACTAAGAAAGTTCTAGTAACTGGCATTCTACACTAGGCACTGACAGAATCAGCGTTGTGGCTGTACAAGGTGACCCCGAGGGTGGTGTTCTTTTTTTTTGTCAACTTCTACTTCTATGTCCAAGGATACACTGATGAAATCGCGATCCTAATCAGTGGCATATGCGAAGAAACAATCTTGGATTTCCTGCAGACGGCACTCAACCCTTTTTGGGACAAGCGTTCAAAACCCCCTCTGTTCGGTGAGGCAATAGAGTTCTCAAAAGAAGTCAAATACCTGGGCCGGACTCTCACGAAAACCATTGACAATGACAGGATTTCCAGGAGCAGATCATTCGAAAGAAAAATACTTCATCGTTGCAGTAAGATGTGGATGTAGTCCGGAGGGTCAAAACACGTTGGCTAGATTGGCTCGGTCTGATCGAGGGAATGGAAGACAACGGCCAACCCAAGAGAATCTTCGAATCCTATCCCTCAGGTTCGAGACGACTAGAAAGACCGAACTTTCCTTTTAAGGATAAAGCTATGTCAGAGCGCTTGATGTTGACAACTGGAAGCAGCCTACCCTGGATCGGAGAGGAAGGAGGCACCCCTCGGTGACTTGTTTTCCTTGAAAACAGCTTTCAGTTCCTTGGTATTCCTATATAACATCCGAATATTGTGTCTATCGTGAGAATCTTCGATATCCTTGAGCTGAGAGATGTAACCTCTTCTTCCTGTGTATGATTTTCTTCTTCTCCCTTCTTCTGGCTCGATACTGCTGTTTGTGTGCATTTTCTGTCAGCTTATTCTGGCGTAGGAACTCTTCATCATACCGCGGCTTCTTTTTGGGCGGTGGTTGGTATCCAACGGTGGTCTCGGCTACCACTTTGATGATTTCGCGGTACACGTTCCACAGATTGTTAGCGTTTGTGGATGGTGAATGCACAGCGGAGATTCTCTCGTTCAGGCGTTCTTTGTAGTGTCTAGCCTCTGCATGAACGCTAAGGCGTTCAACGTCAAATTTTCCTTTCTAGTCGGTTCGTAGCTTTTTCGTAGTCTAGTGCTACTTAACGAGCTGCAGCAAAGCGAATTAGTCGTGGAGGCTGTGCTTGGCACTGAAATCGCCGATTCATACTTCGGAGAGACTCCGTAGACTCCGTCCAGGACGTCGTAAAATTTCTCCTTGACGGGGTCTTCAGTCTCATCGGTAGGGGCATGTGCACCAATGAGGCTGATGTTGTAGAATGTGCCTCTGACGCGGATCACAGCTAAATGATCGTTTATCGGCTTGAAGTCAATAACCTTGGATCGAAGCCAATTTCCGATGATGTATCAGCTCCCAGCTGGGAGCAGTTTTGCCATTTTTGTATACCTATCCATCATATCTCCTGGAATGCAATAATATCTACCATATACCGCTGGAGGACAAATTCAAGTAGCACCGGGGGTGTACATGCACTTACGTTCCAGAGAGAGCGAAGGTCATGATTTAATAGCAAGGTTTGGGTCTACAAGTATGCATACAAAGAACAGTTTCTTTCTTCTAGAACCCATTAGTCCAGAGTGGAGCTTGTGGCTTTTATGAAATGGGAAAAGCTCCACCACCATAAACTGAATGCAGGGGCGTTTTTCGCTTTAATGCCCCCGGGGGCTACTTTATAAAAAAGGTGTGTCGATCGACTTGTCATATAACCGCGCAATTAACTGGAGTTATTAGCCGACTCAACAGGTATTTAAGACTAAACGATTATTAAAAATCGTTGCAGTGACTGGTTGGCTTATTGCATCACTACTGGGCCATTAAACACCTTTCGACTTTTTTTTTATTTTTATTATAGTGCAGTATATTAAATCACTTTTTAATTAAGTTCTCTAGAAGACCCTGTTTCATGTTAAATGAAATTCTAAGAGCTTTGCTTTACGATCACTTACGATCAAAAAATCACTGAATCACTGAATCACTCTGTGTGCTGCCAATTAATTATAAGAAAGCTGTGAATGCACACCGAGAGACTTAATTAATTTTATTAGCAAGTCACAGTAACGAGATGCGGGGATTTCAAACCGTTTTGGCTTGGATACAGATACCGGTGGGTCAGACGATTGTGTCTATGAAAAATCATAGCTCAAGCGTCACGGATCCGGTATCGCGTCATTCTGATCTAAATTTGCGATAATTGGACATTTTTTTATGCTGAAATCAAACACTCTATGAGTGAGCATAATTTATTGGATTTCATTGTGAAATCTGCTAATTGAATTAGTTGTGAAATGCGAAGAAGAAATTCCGGGAACTGTAGTCATTGAACTAAATTTAGACTGCGAGACGTTGTTTGGTTTTCTGGGCGAACATGGGACATTTTCTTGACAGCATTTTGGCCATGTTCCAGCTTCATTTATCGGTTTTTATAGATTGTAATTCAGGATATTATCGTTTCTATCAATGAAGTGCGCGTAGTTGGTACTTCTTTTCAAATTTCTTGCTTTTTTTTCAAGTGAAACACAATTTTTTTTGAGTTAAAAATTGGGGCGGAAAGGCCTGTCCCTGACCAAAAAGAGATATTTTGTTCTACAAAAATTGAGGTTCTCGAAAGAAGCTCAGACGTTTTTGGAGCTCAGAGGAGATAATGTCAGATTGGAACTATGTCCTCAGTACATAGCTTGCAAGTGTTGGATTGACGTACGCCAATCGGTTTCTAAGGTTTAATTGTGGTACGCAGACGACATCGGCCCAGTAATCATCTAGATGTTTTTAAGCAGTACTTCCAGCAGCCGCTAAATGGGCATCATGTAGAGAGAGTTGTAGGGGAAGAAGAACACCCGCATTCAGTCAACGAAGAAGCAGTCCCCCCTCCAAGTATCGAAGAGATTGGCACAGCTATCAAAAAGGTGAAGAATAACAAGGCCGTCGGCTCTGATGGACTGCCAGCAGAGCTCTTCAAATACGGTGGTGATGTTTTGGTACGGTGTATGCACCAATTCATCAACAAAGCATGCCCGATGACTGGACAATCAGCTCCTTATGCCCCATCTACAAAAAAGGCAATCCTATGTCCTGCAAAAACTACAGAGGCATATCCCTGCTAAATGTCGCGTATAAAATCCTATCCAACGTAATATGTGAACGTCTTAAGCCTTTCTGCAACACACACATCGGCAAATATCAGTGTAGCTTCCGGCCCGGCAGATCGACGATAGACCAAATCGTCACATTAAGGCAAATCCTGGAAAAGACCAACGAATTTCAAGTCGAGACTCACCATCTTTTCATCGACTTCAAAGTCGCATATGATAGCATTCATCGCCGCGAGCTCTACATGGCGATGGCCGAATTCGGGATCCCGCCCAAACTAATCCAGTTTTGTCGCCTCACACCGGAAAACACGCGATGCGTGTACAAACGTGTACCGGATTTCGGCTATCATGTGATTTCTTCAATCTAGTGCTGGAACAGATAGTGCGCAGGGCAGGCGTCAACACGGAAGGCACTATCTTCAACAAGTCCGTCCAGCTGCTGGGATACGCAGACGATATTGATATCATCGGTCGCTCCCAGCGCGCCGTCATAGAGGCTTTTACGGCAATTGAAGAACAGGCGAAACGAGTCGGTCGGACACCTTAGTGGAGATCCGACGAAGACTAACCCAAGCAAACCGCTGCTACTTCGGTTTAGCAAAACAACTGGGTTCAAGACTCCTAACTCGGAAGACAAAATGCGTGCTCTACAAAGCAATAATCCTGCCAGTTCTGCTCTATGGTACCTCGTGCTGCATGATAAGCAGGAAAGCAGAGCAGATTTTGAATACGTCCGAGAATAATTCTTCATCGAATATTCGGTTCCATATGCGAGGAGGGCGAATGGAGAAGAAGATATAACCGCGAACTCTATGAGCTGTATCAAGATGTGGATGTAGTCCGGAAAGTCAAAACACGTCGACTACACTGGCTACACATCGAGCGAATGGACAATAATACTCCAGCTAAGAGGATCTTCGAATCCCAGCCCCCAGGTTGGAGACGATAAGGAAGACCGAACCTCCGCTTTAAGGACCAAGCTATCGCGGATGCCAGAGCGCTTTGTCTTGAAAACTGGAACGCCGATATTAGTATTACCGAAACGCTGCGCTGGCTGGCAGAAATAAAAGTCCAAGCTAACAATTCAGTGATTTTTCATGGTAAAAAGAGATTTTGGTCGACTTTGTTGCTAAGAATGAAGTTACGCATTTAAAATTCACCTTCAAATGGGGTTGTGGAGGTTTAAATCGGTGTAAACACAAAGGTTCTGAAGGAGCATCTATTAGCGACTCCAGTGTGATATCTTCTTCATTTGTACCTATACAGCCATGTGGAGCTAATGAATGTCACCAAAATGTGTATTGTGGCAGAGATCTACGATCATCTTCGACAAGATTCTGTCGACCTCTACGATTCAAATTTGGTCTTGACTTCTTCTTGATGCCCCCAGGCAAGGTGGAGGAAACGAAAGTTTGATTGAAAAATTTAGTGTAATGTTGCAAGCACTCGCCTCTGCAATAGATATGGACGTACCCGCTTTTGAAGCCTTCGTTTCGAAAACTGCAGGGCTTTTTGTGGACCTGTATAATTGGTATCCAATGCCGATGACTATTCACAAAATCCTCATACACGGACCGCTTATCATTAATCATTTTCTCATTCCAATTGGACAACTGTGTGAAGATGATTAAGAAATCAGGCATAAAGCATCGGCTCAAAAACCAACGACGGGGTTGGTGGAGGTGCTTTCCCTGAAAGACTTAGTCTTAACATCTCTTTCCGTCTTCCCAATTATTGTAGCGTTCTCCAGGCGGAAGTGGCTCAAGTGGTTAGTGCGTTGGATCGCTGAGCGTGAGGTTCGAAGTTCGAATCCCAGAGAACACCAAAAAATTTTTCACGGTCCCACCTCTCGCGAATGTCTGACAAACGTCCGAGAGTAATAACTGTCAAGAGAAAGCTTCTCAATTTGCCTTTCGGATATGGCTCTAAACTGTAGGTCCCTTCCATTTGTGTGAAAAAATATAACACGCACAACACGAATGGTCGCGAGAAGCTAGGCCCTGTTGCGCCAAGAATTTGTATTTTTTTTTCCTCCAGGCGGAAGTAATGGCGATTAAGGAAATGTGATAGCAATATCTTTGCGCATAGTCAAACTGTTATTAAAGCCTTGAAAACTGTCTCCCTAAATTTAGTAACAGCTCTAGACTTCTGATTGTCTCTCATACAGATGGCGGACCTTTCACCTTTGCTGGCTGCCAAGGCATAAAGATATTCCGTAGAATAGCAAGACCGACGAAATCGTCAGATATAGAGTAACTATACCCATAGGTGGACTATGGTCATCGAGCCTCTACGGTCATGCATCCATTTGGTCTCGATGGGAGAATACCAACAGGTCGACGGAAACTGATCACATGAACCCGATATTAGCTTTTGAAAGGAGATTCGCTACAAGAATTCCGGACAGAATGTACTGGAAGAACCGTAGGAGCATGAAAAAGGAGCTGGCATTCTACACCGATGGTTCTAAGACGGACATTGGCACGGGAGCCGGAGTTTATTGTAAAGCCCTAGGAATAAACCACTCCTTTAGAATTCACGACGACTGCAGCGTCTTTCAGGCCGAAGTCACAGCCTACAGGCTTCTGAAATTATTCGCGAGAGTAATATCGTTGGCAAAACTATCACTGTCTATATAGACAGCCAAGCAGCCGTTAAGGCTCTGGACTCCGCGATAGTCAGGTCGAGGCTTGTGAGAATCTGCAAGTCACTCCTAAATGAGATATCTAGAGCCAATGCGATGACCCTCTGCTGGGTACCAGGGCACATGGATGTCAAAGGAAATGAAAAGGCTGATGAGCTGGCTAGGAAAGGATCGGCGCTGCACTTATCGCGGGCCCTCCCTTTTGTAGTAACCCCAATCAGTTCCTTACGGAAAAAGATAGAAGATGAAGCCATCGGTCGAGCAAACAGACGCTGGGTTCATCTGGAAACATGCGCAACGGCCAGGGCGCTTTGGCCGGCCTTCAGCAAAAAGAGATCAACCTCTCTGGTAAAACTAAGTCGTTATAACGCACGGGTTGTTTCTGGCATAATTACTGGACACTGTGCTATCGGCGTTCACGCACGACTCGGTGTGCTACATAACGACTTTTGTAGAAGTTGCAGGGACGAAGAAGAAATTGAATCTGTTCGTCATCTGCTGTGTGATTGTCCTGCCCTATCCGTCATAAGAATGAGGACTCTTGGAAGTTACTTCTTTTCGGAACTGGAGGACTTAGGAAATGTAGAGCTGACGGACCTCCTGAGATTCATATCATTATCTGGGTGGTTCTAACAGCGGTTTCACATGTTTCCAGGGTTAAAAGATTGGGCACAATGGACCGACCTGATCTACGTGAGCAGTGACTCTACGTCACAAGGCACCCATCTACCTAACCTAACTTAACCATACCCATCCTTCCAGTCACACCAATTGCTGCTTGAAAACTCAAATCTTAGCCGGATGCTATCGAGAGAACAAATCTTAGATGGGCAAGTAGTACAACGTCTAGCGACAAAGCAAATTGGTCCAAGGCAGGATCTAAAACGCTCTAAGAAATTGATTTCTCTCAACAGATTGCATATTTGCGCTACAATAGGTGTCATCACTGGGCACTGTCTAATAGGCAGGCATGCACCAATGCTTGTAGAAGCTGCATGGACGAAAAAGAGGAAGAAACCATACAACCTGTCCAGTTCTCTCTCTCTCCCATAGAAGGAAGCTTCATTTCTGACTAGCTTACCAGTAAGGGTGGCAATGGTGTAGTGGTAGCGTCATCGTTTGTCGAGCTGGTGGTTCACAGTTCAATCCCTGATGTCAGCAAGCATTATATGATAAGAGGCAGTCCGATCAATTGCGAAAGTTTATGACAACACTACTGCGAAGGCATAACACTGGCAGTAGGTTTGTCATATGGCTGGAGAAATTGATCGCTCTGTTGATAATTGATATGCTCATGACATCAGGTGGATCGGGAAAAAAATACTGTGAATCAGAAGCGAAGGCAAAAAATACATGACAGCATCAAATCTCCCCAGTTATTCTGGACACCACCCCTGGAGCTAATGTGAAACCTAATACATCTGAGTTTCAAACCACTACACCAATCTCTTTCTCTCTCTCTCTATCTATCTTTCCAACGCCCGCACCATGTGAAAACATGTAAAAGGGTATTCAT
This sequence comes from Blera fallax, assembly GCA_946965025.1. Classification (NCBI taxonomy): domain Eukaryota; kingdom Metazoa; phylum Arthropoda; class Insecta; order Diptera; family Syrphidae; genus Blera; species Blera fallax. The sequence continues at coordinate 55,172,928 of OX337245.1, forward strand.
AACCCCTTGAGTGCGGGTAAATTATAAAAAAAAAAAAAAAAAGCCATCTCGTTGCCAGTGATGCCCTTGTGAGCTGGTTACGCCCATGAGCAGAAAGCCATCCATTGTGCCATGTGCCACTTTTATACTAGCAGTAATTCCACTTTCCTAATGAAGGCGAGAATTGCTGCTGCGGAGGAGTTCTTCAGATCAATTTAAGAGATGATTTCTTCATGAAAAAATGCTTCTCCTAATGTTGCACAGAGTCACACACTCGCATGCAGTTTCATCCTCTTCTAGACCGCGGCGGCAGATGGTATCATCGGTGAATATCTTGTTATGCAAGTGGTACTGAAACTGACAGTGACTAGAAAGGAAGGTCACCTACTGATTTTGACTGGGAACTCAGAGCTTTAAACTATCCGTGAGTATATGGATGCTAACACCTTTAATGAAAACGCTCTGGTTCGCTCTGGAAAACAGTGAGACTTTTCTCAAGTGGTTTCGAGACTTCATGATTGGGTCCGTTTACCTCAGCGCCAAGGCCAGTTGGCCAGTTTATCTGAAAAATCAATAACCGAACCCTTTAGAGCAACTGAGCCAAGGTTCGTTTCCCTTTCCTGGTGAAAGGTACCACGACTGGTTGATCTAGGGAGATCGACAAACTTCCTCTAGCGCACCAATCAAAAAACTTCAAGGAGCGCAGCTGCGTAAGTTGATACACATTATCTTCATGCCTCTAGCACTGAAACCTAAGTTACTTAGTCTTACCAGTAGCTCATCGACAACTAGAGACCATAGTAGAGGTGAGAGAACGCCGCCTTAGGGGCAGCTTTTTGTTTTAGATACCGTCACAGAAACTCCTCCTGATGTTGATGTTATAATGCGGCTATCGAGCATCGTCGTAACCCATTTGGGTATTGGATGATTGATTCCTCTACGTACATGCATCAGTGGAGCTCTCAGAACCACTTCAACTACGATTCTATATTTAATGCTCCTCACGCTGTCTCTAGATATTTACCGGCAGAGTGGATTTCTCTATTTCTTTGTACAGTTGTCCGCTCATTCGGCTGTCCGACTTCCTGTCCATCTGTCTGTTTTTTCGTGTATCTATCTGACCATCTTACTTACTTGCTTATCGGGCTTTCGACGCGTGAAGAGTTCTGCGTGAGACACTGCCGCCTTTTATCCAGGGCACGCTTGGTCAGACCAAGCATCCTGCGCACCCGCAATTGCTTGATATTTATAACTGAGATTCGGTCTTCGTTGTCGTCTCGAACGTGAGGGATTGGATTCGAAGATTCTCTTGGCTGGACCGTTGTGGCCGAGCCACAGCTCATAAAGTTCTCGGTTCAATCTTCGCCTCCATTTGTCCTCCCCGCATACGAAGTATTTCTCTTTCGAAGGATCTACTCCGCTTTCCCGCTTAACGTCCCGCATTCGATGCCATATAGTAGGAGAATTGAAGCTGTGTAGAGCATCACTTTCGTCCTTTGTGTTAGGACTTCTGAATCCAGACGTTTTGCCAAACAGAAGTAGCAGCGGTTTGCTAGGGTGATTCTTCTACTGATCTAAGGTGTCGTTCGTAGAGTTAACATTTACCTCGAGGCAGGTGCAGTTCGCAATTGTGTCTGCCTATAGTGATGTTTGCTCTAAGCAGTCGACAGATGTTGGTTTGTTTGTCGACGGTAATTGTATAGTTTTGTCCTCGGTGACCTTCAGGCTTATATATGTAACCTTTCCTTCAAATGCGGTGATAGCTCCTTAGGAACGTCCAATGATGTTGATATGGTCTGTGCCCTGTAGCAGCTGGATTGACTTATGTAAGATAGTACCTTCCCTGTTGACACCAGCCCTCCGTCTGCAATCTGCTCCAGAACTAAATTGAAAAAAAATGGCATCCGGTGCATGTCTGCAACAGTTCCAAAGTGGAGCTTCCAAACTGCACTACACATCTCGTTTTCCGACGCAACGCGGCCTATAGGTGGATTAGCTTCTTCAAGATCCCACCATTGCTTTTAGTGTTCTAAGCGATGAATGCTGTCATACGCAGCGTTGAGGTCCAGGAATTGTCTTTAGTCAGTCGGTACGTACCGATAAATGTGGTGCAAAACGGATTAAGCTTTACATGCGACTTTTAGTAGGAATATACGTCGATAATTGGCCCAAAACATAGGATCGCCTTTTTGTAGAAGGTCCAAGTAGAGATGGCATTCCAGTCGTCGGGCATGCCTTCGTCCTCCCATCTCTAAAAAAGCAAGTCCTGCAACCGACTCGACCGAAATCCACGGCCATTTCTAGTTCGAAAACTAGTTCCGCGAGCAGTTTCTCAATCGCTCGTCTATTCCTTCGTATCTATCAGTTTCATTCAGATTTTATTATCATTTCGAAAGCTCAAGACCGATGACATTATGAAAAGTGTCGTCTAGTAACCTCGCTTAACCCCTCATCGACTCAAACGTTGCGTTGCGCACGAGTGTGGTCCAAATCCATTCGCGCTCCCTTAGGCTATCGGTGCGGTTAAAAATGAAATTAATCCGCGATATGCAACGTCGATTGGGATTTTTATTATTTCATTAATGAAACGGGCAGCATTAAACAGTCGCATCTCGAGATAGATTCATTCATCTAGGTCCCGTCGTAGTCGTCATTTCCGATTTTTTTTTCTTTGCTCGCGCTCCATTTTGTCATACGGTTGCTTAATCGCAGCACTTGATGTGATGTCCAATTAAATATTTAATTATAATCTCAATCAAACATTTTGTATAAAAATCACTCTTCATCGTATCAGCAGCGGATGGAGAGTGTCATTAATTGATTCGTTTGGTGTCGGATGGAGGGGCGGCATGAGTCTACGACGCAAAAAATTTATTCAATCCCCGCCCCCCCCCCCCCCCCCCCCCCCCCACACACACAATCCGAATTTATCTGGTCATTGCTTTGAGATACTTATGACGGATTCATTGGAAAGCGTTTAGTTTTGTTTAGATTTTCAATTACTCTGGCTGCAAACAGGATGATGCGTCCAGTGACCCTGAAGGTTCACATGTACCTCTGGGAAAAGTGAGTTCAGAATTTCAAAATCGTGTAAGAAAAACCCGTCGGGGTGCTTCCTCTGACTTTTCCCTACACTCCCCGCTGTAATTCGTTACGAATTGGCTTAGGAAATGTGCTTCCCATATTGCGTGGCATTTCTTAGAAGCCAATCTCGGTGCGGTACTGCGACTTAGACTATCTTGGCTGACGGTGGTGGCGCCACTTTTAAAACACCACAAAAAAAAAAAACGCCCGATACCATACGATTTATTTTCCATTTTAAATCAAATTTTAATTAAAGTTTAATATTTCAAAATTTTTTTTTTTTTTTTTAGAAGGATCGATGTCAAAAGTTCACTTGACATTTCCGTTCTAACAGTCTCAAGCAAACAAAAAAAAATAAAAAAAATTATATTTTTAAATAATCAGATAGAAACTTGTAGAACATTATTAATTTAGGGGGAGAAACCATTAAAATTGGACGATGGAAAAGTGCGATTCAAAGTAAAGAGCGGGCGTAGCCATTTTACTCATAGGATCGAAATTTGAAGTGACGTCAATCCTAGACGCGTTTACGTCAATAGGCTGCAGAAAAAAAGAATTAATTACGCCAAAAAATTGTCAAAAAGTAAAGATTTATTGAACTTAGTCTAACGTAAATCGATGGCGACGGGAAAATTTTGACTTAAAGCGTTCATCTCCTAAAAAGATTTTGCATGGAAACAAGCGAATGCGTGGTAAAGATAGGCCAACAAAAATTTTGATACAATTTTTTGGCTTTAATAGGTTTTTTGTGACTTAAGTTTGCTTTATTTTGGCACTCATGCAACGAGCTAATTGTCTTTATTGATGGGGAATTGTAAAAGTAGCATCAAAAGCTGATGAATGTAAAGTTTTTGGATTTTTTTTCTTAAAAAACTCGCATTTTCAGGACCTAATATTGCAATTTGTCAGTCCTGAACAAACCGATTTCAACAAATTTTGTCTTTGGTTACAAGTTCCGAGGTCAATTCTATCTATTTGCTGTGCATAACGGAGAATGTTTGAAAATCATCAAGCAATGATTCTGTATACGTATCTAAAGGGTCTTCCAATAGGGACTTCCGAACTTTGACAGTTGATAGCGGCCATATTGTTGAAGATACATCTGTCAAATTAGCTGTCATTTATTCAGCCTGTTTTGCCAAATCACCATGGATGGATAAAGCATTCAACAACACGTGCAAATAATAAAATAGTTTTATCAAAATGGGTGTTCTGTTCGGGCAACGTTCCGCGAGCTTCGCCCATTTTACGGTCGCCATAATCGTCCTTCCGAGAGGACTATTCGCAGTGTGGTGGATAAATTTGAGTCCACTGATTCAGTAAACGATCAACCAACAACTGTAAGTCGACGAAACGCAAGATCTGCCGAAAACATCGCCGCTGTCCGTGAGAGTGTGCAGGAGAATCCGAGGCAGTCGAATTCGCGTCGCTCACAAGAACTCGGCCTTTCGCAGACCACAGTTCGATGATTACCAACTTCTTTTTGGCCTGGATTGGATCATATGGACACCAACGACATGTGGTTTCAACAGGATTGCGCTACGTACCACACAGCTCACGCCACATTGGAAATTCTGCACGAGCGATTCGAGGGCATGGTCATCTCACGTGGAGGTGATGTGAACTGGCCACCGAGATCGTGCGATTTGACCCCGTTAGACTTTTTCTTGTGGAGTTTTCTGAAGTCGTAGGTCTATGCGAATAAGCCACAAACCACAGCCGCCCTCAAAGCAAACATAACCCATGCCATTGGTCAAATTCAGCCTGATTTATGCGCCAGAGTCATGGATATTTCGGATGCGCGCCACTCAGAGAAGCCGCGGCGGACATTTGAACGATGTTATATTCCATACATAATGGCATCGATAGGCCTTTCAAACGAATAAAAAATTTCGATGATATCTCACACACACTTTGTTTTATTTAAATTTAAAGATAGGAAGCGCTTAATGAAAGACCCTTTATAAGCATCGAAGTACTTTTCAAAGCATCTACATCGAAGCATTTATTCAAATCCCAGCACAAACTTGGCATTGCCGTCGGTAAAGCACATGAATAATTTTTCGCCAGCATGGAACCAATTCCGACGCAGATAGAATAGACGTGCTATGTTCACCAGTATCGTAGCCAAAAGCGCTGTGAGATCATGAATCTAAAAGTTAGTATCGGGAAAGATAGTATAATTTACGAATGCGTGCAACATTTATTAGTGCGTTGTGTTGGCTTGGCTGGAAGAACCAGGCTGAGCACAACGAGGAAAACTAGCTTGTATCTGCTATGAAAACCTGTCCCACAGCAGCACTGGAAGTGATATTGGGACTCACCACACTGCAATTAGTTTAGTGCCAAAGAAACCATGGTTGGAGGGTGAGGAGTGTCCTCATCACGTAGGCCACTGTTTGGACCCGTTGTGCTCCCCTCTAAAACGAAACTGTCCCTGTTGCTGGGCATTCGCAGAGGAAGTGCTCGAGGCTTTTTTCCTCTTCCTCGCATCCCGGGAAAGTGCTAGATGACACTAGTCCCAGTCTGTAGGCGTGTTTGTTCAGGTTGATGTGACCGGTGAATTGTCCTACCATCGAGCGCCATCTTTGCCTGATGGGTGCAGGGGCACTTAATCATGGCTTTGGCAGCTTTGTAGTCCTTTCCACATGTTGTCGTGGTGCTTTGCGAACGTGCTGCTATATGCGGTTTTAACAACTTTCAAGGCTACTCCTATGGTTGTAACGGTGGGTGTGTCCGTGTTACCCGCTCCCTTCCTCGCCAGTTCATCAGCTGCCTCGTTCCCTGGTATGTTATAGTGGCCAGGTACCCCAAACCAGGTTGACTTGAGAAGAGGTTGCCAGGATGTTGCGTTAATCCTTGCATTTACTCGCCAATTTTGAGTCGGTTCTTGGGTTTGCTAGTGCCATAAGGGCCGCTTGACTGTCCGAGCAGATGCTAACGTTATTGCCTTGGGTTCCAGTACTAAGTAATAGTTCCACCCCCTTAAGTATAGCGAAAATCTCTGCTGAAAGACAGTCACGAATCGTTCCAGATGGACTGCGCGCTTTAGATTAGAGGTGGCGTTCGGCAGTACACCCCCGCCTCCGCCAAGAGAGAAACCATACTAAGAATAATCGAAGAGGGCATCGGGCAAAGCCATTGCATCGTACATAGGCAGCAATAAACACTTTCTAAATCAGTTCCATTTCTGGATTGGCCCAGGGATGATATGGTTAAGAGATACTACTTCGAGAGGAAATTCAACTGGAAGCTGAGTAGGAAAAGAGAATGGAGTATGGAAGTCGGGATGTACGAACTCTCAAGCAAAAAGCCATAAAGTGTTACACGGACGGAACGAAAACGTCTACAGGAACTGGAGCAGGTGTATTCGAACTCACAACCAAGTATTAGGACGCCATGGGAACATACCCCAGTATTTTCCAAGCGGACGTCTATGCAATCAAAAGATGCGCCCAATTCAACCTCGATAGAAAGTATCGCAGACCAGAGCTCACAATACTGTCGCGTAGCCAAGCCGCATTAAAGTTCTAAACTTTTATGAAGTCAGGTCTACAGTGGGATGGGAGTGCCTTGCCAAGATAAACCGACAAAGTGCTGATAAACTCAGAAACCGCACCACATACGATTCGGAAAAAAACAAAGGAAAGAGGAAGACTGCAAAAGAGTGAACCTTTAGGAGAAACTCCCTAAGCTAAGATAGGCCAAAGAACTTCTTTGAGAAGCCTTCTCATGACAGTTATTACTCTCGAACGTTTGTCAGATATTTGCGAGAGATAGGACCATGAAAAAACTTTTTAGTGTTTTCTGGAACTCGAACCTCGAACGTCCCGCTCAATAATCCAACCCACTAGTCACTGAGCCTCGGCGCCCACACTTCTCGGGAACTATACCAAGAAGTAAGGCTGTTTAACAAAACTTTAACTTTAACAAAATCTGGCTGTGTATCCTTGCCACTGTATACTTAAGGAGCAACTCAGGAAACTGCGCAGAGAGCAACGTGGAGACTCCAGTTCATCCGGAGGTGTTAAGGAAACCCCAGGGCACCTTCTAGAGAAATCTGGAGCCCTGATCCACAAAAGAAAAAAACAGCTGGATGCCTATCAACTATAGGAAGAAAATTTACCATTTTTGGATCCACGCAAAGTACTTCACTTTACCAAGGAAATTGGACTAGAGGAGCTGCTCTAAGTGGAGTACCTCATCGATTAGAGCTCCAAGCCGGGGGAGCTTACAACCTTATAACCACTGTACCAATCTAGTGTGTTGTGTACTGTTTGGGTGGTATATGTATATACATAGGTTCGACACGTAATTTTTAAAACTTAGCTTCGGGTGGCTGTCCCACAAACACCCGAGGGTAATAACTGAAGGATCGGACCCAGTCATTAGAATTTTTTACTTGTTTACTTAAGGTTGCGCTACAGGTCGGGGTGGACTTAGACCTTAACCAACAAGCGTCTCCAACCAGCTCGGTCTTTACCTAGCTGTCTCCAGTTTCACACGTTAAGTTGGGTGAGGTCCCCTTTCACTTGCGTGAGCCCACTGAGACGCGGTCTTCTTATACTACGTCGTCCGCCGAGGGTATATTTGGAGGATTTTTCACCACCGTTGGATTTACACTTTTCTTATTAAGTCCATGTCGCTCTATAGCCTGTACAGTTCGTGGTTGCATCTCCTTCTCCACACAATTTTTCCTCTCGAAACAACCAAGAGCAACCTCATCCACTTTTGACAAAGTCCATGCCTCTGCGCTACAGAGCAGGACTGAACAACAGATTTCCGTCTAGCCCTTTGACTAGATGTTGCTTGGAACTTTTACCATCAATGAGTTCCTCAGTAATATTATAGACGGTCCTGCTGTCGCACCTATTTGCTGCTTCTTCAGCCTTGGTGGCTAGTACGTTGATGTAATCACGCTTACACTACGCCGCACTTCTTTTCTTTTTATGCGGCACTGAAATTCTATTTAGGGGCGCTCTACTGCTTAGACTGTTGCAATCCGTGCTTTGGGTTCAATACGTTCATCGATCCGTCCTCTGGTGTCTGCTGTCATCCATGTGCTTTGGCTTTTTCGTCTTCTACCGATATTGGTGTATGCCCGATACTTAAAAGCACTTTTCACAGCGTTCCAGTGGTCGTCGATGATCTCAGGAGGGAAGCTAGTGATTGTTTCTACGTTTGTGGCAAGGTGGTCCGTTGGCGCACTTCGGAACCCCGGAGCCTGTCGGTATTATGCGTGGGTATCCTCAGCAAATTGGATCAGTTGTTATTGACAGATGCAGTGTGAAGACGTATAGTAGCTACCATTAGTCCCTCTCGGTTCCGATGTCAGCTGCACGTTTGTAACGGACGTCTGGATGCAATTTCCAAAGCGTCGGCTGATGATAAAGTGATCGATCTGGTTTGATGTACGTTGTTGATCAGTCAAGAACCAGCTGATTTTGTGGTAGTCTTTGTGCTCAAACAGTGTGCCTCCAATAATCAGGCGATTGACGTTCCAGAAGTAAACAAACCTTTCGCCGTTGTGACCCCGAGGCCGTCTCGTTCCACGACATGTTTGAGCGTGGTGTTGTCATTGCCTACTTTTGCGTTACAATCTCTCATCACAATCACGATATCTCCATTGGGCGTTAAGTTTGTGGCTGCGCCTAGTTTGCTGTAAAATATGTCCTTGTCATCCACATCTGCACAGTTTGCCGGAGCGTAGCTCTGGATAATGGTTATGTTCCTGATCTTACCCGCCGTCAATATGCTGTCATCATAAGGTGAATAGTACATAGAACTGTCTCGAACTTTAGGGGTAAGTAGGAGCCCTACTTCATATTCGCAAATAGTGTTCGTTGGTTTCCCAAAGTAGACCAGGAAGCTATTGCCAGTTTCGAAGAGTTGGATGCCGCGTGCCCACGATCTTCACTTACTCCTAGGATGTCCAGTTTGTATGTGTGTTTGGGCCAAGATCAAAGCACTCAGAATCTGTGGGCAAAAGTACCAGAATCTTTCAAGCTGAAATATATGCTTTAGATAGTCCAACTCAATCTCGAAAGAAGATACAATAACTGCGATAGAAAAGTATTGTCAGACAGTCAAGCGGCTATCAAGGCACTTGAATCCCATGACAACAAACTCAATGAAAACCAATGTAACCCTCTACTGCGTACTTGGCCAGAGGGTAACGAAGAAGCAGACTCATTGGATGGATAAGGAGCAGCAGAACCCTTTATTGCACCTGAACCATTCTACAGAATAGGGAATCATGTCATTGGCGAAGAACTCAGGAAAATGAAGAAAGAAGACAGGACGAGAAGGTGGATTCACACTCTGGGTATGAGGCAAGCTAAAAGAAGACTTCTGGAATGCTACAACCGGAAAAGATTCGAAGCATGCATCTGCCTTAGCAAAAGCAAACTACGTATCCTAACAGGCTTTCTAACGGGCAATCCATACTCGGGGAGCATCTAAGGAAACCAGGTATAACAAATGAAGGCCTTTGCAGATTCTGCAATGAGTACAGCGAGACCCCAGGGCATCTTCTGGATGGACACTGACCCACAAAAGATTAAAATACTTCGGCAAGTACTAATTATCAAGTGAGGATATAACAATCTTAGACGAACTTCTCACTCTCACATTCCTCAGAGAAATCGGATTAAAGAGGGTACTGTAGGATGGACTGTTCTCGCTAAGGCAAAGTAAGAGTGCAACTTATTAGAACTCCCTTTAAATAAACTCCAATTTGCATATCAACCTGGTAAATCTACGGTCTCAGGATTATTACACCATCTAGTCAGCACGATTGAAGAAACTCTGTTAGAGAAGGATATCGTCCTCTGCTCTTTTCTAGACATCTCGGGTGCCTTCGATAATACGACGTTTCAATCCATCAAAGATGCTGCTGATGCTAACGGCATTGACGAGCAAACCACCAGCTGGATATCCTCCATGCTCAGTAGCAGGATTATTTCTGCCAAACTTGGACAATTCTCGATATCCGCAAAAACCACTAAAGGTTGTCCCCAAGGAGGAGTTTTATCTCCCCTGCTTTGGTCCATTGCTGTGGACAAAATCCTAAACGACCTCAATAACTGCGGACCTCAAGGCTATGCTGACCAACATCTGTGATCGGATGCAACATGCCCTTAACAGAGTTAGCAATTGGTGTCAGACAGAGGGATTAACGGTTAACCCTGATAAAATCGTAATCATTCCCTTCACCAGAAGAATATCCTTAAATCTCCGCACGCTATCACTACGTAATGTACAAATAAATTTCTCTAAAGAAACAAAATATCTTGGGATAACTCTAGACCAGAAACTAAACTGGAAACCTCATGCAGATAGAACCATTGAAAAGGCGACAAGAGCCTTTTGGGCCTGCTCAAGGTTTTCCGGTAAGAGATGGGGACTAAAACCTAAAATAATTCACTGGACTTATCTCACAATCATCACGCCGATAATTTCCTATGCATCGCTAGTATGGTGGGAGAAAGCTAATCAAATCACCATGCGATCTGCCCTACAAAAGGTGCAACGATTAGCATGTGTTGGTATTACGGGTGCAATGCGCTGGAAGTTCTCCTAGACCTTCCACCACTACACATAAGAATTATTAAGACTGCAGCAGCTAGTGCAATAAAGCTTCAACTTCTATGTAATAATACTAACACCAATCAAGTAGGACATATGAAAATCCTGGAGGAAATCCCGCTACTATCATCGCCAGCGATCTGCTCCTCGGATTTCATGCCAAAAAGAATCCATCTCAATCACCCTTTCAAAGTCATTATACCGGACCGCTGGTTTTGGGACTACCCTCTCATCCCTCAAACCACATCTTCAATTGATTGGTACACTGACGGTTCGAAAATGTCAAATGGGGTTGGAGCTGGTGTTTTTGGTCCTAACTACAAACTATCCACTTCACTTGGACAATATACCACTATCTTTCAAGCAGAGGTCTATGCAATCGAGCTATGCGCCAGAGAATGCATCAGACGAAACCGCCGTAGATTACAAATAAATATAATGTCAGACAGCCAAGCAGCTCTTAAAGCACTAAAATCCTTCAATTTTGAGTCTAAGCTGGTTTGGAATTGTCTACAAGTACTCCTGCAGCATGCTGCACACAATAAAATTACTCTTGTGTGGGTCCCTGGACATAGGGGCATCCCTGGCAACGAATCTGCTGATAAACTTGCCAGATCTCAAACACTTTAACAAAGGCTTCACATCACCATCTGATGTGACATCTTTTTCAGCTCAAACTATCAATAGTTTCATTAATGAACTAGATTTCAGCTAAAAGACAAATATAACATAGCGACTTTCAGGGGATAGCACAAAAGATCTCTTCAGGTCGCCGAGCTTATTAGGCTTACACTTGAGCCTTATGTACCCCCACGACGAAAAGAGTGTAACTCTTTGGCTACATCACATCCACGATGCAAAAAAAAAACATTTGGAGGCGGATATGCTCGTATCACTGTCCAATCCTTGCAGAGTTTTGAAAACGTCACGATGACTGGAGACCCATGAGAAAATAGGAACCCAATCCCAGTAAACTAGGAGTCCTGCCCCAATTCGGCATTCCAATAGGCGACATGGCGAGTGCGACTACTACGTAAGTATGAGGAAGCACCACTGTTATCCATTCTCAAGGGGCTTTGTTTACACATCATCCAATGTCATGCCTGTGTCACATTTAATTTGAGCACAATGTCGTGGATAAACGACACATACCACAGCATACACCTCGTGGTTTACTTGATGAATCGTCCTTAACAGCCAGCCACTGGCAGCCTGCCAGTTGGTCGTTTCGATAATTTATTTTATTTACGAAAAAATACAAAATTTCATCTCTATCCAGAGAGAAGGAGAGCAGGTATCTTCATTTTCATCACACCAAAGTATCTTACAATATTAACGACAAATAAAAAGACTCCGGACTCTGATCCGTCCTTGAGCAGCAGACGTCAATAAGTTTTAATTAATTTTTAATTTTATTTGTTTCTCAACAACCATTTTCGCCTCTTTGATTAGCTGATTTCGATTTATTAATAGAAAAACTAAAAAAAAAAAAAAAATCAAAACTAAAAACCGAGAAATCCTTCCAATGAGGTAAGTAAAGCGGGAATGGGTCACGTATCTGCCGGAAAGTACGCTCCCTCCGCGTCGATTAATTTTAATCGCTAATCCGAGTTTATGAACTCTTTTATTTTATTATTTATTACGTACACAGTGCCAATCAAAAACAATAATATTTACTTATAGACTCGTACTTGTGCTATCTGGTGTCGAAATTTTTGACACGCATTTAACTCGTTTGTGGAAAATATGCTCGGTATCGTTGTCGTCGTATCAGATTCGAACTGGTCAGTTGCCAAACATCGATTTGCGTCACGAAATCGTGCGCACGAGAATTCGTCACATGTCGTCCCATTGACTTTTTCGAGGGGGCTTAATCCGTGGATTAGCCAATCCGAGAATAGAAGATTCGTTTAATTAGCAAACACACCCATTTCCATGTGGCAGTGATGTGTTTTTTTTTCGATTTTTTTTTGTTCGTTTTTATCTGTTTTCGTGTTTTGTCTACTAATCATCGACTGAATCACATGAATGAACTTCGAGGGGGTGGCGAAGTGAGGGGGCATTGTTTTCTTAAAGAGTAGAATTTTTTTTTTGTTTGAAAATTATACATGCAGGATGCATTGGCGACTTTAAGGCACAAGATTTAGGACAGAAGCTAGAATAGAACATTCAAGGTACAAAGGGACGAATGACTTTGAATGGCGGGAAGATTTCCAAGCTAAGTCAAGACAATTTTATAACACTTATCCGCATGGTGGTAGTCGAGTCACAGTCGGTGCTGAGAATGTGGAAACACTTTTTCTGTGGACTGTATAACAACGGCGAAGACCGACGTACCCATGCAACATAGACGATGTTAGCCAAGACTTCTGTCCACATGACCCAAACTAAGTGACGATAGAAATATCCAAGCTTACATCCAACAAAGCTGCTGCTCCTAATAGCGTACCGGCCGAGTTGTTCAAAGCATCTCGAGATGACTTGGTAGAGAGCTTACACCAACGCACTACCAAGACTTGACCCGACGAGTGTATGCCTGATCCGACCCATAACAAAGAAGACCTCTTCACTGTGCCGATTACAGATGCATCAGTCTCCTCAGCATTGTGTTCAAGATCTTGAGTAGATGCATGCATGCCTGATAAATGGAATCTCAACTTCCTTGCCTGATCCACAAGAAAGGTGACCCACTCAAATTGACTGTGGAGTCGTCGCAGGCGTTTTCTCAGACAAGCTGAACATCTCGAAATCTTTTGTTTTTCAAGCAGAGTTTCTCGCGATTCGTGAGGCCTGCCGATGCTATCTCCACTGATAGCCAAGCTGCTATGAAAGCTATTGATTCAGCTATCCCATCCACAAAACTGGTAGAGCAATGCCGGAAAGAGCTAAATAAACTAGGTGCTCAATCAAATATCGCCCTCATCTGGATCCCAGGACGATCTGGCCAGACAAGAGTCAGCATTTAGCGGTTCGCTAGCAGAAAGAGTCAATGTTCCGCTAGGAGTCGTTAAGGGTAACATTCACAATCACTTCCTAAATCTGGCCAACCTAGGTTGAAACACGCTTTCTAGCTGCGCTATATCAAGAAAGACATGGCCCAGCTATTGCAAACCTAAAACAAATGAGCTACTAGGCAGATCAAGACCAGATATTGCCAGAATTGTAGCCGTTAGCACGGGCCACGGAGACCATGCAGCCAAGCTTGGCGTCCTCCCCAACACCTTCTGCCGCAGCTGCAGAGATGCTAACGAAAAAGAATCTCTTCTTCACTTTCTTTGCAGATACTCTAGGTAAACCTTTCTTCGACGACCTGAGAGAGATATCTGCCAGAAGGATTGGAGCCCTCATCCTCTACCTGAACTCGACAGGATCGGTGTAGATGATCTCTCGCCTCAACCGTAAACAACATCACACAACCTGGTTGCATGAGTTTTGTGGTATCAAAACGGCGCATTCTAGCGCTAATTGTGTTTCTATCTAAAGAAACAGCCACCTCTGCCTACCTACCTACCAACTGCGCAAATTACAGACGAATTGTCTCCTCAACATCGCGTGCAAGATCTCATCTGCCAGACTGTGTTAACGCCTGAAACCCTTCGTCAACAATCCAATTGGCCCATATCAGTGTGGTTAAAGGCCAGGAAAGTCCACAATCGATCAAATTTTCACACTTCAGCAGATCCTGGAGAGAACCCAAGAAGTCCAAATCGTTATTCCACATCTTTTTATCGATTTTAAGGTCACCTTTGACAGCTCTTATAGAGATGAGGTATACAGTGTTAATGCTAGTGTTAGCGTCCCTGCCAAACTCGTCCGTCTGTGCAGGATGACGATGGAAAGCGCTCGCTGCTCCCTCAAGGTCGGTAACGACATCTCCGCGATCTTTCAAAACATGATTTAGAGAAGGTGATACTCGACAGAATTGTGCGAAACTCACAAGGCAACACTGGAGGCTCAATCTTTAAAAAGTCTGTGCACTACTAGCTTACGTCGATGACATCGACAAATTGAAAGGACACAGCGGGCCGTCACTGGTGCATTCGCTAGTACTGAAACGGAAGCTGTCGAAATGGGTTGACCGGTAAAAGAGGCCCAACCAAGAAAATGCTGCCAGCAAAAAGGGCACACAACATCGACGGATCGAACAGAAAGTCACCACAGTCGACAGCTGTAACTTTGAGGTTTTAAGGGACTTTGTCAACCTTGGTTTTGGCTCTGTGATAAACTCTGATAATAATGTCTCAGTAGAATTCAAACGAAGAATAGCTCTTGCCAATCGATGGTTCCTTGGGCTGAGAAGGCAGTTGAGCAGTAAGGCCCTATCTCTAACAACTAAGGAGACTCTGTACAAGACCTTGATCATCCCAGTCCTGCTTTATGACTTTGAAGCATGGACTCTGTCGAAAGCGGATAAAAATATCCTCGGTCGTTTTGAGAGAAAAATTCTTCGTAAAATATTCGGTCCCGTTTGCGTTGACAGGCTTTGGAGGACAAAATTCAACGACAAAGTTTACGAGCTTAAGACGGTTAAGGCATGTAGAGCGAATGGACACCAATGCTACGGCCCGCAAAGTCACTGAATCTAACCCGCAGGGTCAACGCAGTAAAAGACGATTTCGCCTAAGGTAGCGCACGCAAATAAAAAGAAACATCAACCAATTTGGAGGCAGTTAGCTACGGACTGGGCTAACTGGAGAGACTTGTTGGTTGTGGTCCAGGTCTACCTCGAACTGTAGCGCCACCTACATATATAGGTATCCGTTTGGTCGATATAGATTTAAAAATTTTAAGACTGCAGTTCACGGTCACTTTTACGTACAAAGTATCAGAATTTAGGGCGAATGACCGCTCGTGGCTATTTGGGTGGGTGGGTGTAAAAAATTAAACTAGGACGCAGTAGAATGAACAATTTCTTAGTGGATTATACCTGGGTATTATTTTGGGCAGAAAACTGAACTGGAAAGCCAATCTACTTGAACGCGTCGGAAAAGCCAATGCAGCTCTCAACTATTCTAAAAAGTAGGAGTTGGGGATTGAAACCTCAAATCACTCACTGGCTGTACGTGTCCGTTATCAGGCCTATACTTCTATATGGCGTGATCGTATGGTGGCCTGTTCTTGATAGAGCTACCCACCTTGCTCAACTAGCTAAGGTACAAAGATCTGCATGCATTTGCATCAGTGGTGCACTGAGAACTACTCCCTCAGCGGCACTGGGCATTCTGGTCCACCTGCTACCCTTAGATATCTTCGGTAAACAGATTGCTGCCTGTGCGGCCATTAGTAGCTGCAGGGCAGACGAGCTTGCCAGACAGGGTACTATTCTAAGGACTCTGCCTGATAGGCTATCCCTAGATATGCCCCTAGCTACATGTAAGAATCTACTAAAGCTAAACGCTATTAGTATGACCAACCTCAGATGGGAAAACGGCCCAACGTGTCACATTTCGAGACAGATCTAGCCTAGGGTAGATCATAAACATAGTGCCGAGTTGGTCAAACCAAAGCGATCACAGATCAGCTGCATTGTCGGTGTTCTCACTGTCTTATAGGCCAACATGCCAGAAGACTTGGCCTCTTTTGTAACGAGGACTGCAGGAGCCTTGTCGCATAAAAGAAAGCTCCATTTATAGTCCCCCTTCTTTGAAGACCTTCGCGATCTGGCGCCCCTGGGCGTCATGCGCATACATCGCTTTATCAAAAGCTCGGACAGCCAACCTAACCTATCCTAACCTAATGGATTATACACAAGGTGGCACAAAAGGCACAAGGTGGTCGTCGCCAGAGTTGATGCACATTCGGGTTCGTTCCACAGCATTTTCCATGACTTTCGTCAAAAAATTCCGGCAATAAATCCTCTACTTCTTGTCGGGAGTGTTGTACTTTAGAGCGACAAGAGGACCTTGCGGACCAGTGCGAATCGTTAAAGCTAAAAATTAAACGGTCGGGAAACGCTCAATGTCCACTTGTGCTATGAGTGCGGTCGCATAGTCCTTTTCACCTTTTCTCCGTAAACGCCACACCAAACTATGACTTTGACAGGATGTAAGGCTCTTCGTGCATTTTTAGTTCTCCCGAAGCGATCATTTTACTTTTGAAGATTCTTCATTCTCGTCGTGGACTAGGCTTAGGAGGGCTTGGCTGTAATTTACACACGATTTGCGGTCTGCAAGCAATAGCTGATACACTGATTGAACTTTTTAGAGGTACATCTTCAAGTTTGTCACCAAAATTCACTGTGAAGACCTGTTGGCCCTATTGAGTGATCTATTGCGTCGTCTGGTTGATGTTTGAGGGTTTGTAGGTACAAACATGGATAGTACTTCGAAAAAGGATGGGGATACTGACATAGCATGGAACGTAGCACAACTCAGACTAAATAGACGTCTGCGCAACATTTTAAGTATGTTTTGCCCGAACCGTATTTCCAACGAGCAGCGCTTTATTTAAGAACTGGTCAAGAACCTATAGACGTCACTATACGGAGGACGAAGTGGCAATGGATTGGTCATACCTTACGAAGTAAAAAGAGCTCAATTGCGAATCATGCCATGCAATGGGTTCCACTCACATAGTTACAGGCGGCCGAAGCAAACATGGCGAAGAACAGTCGATGAGGAATCAAAATTATTGGGGAAGAGCTAGACAGAGCTGAAACAGACTGCAGAAATCCGAACAAAATGCCACGCAGGGGTTCTTTACGCCCTTGTTTTTGAAGAAAAAAGGTTCGATGATTCAACAGCGTGAAACTCGTCCCAAACGCTGTATTCTTCTGAATGTAATGGGGTCTGTAGGGTTCTTTCTGAATTGGTCCCACTCTACATGTCACAATTTTGCTGAAGAAAAATCCCGCTAAGCCAAAAATGAGACTCATCGCTGACAATAGCTTTCGATCAGCGAAAAAACGACAGAAAGATCATCAGACGGATATTGATCCTGTACGTAGTGAATGGACCCCGATTTCAGAAACCGACGATGAATCGATAAATTTCGATCTCCTTGCACAGTACACCAAGTGCAGTGGGTATATTCTCTTCGATGAATGGCCGCCTCCTTCAAATTATGACTCATGGGGCCTTTGAACTTTGGTTTAAAGAAAACATTTGAGTGAACAAGAAAGCCAACAGTAAGGGGACCCATTTCCGGGATCTAACGGACATTTGACCCAATGCGGAAGGTACAACACCGTCCTTCTAGGACAGCACAAAAATACTCCTATCTATCGACCAAAATCACAAACAATTGTGAAGTATAAGACCGGAGATGACACAGAATTCATCAGTGTGTCGTCATGTGAATCACATTCCATGTCGTGTGGCTCAACATGTCCGTTTTTTTTGTGCCATAAAAAAGAACCCACAGATGTCCAACGCCCGAAATCGGCGTTAGTGTGACGCAAGTCTTAATAGAGGCAGCACGATTCCAAATTTTGACTTGTGCCTATAGCAGCTGGCACAACCAGCAATCAAAGAGTCACAAGCCTAAAAAGAGCAGCAAAAAAAAGTCCGACGCGACGGCGTGTGACTTTATTTAGCTTGGCATCGTTCGCAATTAATTTAACCACGTGCCGCCTGAGTCATTTGTTAATTTATGCGTTCTACGGTGCGGAGCTGCTAATGACCTATTCCCTGAGTAGATTTAGATATGGTGTCGAGGTGTGAATGAGATGAGAACTCCTTCCTCGTTGTCCATTGATGGTTAGATGTTGACTCAGTGTGTGGAACATAAATAGAATAGTGACGATAGACTCCCAAAAGTACCAACTGATCCTCACAGATAGGTATCGATGGGATTCACTTAGACCAGATGAGGGCCATTGTGTTAGCTGGTAGTAGATGAGCCGGTAAAGAGTATTCCCCAAAAATTTGCTTCCTTGCAGAGGATAATGTTGAGCAGTGAAAAGGTGATTTCTCCTCCTCTTCGTCCATACAGCTTCGTCAGAGGTCATTAGTCGGAATACCAAGTCTTGCGGCGTGTTTTCCCCCTAGGCAGTCACCAGTTAGTGTCCTAACCAGAGTGCCTATGTACATGCGCTGTGCTACTGTATAGAAGGCATTTTTACATAATTACATGCATCAAGACTACGCCATCGCTCATTAGCCTGTTACAGTGATAGAGTAGAGATACTGTACCTTGTCATAGGGTCTCCCTTTTTGAAGTCGAGAACGACCTGCTTTACGCCATTTTTGGTCAATTCGCTTGCGCGTAACATCAGAATGTCCCGGTATCTAGCACAGTGTCGGATTGCAACTGATCTACATCCCGGGATAAGCGACGTTTTTCATTTAAATCCTTGCACCCCTCGAGGGACATAAGACGCCAACAGCTATGCGACATAGCTTTGCCAATTTATATATTGGTACTGGGGATTCGAGTACTTTTTCAGCTGCTTGACTATCGGTGCAAATAACGATGTCCTTGTGCGACAACGGTCTCCCAGACAACCAATCCGCCGCTTTACGAATATTCCTAGCGTTCCTGTTTGAAAAATACTGCACTGATTCGGTAGTCTAAAATATGACTCATGGAAAAGGGGGCCATGGCAATACCACTGTGTGGTCTCTCTCAGACGTAGGAGTTGTATAATGAGGTAACGCCAACACAAGCGGTCCTGTGACGAGGACTTAAAAGAGAGACGTAGCTGACTTTGTCCAGTGCGGTTCACCAAACTTGAATTCCATATCGGGCGTACTACTGCGGTGTCCTCGCAAGCCCCTGCACTGAAGTCCAGTGCTCTGGCAGCCTTTTGAATACGTTTTTGTACAATCATTTCGCAACTCAGTTTCATGTCCGGTATAAGGCCCACGTATTTAGCAGGGTATGAGAAACTTACTCGTAGGTGTGTACATCTCATTTTTGGTGGAGTGATCGCAGGAATCCTGTGGATTTTGGTGAAGAGTACTAGCTCAGTCTTTGCCGGGTTGGCATTAAGATCACAGCCAGCAACTTGACCAACTGTGCCAGAGGTGTTTCCATGAGATCCCGCAAAGTTATAGAATCCCACTGATTACCACCTGCATAGCCCGTAACTTTGTATTCTTCCTTGTACAAGGCGAGGATAATACCATTAGCAGTTAGAAGCCAAAGTAATGGTGATAGGACCCCTCCTTGTGGCGTACCGCATTTAACTGATTTCCTAGATCAGCTATAGCCTAGTTCTAAATCGACGAAGCCATGGCCAACCGTCAGTTCGTCTGTATGTCTCGCGAAGCCATATCTGGGAGCAGAAAACAGAACTGAGCTGCAGTTATACTCGACATCAAAAATGCCTTCAACTGGGCTGAATGGAGCTGCATTATAAGAGCTCTGAGGAATATCCGAGTGCCAAATTATCTGCCGCAAACAATTACAAATTATTTCGAAGATTGTACCCTTTTCTACGGTACAAACAAAGAGTCCCACAGGAATCAATCTTGGGCCCAGCCCTGTGGAACATTTTGTACGATGGAGTGTTACGTATGTGGATACCAAGAAAAGTGGGCATAATAGGATACGCCGATGACCTAGCGCTGTTAGTAGAGGCTAAGACCCTAGAGAAGGTGACGCTACACTGCAACAGCAGCAACAAAGATGTCTGGAATTAGCGGGTCACAAAATGGAAGCTGTCGACATTAGCAACCGCAAGAAATTTGAACACCTGGCCATACAGATAGGTGAACACACTATAGAGTTGCAGCCCTACAGAAAGTACGGAGGGGTACTGCCTGGCTATAGGCTCAGCCTTAGAAACCTTTTAATCAAGACAAGCGTGACGGCCAATGGAGAGTTGTATCAATATCCAGGCCAATGCAGAATATTGGAGGATCCAGTCTCCAGGAGGAGCACCTGCTTGCGGCAGTGAGCAAGTCAATCGTCACGAGACGATCCTGTACCTAAGTGCAGCCTGACGGTTGCTATACCCAGATGCTAATCCTTCTACCTCCTCGAACAGATTGTGAGATACACAGGCCGATTGGAGATCATTTGAAAAGCAAAAAAGACAGCACACCAACCTAGTGGACAGGGAGGAGTTCTCTCCCCCCTTCCCTAGTCACTAGTCTTCTAGATATCAGTCCGTGTAAACTGGTCTAATGGCGTTCCTATACTAAACCCTAGAACTATGGTAAGGTCCATTGATGGATCAAAGATAGAATCTGGAGTTGGAGCTGGCATCTCGATATCTATGGGAATGTGTCCCACTGTGTTTCAGGCTGAAGTCTAAGACATTGATCAGGCCTAGGTAAAGCTTTAAATAAGGTTTCAAGTCCGCCAGGATGCATTTTTTTTCAGATAGTCAGACAGCTCTTTAAGCAATATCGTCTAAGTTCGTCATGGGAATCTCTGGCCAGACACAACAGGGTAAAACTTAGTTGCATCCCTTGTCACCAGGGAATTGTAGGCAACGAATCTGCAGATGAACTAACTAAGTCTTTAGTTTATAGGACCAGAACCTTACTGTGGCTTAGACAATCTAAACCAATATTCAGTGCATATTCCTGCAAGGAAATCCTTAAAGCTGGTGACGCCATTGTGACCTCATCTGTGCCCAGAGGGGGAAAATGAATCATAGTTCATCCGAACACATTTTCTGCGAATGCCTGACTCTACTTTGGTTAAGGAGACGCGTCTATTACAAAGGAATACGTTCATCAGTGGAGTTGAAAAACTCTGCCTCTAAGGAAGTCCTAACCTTCATAAGAGATGTGGTACATCTATTAGGTTAACTCCCACCCCGATGCAATAGATCTTTCAGGTCGCAGTATAAGCTGTGTTGGTCAGGGTGCAATACTAAGAAAAAAGTGGATTCAGGTGCTGAATTTATCTGAGCCTCGGTTAACACTAGAAGACGCAGTCTCTCTCCCTGTAGTTGATGGTGGACGCAGTTCTTGTTTGATCCCAGGCCTCTAATGTAGCAAGCTTGCTATTCTTTATCTGTACAGTCGATGAGCAGTTATGTCCTTGTTTTTGCGGCGAATTTGTGGTACACCCAGTCTTGTTACAAATACAGTCCCCAAGGACTGCCATGTCCCACTGGTCCACTGGTAGTTTCGCTCGGAGCGATGGGAATTCTCCTGGAATTTTATTCAAATGGAGTCCAAGTCCAGAAAGAGTTCCCCGGAACCGATTTATGCGACTTGTTGTGCTTTAGTAGCACTCTGCACACATGCTGATACACACCTCCCATCGTCGTATCTGTGATAGTTTCTGTCGCATGCGTATGCGTACATTTCGATCACTGCAGTTGGTTGCTCCAGCACGTGATACCGATGCCAGTAATCTCGTGATTTTAACTTGGACTCCGACTTTTCTTATCGTCGCGTCGTCGATCACCACTAGTACATAGACCCATAGATACACTTGTAAAGTAAATAATACCACCGATGAAAAGGCATAATTTTGTCGACGTTGAAATGACGCAGAATATGGCATTCGGGACTCGTAGAAATTGGTCTCAACCAGTCGTTGCTACCTTTTAATCGTGAAATCGAAAAAAAAAAGTTTTTTTCTCCTCCTCTTCTCCTCTCTCTTGCTTATCACTACGGAACATAAATAAAAGCTAAGAGGAGGAGGGGGGATATAAAATAAAATTCGGCGCCACGACTGTACCACGCTTTATCGTTTTCGTTTTATTGACTCTGACTTTATGGCGTAGCCTGGCCACCCCCCTCACAGCCAGTGATATACTCGTAGTACAAAGTTTGATTGCTTTATGAAATTCACTTGTAGATACTGAGATACATATGTACTTACACAAATACGTGCTAAGACACGCCTAACTTTGGGTGGAATTTTAGTCGGCTCTCTGTCACGTGATTTGCTCGAAGTGTTCTACATTGACTAGCTGCGTGGAAAGGTTGTAGATACGAGATAGGAAAACTATTTGGCTACGCTTCTATGGTGGAGATATTCTCGCCTCATTGAGAACGCTTCTAGGAAAAGTACCTACGCAGTGGCAATCGTATCAGTTTTTTGTAGTTTTTTTTTTTTCGGGTGACAGTGGAAGGTTGCTTTGATTAGAGCGTCGGTCGTTGCGGTGGAAACTTTTTTGAGTGTCATTAGTTTCCGTTCAGAAATGAGGTCCAACACGTTCGATAATAGGCAAGTGCGTGAATCACGTCAGGGGTGTTCGCACTGTGGAAGATCCCATGCTTCCATGTTGATGGATTGCGGTTTGATTGTTGAATTAAGGGCACACGATAAGGAAAGTGGAAATGTCGATGATTTTATTTGGGTGGAATTTTAGGAAGTTTTATGGCGTGATACGAGCGCTTGATTATAGGATTAAATACTTAGAAATTGCCTTAAAGATGGGTGTAGGTCGGTTTTAACTGGAATACTTGGACGGTTGGAAGAGTGATAGTAAGTCACGCGTATAGCATGTGAATACGTCGAGTTGGTAGCCATGCACATGTGCTATTGTCTAGACAGCTAATTGCACAAGAGCTAGATAGTGAAGGACTGACTAGTCTGGGGTTTTTGATTGATGGGCTTGGGTTAGTCACACATGCCTATCGTGGCTATTGTGTTGCAATGCATTTTTACCCGAAAAAGATATGAATTGAGGAGTAGATAACAACAGGTTTGAGGTGTAAGAATATTCTAGATTGCGGTCTACTGCAAACATCTTTCATGACAGACTGAAAAATTTTCCATTTCGTAGATACATTCTGCAGGCAAAGCATTCGTTTTGCGAAGAATGGATCTCGATGGCGAATGGTTGTCTATTACAAAGCTTAAGCGTGCGCACCCAGCTACAGCTTTCGAGTAAAGTTAAGTACTTGGCAGTCACCTTAGACCCTTGGAAGCTTGTTTTCAAGGAACACCCAGAGATCAGGATCTTAAGAGTCACCAGCATCCCTCGGCAGTGCCGTAGAATGTTCAGTTGGACCAGGGGTTTGAGCTCTAAAAGTCTCCACTTATCCAATGGATACACTGGTATAGTCAGACCACATCTTTTGTATGGTGCGGTTGCACAGTAGGCAAGGGCGGAATTCCTCAACCGCAAAATTGGCAAACTGCAGCACCTTGCCTGTGTCCTGTATTACTGCTGCGATGAGAGGAACTCCGATTGCCGTGGAAGCTCTTCTTAACCTTTCTCCCTTGCATTTCTGAATCGAGTAGGGGGCCAGGAAAGTAGCATCCTGCATTGGAACGTAATCTATTGGGAGGAGCGCAGAGGAGACGAAGCTAAAGAGCTTCTTAGCTCTATTTCACGTGTTCGCAACGGGGCGTTGTTAGTTATCGTTTGATGTAGATTCCGATGCTCTTTTCCGGAGCGTTCTGATTTGAGAAACAGACTGGGTTCGAACCAGCCAGTACTGTCTTCTATACAGACAGCCAGGTTACAAGTAAGGCTTGCTGTGCGTACGCGATTGCCATAAAGATCGTGAAGGAGTCTAGTGCTAAGCTGAGCAGGTGTAACTCAGTGACTCTAGTCTGGGTTCCGAATATTACGGGATATCGGATAGCGAAAGAACAGATGCTCTTGCCAGGAAGGGGTCAATGGGCTCCTTCCTTAGCCATCAATAGGCTGCAGCTTGGCATTGTTTAAGCAAGCAATGGCTGAGCTGCTACTTAAACAAAATCTCGACTACCGGCGATGCCGGCAGACGAAGATGTGGATTGACGCACTTAGTGCGGCCAGAGCCAGGTTTCTGCTTTTCGTAACCAAAAATAACTTGAAAACTACTACAGGGCTTGTCACGGGTGTTACTTCCGTAAACGAACACCTGAGAACCAAAGGACTTAGAGGTTTCAGTTTTGCGACAAATGTTCCAACATCACCCACTCTCAAAGGCCCGCCAACAGCGACAACAGGTCCAGGCAGTCCCGAACCTCAATAAACCTGGTTTTGACAAGAAACTCAGTGACGGAGCCCGTGTTGATCTGTCGATTAATCAATAAGCAGAACACTCACTTTTAACGACATGGAAGTCCACACGTTGTACACGGCCTTAGAGATTCGAGTATGATCGGGAACTTAAAAAACCGAAGTGGAAGAGCTGGGCTTTGAGAAGATATGGATTCAGCAAACCGGCACGACAGGACACACATCCCATGAAACGACCGAGATTTGGTGTCGTATATTGACGGTAACAGACAGACGCACCGGAATTGCGATACATTTCATCTGTGAATGTTTTGCCTTCACTTGTATCACATGACAGATTCTCGGTACTGGTGGGATGAGTTCTGATATCCTGAGATGAACGAAGAGAACAAGTCACCGAAATAGCGAAAATTTTGCGGATTTCTGCAACATAACTCGATTCTGCGTCGAATGATCAGCAATAGGCGGCTTATAAATCGTCCCTTGCATGTCCAAAACGTACGAAAACCAAGTATCGGAAGGAGACCAATAACTCCAGGTAGTCTGCATGCAAGGCGCTAAGAGTTTGAACATCAACTTGTGCAGATTCGGAAAGAACAAGTGTCGGAAGTGTTGCAATCAGCTGGACAGAAATAGCCGTAAACAGTTGATATGATGTACTTTTAGCGCAAACATAAACCGAAAAGCAAACCAGATGACAATTATTGTGAATAGAATTTTAGTGATATCGGAGCATACTCGTAGGCGAACTATTTTAATTACTTTTCTTACAGTAGCGTCATTTGTTTTTAAACAATCAATACTGATCGCACTTTAAGTACGAATTTTTGAAAATATATTGTATTTACATTGGAAGTTAGTTTTAGTCTGGTTCAGGAGGGCCACCACTGCCACTAACCAATAACTAACCAGATATCCTATCGCCGAGTTATTTTTTGTTTCAGGTATCCCACATCGGGGGAACACAATGGATCCTGGTACTCATAACCAGTAGAAAAAAAAAGGTAAAAACAATCACACTTGAAAGGCGGTCATGAAATTAAGTTCAAATCCCATATTACTTATCTAGGAGTCACAATAGATACGCAGTGGCACCACTTGACTTATGTAAGCAAATCCTAGTGGTGACCTTGTGCTTATACAAATTGACCGAAATACTGTCGACAACTGCTATTAGCCAGGGGCGTTACACCGACAATCCTTTATGCCTTTTCAACTTGGGGCAGGGTAATAAGGAAAACATCCTAGCAAAACTGTTTGAACCGAACCAAGGGCGATAGCGAAAACAGACACTTACCACAAAGAGAAAGTATAAAAGAATGAAAATGATATTTTCACATTGAGCGATGCAACAATTAGCTGAAATTTTGACGCCTTCTACGTTCGGTTTTGCTGCAACGGCGGGAAATAGCAATCATTCGTAAGCCGTTAATTAGCAACACCTCCTAGTCCGATGCAAACAGTTACTATTAAAGAGAATACCGCCTCCAAGTCAAACCGATCAATTGCCAAGTACAGTACACAACATAGAATCAATGTTGTCGAACGAAGGTGCAATTGTTGATCGTACTTGGGAGACTTTTATTATAATGGGAACGGAATTTAAAAGTGAAATTACCGAATTGTCTAAACAAAATCAACAGCATTTGGGGTCCATATTCGAAGTCGAAATTATAAAAGGGACCACAAGCATTCGGCCACTGCTCATAGAAACAATTAACGCGAAACTTTAATTAAATTTTTCAATTTACTTCTTAAATATTCTCGACATTTGATGTCAACAGCTGGAGTGAATAAACAGAACATGAACAAAAAAATCTTAACTTTCAAAATTGGGCGAAGCAACTTCAAGTGAATAAAACCAATTCCTCAAGTTGACAATAAAAATTCTCAAGTTGTGTTCAACTTCAAGTTTATTAAACCTGTCCTAAGAGAGACAAAGGAAGAAGGACAACCCGGTTTATGCGAGGAATCCAGAGCAAGAATATGCAAACAAGCGCCAGCCGAGTGCACAAGATTCAAGCCCCTCTCGCGATGAAATTGTAGACGACAGTACCACGAGGAATGGGGTGGCCGTTGGTGCTAATTGTGATCGCTAAAAATGGTATAACACAGAACCAGTTCTTCAGTATTTTAAGAAGATTTTTCCTTAACCTTCAAGCATAAGGCTGTCATTCGTTAAATAAAAGCTATACGGCCTAAGAGATGAGCAACGCATGGAATATGTAAAAATTCGCGGAGACATTTCCACAACGAGTTACAGTTCTGAGCTCGTGTCATCATCGGGCTTTATTTCTTCGCAAATAAAACCAATGCTACCGACACAGTCAATGGATTGCGCTACCCAATCAATGATCGACAAATGATTCAACCGCTTAGGAATATCAGAGTTGTTATTCCCGAAGTCGAGTCGCAATTGTGCAAAAACGTTTTCCTTAAAAGGATGACCATTTCCAAGGTCATATCGTCTTCCACATGTAGCGATAGCCTGTACTGTAAAATGAAATAAAAATATTCACACTTGTCACTTGTCTTTAATAATTTGGATTGGGTATCTAACATGAAAAAAAAAACTACTAGAATTAGGTAATTGTTGCAGTTAGGTCCTGTATTGCACACTCGTGGACGAATCTGCTGCTTTTACATACGTCAAGGTGAAAAGTACTCGTCCAGGGTTTTCCTTTTCAAATTGTATAGAGTATCTCTGGGGCGCATATATTGAATTGCTGCCTTCTACACGTTTTGCAGAAATCGTATTTCATGTATGTCCTCTTATCAAACAATCAAACAGTGCGCCCTACTTGTTCAGATAAGTCTATTTGATTTTTTTTGGGAGGCTTTGTTACACCTGTATGGAAGACGATAGGTTTTGATACTGATCTCGTAATTTTTATCACTTCAGTGTTTAAGTGAGTTCTCCATTAGTAGCCCAGATTATGGCTCATCCGCTTCGCAGTTGTCTGAATTCTTCATATGACCTGAGACCTATTAGTTTGGCACTTTTGTGATCTCGGTACGATATCCAAGGTATTGTTCTACTAACATACATCTTGTGGTTAGCAATTCCAAGGCTTTGATTGGTGCTGAAAAATTATAATAGCGTTGTGCCTCTCGGATTGCTTTTATTCTTGTTCTCATGTCAGGTAAAGAGGAGAAAACTCCTACTTCCTTACCAAGCGCCGTTTTAGAATCATACGTGTACAATTCTGTGGGCGTCGTGGCACCGTGATTAGTGCGTTGGACTATTGAGTGGGGAGATTCGAAGTTCGAATCCCAGAAAAACACCAAAAAGATTTTCCACAGTCCCACCTCTCGCAAATGTCTGACAAGCGTCCGAAAGTAATGTGCCACGAAAAAGCTTCTCAATTTGCCTTTTCAATACGCTTTCAAACTGTAGGTTCCTTCAATGCTTGTGCCATTAAGGCACCGGAACACGGATCTTGATTTTCCCGATACATAGTTATAGCTATCCAGAAGAGGGAGTTCTTGGTACCAAGAAAACGATAACGACTATGGGAAAATGCAATTCACTACTTTTTCATTAAGGTTGGCATCTATAAAAAAAATATTAAGTCAATGGTTGAAAATCAATTCAAACTAATTCTGGACTTTAAATTGGAATCTACTGGAAATTGACCGTTCCAAACCAGTCGAAGCAATTCTGGAAGTTGAACTCGAAATGGCTTAGTCCCATTTAAAAACCAAGAGTAGCAACAAGGAGTTACATAAAATAATTCACAAGTAAAGGTAGAGTGTTCCCCTTCGTATTTTAATTAGTAACCAAAAAAATGCACTCACCTTGGTAGGAAAGGGTAACGAATGATATCTGTACGCAGGATTCAGTACAACCAATTGGCTTCAAAGTCCTCACAAATTGTCCGTCCTGGATTGTATACACATTCACTGTGCCATCCTAGAGAGCGAAAACCATTGAGAGTCAAAACCACAACTTAAAAACTTTTTATATAACCAACCAGAGATCCGGAAACAACCATGTCGAGCTCAGTATAGATAGCCACACTGGATATCGCATCATCATGCCCATACAGAGTGGTGAGTGGCTTTGGGGAGAAGCTATTCTGTGTATTCAGCTGTGCAGCACTGGAATGAGATTGACTGGCAACTGGAGGGGTTTGTCCATATGGATTCGATTGAATGCTCCATATGATGCATGTGCAGTCTTTTGATCCGGTTACTAGATACGATCCACAATTGTCCAATGCCACACAGGTTATTATATCTGGAAGAGGATAGAGAGCATGTCATGAAGCCTATAAGGCGGTACAAAGGAGTTACCTAAATGGCGAGTGACTGACGCGATGGCTTTGCCTTTGTGTAGATTAAAAACTCTCAGCGAATTATCCCAGATGCCACCGGAATACAAATGCTTTCCATCTGTACTGACAGCAAACATTTGTGAATTAAGGCTGTACGATGGGTGGTATGGTCCAAATATACGTTTGCGATTCCTATAACAGAACACAGTTAGAAAAGTCCAATGATGAGGGTAGGTAAGCTCACTTAAGGTTTGTTGTGGTAGCATCGATTTCTAAAAGAAATCCTCTATCCTTATCAAAGGATATCCAGGAATTACAGCCAAGAATACTGGATTTCGATATGCTAACCAACACATCCGGACTTAGTTGCAGAAATGATCGCGGTGGACTTCTTGGTGAACTTAGGAAGACAATTGGATCTTTCGGGGTAGACAGCTCACAGTATACTTGAACAACTTTGTCCAGGAATTGCGTGAGATCTGGACGCTTTAGCTCGGCCCGTAAGAGTTTGATTGCAGTCTCATCTTGAGTTAGGCGTCGCGGATGCGCTTCACGCAGGAGCTGTGAAGGTACTTGACCAAAATTGTTGATCATTCCTGAAAGAGGGAAAAATTGTTAAGATCTAGGAATGAGATGAATGCACAACTTACCTTCCACAGCTTCTCGTTCGACGGGATTAGCGATTTTATCCAAATCGACTGCACCCTCATAAGAACAATAGTAGAAGACATTAAGTGCTTCTGCGGCCTTGGGTCCTTTCTGCTTATAACTGTAAGAGGAGAGAAAAATTCAATTATGAAACTTATCTGTCATCTACTAACCCAAAAATCAAATCGATCCAGTGATGTAGGTTCTGACTAACATATTCGGATTCCAGTGCTCGTCGATGGATGGCAATAAATTCCTCAGGCGTAGTCGCCCATGGAGGTAGAATGACATCATCGACCTTTTCCTTCGTCAGCTGGAGATGACCCAAATCCAATCTAAAGCAAACCAAAAGCATATCATCAAATTAGAGTCCACTAGAATTCTTTTAACCCACTTATTCATGTTTTTCAGGAATTCTGGAAAATAAAAGAATTCCGGAATCAGTTCCTTTACATCATTTGGATTGTCCATCAAGAGTTTCCAGGTTTGTGGAATGGAATGGAATTGACGATCGGCTACATCGAATCGCCCGCTCTGCAGTTCAATGTGTAGAGATGTAAAAGGTTCCACACGTAGCAGGTAATGCAGCACACCAGCTGAATTGGAATAGTGTGTGCCGTAATGAAATTTCGGTATCATTCCTGAGGGATCCTCGAAACTATCATATTTCGTTCGTACTTCGGCTTCGTTCTTGGGATTTATCTAAAGAGAAGCAAATAGCATCGATTAAAATGACATGTCTTGGAGATGGAATACAGAATCACTTACCACTCCAACTGGTTTAGACAAATCACGGAATGATTTGGGATCGGTTAGATCGAGAATATCACTCGTGTAGTCGGCCAGAATCCAAGGAAATACCGGATACTGGCTTAGATCATTATAGGAACGACCTTGGGAAAAAGTTAAATTTAAGAATGTGTCTGGATTAAGGAGCTTGTAGTACTTACCAGCAATGGTATTCAAATACATTAAATATTCGAAGTTTGAAATCTCTCGATTTACCCACTTCTGAGTTAGTCCTGAAGAGCGCAATAGTTCGGCAGGGGAACGGCCAGAACCGTAGAGGATATTTGGTGGCTGAAGGCTGAGAATTTTCGTAAATACTTTGTTTCGCGTCTGTGGAAGATCATTTAAGGATTTTTAAAAGAAGTTTATCTTATGTTTGTTTATTGAAGACGAAGAATAGAAGGAAGTCGAAAACAAATGAGGAACTTAAGCTAAACATAAAGAAGTGAATGAATCCAAAACAAGAAGACTAATCAAACGAGCTTAACATACAAAGGCTCTTATCCAAGATCCATGAAATTAAAATAATCGTGTGATAGAGTAAGGTTCACAAATGTTTAGAACTTGTTTAGCTGTTAAAAAAGCCTTCCACAAACTTTAATGCAGTTTCAGATCTAAAACCCTGACAGATAGACGAGGACGCGATTGCTCTACAGCAGCGATCAGAGTCAATATCAACAATCAAACAACACTTTGATCTAAATTAGAATGCACACGAATAGTGGCTATAAACAAACAATATCCTTTGAGTCTGTCAGCTGAAGATTATCCGACGAGACGTGTTCCAGGATAGTATTTAATCAAGAATCCTGGGACATAAAGCACACTAATAAACTAAGATATTCTTTGGAGAAGACGATTTGAGCTACACTACTGACGCTGTCTATGAACATACATAGAAGAGTCATCGATCGGTCTAATTACTAACTAGTTTGAGAGATCCTGTCTACATAGCTGGTCGATTGGGAGAACGCGATTGCCAGAGTGGAGCCTAACGATTCTGAAGCGTGTTCGCTGCCAGCAGTTGAGGTGCAACTTATATAAGGAAGTGGCTGATCTGATATATTACATTGTTCTACAATTTTTCCATAGACAAACTGGTCTATATGATTCGTAGTTCTCTGGAACCAAGCGAAACGATGAATCTATGCGAAAGGCATTCAATTTAATTGCTTGCTTGGACTGAATAATTTTTGGTCTATCGGAAGTGTCTCCCAAAAAATGTAAAGCAGGGAAGTGGAAAAGCGTCTTTCATTGTTTCATTCATTTTCCTCAAATCAACTAAATTAGCTTAGAACTCCTCGTAAAGAATGATGTCCACCGGGTCATATAGGCGTTTAGCTTCATGAAATTCCTAGTCGAAGCATTCAGTTGCGAGAGTTTAGGACACTCTTGCAAGGATCCACTTCATGGTTAATTGAAAATCGTGCATCTACCGAGAGGAAAAATGCATTAGCTGTAAAATCCTTTGCTCCATATGAAGCTTTAGGAATAGATACGACTGCAATGGTAGCGTCACAAGAAATTTTTCTTCTTCGGCTCAAGAAGATTCACACGTACATAGGTATTGCCTTAAGTTAGAATAGGGAAGCATTTCGGAAAATGTGAAGGCTAGATCAATCACTGGTTTGGAGAGAAATGCCCGCAAGCACATGCAGTCAAACAAGATGCATACAAAGGAGTACTGCAGCGAAGGACGTTGGCTGTTCGCGAGCTCTACGAGCAAAGTAGTTGGAAGAACATTGGCTACTAAGAAAAAAAAAAAACGATCGAAGATATTGAGAGATGCTATTTCTGGAACTAAGTACGCAAGTTTTATCAAAATGTGAACAAAAAAACGCAAAACCAGGAGAGATGAAGAAAGAAACCTTGCAATAGTCACACTCGGTGCTGCGAATATGAAAAAATCATGCATAAAGGTCTCACACTTTATGAACTAGAAGGTGGTGACAGACAGGCGGATGAACGTCATCTATAAGTGGAATCCTGAAAATCACTTCTGTAGAATGGCCACGAAGGCAGGCAGAATAAATCGTACAACCTAGACGGTGATAGTCAATATTTCTGTTCATCTGACCAAAACAAAGTGAAGATAGCAATATCCGAGCTAAAATCCAATAATGCCTATGGACCTGATGGCTTAAAAGCCGAACTATTCAAAGATAGATACACACCAACCCGTTTCTAAGATTTGGTCGGATGTCTGATGAATGGAGTCATAGCATTGAGTTTCTATCCCGCAAGAACGCAGACACCTTCAATTCTGCCAATTAAAGAGGCATCAGTCTTCTCAACAACTCTTACAAGATATTTTTCGTCATGTTGTTTAAAAACTTGAACGCTTTTATCATCAAACTGTTAGGTCCTTATTGGGGTAGTTTCAACCCAGAAATGTCGGAAATTGTCCAAAATTTTCGCACAAGACGATCACATCAGAAATCAACCGAAAGGGAAACTCTTGGCAACCATTGTTTCCTTGGATTAATAAGGCACTTGGGTAGTAAGACCTCATCTCGTAGACCTTAATTATCTTAGTCGTACTCTTCGGCGTTGAATAATGGAATCTGTCGAATGCGGATGATATATTGTTGGTCTTTTCAAGAGGAAAATCCTTCGGAAGATAGTCGGTCTCATATGCATTGACGGGATTTGGATCAGGACATTCAACAAAAATTATAGGAGTTATACAGCGACATCGACTGAGTATTGGACGTTTGAAGTGGACATAGGGCGCCAGTGCTCCGGAATGCAGATTTACCGAATTCAACGCGGAGGGACAACGCCGTAGAGGAAAACTTCGCAATAAGTGTCGCGCGGAAGTAGATACGGACCACCACAGGCAAATTGGAGTGCGCAACTGGGGGCAATTAGCTGATGAGAGACGTGTTGGTTGAGGCCTAAGGAAATCGTGTCCTGCAGCGCTACTTAAGTAAAGTAAATACGGAGACGTACAGGGTATTTAAGGCACGAATAACAATAACTGTCCATGAATAGTTAATACTATATCCTACGAGAGATGTAATAGTACGAGTGTCGGTACATGCAAGTAAGTAACACAGTCATGGTAAGTAAGTAACATCGTCTCAAATTGTCTGTTTTAAGATATCCTTTCAAAATGAATCCTACTTTTGAATTTAAACTGAAATTTTAATAATCCGAATGCATTCTGATAGATCGAGTCTTCGAAAGCAACTTTACCTTCGTTGTAAAGTTCAAAAAATAACTGGTTTGATCCACCAGAAATATTTCCAATGCACTGCGGCGAAGATTGTATTTACGTAAATGAACTTCACGAATTTTATTTATCGAGAACCTAAAAAGAAAAACATTGAATTATAACTTTTTGTTGACAGGATATTCCAGTGGATTTGCTTACCTAAAATCATTCTTATCGCCATCTTCCGTTGGTGGACTAAGATCGACAAAAGTAAATAAAGCCTGATTGACTTCGATACGTCCTTTCACCTTCGTCATCAGTGTTATCAATTCACAATCCTGTGAAATCACAGCTTTTTCTAATGGAACATCCTGTTGTGACTGGGCTTCGATTGTTAGACGAAGTTCCTCTTCTAACATTGAATTGTCATCATCAAGGAAATCTCGAACGACAGCAGTTTTAATAGTCGAGTCAAATTCTGATAACTCTCTGGGGATAGAAAAATTAAGTAAGTGACAGTTTTTAGGCAGTTGGACTTGCATTACTTTGATTCACAAGCATTTGCAGCATTATCTCTGAGGTTAGCAGCATTCTCATGCTTATTCGGATAGAGTTGCGGTTCAAGTTTAAGCCGCATTCTTGCCACATTCTCATGATTGGAGAGAGTCCAAAATTCCTCAACTGGTTGTCTGAAATTAGAAAAAAAAACAAATTTAGAAACGGTACACCCGAGTGATCCAAAGTTTTTGGAAATATTTGTTTGTTAATTGCTCCTAAACGAAAAAGAATTGCTTTTGTGGACAGATTTTGACTTTTGAGGACGTTTTCAAGGACTTCAACTCGTTAGTTTCTTAGAGTTTTTGGTTAAATGAACTGTTTTATATACTTTTATAAGTTTTAGCGGAGACAGCAACCAATTTCGGCAACCGATTACGAAATCTAATTTTTAAGGCCTTTTTTGGTCAATTCTTACGAAATAAATTTGTGTTCCTATTTCGTTGGTTTTCAAATTCGGTCGAAAGTTTTCTAATTCGAACGAAAATTATTAGGGAGGGCTATCGGCTTGTTTCTTTTTGAAGTGTGTGTTACATCGACGTTGGCAACACTAAAGCGCTTTGTAAAGTTTTAGACATTCCCTGTACGAAATAGATCGTTTTGCTCTTGAGTAGTGGTATTGAAAAATGACTCCCAAAGTGAGTTATGTGCTACGAAAGAATTTTTGGTCGAAATGAAGTCATTTCAGCGGGTGGTGTAAGGAAAGTTCGTAAAACTGGCGTCCTTATGGATCAAAAGGGCTATCTTCGTACTCGTTCAGCACGCACGGAGCAAGCTTCGAAATGAAGTCCCTTCAGTGGCTGGTGTAAGGAAAGTTCGTGAAACTGGTGTCCTTATGGATCAAAAAAGCTACCATCGTACTCGTTTGGCGCGCGCAGAGCACGCTTCAAAAACTTGAACGAATGTGGGGACTGGAGAGGTACATGCCTTCTTCCAGCCGTAGCCAAGTTAGTAGCTAGAATGTATACGATTAAGGAGCAACCATATTCAACTATCGATGGATGTAGAACTGGTAGGTTTCGGCTCTGGATTCTCCTGCATTGGTCATATAAAATATTTGCAGACCATAACATAGCAATGCTTTGAGTACAGGCCTGTAACTGCTGTTCATTGACTTTGAGTCGACTTCAAGACTGTCGACAGCTTGAATCTAGATGCTTTCTGCCTGGCCTTGCGCAGGAGAGACATCCTAGGAAAACTTGTAGCTCTTATGAAGGCTGCTCACTGGTATTAAAAGGGCTATGACATCTGATTTGCTTGCTGTCACGATAGGTAGTGGACATAAAATGGTTGACAATGGAGGAAAGCAAGATGGTGATAAGAATACACTTAGCTAAGAGAACTTTGAGCACTTTAAAATCCCACGTTCAACTCAACGTTGCTGGAGAATAGATCGAGAAAGCAGACATCTTTCTTTAGCTATGTATATAGGTACATAGGAAGCGTGCTTACGGCCAACTGGAGAGGCACCGAACTGAATTAAAAAAGCAAATGCAGCGTTCAGAGTTCTAGATTAAGTCGGGAAAAGCCACGTTCCAAGTAGAAGAACTAAGCCGCGACTCTTCCGCTCCAACGTGTACGGGTGCAGTACTTGAAAGGTAGACACCATGATCACTCGCAAGCTGTAAACTTTCGTAAGCAGATGTCTGGCCACACCTTAGGAACAGAAGACAACTCCATTGTGAAACATTCCATGCAACGGAGTGCGCTTACTCAGTCTGGCAGAAGAGCTAAGCAAACATGGCCCAGGACAGCTGAGGAGTAATCGACGGGTGAGTTAGAGAAAACTGAAACGAGTTAGAGAACATCAAACAAGATGGCAACCAGGTGGCGTGGACGAACTTGGCCCATCTTTTTTGTTGGAATATGACTGTCAACTTAAATTGAGGACGAAGAACTTGTCAAGGGGAATAATTTCGCTGTCTGGTGGCGAATATGTATCCAATCGACTTTGCGTTGAAAAGCCTCTTCCACTTGCGGATCAGCAAAGGCAGCACCACAACTGGATAGAGCCATAGAAGCCAAGTTTCCGTCAAAGGACGTATGCTCTGACTAGTGTCAGAATATCAGAATTGATACATGGACCGATAAAAAAATATAAAAAATATCCACGGGAACTGCAGCTGTATATAGGCACAGAACCAAGTAATCGGAAGCCATGGGAACATACCCCAGTGTCTTCAAAGCAGAGATCTTTGTGATCGAAAGAAAATTTATTATTGCGGACGAGATGATATCGCGATACCGTCGGATAGCTAGGTCGCCATCAAGGCGTTGAGCTAGGTCTACTCTAGTGGTAACAAAAACTCCTTGCGCATTCTTACAGGCTTAATAACGGGTTACTGTAGTCACTTTAGACAAGAAACACCTCAGAAAACTGGGTATTGGGCAATCTGGAGGCTGCAGACGAGATAAATCAGGCTGCAACATCTGCGAAAATGTTGAGGGAACCCCAGGGATCCTTCTACAGAAATGTGAATTCACAAAAGAAGAAAACACCTGGATGCCTACTGACTATCACAAGAAGATCCACTTCAGATACTCTGGATTATCAAAGAAATTGGACTGGAGGAGGTGCTCTAAGTCGAGTTTTTCATCGACTAAAGCTCCAAGTCGGGGGAGCACAATAGATCTACAAGGTCGCCGGCCGCTAATCCGTGCTATCAAAGTGTTGCAGAGAGTCGGTCATGTACAGTATAACACCTGTAGTCAGGGGTAAGCAACCTTTTAGACGGTTTAAGTTGAATTACAAACTAAATCAGAATTTCAACTGAAGTCCCAACCTGTTGGCATTCCCGTTTCTACAGAACAACTGAGAAGCCTGGCTTCCTTTTTACTGAACAGACTGTGATGGCGTTACCGCACACGACCAACAACTTCCTCATAAGCACATGAATTCCAAGCTTGTCGCATGACGAAAACCCATCGCAATTCTTAGCTTCCAAATTGACGCCATAAATAGATACAATTTGTATGCAAGCCTCGCTCCCAAATGGCCATTGTACGGAGCTACCTAGGCGGGACTCTAAAACCAAACAAAGTGAAATCATCTTAGAAATGCCAAACAAATATTCGCGCCGCTGCTTATATAATTGCAGCCTCGGTCAGCCCTCCTCTCGCTTTCGAATGCGTAGCTAGATGCGCACAGAATCCCAATGAACTATCCGTATCCACGCCATTCACAAATAAGAAAACATTTTTTTTTTTTTTCTAACAAGAACAAGAATTTGTTTTAATTAATTTTTTTCATTTTTTTTGTTTTGTTTGGTTCTTCCGATTGTTTTACAGTTTGCAATGCGAACGAAATGGTGATGAAAGTAATTTACAACAACGACAATGATAGGTTTCTGATTTTGTACAATGGATATCGCTTATTATTCCACGAACTCCGATTGTGGCGATGAATTAGCTATGTGGGGGCAGTAAGGTAATCCATGTGGTAAGGCTGGGTATGGAGTAGGATTGGCTTAGACCACAACGGTCTTGGCAGCAACAACTGGGGCTGGAGCAGCGACAATTGGAGCAGCAACAGTCTTGGCGGCTAGGACTGGGGCGACGGCGGCAACTGGGACATCCCTTTGGACGATGGCGTTGAATCCGTTGATGTCATCAGCGTAGTAGGTGACAATACGACGGGAACCGTCTGGTTCGATCAGGGAGTATGATCCACGGACAACATCACCGTCGCGGCTTTCCTCTTGGGTCTTTGAGTCACCGGTGAGGGTGTCTTGAACATCGTAGGCGAACCTGTATTGTGGGAAAGAATCGACTTCTTCGGCAACAACTGGAGCTGGGGCAGCGGCAACGAGTGGGGCGGCTCTGGCGGCAACAATTGGAGCTGGAGCAGCAACGACTGGAGCGGCTAAAGCACGAGCAGCAACAACTGGAGCGGCAACTGGAGCAGCATAAGCAGCCCTAGCGACCAATGGTGCAGAGTAGTATGGTGCGGAATATGCCAGAGGTGCTGGGGCAGCTGCTAGCAAAGGAGCAGCAGCTGGAAGCAAACCAGCCTTAGCGGTGATAGCCAAAGTGGAAAGAACTGCAATCTGCAAGTGAATTTCAAGTGTATTAGTGCGCGTGTAATCCGATAAATAATCCATTGAGAGTGCTATCAGAGTGCGAAAACGCTTGTTCTACTTACAATAAGCGGACTCATTGTAGGCTTAGGAAGGATTGTTTCTCACTGTCTGATGCTCTAAAGTGAACTGACATGCCGCTGAAACGGTCGTGCGTCTTTTTATACCCAAAACTAAAGATTTCCATACCCCATCCGTGGATTTGAATATATTTTTTCGACGTGCAGATGGGGCACCGATGCCTGACCGTAAATTTTGCGTTTTCAATTTCAAAATCGCACTCGCTTCGCATTCACGGCACGTAAATCGGGTAATACCATGGCAATATGCACGCGGGGATAATTGTTATTCAATTTTCATACAAAAATTTCGAACTTCAACGTTTTTGCGTTGCGGCGGAGTGGGAAAACGAATGGACAAAAAAAAAAATCGAAGATATAAATTCGATTCGAGGCCTGGGAAGGCTTTTTTTCTTTTTCTGACTTTTGCGGCTTTTTGGCAATAGTGTGTCCTTTCACCCATTAAAAAAAAAAGCGGAACACCGAATGCCAGCATGCCTACGGTCGACGGGCGGCTTTTTCCAGAGCAGTTCTCGTGGATTTCTATAAATTTAGTACACAAAGTACCGTGTTGACGCCTTTAAGTGTATCCGCCCTCACTTGACACTTAGAATGGCCAGAATCTGGAAACTTATGTTAATCGATTGGAAATTAGTTTATTTCAGATGCGCAGACTAAAATAGAACCGAAAATTTGGTACGATTTTATGGTTTTTCTGTGGAAATTCGAAAATGTTCCGGTTTTGTATTCCAAATTGCGAACAATAAGGACGTGATGTGCGGCTACTGATATCAGAAAAGTGCCTTCTTTTTGAATATGACTCTAAGAAATAAATTTGAATATTTTTGATCGGTGACGCATCATTTGTGGACGATGACGCATCACTGTGGATGCCGTCGCCGTCGCTCAGTGGTTAGTGCGTTGGAATACTGATTCGGAGTTTTGAAGTTCGAGTCCCGAAAAACATCAAACAAGTCCGAGGGTAGCTTCTCAATTTGCCTTTCAGGTATGGGATTACCTGAACGGTCCCGTTCATTTGTACAAAAAAATAAAGGTCCAGTGTGGGACTTACTTATGCGGTTCTTTGCACCAAAATTTGTCTGACGCATCGTTTAGTGGCGTTTGCATTTGAAGGATCGGTAATTGGACAGAGACATGAAAGAGAGCTTTCGCTCTCCTTTTAGGCCTCCATTGGGCTGGATATGCTCACTTGTGTTCCTTGTCCATCTCGCAGTTGGGACATGCATTTTTTTCTGTCAGTCATAGTGTCAATGCACGTTTATTGAGATTAATCAGTCGATTAATCAGATCAATCCCACCATCAATCTTGAAGGATTCGATCTTGTTGTCAATACCAAGTGCTAAGGCATACAAAATTCAAGCAAAGGTTCGGTCTTTCTGATCGTCTCCAACCTTGGGGCTTAAATTCTCAGATCTTATTGGTTGCAGCATTGTCATACATAAATGCGCTCGATGTGGCTAAGCCAATGTAGTCGACGTATTTTGCATCCACTTCATGGTACAGTAGTTTCTTCGCAGCACACCAGATGACTTTGCCCTCGTTTACTTCAAGACCAACAATTGAAGATACATATGTAGCTGAACACTTGGAACTGCGCATGTACATCTCCTATAGGTGAACTTCAGCACACTTGCATTAAACCAAGGCATCTCTTATTAACTCGATCGTCTAAACTTTCTCTCAAAAGGAGGACGTCAGGCGGAGGAATTCTCTCGATGGGATCAACGGTGACGTGTCGGAATATCGATCAACCTGCAAGAGCTTATCTGACACATTTAGAGCTTAGGCTAGTAAGTATTTTCATGGCTCAGTCAAAGCCGTGGAAAAGAGATGGCAGATGAACCCTTAATGACCAACGGCAGCACTCATATCCCCGAAATGAGATACTTATTGCCCACCCCTCGTACAAGAATGTGGATTCGTCATGCGAAACCGGCTTCAAAGTCACTTTTAATAACAGCAGCCTAGTTCATATGGGTAAACGTCGCTTCACACGAGACTAAAGACCCTGTGAAGACTCTGCGATCGTTTGGACAGTGTCTACGGAACCTGTCCAAAGTACTATGTCAAAATCGTACTCGAGGACATCAATGCTAAAGTCGATAAGGAAAACATTTTCGGCGGATTAGCTAAAATTGCAGCCTCTACGACACGACACAGATGACGGCTTTCACTAATTGGCAACAGCTCGTATAGCCTTACGAATCTACACAGCAACTTGAACGTCGTTGAGACCGACCGAACTGCCAACCAAATTGGTCATGGATGGATCAATGCGAAATTCGCATCAAATATCCTGAATATGCACACATTCAGAAGCGCAAACGTTAACTCAGTCACTAAGCTTCTAGCAGCCATATTAAAAACTCGACTGTCTAACGACCCTGGAATAATGGCCCTGGAATAGCCAGAAACTTAAAACTTAAGTCACCTTAGGGAGGTCAAGCAAATGTCCCATGAGAACGCCAATAAGTTGTCTGCAGTCTTTTCTGCTGAGAGACAGGAAGATTGCCGCTGATTTCTTACAAACATTCGGGAGCATTCGTCTAGTCATCCTGAAGAGCTGTGCCACACACAATTGAGTTCTCGAAAAGCCGAATCGTCAGAGGAGGCCCTGACCCAGGACAAGGGAATACACAACGCAGGTTAAGGTCCACAGAAATCATCATCTGAGCCTTGCCTAGCAATCTCGTCGGAGATATTATTTTCCGCAATCTCAGTGTGACTTAGGACCCAGACAAGAGTCAGAGAGCTCAGCCTTGCGACCAAATTCAATGAGTTTTTGCATTCTAGAACTTTTTTGAACCGGGTTGAGCCTAAGGCACAGCTTGACTGTCACAGAAGACGTAGATACTCCCACCCCTCCACCTATTCTTTACAATATGCTCGGTCGCCATTAGGATAACATAGACCTCTGCTTGAAAAACAGTGGCATTCACACCTAATAAGTAGTGAAATCTAGTGTGCACTAGACCCTTGACCGGTTTCGGAGACATCCGTAAAGACTCGACTACAGCCCAGTCCAGGCTCAGGCTCTGGCCGAAGTCAGTCCTGAACGCAAGGAAAGTCGACTCTAAATTTTCATAGCAGCCGAAGTTCCGGCACCAGACGGCATATCCATGGAACCAGGTTCGTAGGATAAGTGTCGCACAAGGTCATCAAAACTTCGGTGCGGATGATACTAATAGTCACCTCGTCTGAGGTGGTAGATTGTTTTGACAGTTCAGCCAAGGATATACGTATCAAGAGAATGTAAATGAAGCAAGGCGTCTAATGCAGACCCAGTCATACGTGGAAGAGCTCCCGTTCAGGCGAGACAGACAGTTCTTTGAAGTTAAATGTAGAACGCAGTCACATACTTACTTTACAAAACAACTGATGCATAAGCTAGAAGATCTTATCATAGACGTATAGATCCAAAGCTTTTCGGTGGTAAGCCCCATGTCTTGTCAACGGTACCCTTACACTGCCAGAAGATTGAGAGCGTCTTCAACCTTTTCGACTTGACATGCTGTGCCCAAAAAGTTTCCTATCTGGGCTCATTCCTAGATA
The DNA here is from genome assembly GCA_946965025.1 of Blera fallax. NCBI lineage: Eukaryota > Metazoa > Arthropoda > Insecta > Diptera > Syrphidae > Blera > Blera fallax. The sequence continues at coordinate 55,214,523 of OX337245.1, forward strand.
TTTATTTAGCTTTATCGGAGATAACATGTTACCCTGTCTCAGGCAGAAACTCTTCACGGGTCGGGCGCCAGTTAAGTCAATACATACAGACCGCAAATAATCTTTGAACGTTTTAAGCATTTTGCAATTCAATTCGAGGTTAAAAAGCATTTTCAAGCCATTTTCATAAAATATTGCAAACATCTCTCTATTTTATGAAATAAAAGAAGCACTTAAACCAAACTTAAGCCTCTTCATTACCTCGGATAATACCCTGGTAGACCGCTATAAAAATGACTCAATAACTGCCCGCCTCGTTTATTTTTCTCTTGACCAAGGCTATTACATAAATAACGACTAGCCTTCCAAAAGAATACAATTTTGGACGTTTCTATCGAAACGTGATTCTATTTTCATGACCCCTATTCGTGTATATTTCTACCCGTTATGGCATTCAATTCATTTCTGACAGAATTTTGAATTTCAGCTCAATTCACTTAAGTATCTTCAAATCTAATACTGAAAGCGTGCCAAGTGTTAATGAATCATGCTGTGCATACCAAAAAATAAACAAATTTTGTCACAATCGCTCGTTAGATTTTGAGTTCAATAAATTGGCCAAAAGTTGGCAGTGCGCAGGTGGCAACACATTAGATGTGAACTCACGCTTTTAATTAATTGGCCCACATTCAGCCGACACCATAAAAGCCGGAGCTTAAAGTTGCAGAAGTTGCAAAGCCACATTTTATCGTGAAGCTTAGGAGAAATAATTTTTTAGCTTGATTAACTTAAAGCGAATTCCGTTAAAAGTCTTTTAAAGTCGACTTTTCCCAAGTTAAGCAGATGCAATGGGACCTCGACGCACATGCGCACACTGCATTGACATGTTAAAAAGTCGCTCTTTTACAAACAGTTAGGTTTGAGTGCGTGATTAGCTTTTTAAAAATGCAAAAAGCCCCCCATTTGCGACCTTGGGGGCGCTTTGTGTTGCGTCTTTTTTTTTTGGTTTTAATGGACTTCAACTTGCTTGGCCTTAGATAGGAGAGTGTGTGACAGTAGAGATACGAGTATGCTTGTGTGTCCAGTTACATTGGGGCGTAGACGCTTTTACAACGGCTTAACGCTTTAAGTGGTCATTTTGAGTTCGTACGTGCGATGTGTCCGCTCCGATAACATTTTTTTGACGAAAGAAAAAGGCGAAAGCACCTTTTATCGATTTCGTACGAGATCGATATGCGAAATTAGAGCACCGATGTTGTGTGAGGTGTTGTCAGACAGTGACGAATAAAAGTGTGAATTTCTTTTGAAAAGTGAGGCAAAGAGCTAGACTAAAGAGTTAGAAAGTTTAGGACTATTGTAGGCCTTAAAGGAAAAATTGATCACGTACATATGTCCACGCATTGAGATCTGACATCTGACTGCGCGTTTTATACGCTCTTTTTCCATACATTTCAGCTTATTTTGGTGCGCATTTCTTTATTGAGTAGAGGAAGAGGGCAAAGGTGGACCAGTGGTTAGTACGTTGGCCTACTAAGTGGGAGTTTGAACCTCCTCCAGCGAGTTCTTACACGGTCCCACATTTCGTAAGTAATAGAGCGAATCAAGAAAATTTCGTCTACGGAACCACGACCGGGGACTCCTAGTTCCATAAAAATTGATCAGTTAGTATCCAGTGAGGTTAGGTTAGGTATGTGGGCGTACGTACGTACGTACCACACTCAGGTCAATACCGACCCATTGTTAAGCCCTTTGGGGGAAAGGATGTCCCTTGCCCATTGAAACCCATTTTCGATATAATTAGCTCCGGCCATTATTGTTGCGAGTCTTTGTCCAGAAAATGAATAGACACCGGCCCTAAGGACGAAGCACGAAGGAATGTATTCATCCAGATCCAACCCAGCTGCATGTCGCTCCAAAAAGGCGACGACTACACGGGATAGATTAGCTAGGAGACCGGACAAGGGACTGCCCGCGAAGAAGACAAAGGCCCAAAATGTGTGACATACATATGTAGACAATCGTGCCGTGTTAACAAGAGGAATCTACCTGGACACCATAGGAGAGCGTGCTGGATCTCATCTGCCAGAATGTTTGAATACCTAAAACCCTTCTGCAACAACCTGATTGGCCCCTATCAGTGTGGGTTCAGGCCAGGAACCAAGTCCACAGTCGATGAAATTTTTACACTTCAGTAGATCCTGGAAAAAAACGAAGAAGTTCAAATCGATACCCAACATCTTTTATCGATTTTAAGGCCGCCTTTGACAGCATTTATAGAGACGAGCTACACAGAGTCATGTCTAGTGTTAGCATTTCTGTCAAATGCGCTCGCTGCCCCATCAAGATCAGTGTCGACCTCACCGAGACCTTCGATGTCAAAAAAGAATTTAGACAAGGTGAAGCGCTGTCATGTGACTTCCTTAACATCATGCTCGAAAGAATTGTGCGAAGCTTATAATTCAACTCCGAAGACGCCATCTTTCAAAAGTCTGTGCAACTACTAGCGTACGTCGATGACATCAACATTATTGACAGAACATAGCGGGCTGCCACTGATGCGTTCGCTAGTATTGTGACGGAGGCTGCCAAAATGGGTTTAGCGGTAAATGAGGGTAAAACAAATTTTATGCTTTCATCAAGAAGGGATACACAACACCGAAAAATTGGACAGAACGTCACAGTCGACAGCTTTGAGGTTTTAAGGGATTTTGTCTACCATCACTCTGCTATAAACTTCGACAACAACATCTCAGGAGAAATCAAACGAAGAATAACTCTTGCCAATCGCTGTTTTTTTTGGGCTGAAAAGGAAATTCAGAAGTAAAGCCCTATGCTAAACAACTAAGGAGACTCTATATAAGACCTTAATCCCAGTCCAGTCCTACTTTATGGCGCTGAAACCTAGACTCTCTCTGTGGATGAAGATATCCCAAGCTTTCTGCAAGATGGGTTATAAAACTACTTTCAGTTGCTTATGTAGGCATCTTTTCTGAAGGTGGAGGCTCCGACAGGGACTATACCGTCCGTGAGACAGCGATGTGGGCAGTACCACGAGGGGATATCACCTTTTTCATCAACAGGTAGAACTGATAGAAGCAATATCTGCAATTACTGTCGCGAAGAGCTTATGGTTCTTGAAAGACCGCATAATGTAAGGCTCTGGTGGATCCCTGGGCGTCAGGGTGTACGAATCAATGGAATGGTTGACGAATTAGTGAAAAGAGGTTCAAGAGGTTCCTTCCTAGTACACTCAGGCATAAATCAGAAATCAGCCTTAGTAGGGACAAACAATAGATGCAAGTTCTTAAGCACTTGCTCTACAACAAGGAATTTAAGGTTACTTTTTGACAAAAGAATAAAACTGACGAAATCTCTCTACCCCCATAGCAGTGATCACCAAGCATAACACTCTGTGGAATCATACAGGGAAACTAAGAATAACAAGAGAACACTTCTGTAGCACAAGCTGTGAAGAGGAAGCCTGCAAGGATACAACTCACTTTTTTTGCCACAGACCCCAGAGTCTGCAACTAACAAAGAAATTCCTTAGAAGGGACATTTTCGAGGGCATCGAAGACCTATCTGAGGAACTTATAAATTATTTTCATCATATCAACACGGTTTATATTTCAAGGAAGATAAGATGGAAACTTACACAGTTCATGTTGACAGGCGAGCAAGGGATGTCTCTCCTACAATGGGTAGAACACTGGGGCTGTATCCAGCTGAATGTGGCGTATGGGGCGATAGTTCGACGTACATAATCTTGAATTTCCAGTCATAAATGCATTGCCCTGTTTTACATGTTGTCCACTTAGCCCGCGGTTGGATTATGGACCACCCATGTAGACATGTACTTACGAACCTATCTCCAGTCTCTCTCATTACGACACCTTTCACACCAGGGACTCCACACTAATTTGGACTGATACCCCAGCAGATACGGAAATTCCTTAACAAATAAGATTACAGATACAAATTTGTCACCGACTCCTTCATAAATATTAAATATTTGCGGCGTTTTTTCACTTAAAATTCATTATGTCCTTCTGGCAAGGTACCACCAGTCATACAGCTAGTCCGTTCCCCTGAGCAGATACCTATTCTGGTCCGGCAAAGTGAATGGTATCAGCTCGTGCCATATAAGTGCACTGAATGTCGGGCGTTTACTGTTTAAATTAATTGCGTCAAATATCTTGGTAAAGTCGACTTTTTTTCCCTGTGCCGAGGTAAATCACCGTCATTTGCTGAGAAAACCTTGCGAATTTTTTTTTTTTTTTCTCTCAACACTGCGTAACCATTCACAAAAGAAATCAAAGACCATTCAGGCGACCATATAATGGACACACGGCGATTGTTTCAACCAAATAAGGGCATTTGGCAGCCTTTCAAGTGATAAAAAAAACCTAATAACTGACAGCCACCAAATTGGGATGAGAAAATGAAAATATCCCAGAACATGACGTAAACTCATGTAACGCATTCGAGGAATACAGAGATAACCGCCGAGAATGTCGTCAATTGTTTGCCGACTAAGTGCGATTCATTGATCCGATAAAATGTCGCTCTGTCATAATTTGAAATATGTGTACCTGGGAGCGATTTCTCTGTCCAAAGGAATGTGTTATCGAAAGAATCGACGATCTTATCGGATCACAGTGGCAGCACTAAATTTGGCATCACTTGATGTTGTCAGCATTTTACTATCGGATTGGTCTTCATGGAGAGACTCATCCAGTATTCGCACCTAACTGCGAGATTTTTTTTTTTGATTTCAAAGATGAATCGAGAGCGATAAGAAGGGTCAAATTAGAAAGACAAGGACTTCAGTCTAGGATGAGCCAGAGCCTCAACCAACAAATCTGTACAAATTGGTTGAAGTCCCCTTCTACTTGTGCGAAGTCGTTGTACCTTCGGGTTAGACTCTGTATGCTCAAGCTTGAAGCAGGGAAATTAGCCATAAGAGAGGCGAACCTAAGATGGAAATCCATGGAAACGTGTAACATCACAAGAAAACTATGGCCGTCCTTCGATAGAACAAGGACTGAGAGACTTATACGAAGGAAGTCCTCGTGGGTGTTATCACGGGGCATAATAGTCTGCGGTACCACATGAAGAACCTGCGCCGGACGGAAGAAGAACTTTGCAGAGGTTGTGGCGACGAGGGAGTTTTCGAGGACACCACCCACTTCCTATGCCACTGTCTTGGACTCCAACATTCCAGAAACAAATTCCTCGGTAAATACTTCTTCTATAATCTTGAAGAGCTCTTTGGCGTTCCTACAGACAAGATGCTGAACTTAGACCAAGTTATCAAAGTGGTTTGTACTTGAAAACAAGTAAGTAAGGGTTTCAATGGGCGGAGGAGCACCTTTCCCCCCTATGGGTAGCACAATGGGTCAACACTTACCTGAATGGGGCAGGAGGCTTTTCTCTCTCTGCCAGCCCGCTTACCTAACTTAACCTAGACTCGAAGACTCTGCCACCTGGATGATTGATATCCATTCCCTCTACATGTCCTAGCCATCTTAGACGACTGATGCGCATTTTTTTTGACTAGATCCTTGTCGCTGTCAACGCAAACAACACCGAATATTTTACGACTAATTTTTCTCTGCAAACGATCGAGGATAAAGTCTATGCCTCGGTGCCATAAAGTAGGACTGGAATGATCAAGGTCCTACATACCTACACTTGCTTTAATTGTTCGGGATAGGGCTTTACAGCGATTGGCAGGAGTTATTCCTCGTTTGATTTGTCCTGAGATGTTGTCAGAATTTATAGCACAGCCAATGCAGACAAGTCCCTTTCTACCTCAAAGTTATAGCTGTCGACAGTGACGTTCTGTTTAATTCGCCGCGTCCTTCTTGTTGCCAGCATATACGTGGTTTTGCTTTCATTTACCGCTAAACCCATTTTGACAGCTTCCATTTGCACAGGTTTCTCAAAGATTATGCCTCCGGCGTTGGTTTTTAGTTTCTTTTCAAGGACACTGTTAAGAAAGTTTTGGCAGCTTCCGCTTCAATACTAGCAGTGTCTTGTTATGAAGATAAATTATCAACCGGGTTGTCCTCTTGTCATTTGTCCTTTTAAGGCTCTTAGTTCATTCATTGTGCGCTGATTAGATCCTTTTAACCATCGCTGATACCGCGACCTTGTCCTTCGGTTCGTATGCATATCCCAGGTTAGGCTCTTCCTAGGTCTTTCATCAATGTTTCAGCGCTTCTAAGAATTTTGCCAACAATGCCTTTAGGGGTTAATGCCTAGCCTTGTGGTTTTATTTTCCCGATATATTGTGGGCATTGGAAGTACACATGTTCGCCATTTTCTATGCAGTCCACTCATTCATGCCAGGAAGGCATGTTGTAGGCTATACACGTACCAGTTGAAACATCTATGTACGGTCGGGAACTGTGCTAATTAATTGTTCAACTTTCCATTTAGTCATTCGATCCATGACGGAGTTCCTGGCATGAGTCAGTATGTCTAGCAGACTACGAAAAATTATTTTAACTTTCTTCTTCTTGTCATATTCCTTCACCATTTTCTTTCTTTCTGAAAGGTGCCTCGTTTCGGTGTGCATGCTTTTACAACCACAAGAAAAGTTTGTGGTTATCTTGACAAAACAAGGACCGAAACACTTTTGCAAAAGGACAAGAAATCCCCTTCTACCCTGGTAGGAGTCATCGTCAGCGGTACCCCTTGTAAGACCTACGAGTAGCAAAAGAAGATCAATGTAGAGGATAAGGAAGTCAGCGAGAAGACCACTGTCTAGGAGTCATCCCACTTTAGATACATTACAGATCCAGCAGATGGCACAGATGGGGCTGCTGAGGTGGTACTTATCAGCGATAGAAGAGCACTGAGTACCATAACACAATTGGCAACCATGCTATAGTCTCCAAACCAGGGATTAAGAAACTTAGCCTTATCATAGATGCAAGGCTATTGTTTCGCCAACATCTACGATAAACAGCTGATAAGGCGGCAAAGGTAATATCTGGCCTATGGCATATAATGCCCAACATCGGTGGGTCAAAATATGGAAGAAGACTGCTCCTAATAAAAGTGGCAGCCTCAATAATCCTCTGTGGATCCCATACTCTCCCAAATCTGGTCGGATGCCATGAGAGTCAAAATCTACAAAAGGAAGGCGGAGTCGGTCCTGTATACCATATCAACGCAACGGGAGCAATCAGCGAGTTTCGAACAACGTCATACGACCCGGTGTGTGTTATAGCCGCCATGGTGCCGATGAAACCCAGGACAAGTACAATTCTACCAGATGTGCTGTAACAACACCGAACAGATTCCGGCCACAACCAAGAGTGACGAGTCTAATTGAATGGCAACGAAGATGAGTCCAACCCTGATGAGTCCATGAGGACCCTTAACAGACCACGTGCAGCCTAACAATAAGCAGAAGCCCTAGACTGCCATAAAGCAGACATTGCAGCCATCCAGGAAGTGCACTGGCATGGATCGGGCAAAAGGAAGATGAATCCTACGGTGATTGCTATAGACAGCAGAATCAGCGCTTATTTGGGTGAAAAAGAGCAGAGCAACAGCAGAATGCAAATGTGACCAAGCCGATGATATAAGACTGGAGCCCTTCCCTCGCGATGATATGCTTGGCGGCAGTGCCGCGAGAATAAAGGGTAGAAGCGAAGGTGGGCTTAGTGGGTGAACATTTGTCTGTTATTGAGCCCGGGCCCACCTTCCAATGAAAAAAGAGTAATAAGTCATCAGCATAACCAATGAGGATGTAGCCTAATCCTTGTAGATCGACTAGAAGATTGCCGATGACTAGTGACCACAGTTGGGTGTGGGCACAGCCATGTTACTTGAGAGCTATGTATTACAGGGCTCTTCACAGGTTTTACATCCGCAAACGAACACCTGAATACCATAGGACTCAGAGGTTCGGGCCTTTTTGAGATGTGCCTCGAAGAGGACGAAACCGCCGGTTACGCTCAACCCTGCTGATCTGCTGCATTCTGCAAAGCACATTGGCAGGTTTGGAGTGCGGACATTACAAACTACATAAGGGACATTAGTACTGTCTCTCATGAAAAGTATAAATGGTCCCTCAAGGACTACGTGCTGTTGTTCAACGATGGATAGCCACAAGAGAGAAGAGAATACTCCTCCTTGTGGAAAGCCTTTAACTGCAGTTACAGACACCGGAGGAGGAAGTTTTATAAGAGCCATCATGGGTCTTATCCATTGGTTGCTCGAATCGTTGATACCTTTGCTACTGATTGCTATTGAGTGGTAGCCAGTGTCAAAAGCTCCCTCGATGTGTCGGAAGGCGGATAAAGCTATTTCCTCTATCCCTTTGATGAGATATGTAGATACTGCAGAGCACCCTCCGTCGACTTGCCATTTCTGTGTGTTTTGACTGAATCTGGACAGATTTAACCGGCCTCTAATGTGAACGTCAACGAATACGTTGAATAGTATCTCAACTCACAATCTGAGGTAACAGCTGCTGAATCAAGTCTATTTTTAAAGACGGAAGCTAAGCCTGTCATGCAATCCAAACTGTCGACCATAGGAGAACCCGCCACAGATTATTCAGAGACAACAAAACACCGCCTAAGGTGGCACCACTTCGTATTCTAATTGAGATACCAACACTCACTTTTGCCGAACACATTTTATCGACAATCAATAGATCTTGCCACCAGGCCACGATGTGCTTCCAATGTCTACTGCGCCTGTCACCAAAGCCCCACACACCAAAGCCTAATTTCGCAAAAGGCTCACGAACTGATCCAAAAGATTGCAACCACCAGCTACCACTCCCATGGCCAAAAAAACCCAAAAAAAAATCAAAAACCCACGCTTTTGCTACTTTTTTTTTGTACCGAATTTCTTTATTCAGTAAATGCAGGGAAATTCGCTATAAGGTTTAACTTTCTGTTTTGTTTTGCTCTTTGTTTAACGATTACATACATAAATATTTATAAAAAAAATTAAAATTAATTACATTAGGGGGTATCGAGTACATGAGTACAAAGAAATCCTGATTGGAGCTCCTCTACATCGGTTCATACGTAAAAAAAAAAAAAAAAAATTAAATTAAGTACTTTTCGGATGTTTGTCGCGTCGTTTAGGTTAGGTACAGTGGTAGGCCGAAGGGCCGCCGCCGCTCTCAGTGGTATCCATGGCCGTAGGAGAGTCCACCGCCGTAGGAGAGTGCACTGCCATATGAAATTCCACCGCCGCCGATGGCAATTTTGGAAATGGCTGGAGCTGAGGCTACCAACGTAGGAGCCGCAGCGGCGTAGGTCACCTTGGAGATGGCTGGAGCTGCAGCTACGTACGTTGGAGCAGCAGCGGCGTAAGTCACTCTTGGTGCAGCAACGGTATATGAGACCCTTGAGATGGCTGGAGCCGCTGCTACGTACGATGGTGCAGCTGCAGCATACGCCACTTTAGAGATAGCCGGAGCTGCGGCTACATACGTTGGGGCAGCTGCGGCGTAGGTCACCCTTGGGGCAGCGACAACAGTGGGAGCAGCGGCGGCATATGTGATGGAAGGAGCTGGCGCAGCCACAGCGAATTGTGCTGGAGCGGCTACGGCGAATTGTGCTGGTGCAGCGGCGACTGCAACAGGTGCAGGGGCAGCAACTGCAACTTGTGCTGGAGCTGCAACTGCAACTTGTGCTGGAGCTGCAACAGCAACTGGTGCTGCAGCTACTTTAACTGGTCCGGCGGCGATGAGACCACCTGATTTCTCAACAACAGCGTTGAATCCGTTGATTTTGTCGGCGGTGTAGGTGACCTTGCGGACGGAACCGTCGGGTTCGCTTAGTGAATAACTTCCATGGACCACACCGTTGACGAGAGACTCTGAGGCTTGCTTGGAATCGCCGGTATTTGGATCAGATACGCCATAGCTGAAGCTGTACTGTGGATTGGGATCGACTGGCTCTGGTACGATAGCCTTGACAACTGCGGCTGCTGGAGCAGCTGCTACAGCAACTGGTGCTGGGGCGGCAACTGCAACTGGTGCTGGTGCTGCTGAGATGGTATATGTTGGAGCGGGAGCCGCCACAACAGCGGGACGGGATACCACCACTTGAGCTGGCTGTGAAACGACAACTGGTGCAGGACGAGCAATACTAATGGCTGGTGCAGCGGAAACGGAATACGATGGAGCAGCGGAAATTACTGGAGCCGAAGCAGCGTACGTTATTGAAGGAGCAGCAGAAGCTACCAACCTTGGAGCAGCATATGACACGGAAACAGATGGAGCCGCCGCAGCATATGACACTGATGGAGCGGCAGCATAAGAAACTGAAGGAGCGGCAGCATAAGAAACTGAAGGAGCGGCAGCATAAGAAACCGAAGGAGCGGCAGCATAAGACACTGAAGGAGCGGCAGCATAAGACACTGAAGGTGCGGCAGCATATGAAACTGAAGGAGCAGCAGCGTAACTAATTCCACCGAGTCCACCAATTCCACCAATACCACCAATTCCAATACCGCCACCAATAAGACCGATTCCACCGCCACCATGTCCGCCGATATAGCCTGCCCGCGTCACGGCGACGAGGCAGATGAACAGAACTACCTGCAAATACCACAATTTTTACCGATTAGTGAGAATCTTATATCAAAAGGATGCTTGCAAGGACTACAACTCAGTTTACCTTAACGAACATCATTTTGTGTCGATCTGCACTTAGAAGATTACAACTTTGGTTTGAGATACATTTCCTCGGAAAACTTCACTTTTATAAGCGTTCGCAAAGAATGCCTCAACTTAGCCGCTGCTAAACATGGTCGGCATCTGCCAATGCTGCTACCAGCTACCTGACGTTTGGATTGATTTCATCACTGAATAATTAACTCAATTCCAAGCTGATTCCACCACTGCTTCTCTCTTTCTCGCTGCCATGCGATCATACCCAAGGGGGGGGTATCGTATCCAATTCCAATCATCAGATTGTGCCCTCCTTTCAATCATACAATTGACCAAAACAGCTGCTACTGCTGGATACTACTCCAAGCGGATCGCGATAGTTGCTTTGTACTTCTGCAGAAGAATTATCTGGGTGGTATACCGTCAGATACCATGATCGGCAAGTGATCGCGATTTTGATGGGCAAACCGCATGGCTAACCGGTCCAAGTCGCAGCATTTTGACTTTTTTAATGAATCAATTTAATTCGTTAATGTTTTAGCCGAAAAGAGATCAGATTTTCTGAACTCATATGAGCATAACAACATGTCAGATACGTGCGTTGCCTGTCGCTGTTTGCAGTTTGACGGTTTGACGGATTGACGGACAGTTCTATGGACAGCGACCGGGTGGAGATGGAGGGAATTACTATTCCCATTGAGAGGCACATGCGGTCGTCGACGTTTTGAGATAAATTCTGTGCAATTAATTAAATTGTAACATTCGGATGGAATGTATCTCATGTGCTAGATGTGAGTTATACTCGTTTCATGTGAGACTCTTCGAAATTAAGTGCACGACAACTCCATCGTCGTTGTAGCTTCTGTCTGCGATCGAAGAACTTTGAACTTTGGAAGGAGGTTTTCAGGAACGGTTTACAGTTTTTAATCGGCCAGTGCGACCAGTGGCATCGCTTCTGTGATGAACTTGAACTTGAGCCTAGAGAACGTCCACGATTGGCGAGATTGCTGATTGACAACACAATCGATGTAGGATCAGGAACATGGTACAAGGATTTATCAGATAATTCCAAGGCGCAGGTATTGCTCGATAACAAGTCGAAGTAGTTGGTTAAAAAGCATGACATTTAGTGAGATGACACGTCCTTGGGCAACGGATACAGGCTGATCGACGTTGGTACGAAATGAAACATGAAAGTCTGCAGCGAGAAAAGTGGGAATCGACTCGAGCTACAGGCGGAAGGTGTTTCTCAAGAGAAGTCGAGCTCTTCAATTTGTCAAGATAGTTACGTAATATTGTGGCCACACGGTTAGAAAGCCATTATTTCCGTTCGTTTACTTAGCTGCCTTGTCGTGGAACGGCTTAGGAGTCAAGCATCCTAAAACGCCGGTTAAAATGATAGCCTTAACGACTGTCGAAAGCGGCAATCCGTTGTCCCCCGTACGCTCTCTGGAAGTTAGTTTTTTGAAGATTCCCACTTCCAATCGCAGGAAAAAGGAAATGAGTGGTAGTAGCTTAGCCGTCCCTGTTACTTGGACATATGTATGAGTAATTGGAGGCAAGGTTTATATAGATTTTAAGAACTGAGCTTGTATTTTGGAAAGGATTTGGTGGCGGATAAACTAATGATAAATGCGTCACTGACTGTAGGCTTATCCGGGGTTCTAAAAAGGGTCTGGTCCCACAGGTGGAAGATTACGTACCAAAAGCCAGATTTGGAGATAGAAGAATTTTCTGTTGATTACCCTTGTTAATGGCAGAAGGGCCGTGGAGAACTCGAAGCCTTAAAACGCCGCGCGATGCCGAACAACAACTAACAGATGCCCCAAACTGCTAGAAAGCAAACGTCGGGCAAAAGGCCAACAAACAGTTATGACATCGTTTCATCATTGCTAAAGAGGATTTGTTATACGCGACACAATTGGCAAGGAGTCTTGAGTTTCCGACACGCAAATGAACGTCTGATTACAATACGTTAATGGCTCCACCGATCAACAGGATAACGCCACCAAATATTATTGCAAAATTTACGAGCAATGTCCTCAATATGACGTAAGATTCCGCAGGGTAACTTTAACACCTCGTCGCTCATCTGGTAGACCCAAGTTGCAATTTTTTAAAAGCAGTAGCCAAGGATGTTGCTTCTTAGTTTAAGTAAGTAAGTTTCCTCAACACTGTTGCGAGTCAATACATTTTTAAAATCGTGAGAAACCTTGGACCAATCGGTTTTTTTTACGAACTTTTTGATCTGTCAAAGCTGATGCATAAGAAATGTCAAGTGTCAAAGGATCAAAACAATTCTACAATCCTAGCTCAATGCTGGCTCAAAAATATTAAGTGGATTTTAAAAATTCTTAACTTGCAACGAGGGAACGGATGGAACGAAAATTGGAGGATCCTACTACGGATTCTCGCTGTCGAATCTTACGTGCCGAATGTACTGCTCAATTATAACGACACAACGAGAATTTCGCAGAGATTTTAATGTAAGAAGTGTCCCGTCTGAAGATGCCAACCGTCCAGTTGTGGCAAGATGGAACTGCGCTCAATCATAGACAAGGTGGGAGATCTGAATCCGTTCGTTGCTGAGACAACATAAGCCGCATACAGACATTTGTTGATGAACACCCTTCGAGCAATGCTCCAACATTTTTTACATCCGCAGCTGGGTCGTCTATCCCGGGCGCTACTGCCCACACATCCAGAGATAAGATGACTATTCTTCGAGAAATGCTCCCAGGCCGAATAATATTAAAAAAATGCAGATATTGGTTGGGCGGCTCATTCTCCTGGCTTAACAGCTTCAGACTTTTTCTAATGGGGTTTCCTGAAGAGAAAGGTTTCAGAGAATAATCCCCAGTCTATTAAAGGCCGCCATAAATTGGCCTTGACACCACAAACTTTGGGAAAAATTTCATCAAAAGATTGGAATTTTTGCGAAAACCAAAATGGCGGTCAATTAAGCGTCACAGAAAATAGCAAAAATTAAGCTTCAATATTCCTCTGATTCCTAGGCCAACCTGCAAAAGCGACACCTAGCAGGAAATAGTCTAACCGCAGAACGACAGATCGATAAATGGTTCAGCGACCATATTGGTGAAAACCCAGCTGCATCCGCTGAAAATTACACAATTTTTGAAGCCATATTCAGGAAAACTTTTTTTTAAAACCGTACGACAAAAGGTTTTTGGAACAACTTTCAGTTTTACCCCATTCTCTCGACAGAGGACATGTTTTCCTTCCAAAAATCTATTAAGCAACCAAAACCGACGACCAATTTCTCAATCAAACATGTCAGCATGCAACGTCTGTTACTATGCTTCATACAAAGTTGAAAAGTAATTGGTCCTTTCCAACCACCACTGACATAGACACACAATTTTGAACAAAACCACATTGAAAATTGGTAAAATCTGGAGCCCGAATGTGGATCAAAATAAATACGTTTCGATTCGAATAGGAAAAACGCAAAACCACCTGACAGACCTTGTGTCCGTTCGCCTAAGGTATGCGTATGTGCTTCGATGGTATGCCGCCTTTAGTAGATAATTAATTTGCCCGAATTGTCTTAAATGATTTCGATTCTGATGTAAGATTGTGAATTGTGATAATAATTAAAAGGCAATGTCTACTGTACGCGCATTGCCACTGCACATGATAGCCACGAGTACAGTGCCACCACAGCCGTAACCATTTCCGACCGAGATTACTTGCAAAATGTGCGAAAAATTGCAAAATATACTCGTGTACTCGTCGTACGACGAATGTTACAATTAATTTCCACTCAAAGATTATATGGTGCGGTTGGATCGAGATTTGAGTCTTTTTTTTCTCAGATGTCAGTTCGTCAAAAATGGATTTTTCAATAAATCGCACCTCGAGATACATCGGACGTCTTGGTTTAAGTTTATCCGTTGAACCTTTTAGATGTGAGGCGGAGCTAGTGGTGTAGTATTGTTCGTTTAAAAAAATGTGGGTAACGAGTAGAACAGTTCTGGTCGACAAATGTAGAACAGAATCACGATGACCCTCGGTAAGTTGTAATTTTTAAGAGAGCCAAGAGTGAAAGAAGTCGAAAAAAAAAGGAGAATCAGGAGACTATCTTACTGGAATTTCGAAGCTAATCTAAGGTTGCGCGCACAATAATGCGATGCGAGAAGCGTTTGCTTGCGATAAAGCTGTTGTCTTGGATGCCCCTCCTGCGCAAGGCTAACCAGATAGCATATCTATTCAAGCTGTCGAAAGCCTTCTCAAAGTCGATAAACAGTAGATGTAGCGGGGATTTATACTCCACGCATTGCTCTATTACGATCAGTAAGGTGTTTGTGTGATCGATGCAGCTGGAGGATCCAGCACGAAAGAATGCCTCTTCGCCATCGAGAGTTGAATCCAAATATTCTTAGGGCTAAGAGTACCAAACTTTTCCTAATTTTTTGCTTATTGAAGCTGCAAATTTCTTACGGGCTCCCAAAGTGGAGGGTCCCTGACTGAGACGCGGCAGCCTTCGATCCTCCTCAATCCAGGGCTCGCTGCTTCCAGTTTTCTAGATCAAGCGCTCTGGCATTTGCAATAGGAGATTCGGTCTTCCTTGTCGTCTCGAACCTCGGAGGCTAGGATTCGAAGGTCCTCTTAGGCGAGCCAGTGTATTCAACGTGTTCTGGCCTTTCGTACTTCGTCCACATCTTGGTACAGGTCAAAGAGTTCGCGGTTGTATCTTCTTGTCCATTCGCGTTCCTCGTATATGGGATCGGAATAGTCGACGGAGAATTTTTCATTCAAAAGTATTTAAAATCTGCTCTACTTTCCTGGCCTCCATAGGGCAGAGTTTTGGAACCATCCGTGTAGACTACAATTTCATTATGGCCAGGATTTCATCTGATTTATCAGGGATGTTGGGATATGATTTCCTAAGAATGGAGCTATGCCCAACATCACTGCGCTAGTGAGCCGAGGCGGGCTGTTACAAATACAAATACTTGGCGCAACGGACCGTTTGTGGTCCAGGGCCTAGCTTCTCGCGACAATTCGTGTTGTGCGTGTTATATTTTTCACACTTGTCAGACATTCACAGGAGGTGGGACCGTGGGATTCGAACATCGAACCTCCCGATCCAGCGCACTAACCACTAAAGCCACAGCGCGCTGTTGCCGCTT
Organism: Blera fallax; assembly: GCA_946965025.1. Classification (NCBI taxonomy): domain Eukaryota; kingdom Metazoa; phylum Arthropoda; class Insecta; order Diptera; family Syrphidae; genus Blera; species Blera fallax. The sequence goes on from OX337245.1 coordinate 55,230,309, forward strand.
GTAATTTTAGGTTCACTGGTAACAGATATGGCAACAGCCGTGGGCGTGGTGCACAGGGCTCTTGTGATAGCAATACAGACTGATCTCCGTACCTTGACTAAGATATCCCTCACGGGGAGTAACTGGTAACGGATTTCCTCTGAACCTTTCCCACCAAGTTTTCCACCGATTTACCTTCACGACATGGAATTAGATTCTCTACCTCTTCCTCTAATGACACGTTCATACTATCTGAGTCCACGTCGACTGGGAATGGATGGCGATCAATTCCCACGATCATATAAAACCAAACCTATGGCCACCTAATTCACCAGACCTTAATCCACTGAATTCATTTTTGCAGTGCATAGTTGACTGGCAGCGCTCCACAGGATGCGTCCTCTCCCTAGGTGAAATTTTGGAAGTAGCTCAGCTAGAAGTCGTAAGCAAAGATCAGTACCCTAGCAGGCCCGGGACTCCTTCGTGTATACCGGCTGGGTCCAATGAACCTTCTACTATCCTACAACCCTCAGCTTCCGACGCATAGTTGGAAGTTAGCTAAGCTTGAGGAACCGAAGAAAAACTCCCGGAACGCGGTTATTGTGGTGAACAAGGAGCATTTGGGTCCTCTTTTCGAAATTGAGGGCCACATTAGCTATGGCTTCGGAACCATAACTCTTCGGGGGTAAAAAGGATGTGGAAGTTGAGGAGCAGAACTCTTTCACATCCGTCTCGACTTTAAAGGCTAGTGATACACCTGCCACTCTCAAGCTGTATGTGACTGCCTTCTGCACTAAACGGCCTGTCTCGGCTGGACAGGAGCCGCCTTTCTCTAATCGCTTTGCTTGATTTACATCCCCTTGATACGACGACACTTATCTACGACCGGTTCCATGGATGTGCCATCTGATGCAATGACACTGGAACTTCGGCTGCTGTGGAAGTTTAGAGGCGAGCCTGTACTGGGCTGTTATCGATTCTTCATGGATGGCTCCGAAACTGGTCAAGGATCTGGCGCGGATGTCTGCCTAGAGACCGACAACGCTAGACTTCATTACTCGTTAGGTTAACACGCCACTGTTTTTCTGTCTGTGCTAGCCTAGTGGCTACCGACTATGTTGTAAGGAATATATGGACGGGTTGGAGTATCTGGATCTGTAGTGACAGTAAGGCTGCGCCTAAGGCCTTACTCAACCCTTTAATAGTTCGAGAATGTAAGAACTCTTTGAATTTGGTCGCAAGACTGAACTCTCAGACTCTTGTCTGGATCCCAGGCCACGCTGGGATTGCGGGAATTGAGATCTCCGATGAGATTGCTACGCAAGGCGCAGGAGATGTTTTCTCAGGACCTGAACCTGCGTCCGCGTCCTCGGAGTGGTCCACCATTGACGATCGGGTTTCGTATGAAAATAATTGTGTGTGGCACGGGGCTGTCCACGATTAAGGTGGACTTTTGAAAGAAATCAGAGGCATTCTTGCTGCCACTCAGCAGAAAACACTGCAGACGACTTATTGGCGTTCTCAGTTCAGAGAGCCTCCTTTTTTGGGAATCAGGCAACTAGGAATAAACTGAGAGTGGCAACCACTTTAAAATGAAAATTGAAGTGTCTTAAAATGAAGGGGAACATACATGGAAGACTGAGATATCTGTGTCCTTTCAACGTTCTTTGTAAAATCGAATTTTAACTAAAATCACGTTTATTTAAGGTCTTAACAATTGACTGTTAGATGTCGGGTTAGTACGCGTACTTATTTTCTATTTTTGGTTTTTCTTATGCCAAGTCGTATAAATTATTATCACTTTCAGTAAAGGTAACCGCGCCACGATTAGAAGAGCCTTACAGGGGCAGGAGCCACTGCGACAGCTGGCCTTGGAGCTACCAATGGTCCCCTCTGCACGATCGCATTGAAACCATTGATTGGATCCGCGGTGTAGATGACAGTACGAATGGTACCATCAGGTTCAGCTACAGAGTAAGATCCCTTAACTACATCACCATCCCTGGTCTCCTGTTGACTCTTACTGTCACCAGTCAAAGCGTCCTGAACATTGTAAGCGAACGTATATTGCGGCAGAGGATCGTATTCCGTGTTGATTGGGACAGCTGCAGCCACTGGTGCCGCAAATCTCTGTCCAGGTAGGAGGACTCCACAACTCACTGCTGATACAAGGACACAAACCAAAGCAATCTAGAAACGATTCAGAATTTGTTACTTCCGTCTGCCGAGTTTCAAGGACTTTTGCTCATATCCTTACCTTGAACAAAGCCATTTCACTACGGTTTTCGATTATTGTCACGATATTGTTGAATGGAAAATACTTTTCGAAGTGATGCAGCCTTTGCACCAGGAAGCCTCTTTTAAATGAAAATTCAAAGAGTCACCCCCACACTGTTCCGTGCCATGGTAAATGGGACAAACCATCGTTTGCTCCCAATTAGTGGAGTGTGTCATCATGCAGACTGAACCGACGCAACACTAAATTGCAGATTTGATAACCACGACGAAAGTGAAATTATTGAACCAGCATTTGGTATTCATTATGGCCACTCAAGGCCTGACCACAAGTAACCGCACGTACACTTCTTGTTTGGATTTATGTCGCGCCGGTGCGGTGTCGTAGATGGAACAGTGGGACCAACATTTGCTTTTTATTGCTATGACTTGTGTTTTACTAGGTAAGTCTGCAAAGCGCAGATAGTTTTCCTCGAATTAATCGAATTAATGATTCCTGGTTCGTGATGGCCTGCGATGAATTTTTAGAGAGCTGCGGGGTGCACCGTGGGTGCTATGCTTTAGTGGTTAGTGCGTTGGACTACTGAGCGGGAGGTTCGAGGTTCGAGTCCCGGAAAATATCAAAAACTCATTCACATGGAGGACTTGAGGACCGAAACTTCTACGACATCGGGTAAGACGGCTGTGACGGCATCAAAGCTAACAATTTTGATATTTTTCCTTGAAACTAGCCGACAAGATCCCGTATTCTACACATCTGTCCACGTGAAAACAAAGTCAGAGCACGGTATCGAAAAATAAGTACCGTCGCTACGTTGTAAAGACCTTTAGGGTCCTTGCTCCCAGAGTAGCAGATCGTATCTGTCACGATATCATGGGCAACTTATCGATATCGATGAGTGATGCGTATCGATTTATATTCCGTAGTGGATTTATTTAGCCAATAGTGGACTTTCCCGGGCTGAAACCGCACAGATTGAGACCTATCAGGTTTTTGACGAGCGGTTTTAGGCGTAAACACAATACGGCCGACAGGATCTGATATGTGATGTGATGTGTAGTTGCTGCAGTTCACCGAATCTCCTGTCACAGGATCGAGCACATTCTCTCTAAATGATGCAATAACACCAATACGCCCAAGAGATGTGCGTTCAACTTAAGAAAACTCCTTGAAAGATAGAAATTTGAATTAGAGCAACAAAGGGAAAAGTTTGGTGGTTTCCACATTTTCTTTTAACTTGGCGGGGACACCGATAATGCCAAGGAAGTAGCTATCCTTGAGTTCCTTAGTCTTATTAACAACTATTGACGGGATTATATACGCATCGATTAGGAGGTAAGAGAATCCCGCCACGCCTTTCGCTGCTTGAAACAATTACTCAGGCTCGATGGGTTTAGCCATATTTACCGCAAATGGGCAGACGACAATAGCTGTGAGATGACTGCAAAAATTTGGACTCAATTGGATCGCAATTTGAGTGACTTAAGCGGGTACAGCCTCATCGAAGGAGAAGAAAGAAAGCAGAACGAGGATTTGCACCTGCCCCATTGTCTCTATTCATCGGAAACTTTGACAACCAGGAAAACTCTTGAAAAAGTAGAGAGGCTACTTCTGCGGAACTGTCTAACAGAAGAACTGGTAGTGATATTGGGACTCACTCCTAAATTAAATGCTAGACAGGATTGCCAAAGAAACCACACTAAACGGGCGAGAAAGCAATCAAATCAGTCCCACTTCTGGATTGGCACAGGGATATGATCAAGTGATACTACGTCGAGAGAAAATTCAATTGAAAGCTGAGTGACTGAAGAGAATGGAGTAGTGAAGCCGGGAGTACCAACTCAAGCAAAACACCATTAAGTGGTACAAGAACCGATCGAAAACATCCATAGGAACTGGGACAAGTGTATACGAGTACAGAACCAAGTATTTGGAAGCCATGGGTTCATACCTCAGTATTTTCGAACCGGAAATCTACACAATCGAAAGATGAGCCCAATTCAACCTCGATCGGATCGGATAGCCAAGCCGCCGTCAAGACTTTAAGTTATTATGAAATAAGGTCTACACTGGTGTGGGAGTGCCAATGCCAATGTAAACCGACGGAGGGAGAACGGCAGAGTCACCTCTACAGGTTAGGGAAATGAAGCAGCTGATGAATTAGCAAGAAAAGGCTGGGAAACCTACCATTGAGGAAGATCATGTTGGATCCACTCCAGGTACCTCGATATTGAACTGTAGGAGGTGCTCTAGATCGGCGGAACACATAAGATCAACATACAAAGGTCGCAGTGAGCTTACACCGCTATAACTAATCAACATCTAGGTGGCGCTACGTTTGGAGTGAACTTGGATCTCAACCAAGGACTAGACTTGAATGATGTCTAGTGACACAAGCCGTGAAACGACCGCTTAAGTCCGCGTTTAGGATACTTCAATTGTCCGTAGCCTAGATGGTGTAATTTAACGACGCCTCCCCTTTCTTTGGGGTCACGTTAAAGATAAGGTCAACGCCAATGTTCCACAAACGATTCAAGCGCTCAAGAATAAAATCGGAGCTGTTCTTCACGAAATCAAGCTGCAAATGTGCAAAAACGTCAAAATTTCCTCAAAAGGATGACCATTCGTACGATTGGTCTTCTAGAATCGAAAGTTTAGCTCCCTTAATCTAACAACCTATTGCCACTCAAGTAACGACGATATCGATACCCACTCTCGGTATGTTGTGGTATAGCTGTTACTCCTCCCAATTGCCCTACAATTTTACCATGAAGCCGCTTTTAGTTGTCATCCATCAATGTGGTACGTAATACTCGGAAGCCATGGGAATATACCTCAGTGTCTTCCAATTCTACCTCGGGGGCAAGACATCGCGATACTGTCGGATAGTCAGGCCGCCATCAAGGCGTTAAGCTCTCATGAAATCAGGTCAACACTGGTGTGGGCATGCCTAAACAAGCTAAACCGACTGAGTGAAATCAACAGAGTCACTCTCTACTGGGTACCAGGTCACGTGGGAGTAGAGGGAAATTAAGCAGCTGATGAACTAGCTAGAGTACCTTTACCGGTCCGGAGCAATTCTGCGGGCTTGGACCGCACACGATACGGAAGGAAGAGGATTGCAAAAGAATCAAACTTTGTGAAGAAACACCAAAACTGAGACAGGCCAAAGAACTTCTCGGGAATTATAACCGGAAAAGAAGTAGGGTCTGCATGAATATCAATAAGAATCGATTGCGCATCCCCACAGGCTTCCTAACGGGTCACTGTAGACTTAAGAAACACCTCAGGAAACTAGGTATAGAGCAACGCGGAGAGTGTAGATTCTGCGGGGATGTTGAAGAAACCCCAGGCACCTTCTTAGAGAAAGAAGGAAACACCTGGATGCCTATCAACTATCCGAAGACGATCTACCAACGCTAGATCCACTCAAGATACTCCGGTTCATCAAGGAAATTGGACTGGTGGAGGATGTGCTGTAAGTCGAGTATCTCATCGACGGGAGCTAAAGGAGGGGAGCACAATAGATCTATAAGGTCGCAGTGCGCTTTCACCCATAACCTATCTATGTGGTACGTAAAGACAGGTGGTCTACGGAAATCAGGAAAATATATCGACTCATTCCACCACCACCGACCCCACTGTGCATTGTCTATCGCCGCACGCTTATTATTAATGCCTCCGAGAACACGCATCCAACACTCTTTATGGCATGAAGTGCTTACGCATTAATTTAAATTTATAATCATTCAAATTATTAATCGTCTAACTACCGCCACCACCAACACCATGGAGTTCCCAGCGTTGCACACTCCATCGCTCCGATAGCTCGATCCAAATTGGCACGTTTTTTAATGCAACCTCACGGTTACATATTCAACGTAATTAGGAAACGAAATGGTGACTTAGTTGACTCATCGCGAGGGTGTGCTTTATGCAATTTTTGTTATGCGATACATCAGTTGGAATAATTTTTTTTATTTAAAACGCAACGTCAAGGTCCGAAAGTAATCATTCAGCAAAGTTAATCGATAACGAGAATATCTTACAGACAGAGAATCAAAATGGCATTCATCAAGGTAAGAAGCTCCGCGCACGGATAGTCCTTCCGATTGGATTAACAGTGAGTTTTTCTGTACATTCTAGATCGCATTGGTATGCTGTGTCCTAGTATCAGCAGTGAGTTGTGGAGTCCTCCTGCCTGGACAGAGATTTGCGGCACCAGTGGCTGCAGCTGTCCCAATCAACACGGAATACGATCCTCTGCCGCAGTATACGTTCGCTTACAATGTTCAGGACGCTTTGACTGGTGACAGTAAGAGTCAACAGGAGACCAGGGATGGTGATGTAGTTAAGGGATCTTACTCTGTGGCTGAACCTGATGGTACCATTCGTACTGTCATCTACACCGCCGATCCAATCAATGGTTTCAATGCGATCGTGCAAAGGGGACCATTGGTAGCTCCAAGGCCAGCTGTACCAGTTGCTGCTCCTTTGGCTGCGCCGGTACCAGCCTTTGGACGAGTATTCTAAGTGTTAACCGAATTGTAGTCGATTTTAGTAATTTATTGTGGTTTTATTAATAAAAATTTGTTTTTGTTTATTCGGTCGATTTGAATGCATTTGGAGAACAGTCGTAACGTTTGCTTGGACGAGCCAGTCAGGCTGGTGTTTGTGGCTTTAGCTCAGCCTGATACTTTGGAAGTGGTGCCCGCACTGCGTAGCATGTCCTTTGACAAGGCAATCACCTTCAATTCGAAAGTTTTCGTTTTGATTTAAGGATGAGGAGGTTTTTCCTTCTCGTTACACACGGTTTTCTCATATTTACAAGGGGAGATGGCTATCCTTTGATAGTAAGACTGGCAACCAGATTGACGAACGACATGCCTCCAATTATCTGGATGTTCGAATGTTCCAAGCGGCCAATATCGACTCTGATTACTACCTCCTTGAAGTCAAGGTACGAATACTATCCCCAGCGCCACAACAAAAAAAAAAAAAAGAGGGAGAATCACTGTGGGAAGATGCATCGTCGAAAAGCCGAAATCACAAGAGATCGTCAGAAAGTCGTGGCCCAAAAGGAGCCGCTTTACGGCGTCTATGTCACCATTAAGTGTCGATGACCAGTGGCAATGCTACCGACATGTCATAAGACAACCAGCATGAAACCCCTGATTATTGATGAGGAATTTCGTTAAGCATATGCAGCAAAACAAGATGCATGCGAGGCTGCAAAGGACAGCGGCTAATCGCGTGCCCTACAAGGAAAAGAGACGAGAAGAACATCGGCTTCGTGGCGATGAAATCCAGCATCCTGCAGTCAAGCAGAATGACGCATTCAATCCAGACGATGATAGTCAACATTTTCATCCACCTGACCAAATCGAAACTAAAAACCAGCAGTACTACCGGCCCTCAAGGCTTACGAGGAGAACTATTTAAGACCGCGAGAGATGACTCATTTCCAAGATTTGGTCAGTCAAGTTATGCTTCATGCTAAGTTTCGCTCCGCTTGATGCATGCTACAGCAGTGGACAAAACCACTGTAGGTCCACTATGATCATTAAACCCTTACAGACATGCTATACCATCCCGATGGGAGAAACCCCATACTAGCATTTGAAAGGATATTCGCTATGAGAATTCCAGGCCAAGTTTACTGGAAAAACCAAAGACCCGTCAACGAAAAGAAACTGACCTCCTATACCGTCGCGACGGTTCTAAATGGACCTTGGCGCAGGAGTTTATTCTTAAGCCCTAAGAATAAACCATCTTGACGGCTACAGTGTCTTTCAAGCTGAAATGACGGCTGAGCCCCTATACCGGCTGAGAAAGTTATACACGAGAGGACTATTGTTGCTGTCTATAGGTAGATAGCCAGGCAGCCATTAGGGCTCTGGCGCTGTAAATAGATCGAGGCTTGTGAGGACCTCCAAATCGTTTTTAAATGGAGCCAATGCGGTGACCCTTTGCTGGGTAAGACGGCGTATAGACATCACAGGAAACGAAATGACTTATGAGCTTGCAATGAAGGGATCGGCGCTGAATGCAACGCGATTGCGATTGCCCCACTCTATCCGTCCAAAGAATAAAGACTCTTGGTAGATGACTCTTCTAGGAACTGGAGGGCTTCCTCGGATTCAGATCACTATTTGGGTGGTTTCAACACAGCGCATATATCTTTTACAGTGTTCAATAAATGGGCACATTGGATCAAAACTTTTGGACTAAGGGAGCACTGATCCTATTCGTCATAAGGCAACCAAATAACCTAACCTAACTTGAGCTTTATAAATGTAATCTCAGCATCGTCTGTTGGATCCACAAGAAAGGAGACCTCCTCAATTGGGCTCACGACTGCAGACAGAAGCATCAGTATCCTAAGCTTCCTCAATAGCCTGATCGGCCCTTATCAGACCTGTTTCAGACCAGGAAAGTCCACAGTTAACACACTTTGACAGATCCTGGATCAAATCCAAGGTATCCACATCGATGCTCATCACCTCTTAATCGATTGTAACGTCGCCAATGATAGCATTTATAGAGACTTACTACACAGAGCCATGCCTAGTTTTGATATCCTTGCCAAAGTTGTCCCTTTATGCAGAGTGACGATGGAGATTGCTCACTTGCAGTATCGAAACTTCAGATGTCAAAAAATTTATGTCAACTCTGATAGATCCTGGAAAAAAACACAGAGGCTGGGCGCACCGTTCCTCCCTCTACTGCATCATGTGAGTATCTCTTGCTTACGTTTCCGAACGAGCTTTGGCTACTGTTGGTGGTTTGTAGCTTGGTCCTAAAGAAATCGCGCAATATGAACACGGATGTTCGATAAATGGATTGGTAAGCTGCTACTGGCATCAATGGGTAATGCTGAATGGGTGAGTTTTCCGGTGAAAGAGAGTTTCCATACGATACACTCTAGATCCTCTTCATTTGACCGAGCCATGTAAACTTTAGGGCACCACAATAATCCCCATCGTTCAAGCTGCGTGGAATCCATAGAAGACTTCTTTTTTACGGAGCTGAAAGGCAGCAACAGGAGAAGAAATTGCGTGAGGCCCTCAGCTCGGAAGAAATAAGCACGCAGGTGGTAAAAATACGGGAAAACTGGGGTGCAATCAGCGAAACTGTGGTCATAATAATGTAGAAACAGCGCCAAGAAGGGGAAAAAAAAAGCAGAACAGCAGCATAATGGAAATGTAAGTGAGCCAATGACATAAGCCTGGAGTCCCTCTCAAGATGAAATGCTTGACGGCAGTGCTGCGAGGATCAGAGTTAAAGGGGAGATGAGTTTAGTGGGTGAAAATCCCACTTTTCTACTAGGGACTTGCTTCTCCCAACCATTCGTTATTACTATCGGAAGTTTATTAGACATTCGGGAGAGGTGTGACCGTGAAAGAACCATTTGTGGTGCTTTCTGCTATTTGAACCTCCCGTTCAGTAGTTCAACCCACTAACCATTGAGCCACGGCGCCCACTGAAATGAAGCCTCTACGAACTCCATCGTTGATTTTGAGCCGCCACCTCCCTTAAACTTGTTCAAAAGCCTTGCGTTTATCAATTGATGTTAGTACCCCTTCGAGACATTTGACAAAACTGCAAAACAAAACGTTTATCTGTCCATCGTTCTACAAAACAAATTGCTACCAACAATGCCATCCATTAAGGCATTCATAAAGCCAACTGAGCCATTTTCTTTTCAAACTAAACCGCAGACACAATAATTCTTGCATAACTGACATCAAATGAATTATTCACACAAGTTCCAGTCAAGAGCTGATACCGTGCCTACGACAACAAAACGATCGCGTATCAATGAACAATTTACAACCATTCGAGCACACTTTTGGCCAGCACCTCCAGGCCCGCCTGCGTCCGTCCCAGGGATTACGTCAGGAGTGTGTGTGCGCGCACATGCATTGCATTTAGAATCTGTGATAATCTCAAACCGAAAAGACAACTCGCATCGGTTTTATTCGCCACCAGCAGTGTGTACGAGTACGAGTATCTTGTAGTTACAAGAGTTGACACCAATTTAGTACACCTTCTGTGTTATAAAAGACAAAAGCTATGCTAGGCGTGGCATTTCGGGCCTTAATTCAAATCAAAAGCTGCGTACGCTCTCTCTCTCTTTTGAGGGTGATACACAGCTCTGGAGGTAGGCTTGTGTGTCTGCCTTGAGATGAATGCTATGCAATGCAGTGAAGTGCAAGCCGCCGGTGCCGCTACCGTCACAATAAAGAAAATTTTTTAGTACGAGTATCTGGCAGCAATGTTTCCCTGGCTGTCAAATATTTCAAATGTGAATGGCTTATGTTAATGGGGGACTTACATTGAATAAAAGAAATACGAATAAGTTCTGCGATTGTTTTGAGTCAACCGCTTCGGATCTTATGGACTCAATCAGGGTTTGGCTGTCCTTGATTTTATCTTAAGTTGGTGACTTTTGAACAATTTTTTAGTCAAACAGTCAAGTTATACGTGGGCAAAGAGAAACGTTTTCAACCTGGGAGTGAAAGACTGTGTTTTTTAGTTCAAAAATGCATTTGGATGCGTTGTCCAACGTTTCTCCAATGGATTCCATCCCTGAAGTGTGATTCTAGAAGGTCCGCGATATGCCCATCTATGGCTGCTATCACTTTTCAGCAACCTACGACTCTACCGACAGTCTGAACTTAATTCAAGGGAGAGAAGAGAGAGGGTAATCCAAATACTGTAAAGGTTATACTAAGCTTGACTAAACTAAAGTAAATAAGGAGGGTTGATTGGAGGTTAGGCCATTACTGAGTACGCATTTACTGCTTTTAAAATCAGAAATGTGTGCCACGTTAATCGATTAGCACAGCATTCTTAACCAAAGATGAGGAGATATATTGCATAGAGGAACTGGTATAAGGTTGCGGGGATTGGTATCTAGAAAAATCGCTCGAAGCAGGGCAGGACAATCAATGTTACCAGATAACAACAACTGAAAAAAATTTATCTGCAGTATCACAACATTATTCCAATTAATCAGTCTAAGACGATCCACATAAGGCGGCAGGTTGACGTCATTAGCCCAAAACAGACCACGTAAGGCAAAGCTAATGAACCGGCGCTGCACAGCTTCGATTCTCATGAGCAGCACAATGCGGAGACTTGACATACTCGGAACAACAGATTGTGATGTCATTGGCGCCTTCGAGAGTATAGAGACTAAGGCGGCGAAGATGGTTTTAACGGTCAAAGAGGGCAAAATCAAGTATATGACAACCAACACCGACATCTCCGACAAAACGCCACCGTAGACAGGTATAACCTTGAGGTAGTTACGGACTTTGTTTACCTAGGGTCTGCTATTAATACAGACAACGACATCAGCGCGGATCCATGATCTAAAACAGACTTTGCATTGACGGTCCACTAGGCATTATCCATGAGCTGCACCGCGGTTAGAATCCAAGGCATAATTTGGTGTCTAAAGCCTTACTAAAATGTGTGGCTACGACATCACGTTCAGTGCCATTTTTCAAAGCGTTCAGTGTACTGCAGACGAATATGATTAAGTTAGTGGTTGTTGTCCTTCCTTTAAGGAATCCGTCAGCTTGCAATGAAGGGACATGCTTTCAAAGAGTCTAGGTATGCATGAGAGCTTAGCAATTGGCCGATAATTATAAACTTCCTTTTGCATCCTTTTTGGTGGATGTAAGCGTCCTTCTATAATCGAGGAAAAATGCCTTAAGAGATCGAAAGTTGAAAAAGAGCAGGAGAGGTTCTGTTGATGATTTGCGCAGTTTCTTCATACTATGGCGGAGACACCGTCAGGACCAGTGAAGTTGCCAGTAGTTGGTTAATTTTATTAGCAACCATTGATAGGATTATGTCCAAGGCTGCAAGGGAGGTTTGTGCAAAGTTGTTCAAATGGAGGAAACAATGAAGGTCAGATCAAGTGTATGATCAGCGAAAGACTGGTCAAAAAAGTGAGCAAATAACTCGGGTCTGCCGAGGAAGAGTCTGAGAAGGTGGGAGTATCTATAAAACGTAGGAGCGAGTTATACGGTGATAAACAGCCGTAGGTTATTAAGACTATGAATCCACCTTACAATCATCTCCATGATTGGATCCATGAGGATGCTTGTGAATACCGGAAAAAGGTGGCAGAGGATGCACTTCGTAAAGAGTAAAGAGCCATATGCAGTCTCCCATCTCAAGGAAATAGAAGAGCCACACGACAGGGAAAACATCCGACAGTTCTACAGGAAAGCCAAGCAAGTGATAGGTGGTTACAAGGTCGGCCTGAGCTGAAATATAATAAGGCCCCGGCTCTGATGGCTTAACAGCGGAGCTTTCCAAATCAACAATCACGCATGTGTGGATGAAAGTAAGTAAGTATGCCCGATGACTGGAATATCAGGCCCATTAGCTTCCGTCTACAGGAAAGGCGATCCTACATATGTATGTTATGCGCAAGGTATCGAGCCAAATGCCTTCTTAAAGTCTCATATAAGTCCCAATCCAACTTGAGCACCTCTCTGTGATCGACGCATATCAATACGACTTCCGACCTGCAAGATTGACGATAGACCAAATCTTGACACTAAATTAAAAATTCTGGAAAGGACTACTCAGCTGGAGTAGTCCGTAAGACCAAGATACGCCTACGACATTGGCTTTTCCACATCAAGCGCAGGGACAATAGCGCTCCAGTCGAAAGGATATTAGAATCGCGGCAAGATGACAAGGAAAACCTAATCAACCAAGCTATCGCAGATGCCAGAGCACTTGGTACTGACAACTAGAAGCAGCATGGAACCGGGCCGATGGTGGAAGGCAATCCTCTGTCAGGAATACGTGTCGGGAAATCGTTAAGTAAAGGCAGTAGAATGCGATCACAAGGAAATTGTATTGTACGACCATAAGCTTCTAGCTTAGATTCGCCAAGTGTTTCTCCGCTTTTGCTCACTTACGAAAAGAGCGAACCCATTCGCTCTTTCGTACGAAAATTTGACATTTGACTTCACATACGCTTATTGTGGACAACTTGAGTACTTGGCAGCACTGGACAAAACCTAACGTAGAATTTTGACATAACCTTCCGATTGCTTTCGACTATTATAGTTGAGCCTTAAGTACTGACCACAAGCGTATTGCGGTTTTATTCGACAAATTTTCCTTAAAAATCTCTACGACGGAGTTCTAAGAGGGAGATTCGACTTCTATATCATCGAGAAGTGTGCCTTCTGAATTGAATTAACAAAACTGAATCATTCTGAAAAGCCGACACTTCACAAATCTTCAGAAAAAAAAGTATTTCCAATGCCCTGCCTTGAAGGGGTCCTGGGAAACACAATAATAATGCAGTGACAAATGAATTCAATCCCCTAGGCATCAAGCATCAAATTACACTAGAAACACGTTCCAGCATTCTGACCACCGTTCAGTAGCTAAAAATTATTTACAATTTAAAAATTTAATAACACGCACCTAACCTGAACTTAATAGAGCTAGCATTTAGCTAAATTCCCAGCGGTACACATTTAATGGTCCCCATTCCGACGCATGTCCCAAAAGGAAGGTATTCCACGACCGCCCTCAGGGCATACATTTAAAAAGCCGCACCACTAGCACACCTCCTCATCCAACAACACCCAGGCTAGGCCACATTATGCAACTTGCCCATTTGACGTGCCTCCGTCACCAATCTGCACCACTATCACCACACCGCCCCAACTTGAACGTCGTCGTCGTCGTCGCCTTTGACAACCCCCTCAACTAAAAGTTCGCGCGCTAAATTCGACAACATGCAATGCGAATGCGAATGCGATTTTTTTCCCCCCTGCGAGTGTGTGTGGCGGGCTCGCATGGACCAGTTTTTAATTTAACTTTATTCTGTTAACGACGATAGTTAAATAACTTGTGGGACCAAGCCTGAATAAAAAAAAAACAACCCGACCGTTGATAAGCCACCACCAACTCCAGATGCAGAAAACCAACGTCGTACGACAGAGGAAGGAAAAAAAAAAAGATAGAACAGCGCACCGCCACACTACGCCTATGAATGGGTTCCACAGAAGAAAACGACGAGGAAAAAAAAAGAAGCAAAGCTTAAAGCCTACGGTAGGCCTGAAAGTAAAACGAAAATTAAATTTTGAATAAATATTTAAGGCGTACGGGCGTATCAGAGTATATAAGCGAAGGTTAGACAGCCACAGAACCACAGAGCATTCATTTGTCAAACATTACAGTCATGGTACAAAAGGCAAGTTTATTAGCAAACAAAGTGCATTCTAAGTCGACTTTAAAGTCAACTTTAAGTGGAACTTTGAAAATTTAATCCTTTTTGTGTGTTTCTTTTCATGATGGAACAGTTGATCATCTTGGCCGCCCTTGTGGCAGTAAGCTCAGCAGTCGTTATTGGACCCGGTGCCTATCCTTTGGGACCAGGTATTGCTAAGATTGGAGCACCATTAGGTTACCCGGCATATCCTACTTTGGCAAAGGTTGCCGCTCCAGTCATTACAAAGGTCGCTGCTCCAGAACCATACGATCCAAACCCACAGTACAGCTACAGCTATGATGTCCATGTTAGTCAAAGACACGGTCTGTCATCCAGAGTCGGGTAATAATTTTGTGTTCGCTTTCAGGATCCCACTACCGGTGATGTTAAGAGTCAACAGGAGAGCCGCAGCGGAGATACCGTACATGGAGCCTACTCCCTGATCGAACCCGATGGCACAAGGCGTTTAGTTGAATACACCGCCGATCCAGTCAACGGATTCAATGCTGTCGTTCATCGTGAGCCAATCGCTGTTAAGGCCGTTGCACCAGTTGCTAAGATTTTGGCACCAGCTCCAATCCTTTCTCATGGACCTCTAGTGACTAAGATCGGCGCACCATACGGCCTACCATTGGCTGCACCAGTTGCTAAGATCGGCTATCCAGGCTTGGCAGGATTACCAGGATTGATTCATGGTTAACTACAGGGATACGACGTACGAAAATGATCAACCAAATGATCAAAGACTATGGAATATCCTTTGCCTCCATCCGCCTAATCTGTGTCATAATTATGTTGTAAATGTATTTATTCTTTGTAATTCTTTTTTATTGTTAAGGCTGTTTGACCGCGATAAATAAATAAATGTTATGTGCAATTAAAAAAACAAAAAACTATTCATTTGGAAGGACCTTTAAGGCTTAGGACAGAAGACTACACCTACGCAATACAGGCAAAGGGAATTTAACATTTCAGCAAAACGATACAAATCTTCTAGATCTGCAAACAAGATTGGAGACAAAGAGGCCCCTGATTCGGAAGAGAGCCCCAAAAGAGCCTCAATCAAGGTGCGTCTAGACTTGAAGGATGCTGCTTCCCAAATGGAACCAAGTTACCTACAATTGCTTGGCAAAAAAGGCTCATCTTAACCCTCTAAGTGAGTGCTATCCTTATCCAAATAATATTGACTAAAACAGCAAAAACTAGTGCGTACCAGAAGGACACCTTCATCCTTAGCAAGTCGTTGTGAACGGCACGGTTTCTGAACAAAGTCAAGGAATTGTTGATGAGTACATGAAGTCCCGTGATAAAAGACCGTAAAAAAAATTAAGATTCAAAGCGCAAGCGCAAGCCACCCTAAGAGAAGGCCGAGTAAAATCCCCAAAAGAAGTAAAGTTGCTACAACTTCTACCTCCGCCAATACCAACGACCATGGCAGTACAGATAACATCAACTGTCATGGGTCTGCATCGGTAGATGAACTCTTTACCAGCTGAAAGGCTGGTGATAGATCATCTCGCTTACAACCAGAGAGAATCACTTCCTTGTTGCAAGTCAGCCTATGTCGTAAGAGGATGGCAACGGCTAACACTAGGCCTCGTAGGAGTACCATCTCCCAATTGATGCTGATTCGCTAAATAACGAGATAGAAAGAAGCCTCTACAATCAAGCATCTCGTAGCTCTGTAGCTCTACTCAACGCCTTCTCGCGGCATCATCTGGGAATTGCTTCGAAAATTTCGAAATGGAGGGGACGAATGGCGAGCTTCCTGCGCCATAAAAGTGGTCCAGCTTGTTTGCCTCGAAACGATCAGCAAGCTTCGGAAACGGACTGATACGACGTCTGGCTATCGACTACGAACAACGATAGGATTCTGGAATATTAGGACCCTTCTCGGCTCACGAGACGAAGGTTTTCAGAATGCCAGATTCCACCAACTTGAGCGATAGTTCGCGCGATACAGTCTGGACATCTTGGAGCTAAACGAGATAAGATGGTTAGATGCCGAGGAAAATCACTCGCCCACAAAATGCACTGTCCTGCTCAACTTAGGAAAACCATCTCGGAAGTCTGGCGAAGTACTGTTGCTAACACCAACAGAAGACGACAATGTTTACAGTCAATTAAGTGCCGCCCACAACTTACAGCCTAACGAGGACATCGTAATTGTAGTGGGAGATTTCAACGCTAAGCGCTCGAACATGTGATGGGAGCTCACAGCCTCGGAGACCGCAATGATAAAGTGGAACTTTTTCTAGATTTTTGCAATACCTACCGCTTACTCATTGGAGCCACTCTGTTCGAACACAAGGCCTGCTACAAGATCAGTTGGGTCTCACCTGACAGGCAGCGAACGTCAAACCAAATCGACCATTTTGCGATAAGTCGACGTTTTAGAAATGGCGTCGTAGACATCCGAAACAAACGTGAAGCGGATATCAGAACCATTATCTCATGTTAGCTGCTATACACCTTCTTACTGCATCGGTCAAGATCAATCGCTCAAATTTGTTACGAATAACCAGATACAATACCGACAGACTTTGGGATTCCCTAGTGCGCCAGTAATTCAGGGACCATCTTGCCGCCGAATCAGGAACAGAAACTATCAGCAGCTCAGCGCAAGAAGATATGTATGACCCAGTTACCTACATTGGTAAAAGGCAGAAAAGTCACAGCATGTGGCTATCAGCAGATACCTGGAAACGGATCGATGAGCGTATCTTACTCGGATTGCAGCGGCCTCAGAAGGCCAGTATCGTGTGAAGAAAAAGGAAGTGAAGCATAGTGTTAGACATGGCAAGCGTTCACACATCAACGCACTGGCCTCAAAGGCTAAAGAAGCAGCTAGCAGGTGTAACAGCAGGACCATCTATAACATCACTACAGAACTTACTGTTGATCGGAGTTGGAATCCAGTGGAAGGTTTAGATGGTAGTCTGCTGATCTCGAATGAGAATCAGCTCAACAGATGGAGGGAACATTTCGCGTCAGTGTTGAATAATTTAGACGACACCGTCATAATGCCAAACTCAAACGAGCGTGACAGAGCAACAAATTTCGAGTCGTACCTCCCAGCAACACAGAGATAGTAACTCCTTTCAGATCCCTCAAAAGAAATAAGGCGCTAGGCTTTGATGGTACCTCTACGAGCTTTTTTAAGCGGAGCAAACTACTTCGACAATGCATTAGAATGACAGTGATTGTCCAGCAACATCTTCATCTTCAATGAGTGACAGGTGAGTGGTTTATGTGCTCGCGGTATCATCGGGCCTTATTTCTGCGAAAATGAAGCCCGTGTCACCGTCACAGTCAATTCCTTGTGCTACCGAGCAATGCTGGTCGATTTTTTGGATCTGAACTAGTCTTACTCACTTATACGGGAAATTTCCTCAAAAGGATGACCATTTCCAGGAGAAGCCGAGGAGGATATTTTTTGGATACCGTTGCAAAATGAGAACTCATTTGGCGCGTCTATGGTTTATCCGCAAGGAGTACCAACACAACCTCTCATTGGTCCAAAATGCTGCAACGGGATGATGATAGACTGAAGTACTTATCTAAATACATATTGTGCCCTTTATTTTTGGCAATTTGTGGCATTCGACAAGAGTACTGGCGATCCTTGAACCCAGTTGATGAAGAGAAACAGCATAACTAACACCCATAGATACAAAGACATGCCGTTTGTATCTTAGTCATCCTACCTTCCTCTGGTGGATGTTTAGTCACTCTAATAGCATTCCTCTACCGCCTTCGCAGAATTAGCGTGAATATTCAAATTAGGCTTCCAATGGCATTAACACACTTTTCGTACGCAGAAGTAGGCGTTCTGCTTCTACACATTAGCAAAGCACACTTGCATTGCATCCGAATGTATCTATTTGCTACTCCTACTGTATCTCACATCCCATGGTGGGTGAACCCTGTGAATCAATTAGTCTTACTAATCTATTCTCGATACACAAATAAATTAAAAAATCTCAAATCGACTCAAACCACAAACACTTGCACTTGTACCACAGGTTGGCTGCATGCAACCATCACCGCGATGGTTTGGTTTCACCATCGCTGAACTTTATGGAAAAGTGCATTCGCGATTAATTAAATAATAAAAAAAAATTACAATCAAAACAGAAAAATAAAATGAAAAACAATTTATTTGTACACGCGACGTAACAACGATGTCACTGAGAGACATTTTTTCTTCCAGCGGTTTTCCGTGAGGTTTTACCATTAACATCACGACACGCAGCGAATAATTGTTTTAATGTTAAATTTTATCTTAAATATAAACAATCTTTTTTTAATTTATTTATTTATTTATAGTCACTTACCCAGTGTACCATGGTCCGCGGGGACCATAGAGGAAACGCTTAGCCGTCTTCCATTTTTTCTTGATGTAACTACTTTTAGTTTTCTGCTGAAGTGCCGAGGCGCTGAGTCGTGTCATTTCTTCTACTTGACGCACTTTCCATGGCATTACTATTTTTTGCTATTAAATAAAAAAAAAATACATAAAACCGGTATTTAATGATAAACATTGTTAATATGCACTATGCACGTGGTTGTGTAATAGATTTTTGGAAAAGAAGACGATAAGATGGTGTGATTTTCTGTTTGTTTATTACCTGGAAGTGACGACGATTCTCAGCTTGAAATGTACCCCGTTTCTTGGATGCAACCTTACAGGCCTCATAACATTCGGCCCAGTATCGGTTAATAGGTTCCCATAGTGTCAATTCGATTTCACGCTGATAGCTGTCATAAAGAGGCTTTACCTAGAGAAAAATAAAAAAAAAAAATTTTGTTTATTGGATGAATAAATTTATGCAACAAGTTTTTTATTTAATTTTTTTTTTTTTTATAGAGTTTATGCAATAGTTGGTGAAATTTTATAGGGCTATGGCGGCTTATTTAACAAAGTAGTGGCTTAATTCACTTTCTCTAGGCCAGTTGAACCAAATGTTTGTCAAATAGATTCTAATTATCGACGGCTTTAGAATCAAGGATTTGGCAGCACAAAAATCAGAGAAGAACTACAAGATGGCGCAAAAGTCATCACTCTATCGGAAGATGGTCTGATTTTTGCAAATGGCGTCTTATGTTATCGCAACTTTGACATTTGTGAAGTAAACAAGAGCAGAATACACGTAAACAAACCATGGATTGCTATACTTTTCAAGAAGGCGGAAAAATTGTGTCAATTTTTTTTACAAATAATTGGTCGGCGTTTTTGGCTAAATTCGTCGATTCCCTGGTCGAACACTTCACCGTTAAGCCGCTCGTTTTGAGGAGTCTTGCTGAATACCGGAGCAATCGAAAATATTTTGCATGAGCGACGAGGCGCCTTCAAACCTCTGCGGATACGTGAATAAGCAGAACTATCGCTCCTGGATTATTGAAAATCTCTCGATTTCTCGAGGCCCTCAAAATAGGCGTTGGTTTCATCGATGACCTCCTCTTCATTCGACTCAAATCTCTTAGCGCCGAGCCATTTTTTTCGTGTTTGGAAACAGGAAATAGCCGCAGGGGGCTAAATCTGGCGAATATGCTCCATGAGCAAGCAATTCGTAACCTATTTCATGCAATTTTGCCATTGGGACTGCGGATTTGTGTGCCGGTTCGTTGTCCTGGTGGTAGAGAACTTACTCCTGGGCTTCTGTTTCAAATAGCTGTCACAACAAAACTATTTGACAGATCTGTCTGAAAATTTATGTGCGCTCTTTTGAAAGATGCTTCTTGACAAGCAAAATGTTGGACTTAAGGTGGAAACACCATCTGTTTTAATTTTTAGGAACTAATTGACCCACCTTCGTACATCCCCTCACAGTAAATATTTGGTGCAGTTTTAAAGGAGAAATGGTGACTGGCCCACATTTTTCGAGGACGCCTAAAGGCACCTGCTCAATTCAGTGACAAAAGAACACACTTTCATACATACACACATTCGTGTGAAAATAAAGAGGAGCTACGGCCAAAAATCCACCAAGATCCACCGTGGGATGGTGATGAATAGGGATTGGAGCAGAGGTGGTATAAAGTAAAACACTCAGTTTTCGATGCTTTCCAACTTTCTAAGAAAGAAGAGGTTCTTATGATATTTAGAAGACTGTTTCTTATGTTGGGTGCTTGACATTTATATTTCAAGCAAAGGTACATATATCTCTTCGACATTTCTGTGAATACTCTACCAATACCAGCTCAGTTTGATTGAACCACGTGAAGATGACAAAGCGATTTTCCACTCGATATCAAACATATCTTTGACGAATCGCTAGAAAAGTGCTTAGTACTAACGCTGTCTTTATAACCTTAGGCAGATATCAGTCGCCGAAAAACCCCTGGATAGGTAAACAAATTAGACTCAAATTTAAATAAAAGATTAGATAGATATTCTTCAGATAGGACAGCTATAAAAAACGCCACACTGACCATGGACAATTCAGTCTTCGTTTGAAAGCTATGTCATTCAAAGTGTTTCTCGTGATCCTGTCCACGCTACTCTTGGCTCATAGCCAAGCTACGAGTGTCGGCCGTATATATGGAGATAAAACTGCCCCCGATGGCCAGTTTCCCTTCCAAATTTCGCTACGTCTCAACGGAACACACATTTGCGGTGGATCTATTCTGTCCGATCTAGTCATTCTAACCGCTGCATCTTGCGTTGCTGCCTATAAAAATGATTGGATGTCGTAAGTAACTGGGAATAGGAACTCTAGCGCCTCTCATATTTTACATGACATTTTTTTAGGCTCCCAGTATCATACTTTCAAGTTCATGCTGGTTCAAATGATGTATTTTCCGGTGGTGTGTTGGTTAATGTCGCGGCAATTGAGATGCATCGTCTGTATTCGAACCGCCTGAACGATTTGGCGCTCCTAAAACTAGCAGAACCTCTAATTTTTTCGGAAAGGATTCAACCTATTGAAATGGATGAAGAAGAAATATCGCCAGGTACTGACGTCATCATTTCTGGATGGGAGACCTTGTCGAACTTGGACGATGTTCCTGATCTACTGCAATACAATGTCTTACAAACTATTAGCAAAAATAAGTGTTTTGCTGAACTCGGACTGCGATACAACTTTTTGCTATGCATGGTTCAGGAGAACGGTAATGGAATGTGCGAGAGTGATGCAGGTGGTCCCGTAGTGTACAATGGTAAATTGGTTGGTGTAGCTGCAAATCCAAAAAACGGTTGTGGTATTGGTAGTCCTGATGTCTCGGCTAGCATTGCCTACTATCATTGGTGGATTGTGCAGGAAATGAGTTACTTCGAGCGTCACTAAACTACGTTAAGGTGACACCAATGTCAAAATGTAAAAAAAGGAAATTTGTTTGCCCTTGCTGGTAAAGGTGCTCTAAATATATGTAGCTTCTCTAGAATACTTTGATGTTGAGATGCCTGTTTTAACTTCAGATTCCAGGGAACCGAGTCGTCAGTGACCCAGAGCTGACTTAAGTGTCTAGTGAAGCATCAACGTATGTCAGGTTTTCCATAAGATTTCCTGGTTTGCTTCTATATTACAGGCGCTGTTAAATGGCACATCTAGCAGCCGTATTTTAATAAAGTCTTCTTAGGAAGATTTGAAAGGATTAAGGCCCAATTATAACTGGATGGGGACTGGTAAACGAGGGTAGTTCCTTTCTAAATGAGGCACGAGCGACAGTGGCACAGGGAATTGTGACAAATGCCGTTTGTTGATTCTTTTATGGCGTAATAACCTCTTCATAGCCATAGTACTGGTACTAGTCTGGAATCAAGAAGGCCCTTGTGGCATTATATTCATGTAGAAGAGCCTTCGGGAAGTCATGGGAATTTAAGCCCAAAGTGATTATTATTATTATTTGTGTAGGGTCATCTTGCACTTCGACCTAATGCTCTATTGTGCGCCCTGCTATTGCCTTGAAGAAGTTCGATCGCTCATTAGAGTTCCCCTCGCATTGCGATTCCATCAGAATTGTGTTTGAGGGTCATATCCTCTAGCTTTGCTTTGACGGGAATAAGTCACCTTAAAGCTCTCTTTCCAGACAAGTTTCTGTTAAGAATCTAAGTATGAGAAGCGGGTCCATGGTTGGCATGTCCTCAACTGATAATTGATGCTTGCCCAGGTATTTCAGTCTGCCCCACAAGATTCCAGAAGATGTTCCGGAGACTCACTTGACTCCTTGCAGAATCTGCAAAGGTCTTCATTTGTTATTCCTAGTTTCCTTAAAAGCTCCCTGAGTTTGCAATGCCCCGTTAGGAAGCCTGTTAGGATTCGTAGGTTGTTCCTGCTAGGGAATATGCAGGCTTCAAATCTCTTTCGGTTATAGTATCCCAGTAATTCCTTAGCTTGCCTTAGGCATATAGTGTTGTTCCAGGTTCTTGCACTGTCTTCTTTCTCCATTTGCCTAAATTCTTCTGCGGATGGTATGTTTCCCTATTCCGCAGAATGGTTGAGGGCCAATGAAGGGTTCTGCAGCTCCTTGTCTTGCCAGTGAGTCTGCTACTTCATTGCCTTTTATCCCGATATGACCAGGTACCCAGCAAGGAAGATGCTGATACTGTTGCCCATGGGTTCTGAGTGTTTCGTTCTTAGCCCAAACACGTCTGCCCCTGTCTCTTCCTCAGTTCTCGAGCCGCCTGTGTACCACTTTATCGCGTGGTTACTCAGCCCATATGTTGCAGATTCGTTGCTCCATAATTTCTCATTACTTAACCTGGTACAGAAGTTTTTCCCAAAGTTAAATTTTCTAATACTGTCGTCCCTAGGGATTGCCAGAAGGGAAAGTTTTTAAAGAAGTGCGTCATATTCTTTCGAGCTGACACATTTCTCCCTTCCAATACATTCCTTTGCCATCTTTAGGATCGTTCGCTTTGCACTTTGCTCCAATACAAGATGGAGCGGAGTCAGCTCTAACAGTACTTCCATGGCAGCAGTTGGACATGTTCTCATGGCCCCAGTGATCCAGAGGCACGCAAGTCTTTGCACTTTAGTGAGTTTTTCCCTTGTTTTGACTAGACTGGTTCGTTTTGCCCAAGCTATCGCTCCATATGTGATCGTTGGCCTCACAATGGCAATATACATTCAAGTCACCAATACGTGCCCGCAAGGCTCCTACATATCATTAGAGCGCGGGTAGCCTTTTTGGATATCCCCTCTGTGTGCTTTTTCCACATGAGTTTACTGTCTAGTTGTAGCTCTAGATACTTTACCTCTTTTACCGGTGTCCGATCGTTTTAGTTTTCTTTTTATTTTCCTCGTGAATGGTACTATTGTGGTTTTAGCCGGGTTTATATTCAACCATGGCACCATTTTTGAGTTGCTTTTAGGCCACTTTGTATAATATCACATAGGGTCTCTTCGAACTTTCCTCTGGCAATCAGTACAATATCATCAGCATAAGCTTGACAGTTGATTCCGAGGTTTGGTAGCTTTTCAAGTAGTTCATCCACAACAAGGCTCCACATTAGAGGAGAAAGCACTCCTTCTTGCGGGCGTCCCCTTGTCGTGTTGAACTTGATAACTTCTCTTGATGTTTGAGTTTCTGCTGATCTTGTTTTCAGTACCTCATACATCCACCTAGATACTATTCTGCTTACTCCTTTTCTATTTAGGGTCGTTTAATAGCTTCATGCGAAGTGCTATCAAATGCCCCTTCTATGTCTAGGAAGTCGCAGATTACTGTCTCTTTTGTTTCGAGAGCTCTTTGAATAATTTCCGTCAGCTGATAAAGAGTCAGTCTGTATGACTTCGGCTGTGCTGGGTCTTTCTTCCCCATTTTTGGTATGTGCACAACTTTCGCCCGCCTCCATTGATTCGGTATATAACCCGGTGCCCAAAGTAATATACTGGCTATATACTGCGGTGGTTCAGTTGTCTGGTGGAAAACGCTCGAAAAGAAATACCAACTTAAAAGCGTTACAAGGATTCAACAGCCAAGCTGCCTGGGGGTGACGGGATCGATGAGATCAACACCAACAGCAGCTCCAATAAGATTAAGGGAAACCGGTCTATGGATAGCTAAACACTACGGTCATGCCGCAATTATAAGCCAATGGAATGTATCGAGATTCCGGACGAGAACGGAGTACATCATTCCACTACCAAACTGCAAGCGCAGTTTCTCTATTAGAATTCCTGGCAGAGAGGAATGGGATGAAGACAGAGTTCGAGAATGAACTAGGCATCTTCACCGTTGGACCCGTATCTGGTACGGGTGCCGGTGTATACTGTGAGTCTCGAAATACACATCGCTCGTTTAGACTTAGGGAGGGATGCAGTGTATTCCATGTTGAAGGTGCTGCAATAAAACAAGTGGCGGAAATATTTGAGAAAAAATAATCAGCATCTATGTCGACAGTCAAGCAGCCATTAAAGCATTGCATTCCACATCGAAAAGATCCAAACTCGTAAAAATATGCAAAAAGCGACTGGATGACATCTCAGCGACCAAAACGGTAACCCTATGCTCGGTACCTGGCCACTCGGATATCTCCGGTAACGAAAAAGCGGACAGACTAGCCCGAGAAAGGTCACTTATGAACTGGGCCCTCTCTGACGCTAGTATACAGCTCAGCACCCTGCAAAGGGAGATAGACATTGAGCTTAATGAGGCGGCTTATAAACGCTGGTGCCGATTGAATACCTGTGTAACAGCCAAATCGTTATGGCCAGTCTACGATAATAAGAGATCTATTAATGTTACGGAACTAAGTCGCAAGGATATCCGATTAGCTATTGGCGTCGTGAAAGGACACTGCGTGGTAGGTAATCACGCATAACGACTACTGCAGTAGCTGCAGCGACGAAGAGAATAGAATAGAATCCGTTGGTATCCAGCGCTTGCCACCAAAGCAAGACGTGCTCTTGGCAGTTATGTACTTTTTTTCAGAACTGAACGAGTACTGGACTTACATTGAGCTAAGCAAACTCTGGAGATTCATACATCATAGCTTAGCGGTCGAAGACTGAAAGTTAGCTTCCCAGGGTTCTGAAATTATGGACACAATGGACTCTAAGTGGGCCTAAGTGAGCCGATGACAATTCTGTCAACTTAGGAACCCACTAACCCGCACGGTAAGTACGATGAGCTAGTAGTTGAGTCTTAGTGGACCAGTAGATAGTAGCAACTTCAACAGTAGAACTAAAAATGGAGTTAAATGTAGTGGTCGCCTCGGAGTAGTGTGTTTGGTTGTAACCTAGTCGGTGGAAGTTCAAACCCCGCTAGGGTAACAGCAATCACAGGCACCATCCACAGCAGAGAAACCACTAAAATCTGAGTTTCTCCAACTACTACACCAAAAAAGGAGTTGCTGCCTGGTAGTACAATGGACAGTATAGAGTCTAAGTGCTTCTGAGACTTGGCTGCTCCCAGATCGGTTCATCTTGCTTCGCTGCAAACGTTTTAAAGCTGTTTGCAAAATATTTTCAACCTTCATACCAAATTATAGCTAATTTTGTACCAATAAGTCGAAAACGAAGGCCGAAGAGGCATTGTCTTCCCGTAAACTCTAACAGCTTAATACCTTTCATTATACGGAACCATGAGCTCCTCCCAACGGGAAAAACACTGAAATTTCAACAAAATTACGTAAACTCGACTTTAATTTTTTGTCAATTAAGTACGCCCACTACTGGTTAATAAACCGTATCCCACAGATTATTATGATTTAACTTCTTCAATCCTCCAACCGACAAGTGCTACACTCAAGTGCGGCAAGTTTAAGTAAAAAAAAAAAAAAAAAACGAGAGTGCTCCCAAACGGTACGTACACCCGATGACTATGACGACTACGACGACGCTCAACGATCTCCGACAAGTTCAAGTTCAAATGTGAGGAAACGAATCTTTTCCCCGTACACTCTTCAAAACTCCATCACTCCCCGGCATGGCATGGCATGGTATGGTATGGGTATGCTGCACGTCTCATAAAAAGTAAAATTTTGTATCTTTTTTTTTTTACAGAAGCCCAAGTCAACAGTTCAGCTTTGGCTATAAGTGAAATGCACATCGAAGCAGAACAACATGTTTCCCACTACGGAATTGACGAAGAAAATTACAGGTTCGGTAACATATCGTGTGTTTTATAGTAGGAAACTCCAGGCACCTACGAGAGAGATGAAGTGAAGTCACCGCGTCACCAGCTTTACCGAGAAGATGGGACAACTTTACCATCACATCGGCTTTATCTGAACATCTGTGACTGTGTAGTAGAAAAAAAAAAAAAACAAAAACATAAAAAAAAGATGCTTTGTGACGCTGGCTGAACTCGTGCAGCCACTATGTTACGGGATTGTTTTTATTTTAGTTCGTTTTGTATCTTTTTATGTTGCTACTACTCGTACCTATCTTTTTTTGGGCTTCAGCTTTGGATATGAACAAAAAAAAGCAGAAAAAAAAAACGGGAAACTATAAACTATGTGTGCGATAAATGAAAATATAGTCGACGATGTATCTTTCTTTTATAAAACAAGATACTTTCATAGCTCACGACTTAGTAAGCGAAAGAAAGTCTGAAGGTGTTGTGCGGTATTAGCTTAGTTTAGTTTGTCTGTTTTTTTTTTTGTGTTTTTTGTTGATTTTGAGGAAAGTTTTAAAATTACTTTGCTGACAGAATTTTACTGAAAAAAAAAATCGAAGAAATGCTTTTGACTTTTATTCTGCCCGTAAGTGTTGATGGACATTTTAGTTCGAAACATAAATTTTTTCTTTTCCCCAATTTGAAGTGCAAATGTTCGAAAATGTTTAGAAAATTTTTAATCCAAAAGTGAATACATACAGTGAAGCAGACGAGCAACAATTCAGTTCCTTAAAATAATACTTTTCACCTCGCAAAATGGATAACAATCACCTCGCGTCAAAAATTTGGAGTCTTCTATACTCCAGGCCGCGGATGATGAACTTTCTTTCTTTCTAATTGGATATCGTAAAAGGATGAGTTAGTGATTAGGTTTAATTGCAAGTTTAACGAAAAGGAGAACGAAATTAATTAAAAGTAAAAGCGAAACAAACAAGATTCGCGTTGGTTACGCTGGGAAAAGTTAAAAAGTCACCAGAGACTAAAAAAAAAAGTCTTTACGAGCACTTTTGCTCTTCGTGATTTTAGCAAGAAAAGTGAAGGGTGTTAGCCTTACCTTAGGTTAGGATATAGTGGCAAACTGCACTAGATGCAATCTCACTTAGACCAGTAAGGTCCATTGTCTTACCACATGGTAAACGCCTCCAAAGAGCCACCCACTGAATCAGGAGGAGCTCGTAATAAAGCGCTGGAGGCCACTAATGTTTGCGTTTGCCAGTTCGCCGAAGTTGTTGTAGAACTAGTCTTCTTAACGCAGTTTCCTACGAGCGGAGAGGGCTTCGCATGTGCAAAGAAGTTGTAGTAGAGTCCCTTCCTGTTCTTCATCCATGCAGCTTCTGCAGACGTAGTTTACAAGGAGGCCCAACCTGGTGGCGTGCCTACTGATAATGCAGTGTCCTACACCTACTATGTTTGAAATGAGCACCATTTTCTGTTTAGTAAGACAGTTGGAGCGTTTCTGATCCAGCTTAGACCGAATCAGTCTTCTGATGAAGCACGTAACGTAGTGCCATCTGTCCATCAACGATTGATTAAGTTAATAGTGTTGAGCTTGAGGAGCAGTTTAAATGAAGGGATCTTTAATATTTCAGTCACAGTCTTCACAGACTAGGCTATAGCGCCATCGGTTATGCAGATGACCTGGCGATCGTTTGTAGTGGTAAGCTTAGCGCAACCATTACTAGTGGCATGTCTTAGAATGGCGCACTAATGAAGGATTATCTATCAATCCCAGCAAAACCTAGTGCCTTTTACTAGAAAGAGACTGGCTTAAGCTTGAACCGATCATCATAAAAGACACTACCATGAAATACTCCAATGAAGTCAAATATATCGGGATCATCTTAGATAGCCACGGAGCGTGCCACTAAAGCCATGTGGGTCAGCAAGCGTCTTTATGTCAGAACTTGGTGGCTTAACCCCAATATGATATAGGTACTGGTTGTATACTATAATGGTAAGACCTATCATTACGTACGCTGCTGTTGTCTGGTGGCCAAAAACTGTTGAACAGACAACGGTAAATAAGCTCCAGAAGCTTCAGTGTATTGCCTGTCTAGGTATTACAGGCGCTATGTGCACCTGCCCAATTACGGCACTAGAGGCCATTGTAAGGCTCTCACCAAAACAAATTTTCTTAGGGAATACAATTTTGGGAAACTTTTTCAGGTAGAAGTAGCAGACCGCGCTAAATGGGCCAAAGGGGCAGTGGCACGAGACCCAAAAAGTCTGATCCGGTACACTGACAAGCACAAGCAAGCAGCACTGCTCACACTGTCTTCCAACATGATGGACTCTATGACAGATAAATGCTGCTACTCTGCCTTACAGACCCTGCCCAGGCACAATAAGGTTAAACTTGAATGGATACCCGGTTACCAAGGTATTAAAGGCAACGAATCACCGGACCAACTAGCTAGGGCTGGATCAGAATCCGTGTTCATAGGACCAGAACCGTATTGCAGAGTCAACTGGGCTGCTGCTTTAGGGCTGATTAACAACTGGGAACACCAACTTCTTCTTGGCCACTGGGAAAATATCCCTGGTCTAAGACAATCCAAGCGACTAATTAAGCCTTAAGGAAAGCATTAGGAAACTAGCAAGCTTCCAAACTGGCCATGCGGCCTGAGATACCACCTGAATTAGATGAATCTGTGCTTGGTTAAGGTTGTCGACTCTGTCTTGAGGCAGATGAAACATCCGAACACATTCTTCGCGAATGCCCGGCACTATATTGGCTAAGGAAACGTACTCTCCACAAGGAGTGCTTACTTCAGTGTAACTGGATGGATCGACTACCAATGATTTACTTGCATTTATAAGGGAGGTATTATGTCTTACTCCAACCCCCCGATACAATAGATCTTTCAGGTCGCAGTATCGATCTGCGGTTGTACCCTGCCTGGCGAGCTCGTCGGCCATGCAATTGCCTGGAATGTCACTATGGCTCGGCACCAAAATAAGGTGGATACTGAATTGTTTAACGATCTCGATAAAATACAGGCGAAAATTTAGGGCAGTTCGTGAGCTAAAGGTGACGGATTCCACAGCTTGGCTGTCAGTAAAAATGATGATACCCCGCTTGGACATCACATTGTACTCTACCCACGACCAAGCTTCCTTTATCGCCGTAATCTCGGCCTGGAAGCCGCTACAGTGGTTAGGGAGACGGCAGAAGATTTTTAAGTTGTGAGTCTTGTAGAAGACACCCGCATTAAGCCCTGATTCTGATTTAAATCCATATGCATAGAAACACATGGAATTCTTTTGTAACCCAAGATCCCATTGCCAATCTAGTCTGGATGGAATTCAGGCTTAAAAGCGTTTGTCAAGCAGAATTTGTGGAAGAGTGTAGTCGGTGTCTTGCGGAAGGAATTCAAGATCATTTAGAATAGAGGCGTAGCCAGTACGTACACTAGACCAGTGAGTGGCTGCACACTCTGCCACCTGTTTACTGTAGATATCTAAGGGTGACAAGTGGAACTGTATTTTTAGAGCAGTTGTTGCAATTTTGTTGCAACCTTCTTCAAGGATATCTGTCAGAGGATCATGCCATGCGTTAATATAGGGCTGATGGCATGTACATACATACTCGTATAGCCAGTATGTAATTCGTGGCTGTAATCCCCATCTACTTCCTATTGCTTTCATACAGTAGCAGAGCTGTAGTGGCTTTCTTAACGTCTTCCAGGATATTGAGTTTCCAACTGAGTTTCTTGTCAAGAATGATGTCAAAATATTTGGCTTTATCTGCCAGTGTTAGACTGACGCCACTGACGGGGGACAAAATGCGTAATTTTCTGTTTTTTGTGCTAACCCCCTTAACCACAGCCTTCAGTCCATTTAGTGAGCTTAGCTTTAGTCCATTTAGAAGATCTGTGAGCATATTGAGGTGTTTACTCGAGATAGCCACAGCAACATCATCTGCATAGGCAATTACCTTGCTGCCTTCCCTTTCCAGGATTAAAAGCAATTCATTCAAAACTACATTCCAAAGCAGGGGAGAGAGCACCCCACCTTGCGGAATATCCCTGCTTAAGAATTGGAGGTTCTACTACGGTGTTACCTAGCTTAGAGTTGATCAAGACGCCAATCGACGCCGCAATTCCAAGGTACTTGATTGCACTAGGTTCTTCGATTTTGATGAAAGCTCCTTCGATACCGAGAAATGCCACCAGCGTGTGTTCTTTGCAATCTAAAGATTTTCCAATGATGCGCACCAGCGAGTGTAGGCCCGTTCCCACCGATATCCCGCATGCTAGAAGGCTGACAGAAAGTTTGGATTGATGCTGCAGGGAATATGGGGGTCTATTAGTTTCACCATAGTTTTCAGAAGAAATGACGATAGACTAATAGGTCTGAGGTCCTTGGGGTTTACATGCAAGCTTTTCCCGGCCTTTGGTATAAACACTACATTGGCATTCACTTTGGTCTAAGATTGAAAGTCTTAACTATCAAGCAGAAATCAATTTTCATTCGATCAATTCATGGCTTTAAGGCATGGGCCAATTGCTAGTTTCTTTTTGAAAGGCGTGCTATTTCGACATTGGCAACACTATTGTTACTATTCTGAAAGGGAATTTAGCACGGCGATCTTGTGGGCTTATATTCCCTCTACTGACCTATGAAAGGTGCATTTAAGAGCCATGTGGTGGCAATAATATCCCGCATTAGCGCATTTCCTCGAGTACAGTTTTTCTGAGAAATCTGATGAAGCGGATTTTTGGTCACTACATAGTAGACCGATACAGATGAGATTACTATTGCAGTCTCAGGTAAACACCCGGCTGCTCTTAAGGAAATACAACGAAATTGTCTCCTTCTACTCACCAGATGGGCTCCAAATGTGGTTTGGGGGCAAATCCTAAATAAAGATTCCCTTATGGACCCTTTATAGATAAATGGCACCAGTCTGTCCTTTACAGGAACGCGTAAGAAAATAATTCGAAGCTCTGTATTCCTGTAGGGAGGATCTGGGGTATGCAGCGTCGAACTACACGCTGGTTATACGTATCAGCTATCAGGTCTATGCTTGTGAGTATGGCGTGAGCTTTTGGTGGTCAACTCTAGCCAGATCTGTACACCTCCCTCGATTAGCAAAAGTTCAGGGCTCTGCATATTTATGCAACAGCATCAGGTGCACTGAGAACGATCGCATCTTCTGCTCTTAGATACAAATATTTATCTGGCAAGCAGATGATAGCCAATGCGGCCATCCGCCTTAGAGCCTCCTCGCAGTGGATACTTGATCTACTAAACCTTTCTCATGAAAATATCGGCTATACCCTGCCGAAACAGAGATTGGACTCTAACTTTCCAGCGAGCATAGCTGCCCATACTGAACTGAACAACGGTGTCACCTAGGACGGTAATTCAGTTCACTTCCACACAGATGGATCTAAGATTGAAAGCGTGGTAGGTTGCGGTGCCTGTCCTGAAAACCTCAATCGGAGCATCTCATTCCGCCTCCCAAATCACTGCAGCGGAAGGAAATCATGGCGATCAAAGAAGGTTTTTCCTTGCAGAAATGTATTGCAATACCTGTCAAGAATCTCAGCACCTTCACTGACAGTCAAGCGGAGGAATAGATCCATGGTATCATAAAGGACCTCTTCTGGTCTAAGTGTGTATGCATCCTGTTGCAAACAGCCATGCTAACAAAAATTTTTCTTTGTATCGACTATAAAATCCCTCATATCCAGCATCATGACTTTTAAGGCAGTGAGATACTGCGGCGTATCTCTTAACGAGATAACTGGACAGTAGGATCTCACCCTTTGCTGGTGGACGTCACTGTGATGTCCCGCAGAACTGTGTGTCTGACAAATTGGCTGGACGAGGCTCTCCCGGTTCTACTAGCTTAATTATAGCCAACATTGACGCACCGATGTCTTATGCTAGGTATCTCATCCACGCCGATGCGCTTAACAAAGCTAACCATAGATGGAGCCAGTTTAGGCAATGCCATATCGCCAGGCAACTGTGGCCAAAACTATACCAAAGAAGATCTAACGGAAGAAGAACTCTCTCTACGCGTAATGGCCGGATACTGAACGATAGGCAGGTATGACCAAAGGTTAGGAATCCCGTTACAATGACATCTACAGGAGTTACAGAGACGAGGAAGAAGAAGAGACAGTCCTTCACTTCCTGTGCACGTTTCCTGCACTTGTTAACATTAGGAATGCTCCACTAGGTCCCTACTTTTTCAAAGAACTCAATATTTCCCCTAAAATAAACAGCTCTTAAGAAAAATGGGTCCAAGGAGCGAACAGTGTGGCCAACCTGTCCCTATCTAGTGGCATGGCGATGGTCTATGGTATCTTGGTCTCTGTATACCCTATTGAGGCCCAACCAACACTCCACGTTCCCAACTTCGGACAAAGACAACTGATTTAAATATTTTATCGTTTGGTTTGAGATACTTATCAATGAATGTCTTGAGCAATAAATCATCCTTGCACGTTATGCTAATTTTAATTGATCACCAAGGCCAATTCGTTCACCTACTCCTGTGCACGGTTTCTCAGTAATTAAAGAACGCCAAACTGTAAATAATTGCAAAGTGATTGGCTACCATATGCCACCTCTATATGGAGCGCTGACTATCAAAGGAGACCACTCTTTTCCACTTGCTTTGTATGGATATGCGTACGTTACATGCGAACGGATTTAGAGTATCTGTAACGTTTGAGTATGATGAATTGACGGGCCTTAATTTGCATAACAAGTGCAAACTAGGGCACGAGTTGTAACAATGCGTTCTGTATGGCAACTTGTTAGATACATGGCTCTCTCTGTGACATAACAAATTGGTCAGAAATACTTTTCCGGCATTCCAAGAAAATCATTCACCTTGATATTGCTTGGTCTTAATTCTTTGTGCACCAAGCCAGATAAATGTACGATTTTCATTTTTATTTTGAACTTGACGTAGAATATTAGGACTACGAAGTCACTCCGATGGCCATCGGTATTGGGTAAAGCTCCAGATCCATTCAAAGGCGTGTTCAGATACATTTTTTGTAATTGATTGATAGGAAAGGAGGTCAAAAAGTTGACGAAATGAAGTTGAAGCAGGGACGAGAAAAACTTCTCCCTTAACCCGAAATTGAATACCTACATAGTCTAGCCATAAATACTTGTACAAACATTATTCGATATGGCCGCCATTTGCTTTTCAGAATGACCTGCAGGCAAATGGCGGCTCTGGCCAATCATCTATCACATCACACATCACATGTAGAACTCATGGAAAATTTGTCCACTGCCCGAACAAGGGAAAGGTACTCAATATTTCGGTGGTGAGTAGAGCAGGCCATGCCCTCTAAAACGGATCATAGCTAGTAGTCAAACAGGATGAGGTCTGCTCTGCCAGATGGCCGGTTGTCCGGTGATATGAAGTGATTCTCTTCAGAGATGGTAGCAACTGTCTTATACTCTGTTGAATTCAGGCTGGATATACTCAATCGGTGCCAGGCGATGTGAAGCTATCAAAAAATGCTACAGCATGTCTGATAGCCTTGTCTGTTACCACGGCCGAAGCAGAGTTTTACGGCTGAGATCTAGCTCTAACTGTGATCCAATCGTTATCTGGTTTCCTGAAAAATGACTTTCAAGCACAAGACTGAAATTTTCCGGCTTCGTCTCAGTGTAGATACCGTTTTATTTTGTCCTTTCTGAGAACTTTAACCAGCCTCATCGAGGGTGTTGATCTTTACAAGATCCAGTTTTCGACAGACGAATTGGCTTCTTGTATTCTTTTGCTCGGATCGAAAAAGGTCGTAGTCCTCATCTAAATTTGTCTTCAATGACCGATTTAGAAGTTTTCTGGCTTCTTTTCCACCAGGGAACTGGAGATCTGCTGGAGGTTTTCATATCCGGACAAGTCAGTTCGAAAGATCTAGTGAGGAACTTGACAGATCTTGAACAGAATCCTCAACCCCTGATCAACCCCTGGAGCTAATGTGTGAAACCTAATACACCTGAGTTTCAAACCACTACACCAATCTCTTTCTCTCTCTCTCTATCTTCCTTTCAACGCCCGCACTGTGTATACACATTTAAAGGGTATTCATAACCCCTTGAGTGCGGGTAAATTATAAAAAAAAAAAAAACCTTTCGTTTCGTTTTGAGTTTAGGGAAAGTTTTGACAGATTTGTCTAGCTCTTCTCTAAAGCGTATCCAATTAGTGTTTTGCGGATTCCTCCTCTTCTGGAAAGTGATGGCTTCGCACTTGATTTGAAAAGGGAGGTGCCTATGATAAGGACACTTCCGGCAGAGATCTCTAGTTAGTAATCGACTTAAGGTTCCGATTACCTCCTTTCAGAGGGCCAAAATTGTTAATGGCCAGGTCTGATGATAGTATGAAATCTAGAAGACGATTTCGTAGTATATTACATTCGCTGCTGCCCTAAACTGTTTCGCAACACATGAGTGATCCCATTTCTTAAAAGTCATGTAGGGAAAATAATTTGACCAAAGGGCGCAGGTTTTCCATTCTCCGTTGGTTTAGTAGTTTCTTGCTGCAGTAAACGAATCATGGCAGCAAAATTGTCACTGAGAGAGAGTTTGGTACAATAAGACAGGCCCTTGGTCTTTCGGATTGTTCGTCACACTGTACCTTAACACCCTGAACACCTCCTAAGCCACAGATGCGGTTTATCCCTGAGACCACACAGTTCTCAAACAAATGCAGAAGATCTGGGTCACTAGCCCCAGGAAAGCTAAAATTCAATTATCGGTCACACTCACAGCTTTTGGGAGTCATAAAATTTGACTACCCTTCCAACGGTCGATCGATTAACTCTGGTTTCTACTACGGTTTTTGAGTCGACTGCGACAGGAAATAGAGCGAAACTGTCCAGGAATTTTGAGGTAAAAAGTTGTCGTTTCACCAGAGCCATGAGCCATAAAGGCCGACTCCAGTCGTGTCAAACTCTGGCTGAAATCCAAACTGTTGCATCCTTCCTATTCGCCTGATTTGACTCCGCGTGAATCTCATCTGTTCCCCAATCTTAGAAAAAAAAAACAACTTCTGAGGAAAAAGATTTTCAACAAATAAAGAAGTCGAAGCTGCAGTAAAAGTAATCTTTTAAGGCCTTCAGGAAGCATTTTTAAAACGATGAATATTACCGCACTTTTTGACCAAATATCTCACTTTTTTCGATCATAATATTGAAGTACTTCTTATATATCCTGCAAAATAGTGAAGTTACTTCCAATAACGTCTTATAAATTACATCAGATACTCGTACACAGCGGGAATATACTCAAAAGTCCATTCAAAATAAATCACATTCACTTTTCTAAACTAGGCACCTTCTGTTGCGTCAATTCGCCTATAAACCCCATCGATTTTCCGTGCACCTCATATGGTGTAATCAAGCAATAAATTAACTGTAAATCATGGTTATAAAATTTTTAATTAACATCAAAATTGCTCAATTAAAAAACTTTGCAAAGCAATCTATCTATGATCGTATAACGTGCAGATTTTTTTTGCTTTATTCGTTTATAAGGCGCTCGCTTTGGAGGTTAGGAAGTGCATTAAATTAGAACAAATTGCTGGTGGTAAAGATACGCTAATCTTCAACGAAGTGCAAAGGATTTTTTACGAGTGTTTTAGTACCGTGAATATTGAGTTTAATTCCGTTTTAATTTAAATTTAATGCAGAACATTTCAATTAATGCTTCGATGTATAAGAGGCGCTTCACCATTTGGTTATGGAGCAACCGTTTTTAGGAATATCTAAATGGAAATTTGGAACAAAGGCATCGGATCGTTAAAGCATTGCTGGACAACCGGTAGAGAGAGTAGAGGATTTCTAGTATCTTGGGAGTGTTATCTAGAGCGATGGTGGAATCGAGCGGGATATATTCAAAGAGATCCTCCGCATTCGGGATGTTGTTGGATGATATGGCAAAGCAATGCAATTAGTTTGAACATCAAACTAAGACTGTTCCGGTCCAACGTTAAATCCGTACTGTTTAATGGATGCAGCACGTGGAGAGTGACCGTCATTGTCACGTGAAAGCAAACGTTATCCAACATCTTATGGATTTTTTGCACCAGAGAACGGATCACGAACCAATAGACACTACGGTAAATGCTACGTAATGGAAGTCTTTAACCAAGAAGACGGACGAAAACATGGCGCAGAACAGTCAACAAGGAGGCATGGCAGTTGGAGGAAAGTTGGCGAGTGGTGAGACACATTGCCAGAAACCGTATACGATGGCACATAAGCGTAGTAGAAGTCATAGAACCTACTAAAGGGATACAAGACATAAACAACAACACTTAAGAACCAACTAAACACGAGTTTAAAACTTTGCCACTCTGCCCCTCTCATCTTCTTGTCTTTGTTTGCTTTACTTATCTCCGTTCACCCCTCGAAGGTTCATGAAGTACTGCGTGCCATCTCGTTTGGATTTCTGTAACGCGTGTGAGCTGCCTTCAGATTATTTCCAATGAAAACGCAATTCCTTCTCAAATGTCCTGCACCACGTTTGCCTAGTTTTAAAAATTATATCCTAGACGTCCAAAACAGACCCGAAACTGATATCGAACAGAAACGCGATAACCACCTTAGGTTAGCTTCTACACGCCTTCGTGTTCCATCCGGCATCCAGCAACCGCTCAGAATAACCGGGTACAATACCGAGAATGTCCTTGATTACGCCAACAAGTCAGGAGCCGTCTTACCTTAGAAGCAGACGCAGACACAGTGCTGAAGAGCTCGGATGACATGTGAAAAATATTTTTGCAACTGGGGCGGAAAAAGGCAGAAAAACCATCACACATGGCTAACAAAAAAAAATACTTCTGGAGATGAGTCTATAAGCGTACCGCTCGTCCAGAGAGTTTACAGGTGGTCGAAACTCCAAACAACACCCTTTGGAGAGTTTAGACGGAAACATTCTGATTTCGGATGAGGATTAACTTAGGAGATGGAAGGAATATTTCGTTACGGTGCTACAGCACTTAGACGACATCGTAATGAGCCTTCTGAAGTAACAAATTGTTGAATACGCGCCGAACCTCCCAGCATCACAGTGATGGCAATAGCAATCAAATCCCTGAAAAAAAATATAAGGCGCCTGGCATTGAAGGCATCCCTGGCGTCAGCAGAACTGCTACATCCGCTTATAGGAAAAGCATGGAAGACTCAGTCTTTCCCGCAGGGATGATCATCAAGCTACCAAAAAACGTCAACTTGAACGAATGTGGGAACTGCAGAGCTGTAGGAGTTGCTCCGGCCGTAGCCAAGTAAATAGCTAGAAAAATTTTCGACAGCATTAAGGATTTCGAACGGGCAGGTTTCCGCTCTGGATCCTTCTGCATCGACTACATTATACCGCAATGCGTCGAGTACAGGCCCACGCATCGAGTTGAAGCAGGCTGTCGACAGCTTGAATCAAGATGCAATGCGTTAGGTACAGGCCTTCGCTTCATCAGCTGTTCCTTGACTTTGAGCAGACTTTCGACCGCGTAAATCGAGATTCTATTTAGGTGGCCTTGCGCAGAGGAGACATCCCAGAAAAACTCATAGCTATTATCAAGGGTAGTAAGTGTCACCGCTTGCAGAAACGTGCGGCTGTCGGAGGACTTTAAAGTCCACATTGGAGTACGACAGGGGTGCATACTTTCACCGCCACTGTTTTCGGTTATCAAAAACAATGTACTCTGTGTAGCATTAATTGAAGGAGACCATGGAATCAAATGGACTACGACAATTAATCTACAACATCTAGACTAAGCTGATGTTTGCATCCTCTCACACCGGATAGTGGACCCACATAAAATGGTCCACCGGCTAAGGAAAAGCGCTGAGCACTTCAAACTCCCACGCTAGGCCCAAAATCGGGACAACCGGTGGATAAAATAGACAAATTTCTTTGGGAAACGAGGGCTCGACAAACCGCGCTGGCAACAAACTGAATGTGTGCCGCATGATGGGAAAAATTAAAGCTGTTTAGGAATGCCTATCCACCGCTGGATACTCGGTTTAAAGCTCAACATCAATTCCTCAAACAATTCAGCTGGGAACGCTAATAGCTTGCCGTAGATACTTTAAAAATTTCACGCACTGGTCTCATTTGGACGAGGGTTTTTCAACGTCCTCGATAGTATAGTGGTCAGTATCCCCGCCTGTCACGCGGGAGACCGGGGTTCAATTCCCCGTCGGGGAGACCGTAGCGCGTGTCTTTTTTTATTTTTTTTATTTTTTTAATCACAATCACATTGACAGCCGTACTTTAGAATTTGGTTATCCACGGGTTAAGGTGGACCATCTGTGGGTAAGCAAATGGTAAAATAAATTAAGAAGCTACAGCCTCGGAATAGAAGGATTTTGTTGGCAACTCTGCAATAAGAAAAAAGGGACAACGACGTTTAGATCTGCTCGTGGAATGTTCGCAAAGCCGACATTAGCGCTATCCAGGAAATGCGATGAAATGGGCCGAGCAAAATGAGGACGAAAAACTGTGACATCTGTTACGGTGAGTACTACAGAAAGCTATACGCGGCAGACTTAGGCAAGAACTCCTGAGCTTTCGACATGCAAGAGAACGTCGTACATATAACAATTCGTATCGAGGCTAAATCTACCAATATAAGCCTAAAAAGGAAAAAGGGCGACTCTATCAAAGGCTCTCCTTAAGAGCTCCTCGATGAGACCTACAAAAAAAGTCCTGAGCAAAACGTTCACATCGACATACGGGGGTTTAAACGCCAATGTAGAACAGGAGGTCATTTTTGGTAGTACGATCGTTCAGTATAGCCTACATGACACAGCGTCTGGGAAAGAATTTAGGCTAATTGACTTTGCTGCGGGACGGAACGTTACTACAGCCAGCTAATAGTTTTCCTGCCTTAATATTCAGAAATGAACATGGCGATCCTCTGATTGATAAACCATCAAACAAATTGACCACGTTGCGATCGACGCAAGGTATGCCTTCAGTATTCTGGATGTCTGAACCTTTGGAGTGGCGAAGATAGATTCGGACATGCATACGGATACCCATCAGACCACGTATCGTCACAATCTTTGGCCGATCGCGTATTCCCGTAACCTCTCGAGAAGCCCAAGGCCGCTAATACTAAGTGCTGGACCAGTGGCAACGCTGTCAATTATCCATTGCTGGGTTTTACCAGACCTCATGATTTGACGAAGAATAGTCAGTAGGTAAACGTAGCAAATCAAGAGGCATATAAAGCAGCGCTACAAAGAAGGACGAGTGCTGCTTGCAAGATTAACGAGACAGAAGAGACGTGAGGAACATCGACTTCTCCGAAAGAAAAAGGAAGATGCATGAGAACCGCGCGATCGAGGACATAGAAAGGTGTCGCTCTAGGAATGATGTTCGGAAGATTTACCAAAAGGTGCGAGATACATGTCACGACAAGAAAGTCCGACCAGAAACCTGTAGAGATGAAGAGGTAAACCTTTTAGGAGAGTTACAGTCAGTGTTGAGAATATGAAAAACTATTTCTGCAGACTGCTTAACGGCGATGAAGACCAACATTCCGCAGTCAGGCTGATAGCCAAAGCTTCCGACTGCTGGCTCTGACTTTTTGTCTGCCAAGCTACATACATATTTAAAGGAGCAACAAATGACCTGGTAGAGCCAATACACAAACTTATTTTGACAATCTCGTCGGCGTACGCTAGACTTGCACAGACTTTTGAAAGATCAAGCCCCCGATGTTGGCTTGTAAGTTTCGAGCAATCTTTTTAAAGAAACTATTGAGTTACATGACAGTGCGTCACCTTGCTTAAATCCTTTTTTTACATCAAAATTCTTCCCGACGTCATTACCAACTTCGATGGAGCAGTGAGCGTTCTCCGTCGTCACCCTGTCCAGACGTAGGAGTTTGGCAGTGATGCCAAAACTCGATAAATGCTAGCATAGGTGGCTATAGGGTCGATTGTGGACTTTTGTGGACTGAAACTGCACTGATAGGAGCAGAGCAGGTTGTTGATGAAATTGTCAGTCTATAATGAATACAAATGCCAAAAAGAGCGAGGCGAATGACATTTCGGTTTGACATAAAGCTAAGCGCACCACTTAAACATTTTCTTTTCACATTCCAAGGAAAGTGGTTTCCGTCTACAAAGTTACACGCTTCTCGCTTGCATTCCTCCAAGTCTTGTTTGACAAAACAATTAAAAACTGCACACAACTATCGAGCTTATGTAATTTACCTCCTTGTATCGATGACAAAGCATAAACATACTTTTCTGACAACGAAACTAGCTTCCATTAGACATAATTGCTTTTGCCAACCTGTTGTTAACTCGTTCCATGAAATTGGATAACACAACATCCTATAGACTGTCATTATATCATATCTTGCGTACTGCAATCTTAAGACACAAACATGACATTTTACCTCTGTCAAAAGAAGCATACAGACAGATAACGACCCCATTTAAATTGACATTTCCGTGACATCTATTCATTTCAAATGGGATTCCACCTTAAAATGTGCAAAATACCTGCATTTGACCTCTCATTAGCGGCTGTGTGTGGGTCTGTGTGGGGTTCAATTAAAATTGCTAAACAATTCCGGTGAAAAGAAATTCCACCGACAAACAGTTATTTTTCACAGCAGCGGCGAAATTACCATTCAAAAAAATTATTAATTACCTCATAATGACTAGTGACGGCAGAGTATGAATCAACTGTGGCCACTGACAGGCGTCGTCTTAGGAGCAGAACTCCAGCTTCGGCCAAGTATGCAGTCTATAGCACTCCCAGCGTTGTTCGCGCCATATGTGAAATTTAGGTCGAACACGCAATTTTTTCGCCGC
Organism: Blera fallax; assembly: GCA_946965025.1. NCBI lineage: Eukaryota > Metazoa > Arthropoda > Insecta > Diptera > Syrphidae > Blera > Blera fallax. Next base: position 55,271,674 of record OX337245.1, read on the forward strand.
AGTTTCCCCTCCATTACTGTCGGACACCTCCCCCCCCCCTGCTTTACATTTCAAATGATTTGTTGCATTTCAAAGTTAGGTGTGTTATAGCGAACGCTGTCGTTGATTCCAAGTTCAAAACTCTGTGCGTGTCCTACTAAAACAAGAGCAACATTCCCAAGTCGCGCATTTGATATCTGCAATCGCCCGAATGGCGCTGATCTTAGTCGATCAACTGGTTCGTTCGGAACGGCTGTCATTAATAGAAATCGTTGAACTTTTCGCAGCACCACACTACAGTCGTCGATTCAATTTCAATTCGATCAGTTAAACTGGTTTGTCTGTCGTCATTAATTGCAGTTTTATAAAAAAAAAAAAAAAAAAAAAACAAAAACACGACCAAAAGTGTCTTTGGCGGGGAGTCCTGGCTTAGACGAGATCCGTTTTAAGGTGGAGATGAATGGTCTGAGATAGAGCACCACATCGAGTGTGTGGAACAGTGAAGTGCAATTCCATGTTTCGAAGTTTTTTTTAGAGCTGTTTGGGTCTTGCATTAAAGTGCTTTGTATCTTTTTTTTTTTGTAAATAGATACTTTCACTGCTAGACTAAACGTGAGAAAGTTAAGCGTGTGTGCCGCATCGCGTGGATTCAATTCAATTAATTCAGAACTTATTTGAGTGGAATCGAAATGTGATGATAATTAGATGCACAGCGCTTAGAATGGAAATCCGAGATAATTTGTTTGTAAATTCAGAAAAAGACCCCGTTTTTATGAATGGCGATGCTTTGCTTCGGCTTTAAGTCGTTGTTAGGCTGTAAAGCTGAAATGTCTATAAAAAGATTCGTGGATATTAAAATACTTGTTTCGCGATATTAATCGAGTTTCAATCGAGTTTTCGGATAAGTTCACGACACACGTCACTAGCATAATTCGGAATGTTAGCATTCCGTACCAGAGCACCGACTTCACGTTTAAGTGCTATTGGCTCTCCAGATCTTAGTCAGCATGTCACGTGCAGTCCTTACCTTCTCGTTGCGACTCCTTACATTCACTTCGATGCCACTCTCAATCAAGATAATATTTCCAATGCACCGACAATTCTGTAGTCTCTAGATCTGTTGTCCAGAAATGCAATTTGAGAGGCTGAGAATCTTTTTTTCTTTTCTGGTGGAGCTTCACCAAGTTTGCGTCCGTTTTCAAATCGGGAGGCATTTGGTGCAAGTCCATAAGTCTACGCGAGAATAGGTAAACATCGTTGGCGTAGTAGAAGTTTTTGAGGCAGATTTCAAGAGTTCCATGGTTTCCGAAAAATGAACTGCAAAGAACGTCAATGCTCACCACTAGAATATGTTGTGGCGATAGTATACAGCATTGTTGGACCCCGCTTCGGACCACCAACAGCCTCCTCCTATGCAAGATGTGGTATTTCTCGCCTTCATAACTATCAGCTTATTCAATAAAGTCACTAAAGTTTCACAGGTTCTACTCGACTCATTCTTCGATGATGTAGGTTGGGTTAGGTTAGGTTGAAGTGGCTGCTGCCAGCCAGCAGTCGCCAGCACACTTAGACCAATGATAGGTCCGTTGTGATACCACGTGGATCATGGGGGAAAGTTTCTCTCTACCTACTCGTTTTAAGACCGATTAGAGCTTCTTATGAAGCGCAGGAGGCTCTTAATGTCAATATTCATCAGGTCGCCAATATTGTTATAATAGGGAGCTCCCAAGTGGAGTTTCCTTCTACGGGAGAGAGGTGGGCAGAAACAAAGAAGGTGAGGAATAGTTTCCTCCTCTTCTTCATCCATGCAGCTTCTACAAAAGTCGTTCGCAAAGAGGCTCAGCCTTGTAGCATGCTTGCTTATAAGACAGTGTCCAGTTATAACACTTATTGTGCTCCCGATTTGCAGTCTATTAAGAGAAATCAAATTCTTAGAGAGTCTTAGATCCAGCTTTGGCCAAATCTGTTTTGTCGCTAGACATGTTGATCCACTTGTCCACCTAAGATTTGTACTCTCGACAGCATCCAGCTTAAATTTAAGTTTGCGAGTAGCTATTGGTATACCTAAGGTGCCATTGTCCGGCAAGATGGGTATAGTTGTTCCTTCTTTGGCGAGTTCATCGGCCTTACAATTCCCTGGAATGTCTCTATTCCCCGGCACCCAACACAGGTGAATATTGAACTGCTCAGCCATCTCCACAAGAGACGAACGGCAGTCTAGGGCTACTAAAGAGTTCATAGAGGTCGATTCCAGGGATTTGATTGCTGCCTGGCTGTCTGGAAAGATGCGGATATCTCTAGCAGATATCACGTTTTTCTTAAGCCAAGATAGGGCTTCTTTGATCGCCATTATTTCCGCCTGGAACACGTTACAGTGATTTGGAAGACGGAAGGAGAGCTTGAGGTTAAGCTTATCAAAGCAAACCCCTGCACCAACTCCGTCTTTGGTTTTTGATCCGTCAGTGTAGAAGTGAATTGATTCATCTTCTGAAAATGCATCGTGGATGGTGACTAGGAAGTTCTTCTCAAAATGTAGACGTGGGATGGTGTAGTCCGTGCTTTCGGGAGAGATTTTGAATTTATTCAGAATAGAGGCGTGGCCGAATTCTTTTCTTGACCACTGTTGGGTAGCTTCAAGGCGAACGGCTGCAATCGCTGTCATTTGCTTGCTTTATATATCGAGAGGTATTAGATGGAATATAATGTCCAGTCCCGCAGAGGGAGAGGGTTCGATGATGTAAGGTTGTAAGGTGTTGATGTGGTCAATACATGTGGACCCAAAATGAGAACCTGCTTGCTCATTTTTGAGTTTTTTCAAGATGTTTCTTGACGCATTCGAGGGCTATTTTAAACATGCAGATAGATTTTCAATTCGAAGGCTTGACAATCATTACTTCCCGCCGCTCGTCCGGAAATGTCTCTTCTACAGGAATGCTGGTAATGTTTGGTTTACATGATTTGATCCCGGTAATGATATCGTCCTCACCGGATTATGAGCATCGGAGAGAGCAACGCTGCTTTGGGGCATTCTGCCATTCAGAATGTGGTTCCATTTCTATTCTGTTAGCTGATTCTCATCTGACACCAGCTGCAAACCATCCCAATTCTTCATCAGATGATAACGTTCATAAGTTGGGACTACCTATCAGCTCTAGATAATGGCTACAGATGATACCACAGGTAATGAAAGGCCCATTGCAATACTACAAGAACGGATAATAGATTCCTCATCCTACCCGCAGGTCCAGTTACAAATACAAAATGTGGTTCAACATACGACCGTATGTATCTGGTCTAGGCCTTAGCTCCTCGCGATCATTCTTGTTGTGCGTGTTACATGTTTTCACACAAGGAAAGGAAAGGACTTCAGTAGTCCAAAGCACTAACTGCTAAGCCATAGCGCCCAGAACCAATGGGATCGTATAATAAAGCGTAAGGGTCTCAAGATGGTTGAAGAAAAAGGAAAATAGAAATAGATTCCTCTCTTGGTAGCGAGCTGCAGCTTTTACAAAACTCATCTGAAGAGAGGTCAATCCCAGCTGCGTCTAGGACAGAGTCCTAAGATACTGCAATCTACCAATCGAGATCAGACTATTTAAGCGTTTACGATTCAGCTTAGGACAGTTTCGTCAAGTAGTTTGGCAAGTGGTACCTTAAGGCCTTCTTTGGTTTGTCTTTTCATGTGAATCCAGCTTTACAAGAGTCAAGCGGAATTCCAAAATTTTCCTTTTGCTGTGAAATCTGTAATATTGTACCATGCCCGGCGAGTTCGTCAGTCTTGTTGTTTCTTGGAATGCCTCAATGCCTTGGCACACAGTACTTGATGGCTGTAAAAATTGCAATACTTCAGTTAAAACAAGGCTTTCCTTATTGGCATTATGTGGTGGTCAACAGTGGACGGGTGTAGACAGACCAAAATCGCATTAAAAATGTTGAAAAGCTTTATCAAACGAAGGATTTTAAGCATGGAGTGAGGGACACTCAAATGGTAACTTCTGATATGACTTGGATTGGTTTTCTGGATGGTGAAAAATCAGAGGATCGGCCAGATAACGTTCAAGCAAAAGCTAGCATTAACGCAAGCAAGTCAGGGTGGAATTCTTGAGAAATCCAGAGGGTAGCTCAGGCTAAGAAAGACTAAAAAGGGGAAGCGAGACCTAGTAAAGCGATCTAGTTCAGTAATCTCGTCTGGAATACGCTGCGCTGCGAGAGACTAGCGTTCAACCTATCTGAAAAAATTATATTCTTTCACCCGGTCATTGGTTTTATAATAGTCGGTGTAGAAGGGAATGTAGTCTTCAGCCCATCTCCCATTACTTACGCAGTAGGGATGCTCGTTAGGAAGTTACTTCCTAGACAGACAAAAAGGTTACATCGGCAATAGAAATAGAGAGTGATAGATTCAGATAACGTCCCAACTGCCGTCAAGAGAAAAGTAGCCCTTCCTGTTGCTTTGTATGACCCTCCTGTATAAAAAGCTTCGAAAAGATCGACAAATTTAAAGCCACAATCCATTATCATACGAGTATGATGGCTAACATTGTTTAGAACTCTACAAAAAATTGGACTTCTAAAGACTTATTCAATAAACAGAATAAAAGAGTGTATGCTTGGCATCTAAAGAGGCCTTATAACCAATTTAAAGAGCAGAGCTGTGCCATCATCCCACATCTGTGATGGTTTGGTGGAGGATCAGCTATGACAGCGTTACCGACCTTTATTACTGCAAGAATTGTGTTTAAACACCAGGAAAAGTTTACCAAATAGACGGTCCGAAAGCGTTCTAAAGGGCACTAACCAAACAGTATTTTGCGAACAAACAATGTACTTCCCACAGAATTCCACGCCAGTTCGAAAAAAACAGCACAACAGGGGGTCGAAAATAGGCTGCCGGACATTATACTAACAAACGATTAGTCGTCAGGTAGACCAGAACTCAATCCTTTGAACTATAAGGTGCGATCTATTTAAGGAGGATCAAGATTCACATCGATCAGTTCCGACCACAAGAACTTGGTTAAGACGTTCACAGATACTGCACTCCGGTTCAATTTCGTAGAAAACGGCCCAATCAGTCCGAAACCAGTCCTGAAACCTCCCCGACATTTTCATAACATCAGAGCGATGTTATCCATTGGCTGGAAGGGACTCAAGTTCCTTCGTCCTAAGCTGACAAACACTAGAGTAGTCGTACATATGCGCACTTTGAAAAACCATGCCTTACGCTTAGACTGGTTTTTAAAATTCTTTCGTTTCACACGGGGAACAAATGTTGCCAAAAAAAACCCGACGTCTAAACGTCCAGCGAAGAGAATTTTTGAGTCCCAACCCCAGGTTACTAACGATAAGTAGGAAAGGCTGCGGTATCTCAGGTGGAGATTTGACAGTCTAGAGCCTTCAGAAATAGAGATTTTTGACATATTTTTGTTGTTCTCAAATATCCTTAAAGCAAAAAAATAAACATTCTTCCCAAACCTCTCATTGATACCAAAAGTTGGATTAGCTTAATCCCCTGCCCTTGCTTAAGCCCTAAAGCCCGGTTCTTTTAAGAAAACTTTTTACCAGCAGACAGTCTAAAATGTTCTCTTTTTCTCTTCTTTTCAGATTCTTCTCCTCATTGCAACTTCTCAATGTGAAACGACAGAAAATGAGGTCACAGAAGTTGAAGAAATGACAGAAGCAAATACCACTATGGCTCCACTTCTAGATGCCACCGCATCGAAATTGGTAGGATACCGAAGCAAAGCACCACCGACGACGTACTATCGATATAAAACCCGAACAATTAAACGTCCTAGACCGAGAGTAAAGGTACCAAAAGCCAAGTACGGTCCACCACCGAAATATAACATTCCAGAGCCCAGCAGCTACTATAAACAGCAACCAGAAATATATACCAGCACTATATCTTACAAGCCCTCTTATAGTTACGATGAAGTCCATTATGAAGTTAGTTCCGAGTATCCTGCCGTAGAAGGCATCCCCGTATCTAGCTATGAAACACATGCAATGGACTTGGAATTCTATGCAGATTCTTATCCGAAAAAGAAAGCTCCACAGTACGAGTACAAAAAGCCACAAAATTCATACAGTCCACCACGACCACATAAAGTTTATGGAGTCCCAAAAGAGCCAGCCCACAACTCATACAACAGTCATTCTGGGAATTATAAGACCCATCACGCTCCAAAGCAAGAGGTGTATGAGGTTTCCTATCATGAGGAACCTCCAAAGCAAAATTATGGGCCACCTGCTCCAGAGAAGGAGGAGTATGAACAATTTCCACCATACGGAGTACCACCCAAAGGTGGACATCAGCCAGACCAAGTATCTTATAAAGTGCCGGATAGTAAGTATGAAGCACCAGTGAGCTCATACCACCCACAAGAACAGCACTCAAATGAGGGACCATATCCAGTGTATGACAAGAAACTTCCAAACGTTGGCTATGCATACAATAATCACTTTGCTGAGCCACCAACTGATATTCACATCACCTACTCGCCATCTTATGACATCAATCCTCTGCCGCCAAAGCACAAGCCACCACAGAACAACTATCAAGCACCTCCTCGCGATAGTTATGGACCTCCTAATGAGAGCTATGGACCTCCAAACGACAGCTATGGACCGCCAAGTGACAATTATAGACCACCAAACAACAATTACGCCCCACCGGGCTATAACCAGAAATCTCATAGTGACTACCAGGCTCCCAGTGATTCATACCACCAACCAAGTGGTGGAAATTTTGCCGAACCTCCAGAATCATATCTCCCTCCAGTTCACCACCCAGATGAACTTCCTCTAAAGAAAAACCACATGCCACCAGGCTACGATTACCCAAAGAGCAGTTATGAGGTTCCACTCTACGATCCGATTCCATTTGAGTCAACCACCGCTGAGCACGACTACTTCCCCCCAAATCACGACACGAGAATATCTCAGTATGAACAGGCATCCGAGTCAAATCATCACATCCAACACATTCCACCACAAGGTCATCCATTTAATCCCCCCTCAACAACAACAACAACAACAACGACAGAAGCTCATGAACCTATTCAGGAGGCAAACAACCAAGTTCATCGATACCCATCACACAATCATCGTTCTAATTATATCGCTCGACATGAGTCCACCTCGAAGTTTCCTGAAGAGAGCTCCTCGTCAGAGGCACCATCTTCTAAGTATTTAGACAAAATCCTCTCCACAACGAGTACATTTAGAACCAGACGGAAGCGAAAGCGCACAAAGGCTCCAGTTACCGAGAAACATATTCTAGACGCAACAGAGCTGAAAGACGCCTTCGAATATAGCCATGACCAGACCGAGGAACTAACGGCTCATGCGTCAAACATCAAAGAAAATGTCGACACTGGAAGGCAGAACATTCAAAACATATCTCCAATACGGACACTGACTGATTTTTCCCCATCGCAGTCGTGGAACCCGATGAGAATTCGTACAAGGCAGCCGAGCCCACAAAGGGGTCAGCGGACAGCTGAGAACGCTCTCCACGAACTTAAAAATATCGAGGTGCTTTCAATAGAGAAGTCACATTCACATAGTTACTACGCGGGAACAGTGCCACCGCGAACGAGAGCTCTAAACTCCCGCGCTGATGCAGGTAAAATGGGTACAATTCCATCGACAACATTTAGAGCTGAAGATGCTGTGCAACCCACGAGAAGTTTAGTCATTGATAAGACCTACTTTAAGGCGAAGGACAATGAAGAGGACTTCTACGATGGCACGGGTGAGTTGCCAAAGAATCATAAACTGTTTTAGTTTCTACGGAGTTATGCAGCGACAGAGATTGTTAGTGTTTAGTTTAAAGTTAGTTGGTACGTAGTTATTTATTTTTTAAAAAGGCTTTCAAGTTGTAAAGGTGCTGAAGAACAAATAAATTTAGTAAACAATTCAATTAAAATGTGGTACCATTGCAGTTTCATTCAGTTTGCTACGTTTAAACATCTCAATAAAGCCAGCGCCGAGGACAAGTAGGGGTTCAGACAGAACGCATTTCGTGCGGGTGTAAAAAAATTGTTTATTGAATTTCTCTTTAGAAGGGAATTGCTTAAGAAGAAACTTCCAGTCTCTGGGGACACTTTCAACATTTTTTCATGGTGCCACCTCTCACCAATGCCTGACGAACGTCCAAGAGTAATAACTGTCAAGAAAAACTTCCCCACATGCACATCATGAACGACTGGGAGAAGGTAGACCTTAGACTCTATATTGGAGGCCACAGGTCCTAGGTCCCATTTCGGAATACTTTTCGGCTTACAACTTACTCGTAACAGTGAGTAAGATGATCTTTAGAAATCAATGAAGAGATTCTGGTAGAATGAAATGAAAATGTTGTGTAGAAAATTGAAATATTCTCAATAATGGCATACGGATGACAAGATTCAACCACAAACTATACAGGCTCTACATCACAAACTATATCGGTATTGTGAAGGGGATCCACTTTTATAAAGCGTGTGTCGTTGCAAGAGGTCCTCATCGAACTCGTCGTGTGCAACTTAAAGAAACTGGCAGAAAATTGGGTCGTGTTTCAAGACAGTCAGCAAACACTTCATAGTCATACAACTCTTGCTGTACTGAACTTATTCAGCCACACTAACGAGTGGCTAGGTGTGTAGTGAGACAATCAGATCTGTTTGATGTCATTTCCGACACTGCACTTCGTGTGGTCAGTTTTATGCGGTGTAATACCTCTGTGGCATTAAGTGTAATGTCTAAGGTAAAGGCCGAGATATTTATAGTCAACAATGGGCGTCTAGTGCAGCAATCCGCCTAAGGGCCTCTTCACAATGGTCTAACTACCAAGTTTGACACTTTACTATTCTAGACCACCAACATTTCTTGATATATCTAGTTGTTCAGTGAGCCATTAAGATGCCTAGATCCCATAGTATTAATTTTTACTACATCTGCATGTATCTCTACATATGTATGTACGTACACACAACCGCCCTTATCTAAGCTAATCTATTGTGTAGTCCATTTCACATTGAGTAGTAATAGTGCCCTTTAGAAACCAGGCATGGCTCGTTTTAGCATTTGCAAGCTTTGACAAATCTCAGCATTCATGCTACTTAACAGATATTTGCGGAAGTTGTGTGCTTAGAGCAGCTCTTGTGGAACCATGATTTGTAACATTTATTTTTCTTAAGATTCTAAAACAGGGCACAACCTTCAACACACAAAAAAATCGCGCAGGAGAGTGGCAGATCTCCTTCAAAAGGTTTTCTTTTTTTGTATTTGTTCACCAATCTCTGTAGACCTTTTCCTATTTAAAAATTCGTTACTAATGATACAACAAGATTGGCTGTACAAGATAATAGCTTCAAACCTAAATGGCTTTAGTATCTAATGTCGTAGACTCCAAACAAAAGAGTTGATCTGCAAACTTAAGAACGAAAATCTACTCAAACTAAAAAATTAAACTTTGTCAGCAGAATAGACAAGTATGACTTCTGACGTCGCCGTTAGTAACACTGCCATGGTTGAATACAATTCCAAGTTTATGAAGAAATAGCTTGATGCCTTGTGCTGTAGTTCAGTGGTTAATGCGATGGAAAATTAAGCGGACAGTTCTATGTAGGTATGAATCCCAGAAAAAAGTTTGTTTTACAACCCCAACTCCCGCAAATGTCTGGAAACTTAAACTTTCATAATAAAGCTTCTAAGAAACTGCAGGTTCATTCGTGTGCAGGCTACTTAAGGACATGTCTTCGTTCAGTCGTAGAATTGATCGCGTTGATAGCAGACGTTCAAGTTTTTCTCAAGTCAAATGCCAGATAAATACCTAGCACAAGAAATTGAAAGACACTCCGTAATTGTTGCTACACATGCATACATACATATAAAATTGATTTTCAGACCAAAGTAATCTGGAAATATCACGCTTTTTGAAAGTCGTTCTAGCTTCGCATCAAGATGGAACATGAAAGCCTAAAAAGCATTTAATACGTTCGTAAACCAAGAAAACTCTAGAGTTGTTCAACACGTGCAGTATCGTATTCACCAGGACCCTGAAACGTCCCTCAGGCAAGAAACCTTCAAGTGCCTAAGGGCTATTTGGCGGTGTGGTTTATGAAACCTTCAAGTGGCCATTTTATGACGGTAAAAACGAACAAGTAGCGTGCGCTCCGAGACTTCGACGACTTTTAAACAAGTTGAACCATCCCAAAGATTCAGACGCTCCCGTTTTTTTCCGAAGAAACAAATTTCGATCAGATCCAGGTCAATAAAGAAACGACAGATGGCTGTGTGCATGTCCCCCTGCAGGTGTGATAGTCCTTGGAGTGAGCAGTGAAGATCATGTTATGCATATGTACCTACTTTTCCTCACGAGGTTTTCAAGAGAATGCTGCCAGATACATCGAGGTGCTAGATGCAGTTATTAAGCCCTTGATACAAAGTGTGGGTAAAAGAAGACCATATGTGTTCTAGCAGGATTCTGCACTAGCTCACAAAGCCGCAATGACTCAGGAATGGATGATGATCAATTTCAATGGTCAAATAACACCGAATTTATGGCTGCATAACTCACCAGACCTTAATCCGTTGGATAAATTTGTGTGGGGCGTCGTTGAACGTAAAACCAACAAACATCCCCAAATGATAGGCAACATTAACACGGACCATCTAATTCAGGCAATCCCCATCTTTCTGGTCACGAATTTAGACTGTTAACGATGCTGAAGGTGGTTTTATTCTATAAATATTGGCTACAGATCAAAGTGATCCTCAAATAGCAGACCCTATACGTACAATACTCAGCGGTTTGTCAAAAAGTAAAATTCCGAGATCTGGCTAATATTTGAAAATTTAAAAACGCTTACCATTTTCTCGATGAAATTCCGCCACTTTTTGCTTGTGCTGTACATTTGGAAATCATTGAAGAATACCGGTCCTGATGAAGTCGGTGGAAGGTCCGGTAAATTTCCGTCTAGATGGAATACAGCCCGACATTTCTCAAGCATTGCCTTCATCACTGGCATTAGGAATGAATATTGTTCTGGATTTCCAACTGTAAGAAAATGTTCATTAAATAATCTTTCTTACGTCATTCCTGCTTCAGTTACCTTCTATAGCATCGTCCAGGGCTTTATTTATACTAAACAACAAGTATGCCATTTCCGCTGGATCTTCTGTGTTGCGACTTTGTAGGATCGCATGCAGTTTAGCTGTAGCCATTGCTACAACACCAGGATTTGGATGATGCGAACACTTTAGTAATAATCCTAAGCATAATCTTATCATATCGGACCAATCATCCGAAGAGGATTGTTGAAACACCATGAGTGCATCCAAAAGAGCTAATACACCGTCCAATAATTTTGTCGAACATTTTTTGGATTCATCTTCATTCGAACCCAGTACGACTAGGTCATATACCATGCGTAAGATTTGTGATGCGTTCTGTAAACAAGAAAATAAAATTCACAGAAATCTTTAAGAACCTTGAAACTTACTTCTTGATTGATTAAGGTTTGATTGCCGTGCTCTGACAAGTCGAAGAGTGATGCTTGAACAGCCATTTCTAGAATTCGAAGACGCAACGACAGATGAGAGGCTATCAGTTCATTGTTCAACGCAAGTAAATTGATACAACCAAGGACTTGACCTCGTTCCTACAATGGAAATCTATTCATTTAAAAAAAATTGGTATAAAGCTATTTCATACCTTCCAACATTGTGGATGGTCGTTGCTGACTCCTCGCCAAAAGATTGTGAACAAGACATTCGTGACTAAGTATACTAATTGCTCTTCAGTGTCTACGTCCGCATCGGGAGAAAAATCAAAAGTGGCGACCTAAATAAGGACAAATGAATCCACCACTATGTCATACCAACTAACGACATCTACTTACATCCATAGAGCCTTTATTTTTGGCACTGCTACTCGGTGACTGTGTTGAACTACCCGAGCTATTCGATGAAGTTCGTTGCCTTGGAGGCATCACTTGTACTCCATATTCAGATGAACCACCCATCGTAAGCGATTCAAACGTATCCTGAAACTCAGAGGTCCTCTGTCGTATCACAGAATAAACACTGGCTATGTTTTCTGCCACCGCTCCGGACACAGAACCCGCTAATTCTAGAAGAGAAACATTTATTTATTAACCCCCCAACAAAAAATTAGATCTCTCACCTTTAATTTCACTTTCAATGACATTCGCAGCTTCAGTGACACTAGCTTGGATTTCATTCAATATCAAAGCGCCGTCCTTCCCCTCGCGTTGTAACTCTTCTAAGTCTACTGAATGCTCACAGAAACTTATTAGATCCGATTGATTGAGAAAGTCTGCGTTATCTTCCAACAGCACATCATTGAGATTTATTCCGAAACTCTTACGTTTCTCTTCATCGGGTTTGACATTGGTGATAGGTTTACGTATCAATAGACGAGCTATGGATTCTTGCCATCCAGATTGTTTTGCAATTGATTGGGGAGAGTTTTGCTTGATGAATGTTGTCTGCAGAAGCCTTTTGGCAATTTCCAGCTTTATGGGCAATTCACACGTGCTAATGTGATGTATTATAAATACTAGACCTGAATAATCAGCCTCAGATGTGAGAATTTCATCAATCAAATGGAATAGGATGGTTGAGCTCAGTGTCATTGGTATCATGTAGGAGAAAAATCCTGGATATAGAGAACTTTCCAGAGATGGCTCGTGGAGTCGGAGGATTTGTTTGTATTTCTGGTGAACTCTTGATGTGGACAGAAGGCAATCTATAAACTGAAAAGAAAAATTATTTGGCGTCATTGTCTTATGCAGAACTGAATATGAAAGGGACGCTCTCCATAGAAAAAACTTTTAAAAACCTGCCTATACTCCGAAGATATGATACAAACAGTTCTATCTCAAAGCTTAAATAGACAATGATCGGCTTTGGTAAGAGTAAACATACTTATTTCCATAGAAATTGTGACCTTATAGTATGCGCTGATGATAAACCTAAACACATGGCGGTGTGAAGGGATACACGGTCTCAAGGCGTACTGCAGCATTCAGTTTAGAATCCAGTGTTATGGAACGTCACGCATGATCGGATACTCGAGCTGCTGTATAGTACAAGCAGATGCTAAGATCCTAGGTTTTGCGGAGAATGTCGTTATAGTTGTTGTGACCAATGTATTGAAAGAAATCTTACAAATTAACACCGATATTATCGGGCTTATTTAACGGGGATTTAAAGCTAAGAGAGCATAATGCAGAAGTGATGCTACTCAGAAGCACCAAAAAGGAAGGAAACAACCACATAATCCGTAAAAGAACACAAAATTGTATAAATTGCATCGAAATTCGCTGTAAAATACGTAGAATTTGCTATTACAAGGCAGTCTTTCAACGATTATATGCAACTTTTTAGTGGCAAGCCTTGACTCAATGGTGCTATGCTAAATCGTTAGAGTCCGATTGAAGCCAGGTTCCCCTTTAATGAAGCGGCATCTAAGTAAGTAATATAAGTAGAAATTGTTTGACCACAAACTTAGAAAGCTTAGCCGCTTTTCTCAGGAAAATTCTCCAATATGCTCTCCTTCTGATTACCAAATGGCCTCCATTTGTGGACCGAAGGTGAATCCTTTTCATTAGGTAATACAAATTTCCCTTCATTGACCCTCCTATGATTAATGGCACCAGTCTCTCTTTTACAGAAAAAGCAAAATACTTTGGTCTTATTTTAGATAGAAAACTTAAGTGGAAAGCCAATCTACTAGAAAGCGCAAACTGGAAGTTTATTATATCATCCTACTGGACTACTTCCGGCAGAGGATCTTCATCTATGACTCAGAGGACTGTGCAAAGGAGTACGTGGTCACTGGAGCACTACCACAAGGCTTCGGTTTTGGACTACTCCGATGGAAAGTAATGTATGATGGCATTCTTACACTAGACATACTAAAAGAAGCGATAGGGTTTGCCGACGATAAAGCCATAGTAGTAGTTGCTGGAAGGAATGGTAGAAATCAACAGTGTTACGTCTGTAATACTGCACGGATCACCATTATGGGTCGATGCCATTAATACAATATCTAATAGGCGCCAAATTGGAGCGATAAATCGAGCGCCATACGCGATGCAGTCTGTGTCATTGCAGGAATAACACCAATAGCCATACTGATCATACGAGAAGAGCCGCTAGGAAGGTGAAATAGTGCACGACGAGGAACTTTAGAAAATGGCATCAGTGCCTATCACCCAAATATCGCCTAATCGCTATCATTGAAACTTGGATAAGATGCAAGTATCGAGAAGTAGACATTTACGTAGCAGAATATGGCTGTTTTCGCTAAACATTATTAGAAAAAATCGTCAACGTACACAACAATCCACATAATCCTATAGAGTCTCCCCTGACAGATTTCGGAAAACACAACAAACAAAACTTACCCGAATAGCCGCCTCCTGTACCTCAACTCCATAGACTTTTTCGATGAATAAATTGTACAACAAATTCGCCGTCTGCGGTTCGTATAACAGCAAAATCATCTGATCCTTGCAGTTTTTGCTTTTCAAATGAAATATCATCATCTCCAGAAATTCAATTAAAATATGTTCGTGCTTAACCGATGCCAAAAACGAAACAATCGTATGAATCTCCTTTACGTTTACATCCTTCTGTACGTAGAACCGAATGATAGCCAACAAAGTCGATCGTATAGTCACTGCATCATCTGCTGTAATATTCTCTGGTGTACCATAGTACTGCCGAATAATGTCCAAAAAGAATTGAATGCCAAACTTCTTACGAAAGTACTTCCTATCATTCTTAATCATTGCACTCAGATACTGGACATGTCCGAGAGTAATTTGAAAATGCATTTTCGACCAAATGCCAAAGTTAAATGCGATCTCTGTGTACAATGCTTCTAATAAATTAACATTTACTGTTGTCTTCTGATTCTGTATCGATTCGATGAAAAGATGTGTCGCCATCAAAGCATTGACATCGAACTGCCTTGCATTGCACTTCTGTAGCATCATTCCGATAATTGAGAGACACTCACTGTTCAGCAGATTCTCCTGATTATTCTCATGATCGTGTGTAAGGTAACGCAAAAAACACATAAAACTCGCTATCGGATGTTGAATCATTTTCCATTCTGTGTATGAATTTGATGAGAGAACCTCCCAGTCGGAGAATTCCTCAATTGTCGGTGTCTTAATAGCTTCCAATGTAAGATTTTCCGATTCACTGCTATCGGTTGATAACGAGAAATCGGTTTTTTCTTTGGTGATCCTGTGAAGGATTGGCAGAAGAGCTTGAATACCTCCAATGCTGTTTATTGTGTCCTAAATGTACAACCGTATTATAAAGAGAATACATTTGAGGAGGTAGCTACTCACTTGAATTTTAACGATCCGACAGTGTTGAGCGCTGATTGATCCAGGAAACTTTCCACTTGGAATCAAATCTGGACAGAAATCTTGACTAAACGCACCGGCTGAATAACAAAAGACAAATCTGGAAGTGAGATCCAACAGGTCATTGTCTTGCGAGAATATCGAAGCAAAGTTTGCAGCTCCATCGAAAATTGTTTTCAGATTAGTAGTGGGTTCTGCAAGCAGAACCGATCCAATTTGTCCCATTAAACTTATTTGTTCACCGAAAACGGTGTCCTGCATGCCAATTGGAAAGTTTTTCACATTCGGATCGAAGGATGTAGCACTTGTTCTTAGTGGCAGCGTAAAGTAGTTCGAAACCTGAAATGAGGACAGGAATAATTAGAATGGGTCTCGTGGACACCACGTTATATTGTTTACATTCGTTGACAAAGTCCTTTCGAGTAAACTGGGCAACATGCCTCTATATGATGATGGTGACGAGGTCTCTTGTGAGGCACATCGACTTAGTCTGTCTGTTGGCAACTGTTCGTTAAGGCGTGAAGGCAACTGAGCCGATCCAATGGCACAGAAACAAAATGGCTAAAAAAAAAAAGACACCTTAGCTAAACAACTTTAATTAAATCCACTTCCTCCTCACCTCGTTAACAGCCTGAACCTTTAGTGTGGCACTCAACTTTTGTATGAAATCCACAAACACGTTGATTTGACTATAAGAAAATGGCCGCTTTGGGGGTGTGATGGCTACTGTTACGTAATGCCATTGTCCATCTATAAGCGTTTTTGACAACACCGATGAAGTCAAATATTCTCTGCGAGTAAGGGCTGCGACTACGATGTTTCCACTGTTTTGAATAAAAACTTCAAAACCCGTGTTGTTAACGGTTCGCAGACTGAAAAGAGACAAGAGAAAGATTTGTAAATTAATTCATAATTTTAATAATGAGCCACAAAGTCTTACTTTAGTAACATCCTTCGGTAGTTTTTACCTCCGTTATCCCCAGCAGGATCGTTGATGTCATTCAGTTTTAATAAAATGTGAAATATAAAGCCATACGAGCCAGACATTGTCCAGCTTCTAATGTCAGGAACAACAATTCCATCGTTATCGCTGCACAGGTTAAAATATTGCGAGCATAAGTTTCCGTTGGTCAAGCTTTGCAGAGATATTGTAACCAGTGTCTGAAAAGAAAATCAAAAAAGCAATAAGAAACGAGTAATAGATGCTTAGATGTTAGATTGACTCCAGATACTCCAGTTTATCAAGGAAATTGGTGCTCTAAGTCAAGTATCTCATCGATTAGACTCCAAAGGCGGGAGAGCACAATAGATCTACAGAGTCGCAGTGCGCTGAGACTCCTAAAATCATTCTACAAGTGGATGGTATATACGCAGGAGACTTTGTTACGAAGTACTGCTTTTATCTCTGCGCGTATAACCTCGGTATTCTGTCTAGTACATAGATTGAGTCCTTTCAAAAATGTTGGTGGCTTTTTGATATTTTTTTCAACTCAGTTGAGGAGCTTATATATAGCGGATGAACACAAGCGACTACGCAGAAAAGGCAGAATAAATTTAACGCAATCTTTACTCACGAGGCAGAACTGTACCGCCAGTCATAATAAAGTAAAGAAAGTTACAGCGTTCTGTCGCAAGGAGACTCAACATTGGTTGTAGTTGCAGCTTGAAGCTCAACTGGCCGTGACACAAAAAAGTACACTATAATATGCGAGGTAAATTGGTATAGAGCAATTGAAACAATGTGCTCGAGATCAACAAGGCAACCCTGCGGTGTCAGAGGCGAAATTCTTTCCAGGAAGCCCGATAAGAACGTAAGTAATGCAAATTACTGATCTTTCTAAATAATAAAGCTTCTTAACTAAGTAAAGAAGAACTAGAAACATCTAAAAGAAAGGAGCAGTCCTTTAGCATGTTTTATGTATCAACTTTGATTTTGTTTGCTTTCCTTTGTTGAAATGGTCTTTAACAAAATAAAGAACCTCCATCTTTATTAAAATAAAAGGAAATACCCACTGACTTATGACTTGGACCCTATGTACATACCTGTAATAGTTGCTTGGACTGTGGGAACTTTGTTTCATCTTTTAACAGAGACATGACTCGCTTTAATTCAATTGGAATGATACTGAGCTTTGAAAGTTCTTCTATAAGTTTTATCAAATTCTGAATGCATCCCTCGGAGAGTTTACTAAAATGCTGAAGACACTCACAAGCCGCTTTGATAGTTCGATTTTCACATGCAACCGATTTGCTAAAAACAAAACATTAATTTTAAATAAAAAATCCTCTATTTCCAAACCACACCAATCACCTGCTATAATTACTAGAACAACCCTTCACCAGTAGTCCACTGATGAATGCCTGTTCACGTTCATTGATTTCGGGTATCCATTCGATAAGCTTTTCAATCACCTCTGGCAACACTAATGTATGACTTTCCTCATCGAATGCCAAACCAAAACATGCTTCAAGTAACTTCTCCGATGGAGCACCTAGTGTCTTAAGCCCCCGAAAGAGTTTCTCAATTTTATCACTTGAGCGAACTATTTCAGCAGCATTACACGATATGTGCGTCACAACCCCAAGAGTTCGGATCGTATTATATGAGATCAATGTATGATTTAAATTCCAGTCCTTCACTTCATTTGGAATGCCAATCAGTAAGTCTAGTAAATTCGTTTCAATTATAGCATAGCATATCTGCTTGGAATTTTTCACATCTGAAAGGAAATTGCACACGTTGGCGATTGTATCCGACAGTGAGTTAACATCGATCGCTAGATCATTGGCATCGTTTCCCTCATCATCAACGGCGATGTCAAATGTTTCACCCTTGAAGTGATTAGTGCTAAGAAGTTGTTTTAAAACATCACAGTAGAGTTGTATTATTGTAGAGAGTTCTATTTGGCGCTGCAAGTAAAAGAGAAAAAAGTCAGATAATTCTAGAATGTAAGAGAAAAAAAAAGACAACTTACTTCCTCAGGACTAGATCGTTGTAGAACCATTATCATCAGAGCACTACATTTCAGAGCGACATTGCGGAGACCATTTGCAGTTTCCCACTTGGAAAGAAGTTTCATTATAACCGATACGGTTGCTGGACAAATTGCACGCATTCCATTTCGCTATTAGCATTTCAATAAATTATTTAATTATACATATATTCATAGGAGCTGAAATAATTTAAACGATTCATGCAGATGTAACACTAAAGCGTTAAACTTTGACTATTTACAAAACATGTGATTGCTTAAAAAGGTTGAAACAAGAAAATATACTAAAAGGTATTCGCTTTTCTTGTGTATTGCTTTAATTAGTCCGAAATTGGGGTGTCGATGAGTAGCTATAAAATTCCTACACTACCGCTCATAACTATTTGCTTGCCGTGTACAATTAATAATTCCAAGGTGAGGCAAGTGAGAGCAAATTTTTCGTAATAAGTTTCAAAATAAGTATTTTCTTATTAAGTTCCTCACATGCGCTTTGTAGTTCATGTTCCAATCTCCCTCATTACAGCAGTAATATGCTCAAATGTCCACAAGTCAATCATAGCCGATTCTAACCTCTCCCAAATGAAGCCGATTCTAACCTCTATATTTCAGTACAGTGCAAAGGCGATTGAAAGGAGCTGGAGACATCGCAAGTGCACAGAAAAATACTTTAGAAGAGTGCTCCCGACTGACGACGCATCGAAGTGTGAGATTTGTTGGTCAAAAAGACGAATTTTAGCACAGCGCTGGAGAACAGATGTTGACGAATTGCGTAGTGCCCACTGCTAAACATGGTGGTGGCTGCTTGCAAATGGAGTAGGAGATTTGGTGCGTATTGGAGGGAATAATAAAAAAAGAATATAAACTCGTCTAAGAAGACCATACTTGGACGTCTAGCCTGAGGTTAATTCTTAGATAAAGGGTGGATCATGTTTTTGAAGAGTGTGTTATGTACAACCTCCGAAGTAAGAATTGGATGCTTGTACACCTTGAATTATTAAAAACTTATTTCCAGAGAGTTGAGTTGTGTTGCATAGACTCTTCGGCCCAAATGAAGCCCTCTCATCGGCTGGTGTAAAGAAATTCTTAAAGAAAGTTCGTGAATCTGGCGTACAAATGGTTGACAAAAGCTCTTCGCGTCCTTGTCTTGTGCGCACAGGTGAAAGGATTACTGCCAAGTGAAGCTGGTAACAACGTTATGGCCTACAGAGACATGATAAGTGATTTTAGGTGGTTACAATTCAACAATTCGTTCTTGGGCATCAACGCGCCAATATGAGTCTTTAAACAATCAATCTTTTGCGTATTAAGTTCAGTAACCGTGTTATCAGACGTGCTGGGATTTGATTCTGTTGGGTTAGACTTTTACTTCATAAGAAAATCTTAAAGTCATTAACCGACCTTTTTGCGAAATAGAGGCACCAAAAATCGACAAAATTACTGCAAAATTGGGTTAACAGGATGGGCTACTATTAACATAGCCGTGGCTCTCTTTCATAAATCAACAATTATTGAAAAATATTAAAAAGTTCTGATAGTAATTTCAAAAATAAACCAACAAATGGCCCACTCTTTACCATCCAAAAAACAATATTGCAAGAACACCTAAAGTGTTCGATCGCTGTAGTTTCAATCATTTTATGCACTTCGATTGGCTTTCGCCTGGCGTTACGATGGCCATAGTCCAAAAACACCTCCCTCGAGCTTTCGCGGACCGAATTTTTACCCTGGTGGCACCAACATTAGGTAATACTTCATGAGGGTCGGTGTAAAGCAGTCGCTGCTTCGCTAGTGAGTGTTAACATTTGCGTTACATATGCACTCTAGGCGTCGGCGCCTCGTTCACCGCAATCTACATTTCTTTTCTGGAGATCATATGGCTTATTATGTTTTCTACAGTAGGCCATTTGCCAAATTTATTCTGAAGAGTCGCCAACACAATTAGACCAATGATAGGTCCGTTGTGATACCACGTGGATCATGGGAGAAAGTTTCTCTCTACCTACTCGTTTTAAAACCAATTAGAGCTTCTTATGAAGCGTAGGAATCTCTTAATGTCAATATTCATCAGGTCGCCCATATCGTTATAATAGGGCGCTCCTAAGTGGAGTTTTCTTCTACGGGAGAGAGCTGGGCAGAAACAAAGAAGGTGAGGAATAGTTTCCTCCTCTTCTTCATCCATGCAGCTTCTACAAAAGTCGTTCGCAAAGAGGCCTAGCCTTGCAGCATGCTTTCCTATTAGACAGTGTCCAGTGATCACACCTATTGTGGTGCCGATATTGAGAGAAATCAAATTCTTAGAGCTTTTTAGATCCAGCTTTGGCCAAATCTGTTTTGTCGCTGGACATGTTGAACCACTTGTCCACCTAAGATTTGTACTCTCGACAGCATCCAGCTTAAGTTTAAGTTTGCGAGTAGCTATTGGTATACCTAAGGTGCCATTGTCCGGCAAGATGGGTATAGTTGTTCCTATTCTGGCGAGTTCATCGGCCTTACAAATCCCTGGAATGTCTCTATGCCCCGGCACCCAACACAGGTGAATATTGACCTGCTCAGCCATCTCCACAAGAGACGAACGGCAGTCTAGAGCTACTAATGAATTTATAGAGGTCGATTCCAGGGATTTGATTGCTGCCTGGCTGTTTGAAAAGATGCGGATATCTCTAGCAGATATCACGTTTTTCTTAAGCCAAGATAGGGCTTCTTTGATCGCCATTATTTCCGCCTGGAACTTTCCGCAAACCCCTGCACGAACTCCGTCTTTGGTTTTTGAGCCCGTCAGTGTAGAAGTGAATTGATTCATCTTCTGAAAATGCATCGTCCTTCCAGAGTGATCTGGAAGGGATGGTGACAAGGAAGTTCTTCTCAAAATTTAGACGTGGGATGGTGTAGTCCGTGCTTTCGGGAGAGATTTTGAATTTATTCAGAATAGAGGCGTTGCCGAATTGTTTTCTTGACCACTGTTGGGTAGCTTCAAGGCGAACGGCGGCAATCGCTGCCATTTCGAGGGGTATGAGATGGAATATAATGTCCAGTGCCGCATTGGGAGTTATACGCAGTGATCCGCTTATGCACAGACAAGCTGTATGTTCCTAACCTCGTGGCAAAATTAAAAAAAAAAAAAAAAAAACATTTAAAGCTCGTCTTGACGCCAACGGACGAATTTATTATTCATTACTTCTTGTTTGTCGGCAACGTGACTATGAAAAAAATAGGCAAAGATCACCTAAAACACACCTTGTATATAACAATTTTCACATGTGATGCTGACTGCACTGATTACTATCACAGCGAAATCAATCAGAACAGTGTTTCCCAACCAATTTTTGTTAGGCGGTGAATTAAAAAAGTTTTATTTTGATAACAACGCAAAAATTACAATAAAAACAACGTTAAAAGCATCTACAATACAACATCTAATTTGCTAGCCAATTCTTTCAAAGCTTGTTAAAAATGAAGCAAAAAAACGCGCAAACACACACAACTATTAGACTCACCAAATTATCACAGTTATCTATTCCATCACCAGAAGTAGAAGCACAATAAGCTGATTTATTTCTTAAAGTTGTTAAAGATTTCTGCAATTTGTTTTTGCTTTAAAAGTTATATTACTGGACCAAGGAAAGGGTTTTTTTTTATGTGTTCTTTTGTTTTAAATTAATACAGACAAAATAAAGCACCGAACCAATTATATACTAAAACATAAATTTAGAGAAATTGTGTTAAACAAATAGAAAGGAAAGGAAAAGCTGTTTTGAAGTGTAATCTGGATTACCTGTGACCCGGCTATGACAGCGCCTAGGATATGTACCAAAGACTCTCCGATCTCGGAGAATCTCAATATATCATCGCTTTGAAAGCAGTCTACAACAGGAGAATTAATAAAAAAAATAAATTTAGTTTTACAGATTTATGATTACCGTATATGAAGGGCACAATTTCGACATGCACGGAATGTGGTTTGTATGATATTTGTTGATAATCAGCGATGATTCCTTTCAGAAAGCTTCGCCACGTCAAATAAGGATCGTACATAACTTCGAGGAAATGTGAAAAGCTCTTAAATACTTGTATGGAGCCTGGGGTAGCCTTTCGGTTAGTAGAAGCCTGAAAAATAGAGAGAAATGGATGAAAGTAGGTGTAAAAAAAATCCTTGAATAGAAAAAATATAAGGTGATTCAATGGTAACGAGGATTGGCGATTATGTCAGAGATCATCTTGTCCTGTAACTCCGGTTGGGACATAGGGCGCCAACAAATCTTCTCCGTCTTTCACTATATGCAGCATGATATTTTAACTGCGACCACGTTTCTCTCTGTGAGTCTGTTTCTGCTAAAACTGTTGATTTCTGAGAATTTTTTTCAAAGAATTCCATTATCATTTGACTTCCTCAGTGTGTCCATTTTTGCTTCCTTATATAAATATCCAACAGCTCTTGACTCATCCTACGCTACTATTCTTGGTTTGATATAATTTGTGGCCAACGAATCTTTAGTATGTAGCGCAGGAAGCGATTCACAAAAGCCTGCGAGGTGTTTGCGGAGGTTTTCCAGGTTTTGCAGATACGTATTAGCACGGATTTAACATTTGATTGGAAGAATCTCAACTTTGGATTTCCAAATTCCAACTCTGCTGAGGCAACTGGAATCTACATATTTTGGTAAATTTAGCCATGAAGTATACAATTGAGTAATAAACCTTATGTAAGACGCAAAAACATTTGGGCTTCGTCGTTCAGGTTGTTCGACCGACAATATTGATGTTGTGGAAGAAAGCGTAGTCCAGGCCCCAAAAACTTGAATTGTCGTCCCGCATTTGGGGTCCTGACAATCCAAAAGTCATTCAAGAAAAACATATGCGCACATAACGAGTCAGTCTTTGGTGTGGTTCTTGTAATGGCGGAGTCATCGGAGCGTACTCATTCGAAACTGATGTCGGTAACGCTGTTACGATGAACGTTATCGAGAGATGTAAGCAAAGTTTTCATGGCGTGAATTGCATGGTATTGGACTTGTACAACATGGTGCCACTTGTCACACAACGCGTGAAACAATGGCCCAATTGCAAACGAAATTCACAGGAAACATGATCTCACGAAATAACGAGGTCAAATGACCGCCGAGATCTTGCAATTTAACAACATTGGCACCCATTTAAATTTAAAGAAACGGCATCTGCACGTCGCCCTTTACAAAACGTCATGCTGACAGCTAGAATAGAATTCCCAGAGAAAGCAAACAGGCTTTGGACTCATTTGCAAAATTGAGGATAGAAGCGTAAAATAAATCACTGGGCTTACCTCGCCATTGGAAGAGGATAAACAGGTCTCACTCGTTCCAATATCCAAAAAGTACAAAGACTCGATTGTGCCCGACTGAAGCGCTTCACATAAGAGTTATGAAGTTTACTGTTCCCTTCTTCAACTTCACCTCTAAATTTAACAGTTCATCTAAAGCCCTTTGAGGACTCCCACTCCTTCACATAAGAGCCATAAAGATAGCTGCTGGCAGAGTTCGAAAGCTTCACCTCCGTACAATGTCAAGAGCTTGGATTTAACAGTGCATCTAAAGATTCTAAATAAAATTCTACTGCTATCCTTATGCGTTAGGTTAGGTATACAGGTGCCCATTAGTAGACTCTTAAGAACCACAATTTCATTACCGACTGAATTGAAACACCGAGATATGTGCATGAATCTCAGGAGTTTGTTCAGCTCTATGTTTCCTAAATCATCCAGCTCCGCAAGGAAGTAGCTCCCAATAGTGTCTTTCATTTTGATGGCTTGTGGTGGACAATTGCATAGCAAGTGGAGAATGGATTTCCTTTTCGTCCCTGCAGTTCCTACAGAAGTCGTTGTGGGGTAGTCCTAGACGTGCTGCATGATTGCTTATCACACAGTGTTCCGTCACGACGCCGACAACTTTTCGAATATCTCTACGACTGAGTTTCATGCGATCTGTGGACCTCTTTTTATCATAGACTGACCATAACGATTTGGCTGTGGCACATGTATCTAATCGATACCAACGCCTGCTAGCTTCCTAGTTGGACTCAATGCCTATTTTTCTGTTCAAGGTGATAAGCGGTGTGCTAGCCTCGGGCAGGGCCTGCGAGACGCTTAGATGTGATCCTGCCCTGGCTAGTTCAACCACCTTTACGTTACCTAGTATATCCATGTGGCCATACATACCAGCCTGCATACATTTTGGATCCGTCGGTATGCGTTACTGATTTCAAACCAAAAAAAAAAAAAAATCTAAATTTCCTCTTCAAAGTTATCATCCTTAATTGCACCTATAAGCATAACCCCCTAATTCTTCTGTGTAAGCACCAGTCTAACTGCTTCACGATGGTTCGAAAATGGTCAATAAAGAGAGTGCGGAGTTTTCGTATTGGGTCACAATACTTCCAAGCAAAGAACTGAAGCAGGCTATATACATTAATAAAGGGTTTACCACCCGACCTCTTTCTTAGCTCTACAAATTCCAAGTTTCTCTAAAAACTTAATTTTAGCTAAAATACTCATTCATGGAAAACAGCTCCCAATAGGGTAACACAAAAGATCTCTTTTATGCTGATGTGTTCTCTAAGATCTTTTCTAGTGATTTTTCGCTAAAACTTTTATCTTAATGGGTACACATTTGTCTTCAACAGAAAAAGACACCTCATAACCTGTTAAAGCTTAGTCGCGAGGAGAATTAAATCGTATCTGACATGATTACTAGGCACTGCGCCATTTGTACTCATGCGGGGTTTCTTCGAGTGATCCCCTATGACTATTGCTGGTCATTCAAAGGCGGAATAAAAATTCACGACAAAAGAATCTCGGCAGTAACTTCTTCGAGAAGTTGAAGAAGGTATTCACCTCTTTATCTGGGTGCTTCTAATTCATCAGTTTTGTTTGCTTTTACTGACGTCGCAGAGCTACCAATTAACCTACCTAACTATTCACTGATTCCGCTGATGTTGATTTGAGGCTACTCCCCCACCTGTACCCCTACTAGAAGTTTACTTTTTTATTTTCGACCGACCGCGCTTAATTTAATTTTATCTTTCGATGGAGGCTTGACGAACGAGGAGCGTACATTGCGTTGGCAACTATAACAGCTATTACAACAATCGCTTTGCAGACCGGCAATGGCACACTGTGGATGTGTCTAAAAAAACGCCACACACAGCCATTATTCGCTAATTTTTATTTAAATGCATTTCCTCCAGCCAATTAGACTAACATTAACTCCCCCTAAGTCACTCTTAAAAATTATCTCTAAGCCATTAAACGTTTGCCTAACTTGTCCGGGAAAAACTGAAATTCACACTCGTACTCACGTTTTTAAAAACATTCCCCAAAATGGCAATCAGATTCGATTTGTATTCATATTTTATGATTGCCAAGATGTTGTCAAAGTGCCGGCAAATAATTATCAAGCAGTCAATCAGAATTGCAATCTCCTTCAGAGAATTTTCACTCAGTTCACCCTGCAAAAAAAAAGAAGACATTTGATTAAACCCTACTCATTGTAAGGACCAGCCCTCGCCACACTCACCTGTTCACTCTCATCTCGTGCGATAATAATAAATTTTCCAATAGCCGGCAGCAACTCATCCGGTAGTCGTCCCAAATGCGGACCACTGTCCGGCTTTACTTCATCCCATCGTTGACAGTGTTCTAGATCGATAACGATCTGATTCCTCCAGATTGTCACGAAACGTTCAATAAACTCCCGGAAATAGGATTCGTCATTCTATGACAAAAAAATCATAAAAAAATTGTAAACAAATCTCCATCCACGGTGTTATATAAGAAATAAATCAGAGGAGGGGGTAGCGGGCAGATACTAAACAAAAAACAACCCACATTCCACTCAACGACGCACCATCAAAGCTGCGCTTCTGCTTTTCTGGTTACGTGGGAGGTAGAAGGCAAGCATTTTTTTTTTTTTTTTTTTGTAAATTTTACATTTCGCCGAAACACCTCACCGGGGGGACACAATTAAGGCGTTGTCCTTATTTTACCATAAAAAAAACAACAAAAAAACACACTTGACCGTGGATAAATTAATTAGAATTTCATGTATTGTACCCCACATGAGAGTGAATGGATTTTTCTTTTTCGGTAACACAGGACGGTCGCAGGAATCGCTCCTAATACTTGCCTTTGTTGTGTATTGCACCCACAGATTGTAAATATCCTTTTTACTGTCCATTTTAGAAGCGGGCCACTTCCATTAAATGGGAAAATTCACGAAATCACTAGACGATGGTGAAAATGTTTACAAAATTTTCACATTACACACATTCTACCTGTCAAGTGGAATGCGATACAAAGTAAAGAAAAAAAATGCATACCACCTGTCAAAACAGTCATGGAAAATAAATTTGCTTGCTGGCAATGCCATCAAATCAGCTGTTGTTTGCATTGACAGATGGATGCATCCAGGCAGTATTCAAGAATATTTTGAGAGGTACTGGAAAATGCAAAGAAATATTTTTTGTGTTTTACGAGCTGACTTTTAAACATTGAAATCCAAAAAATGTATTTGTAGTTGGTCACATTTTGTTTGTCGTGCCAGTGATGGACTATTTCGCGTACGTGCATGTAACGCCCAACACAACATCGAAGTCAAGTCTTAAGCTCATGGCGAAGTGTCAGAAGAGAGTAGTTGAGTAAAAAAAAATCTGACACCGGCAGCTGATGCCAACAATTTACTTTTCTCCGCGCGGGATTGTAATAATTAAAATTGAGATCAGAACCTCTAACATCATAATCAAGTTGTCAACCTAAATCTTCTAAGTGTTTAACTGCGGTTCTGCCCATCATGCTGGCTGGCTCTAAGCTGGATGTCTTTTTATATGATACGTAACGCTAAAGCCTAACTTGAATCCAAATTTCAAATAGAAAGTCGCTTCACAATGTTGGCAAATGCCCACTTCTGACAACTCACTCCCTTAAGCTATGTCCAATCTGATTTGTGTACTGAATGCAGTTAGATACTTTGCTTCTGATTGCTTAAGAACTGTTTTAGTTGTTTATTGCACGTAAACTGATGTCTACCTTTCAATCCTTGAATGAAAATAATTAATTAAGACGTCCAAAAGAACATTGGGCAGTAGAATGAAATTCATGCAGAGGGTGGACACTAGTCATTCGTATTTTTCTAGAACTCATTCTGGCCAAGCAGTCTAGCTGAGGGCTCTTAAGACTAAATTTAAGCCTTTAAGTCTTGGAGTAATCTTATTTCTTGCAGCAGTATAGCCCCAGAGACAGTTCTAAAGAAAAGCTTAGTTTAGAGCAGTGAGACTACAGGCCATGTCTATTTCGTTGTACTAGTGACATCTGGATGCGTTTCTAGGGACAGTAGCGACGAAAACTTTCCTTTTAAAATCGTTTTCCACTTTAAATGTGTGCAAAGCTAAACTGAAATTAGTGTCAGTTAACAAAAGTCTACTTTAGAGTTCCTATTCCCATTTATGAAGTTCAATCACTTGTCTAACCTTACCCTCAATCTTGCGCCTCAGATGCCTAGCAAGAGATTCTCAAAAAAAGTACGTACAGCGGAGGAATTCCATCGATGGAATCAGCGGTGGCGTTCACATACAGATTAGCGGGAGCCTTACTTGAGCTACTTCGACATATTTGGAGCTCAGTTCAGTAGGGAACTTGCAAGACTGAGGCATGGTCCGGAAAAGAGATATTGGCGGATGAGCCCTTAATGGGACAACGGCAGCGCCGGCATCCCCGAAGTGGGTTACTGCCATCGGTTTAACACCCCTCGTCTTAGGGGTTGTTTATAAGAATTTGGCCCTTCAGGTTGGGAGTTACGCGTGGGGGCATCTTCCCTTCCGCATCATGGCAAAGTCCGTGAAATATGACGCGAAATTTGTTTTGAAATGGTCAACTAAATTGATCACATTGCGATCGACGTAAGACATGCCTCCAGTATTCTGGATGATTGAACCTTCTGAGCGGCCAACATTGACTCGGACCATTACCTTTTCGCAGCCAAGGTACGAATGCGGATATTACAAGCTCCACAACTGTGAGAAGATTTAACGTCGAAAAGCTGCAATCGCAAGAGACCGCCTGAAACTTTGCCGAACGCGTGTGTCGAAATCCCTCCTCGAAGACCAGTGGCACCGCTGCCTACATGCTATCAGAGACTTCGCAAATGATCTGCTGGGTTTATCCAGACCACCACTAAGAAGCCTTTGGTTTGACGAGGAAGCATTTGACGGCAAGTAGTGGGCCAATTACAGAGGTGTTGCTTTTTCAATATTGCTTTCAAAATCTCGTCTGACAGATTGTGTAAACGCCTGAAACCCTTCATCAACAACCTGATTAGCCCCTATCAGTGTGGTTTCAGGTCAGGAAGTCCACAGTCGATAAAATTTTCACACTCCGACAGATCATGGAAACAACCCAAGAAGTCCAAATCGATACCCGCCATCTTTTTATCGATTTTAAGACCGCATTTATGGAGACGAGCTGTACAGAGCCTTGTCGAGTTTTGACATCCCTGCCTCATTGACTTCCTCGTCTCCGCAGAAATATTCCGAACGAACATTTGACACTTTCGCAATAGGTACTGCTTGATTTACAGTGCTGCCAACAAAGGAAACTCCAATTGGATCATAATTTATAGAGAATCCTAAAGGAGTAAAGGACCTCCGTGCAAGCACCCTCTTTCCTTATCTTACATCGCAGTTTTTGTATTAAATAAAACAAACATCGTTTATTATAATTTAAAGCTTTCACAACATGTTTTATTATTATTCAATTATTCTTTGCTTTTTGTTCATAATTTTATTTCTTCTTCTTCTTCTCAACTTAATTAAAAGATTCTCTTTGTGAATTTATTTATTTTTTTATTTTTATATTTAATATTGCAATGAAAAAGCTCAAAAAGATTATTTTATGGGCGCATATAGATACAAATCTCTTCCATTTCAATTTTCTTATATAAATTAAAAGTCAAAATGAAGTAGCCCCCATGACAATATATCGATTTTATATTTTTTTTGTATTATTAAATTATTTAATATTTTATTTTTATTTACACAATTTTTGTTTTTTTGTTTTTTTGTTTCATTTCCATATAAATATGAATTAATATTCAACGGGCGCTGTATTTTGTGGGACCATGATTTCTGCTTTCGTTTATTTCTTATTAGCTTAGATTTTACGAGTATTTTTTGTTTTATTTTATTTTATTGTTAGCAGTATTATGTTTCAGTATTTTTTTTAAATAAATTAATTATTCTCAAGAATACCTATACTATAGGTAACTTTGTGTGTGTGTTTTGTTTTTTGTTTTTGCTGCTGTTGTTTTCATTGTGCTTTTTATAATAATTTTTTATTTTTTTTTCCTTTTCGCTTAGAACGTATTAAGCGTATTTTTTTAAAAATAGACTTTTTTTTTATTTTAAAAATATTTAAAAATATAAATTTTCGTTATAATTATTGTTAATATTATTATTTTGTTTTTTTTTGTTGTTTAATTGAAGTTTTTTTATTTGATTATTGTGTTATTCTAGAGATTTTTTCAAACGTTAAGTTTAATTCTAAAAGACTTGGTCTAAGATTTATCGTTTTTTTTTATTTTGTTGTTTTGCAGTTTTGTTAATAAATTTATTTTAATTAATTCGCTTTGCTTATTTTTTGTTTTGTTTTGTTTGTTTTTGTATTACAATAACGATATTGGTTTGTAGTAGACTAATGTGGTAAAGGAGATAAAGTTTATTGTTTTTTTTTTGTTTAGCTATGTATAATATATTGTATAATATGATTGTGAGTTAAAGAATGTTTCCTTGAAACTATGTATAGGTAAATTTAAAGGATCAACATCCTTTTTAATAATATTTTACTATATTTTATTTATTTTTTATATTTGTGAACAACAATTTGTAAATTGTTTAAAGCACTATGTTATTTATAAATTGAATTTAGTTTTCTCTAAAAAAAAGGAATAAATGAAATGCTTAGCTACACGGTAAAGGACTTGCAAGAAATAACAAAAGCAAAAAAAATATGGTATATGAACGATTAAAGACTCAAAAAATGCTTATTTTGACAGTCGATATAGGAAATAAAGCTCAAAAGCAGGAAAACGTCTGGCTTTTCACCTTTCCCTAAATACTATACTATACTAGGGCCCTTAATGTTAACTCGGACTTTTGTACTGGCCCATATACTTTAACCAGTAATTTTTTAAAATGCGACTGATGCCTTCCTGTAGAAGCTTACGGAAACGTATGATTTCATTTTCATTACTGGCGAGGTGCCACCATCTTTCAAGAAAAGTGTAATATTGAAGGAAGAAGACCCAGATGAGCCAAGCAACTACAGAGGGATATCTTTTCTTAATGCAACCACCAAAATTTTGAAGTGTCACGTCGCACACAATTGTAAGGTTAATGGTAAACAGGTGTCGAGGGATTTTGAAGTCCAAAGTGGAGTACGTCAAGGGTACATACTGTCACCAGTATTGTTCTCGTAGCATTGTCGGAAGCCAACTATGGAATTCGTTGGACTATGACATGACATGACTATAACATCTTACGTTAAACACCTAGATTACGCTGACGACGTTTGTCCACTTTCACATCGGATAACGGACCTTCATTTGATGGCCCACATGCCATACAGAACTGATGGAAGTGATGAATATACACTGCGTAGCTATAGAACAAGAGAAGACCATCTTTATGTCATTGGAACCTGCCCTATACTGATGTCAATTCGAGGATGTTTTTATGGCAAAAACACTCTCCCTTCCGATAAAGTCTTTCGCATTTTAGATGAAGGAAACTGTACTCAGTATAGCTTTACGAGTAGGTTCCACGTTCTTAATTTCCACTGGACCAACGGATTCTAATGCCAAATGGAGCAATCTCTTCCTTCCGGTTCCTGGACAAACGCAGAGAATAGTTTCTGCCGTTTCCTTCTGCTGTTCACAGAGCCTGCATGTGCCTGTTTACGACTGTATTTTGCAGATGGTATCTATGTGGACAGTGTTACTTTAGGTAACCCATTAAGCTTCTTAATTCACATTTATTAAGACCGAGTAAAGTGAATTTTGCAGCTGCGGGAGTACCCAAGAATACTTTCACAGAGGAACTAGACCGAACCATCAACCAACACGCATCAAAACTACTGGATGTTCATAATTTCAGGAGGGCCAACATCTACTCGGATCTTTTTTTATTTACTGCCAAATTCAGAGGTCGGTTGTCAAATAAGAGGAGGTGGCCAACTGAGTTGGTTAGCTTAGCAGGTTGTTAAGTAGACAGAATCTACAAAGAGCGCCTAAGCTCCAACTTGCCTCCCCTATGACGGCATCACAAATGCCAACGACCAGTAGATTCAGTGTCTTATTATCATTAAAGAGGAAGCTGAAATCACCGTAGTGTCTACCAACCACCGCACAGGCTTAAAAAGACTCATGAAAAGTACTAGGAAAAGGCTCACTTAGAAGTGCTGCCTTTCAAAACAAGGGCCGCAGGAGAAAATTACCGATCCAGCAAATGGGAGGAAAAGGAAATATTTCGTAAGAAAAATATAATCCCGATGCCTGCTAGTGTAAGGAAGCCGAGTCCCGTGGAATATAGTCCGGAGTTTCTACAAAAAAAACCCAAACAATTAAGGACTAGCTTTAAACCGGAAATGCTGGCTCTTCGCTATAGTGAATGGCATCTAACCAGGCCAGAGGGAATCATAGATTAAATCAACATGCTAGTATTCCCAGCAGCTGTTTAATAGACAACAGATACATAGATGGAGTAATAAAGCAACAAGAGAACCGAACTCTAGTCAATGAAGAAGGATTTACTCCAGTCCACACAGGTTTTAAAAAATCCGGAAAACAGCAAAAACCACCGGTTCCCATAGCATCCCAGAGGAGCTTTTTAAGTACGAACCTGATGTCTTGCATGTACAAAATCAATAATCAGATATGGCTGAACGGAAACATGCTTGATGACGTAAATACCAGCTTTTTATGTCTTATTTATCCAGTGCTACATCCAATGAAAGAACAACAACGCTCCAGCCAAGGAGCTGCTCCCGGACACAAGACGTCCAGGAAGACCGAACATCTGTTTTAAATGACAGGCGATGGCGGATGCCAGACCGAGTATAGTGAAAGCTTGTGAATCGCATACAAACTATTATCCTGTATCCTGAATTGTTTCCATGACTGCGGGGGGAGGGGAGCCCGGCGATCCCGTTTGAGGGTTTACTTCTTGTCTTTTATTGGTGACATTTCCGCTTGCCTTAAGCTCTGAAGGTTGGCGCAGTAGTCATCATGTCTATCCATCACCCATTGTGTTGTCTTGGAGTGGGCACTATTAGGTGGTAGCCCAAAATAGAGTTCAGGACCAATGATAGGGCGACAAGCGCCTGTTCTTGCCAGGTAGTTCGCCCGTTTGTTGCCTCGAAGTCTTCATGGTCTAAAATCTAGGTCAGTCAGATGTTCGAGAAGGTTGAGACAGTCCCACGCAAGCCTGAACGCTACTGTATAGGATGTGAGGGCCAATAGAGCTGGTTGACTGATCCTTAAGGACACATATGGTTTTCCGTAAAACTGTCCAAGTCTCCGTCATTTGGAGAATTTTAAGATTTCTGAAGACGTCATGATAGCTGGACACCCTAATTTAAACGAACGGACATTAGGAAGGACATTTAATCACAAAAAACTAGGGGATTACTGCCCCAATTGGATTTATAAATTTTATTGTCGGACAGGCATTTATTATTTAAAGCATCCTGACAATCATCTCTGATTTCTTCCACCTATTCCGAGCAATTTACGAGTATTTTATACCCTTTAGTAAAACATACTCGTAAGTCTCCGTTTGAAAGACAGACGCATACTTCCCTAGCGAGAAGCTGTTGTCCTGTTCAAGAACTTCAGTACCGGATCCTTCACTAGTTTTGTAGCGATTGCCACTTTGTCTGAAACGGAAAACTTCTTGGAACAGGCTTCTAAAAAGTCTAGCACGTCGGACTCGCATCACTGTGAGAAAGAAATTAAATAGTCAGCAAAAGAACATGTCCTGGAAGCAGCTCTCCTTCGTACATTCTGCCAAAAGCGAATACTGGACATCTTCAATGAAGCAGGACTTATGTCCTATAAAGGTCATGAGAAATCCCAGTATGACTTTACGGCCCCTTTACCCGACAGACAGAACTGGATAAATTACTGACCCACGCTAAGGCTTAAATTTGTCTTTCGTTTTATTGCTTTTTATTTAAAATTGTTTAAACTAACACAAAAAAAAAAACAACTAATTATCGCCGTCCACAGTGACATTTGCGTGAAAAACTAAATAAATAAAAGCAATAAATCTAAAAATACTTTTATAACAGCTGACGATGAAAATGAGTAACGAACTTTTTATTACCTAAAATGACTTACTCTATAGGTATACCTAGCTATGTACAGGGTAACAAAAAACAAAGCAACGAATAAAATCGATAAATTGAATTTTTTTAAATAATTAACATTAAACTGCCTTGCAGGGTCCTTAACAATTGTCCATTCCCACATACTAAAGGAAAAAAGGAAAAAAACAGGGAGCAAACCCTTGAAAACGAAACCCCATCTATTGATGCAATTGAGCATCTATCCAGGAGGTGCTTTTGCCATTTTGACTGATTATATATTTGGCGTAATGCCAAATCCTTCCTCAGTCAAGTGCCACACAACCTGAAACGATAATAAATAATTTTTTGTTTTTGGTTTTTATTTCTTAGAATCATCTGCCATCACCCTCTGACACCGCATTGTCTCCCCATCATTTGCAAAAAAAAAAAACAAAAAAAACAAGGAAAAGGAAAATGTTATGCTTCCTTTCCATATAAGGACATTTGTACCATCGTCATGGTTATTTTTTTTTGTAGAACCATGTTATATGCATCCATCATTTCATTTTCAATTCGTATCATAGATGGCAGAGCCAAATGGGGCACCAGTGGTTAAGTGGGTGGATAGAAACTCTTTGAAATGTTTTCTGACATTTGACATGAGCGCTTATGTCAATAAAATTAAAAAAAAAAATAGAAAAGAAAAGAAAAAAGAATTGAAAAAGTATGACTAGCGACATGAGGGTTTAAGGGTTTATTCCCCCGCCACCCTATGATAAATTTGCCCTCGAATTGTCAAATGTCATTGGCGCCTTTGCATGACATTTCGTGATCTGCTTGGGTGGTAGGGGTCGGCAATTGTCAGCTCAACAATTTACTACACGTGGATGCAGATGGAAATTGTTTTTAGTTTTACTTTTCTTTGACTTTTTTTTTAAGTGTTCATTAGTGCCGAAGAAATAGTTCAAGAGAGCACCACAGGGATTAGGTTTTCTGTTCATTTTATTCTGAAAGAATGATATGCGCACTATAACGTGATGGGTAATAAATGGCTCATGGATCAATGCCAATATTAGTGAAGGCAACCTAGTTTCTGATAATTTAATATACAATTTGCTGAAATTGAAGACGACATGAGACAAATTTAATTGGCAGAAAAATTGGAACTTGTGGATAGCAAGGCGAAAATGGGAATCGATGCGGTCGAGAAATGACAGACAGTCCTGTAGGGCAACAACCATGTACATACGTAACCTTATTATTAAAGGCGTCTTAGGTCAACGCGACTTTGACATATGTGGAATAAACAGAAGTAGAATTGGAACGGGATTGAATTGGAATTGAATTGGATTGCGTGTCAATGTTTTTGACAAATAATCGTGGTTTTAGCTCAAAATGAATTTTGTCCTTGATTCCCTAGCCATGTGGGACTAACTGGACAATAACTTCGGCGTTTAACCGCTCAGGAGGAGGAGGAGAATTGCTCGGGGTTTTTGACTGTAAGGTAAAAGCAGCTAAAATTGTATCAGGTGAACCCAATAAACTACCCCAGGTGGAACTCGTGAAAGCAATGATCCCTGGTGGCCCCAACCAACATAGTCGTACTCCCGCCTCTTGAGGCATTGATGACGAGAATGCAGCGATCCCTGCATTCGAATACTCATGCAGCTCTCTTTCCGACACACTCGGTAGATTGGGTTGGAATGATGAAGAAAGTTGAAAAGGTTTTACCCGATATGTCTAGTCTTCCTCGCGATAGACGGGTGGCTGATAAAAGAGCTCTGAGTGATGGAATGGACCATGAAGTTCAGTAAGCATAAACGGGTGGAAAGGAAAAAGAAAAAATTTGGAGAGTACAGCACAATGGAGGAATAAAAGCGGCCCAGCTTTGTTGGTGACGCAAAAGAGAAGTAGATCGGCAGAATGTATGGAATCGACATACGCCTTTCGACATAACGCTGCTTCCTCTTCCGTAAACTCCAACAGGTTGAAATGGAAAGAAGCACGCTCAGTCAATGCAGTTTAAACTGGTCATCTTGGGACTAAATGAAATAAAAGAAATTCTGGTCAGATACAATCACAGTCGCCTAACACCGCACGGAAGTACGCGCCAGTTTGGTGTAGACTTGCTCTTGTCTCCAAACTCGCATAAGAGTCTAATTTTTTGGAAACCATATAGCGACCAGATTTTGACAGCAAGATTGAGGAGGACGGGCGTGACCATCTCCTTAAAGTTGGATGCTTATTTCCCCCTACGAACTGCAGCTGTATAAGTGAAATTGTTTTCGGAACTAGGTACATGAATGAATGAAACAATCGTTAAAAGGCATTGGAACGCTGCTAGAATTAATTTTGACAGTTTTGTTGATACTCGTAGAACCAGAAGAAGCCAGGGCACAAGGTTTCCCACTTAAAGCATGAAAATTAAACCGACTAAGTGAGAACAACAAGAGCTTGCCTCCGTATCGACTGTTCCACGTTTGCCTAAGGCGTACCGTTGTTCTGTCAGCCTGAGTAAGCGCCGTAGAGTGTGTAGAATCTACTGCCACTTTCTCCTACGCACATTAATGTCTTTAGATTCTTGGCCCGAACCATTATTAGAATCACCGAAAGCTCATTGGCACTATATGCTTGCTTCAACACCCCGGCCTCTCAACTGGTTTCTTTCGGCTGAGGATTAGCCTAGACATGGGAATCAAGGGTTTTCTACCCTCCTTAACCACATTGTGTATTTACAAATCTCCCAAAGTCAGCAAGAGGTGCCCAAGATAGCAGCAGAGTGATTCACCCAAAAGATACTTGAAGAAATACAGTTGAAAGGGGGGGTGCGCCACTTAGAGAGAAACTGGAGGGTATTGAGATAAATCGTCAAGAAACAAAAAGGTGTTCTGTAAGCGCGTTAGGATAGAAACTGTATTCCCCATAAGTAGACACGGGTTCTAGGTAAGTTATAATCCTTGATAGATACATCATTTCTTTTTTTAAATTATTTTTTTAAATAATTCTTAAACTAAAAGCTAAGCTTAAAAATATTTTGATTCGCTTAAAGGAATTCTAAATTTAAAATTTTTGCAGCCAAGTATGAAGTCATACACTATGAGCGGTGCTCATCTCCAAAGCACGGAAAATTTTATTCAAAAATTAAAATTAACGCGATCACTTTAATTCTTAAAATAAAAACTAATTTTAATTTTTAAAATTGCCTTCCTACTTATAATAAAAATAAAATTAAACATTCTAGCTTACAAAATCCCTAACTTTCCTAAATTTTTATTAAATTTAAAAAAAAGCCTAAAATTTAAAAGCGAATAACTCTATAAAAAAAAAGATTCATACTTCTAAAGCATTGTATAAAAAAAACGAAAGTTTATTAAACTTTTAATATTGCTCTTGCTTTTGATAACAAATATGAGATCTGGCAACTAAGTTAATTTTTTTCTTTTTTTTTTGTTTAAATATTTTAATAAGAAACCGAGTGGTCCTGATAACATGTTAAATACTAATTTTTATCAATAATCTATAGCTAATTAAAAAATATATTCATATGTTATGTAAATATGTTTTTTTGTTAAAATTTTATACAACAAGAGCCAATGGAGTTAGAATATTTTTTTCGATCACATGAGTTTTATTTTTATTTTTTTTTTCTATAAAATTATGCTCAGAAATAGTTAATAGTTGTATAGTAGTGATAATATAAGTTTCGTCAGGAATGAGGAAAAAATAGAAACAAAACGACTAAAGTGCAGGCGTCTAAATGCACGTAGTACACGTTTAAATATTTTTTTACAGGGCGGCTTTAAAGTCATCGAAGGGTTTCAAGAGAAAACGAAGTAAAAATTAAAAAAAAAATCGTTTTTCCTAAAATTAAGTTTAAACATTTATAGAATGCATTTTGTTAAGGCTTACAGTCCTCTTATAATTTGTAGGACACCTGCAAAGCCTAGTCACTGTCGTTAATTCCTGTCGGTGTGTTGAAGTTTTCTTCGGGTCTTTAATTATCAAGGTCATGAAACGATCAAACAAATTGATCACCAAATTGCGTTGGAGGTAAGACATACCTTTAATAGTAGCCAAGATCGAAGAGTTAGAATCACAAAAGGCCACGCGTATCCAGAAAACTCTCCACAACCCCTATTCCGTCAGCATCAAGTGCCAAAGGCCAGTGGCAACGCTACCAACGTACCATCAGAGATGTCGCAACGGACCTGCTGGATTTATCCTACCACCACTATGAATCCCCTGGTTTGAGGAAGAATGCCAGCAAGCACATGCAGCTGTACAATACGCATATGAAGCGGCGCTGCTGAGAAGGGCAAGGGCTACTTTCGAGTTCCACAAGCGCGAGACTATATTCCAGGAACGATGTACGGAAGCTTTACCAAAAGGTAAACACAAAGTGTCAAATCAACAAGTCCCGTACAGAAACCTGTAAAAATGAAAAAGGAAAATGGAATCAAAACATTTTTCGGCACACTATGTAACGGTGAAGAAGACCATCGCTGTCAGCCAGAATGAACCAAGCCAGGAAAGTCCACAGTAAATAAATTCTTTACACTTCGACAAATCAATTTTTTTCGATCTTGAGCTCGCATATGTCAGAGTTTTTAGAGGCAAGTTATACAGAGCCATGTCTAGTTTTGGCACGCCTGCCAAACTCGTCCGTCTATGGACTATGCAGAGCGCTCGCTGCTCCTCACCTAGACCTTTATTGTCAAAAAAGATTTAGACAAGGCAATGCGCCATGCCACCTCTTTAACCGCATACTTGAAGGAATTGTGCGAAACTGACAAACCAACGAGAGAGGCACAATATTTCAAAAGGAGGAACGCACTGGCGCTTTCGTTAGTATTGAGAAGCAAACGGCGAAGGTAGGTTTATCTGTCAATGAGGACAAGACTAGGCATATGCTATCAACAAACAAAGTCAACCAACACCGACACCTCGGACAGAACGTTACCGTCTACTTAGGCTCCACAATAAATTCAGACAACGAATTCAGCCCTGAGGTCAAACGAAGAATAACGTTTGCCAATCGCTGCTTCTTTCGGTTAAGCGGGCAATTGAATACCAAAGCCCTCTCTCGAACAATTAAAGTGATCCTTTATAAGATCCTAATCATCCCAGTCCTGCTCTGTGGTGCAGAGGCATGGACTTTGTCAAAAGTGTATGAGGTTGCTCCTGGTTGTTTCAGGAGGAAAATTCGGTGAGTGGAGGAGGAAATACAACGACCAACTGTACGAGCTGTACAACGACATCGACTTGCCAGAAAAGAGAGGGTCCAACGACTGAGATGGGTCATGTAGAGCGTATGGATACTAATGCTCCGACCCGGAAAATATTCGAATCCACCCCTGAGGGACGGCGCAATTGGAAAAAACTGCGACTCAGGTGGTGCACGCAAATGGAAGGGGACTTCAACCAATTTAGTGTTGGAAACTGGAGGCAAGCTTAAGATCGAGATGACTGTAGATGTTTGTTGTTTGAGGCCCGGACTGTAGCGCTACCTCAAGTTAGGTTAGCTAGATGGTTGCTCTAGTTGATTTGAAGCTGTCCACGACTCACTAAAATTAACGATGAATCCATTGTGCCCGCTATTTTAAGTAAGTATTTCTTGTTTCTTCGGGCCTGTTCCGAACAGGAGATTCTTTAAAAGACCCTTATTGTCCCAGACCCAATTTACGGTGCGGAGATATGGACTTTATCAAAGCGGATAAGATATCCTTTCTAAGTTTGAAACAAAAAATTCTTTGTCCCACTTGTGTTGACGAAGAAAATTTAACGACGAATTATACGATCAGTACAGCGCCATGGACCATCAGAAAACTAAGCATTGAACACTTAAGATGTCAATGACATATGTATGAAGCGCATGTACAGGAACGCTCTGGCCCACAGAACCTTGGAATATAATCCAGACGGCCAACGTATAAGAATGAGACCTCGCCTTCGGTGGCACGCACAAACAAAAACGGATCTCAACCAACTTAGGGTTGCTAAAGACCGGACTAATTGGGGACTCTGGTGACTCTCCAATCAAAAAATATGATGGAAAGTGAGCTATGTAAAAGTAACAAGCAAAAAGCTGCAAGATTTGCAGAGTATCTGGAAACCGTTTTCTAACCAAACCCAGGGGAGCATGATGGTTTGCTTAGCGAATAACCAGCAGAATAAAATGAAGAAATATGCACCACAACGTCATCTGAAGTAAGAAAGGAAATAAAAATTTTAAATGTGAAAAAAAACGTCAGAATTTGAATTGATAACTGGTCAAACTCCTAAGCAGCTCCCAAATAAAGCAATTTCGAAGCTTACATGCATCGTCAACGCTGCATTTCAATTAAAATACGTTCCACACTCATGGAAAGTAGCCAAGATTATCATGATAGCCAAACCGGGAAAACCATCTCACAGAGCATCATCCTGTAGGCCAATATCTTTGCTGCCAATAATGTCCAAACTTTTTGAAAGACTGCTACCATCTATAGAACGGAAACATATTATTCCAGACCACCAATTTGGCTTCAAGAGAAAAAAGTTTGTTACACAGTCTTTTTCGATGCAGAACAAGCATTTGATGAATTTTGGCATGAGGGATAAGTCAACAAACCAAAAAAAAGGAACACCCAACGAACAGGCCAAAATTCTAAAATTATAAATTTGTGGCACATATTTCCGCATAAAAGCGAAAGACACATATTCCGAGCACAAAGTAATCAAAGCGGGTGTACTCCAAGGCAGCGTTCTTGGACCAATACTATACCTCCTTCATACTCACAAAATTCCGACACTAGAATACGACACGATTGATACATTTGCTGACGACACGCTTTTAATGGCAGTCACGGAAAGCAGTGTGGACTTAACTCAAAATTAGACAAGAAAATGGCGAATACGATTAAATGAATCAAAATAAGTTCACGTTGATTTTACAAAAAGAAAAGAGGAGCACATACCAGGGGCCAAATCGTCTCATCCGTGAATGTATGATACGTCACGTAAAAGGATGCATTTAGTATTATGACATACGTGATCGTATAGACGTTAACGTAATTCAGTATTATATCTTCCCTGATGGAGTGCTTTTGTTTCCGTGAACGCATACATTCTTTCAAAAGGTCATTCGATTGGTATATAGCAGACGTATTTAGTTTAATTAGGGGAAAATCAAACAAAATTTAAGTTATCTTTAACTATTATCAAAATTAGTATTTAAATAGCAATAATGAATACAATAAATTGAATTAGAGGACAAACTGCAATAACATAAATTTGACCCAAAAAATTATTAGCAAAAGTTAAAACGTTAGCAATGATTTTTGTTTTAAACAAATTAACTGTAGTCTTCTATATACCAAATGACGTCTATTTGAAGTTTTAATGACATTTCAGATTACATTTTCACGACTAAATCTATTACAATTTCGTTTCGAATTTTTCTAATTACGTTCCGTGAGCAATCATATGCCGCGATCCCAATTTTCTTATTCGAATGATCATCCGTTCACGGAAGAGACGATTTGGCCCCAGTGTATATTAATAAGCAAGCTATATCGTACACGAATTGTGCAAAGTATCTTGGTACATATGACTTTGATTGCGAAACTTCGCTGGAAGGCCCATGTCAAGACAAAAAGAGAGTATTTGCTACAGAAAAAGTCACTGGATGGCAGATGTACTGCCAATCAACACCAGCAAGTCATAAAACCCATATGGAGTAATGGTTTTCAACTTTGGGACTGTACTGAAAAAAGCAACATCCAAATCAAACAACGGTTTCGAAATAAGGTGCTGAGATACATTAGCTTTGTTCAAGGCAGAGCAGAACAAATTTGTGAAAAATGTCAGATCAAAGGTAGAACAGAAAAATACAGAAAAATACATATGCTAGTTGTCAAAAATGACAACTTCATTTTCGATTGTTGGATAATTATTTGAGTTTACAAGTTTAGTATAAATCGTGAAATAATAAAATAATGGAACTTATTCATTTGTTGGAACAAATGGTATTAGAGGCGATGGATTCAGAAAGTGACAATAGTTTTTCAAGTGATAGTTTGGAATCCAGCGACGATTTGCAATCACAGCTGATTTTGACGTTTCTCACAAATCTGTTCTACCTCAAAAGTAAGTGCAGAAATTCTGCTCAGGGCAGAGTCATTGAACAAAAAGCAAACATGAGCTGGACAGAAATTTTTCTCATTGAACACAAAAACCTGTAAAAAGGACTGAGCTGGACAGCCTGATTGAACAAAGCTATTGTAAATGCGGCTTTCTACGTTAAGAACGATGGCCTTAACAGGGACCTGGGCGTGGAATGTATAGATTCGCTAAAAAGCATGAGGGTCGGCTTAACCGCCACACGAACCCTCAGACTACCCCGTTCTTGGACCACACAAATCTAGTGAGGAGACTAAAACGAATCGAACCTTTTGAACTAGTGTTAAACTTTTAAGTTAAACCTTTAATCTATCCTTTTAATTTTTAATTAATAAAAAAAAATTGTTTATTAGTTCGAAGACTAGATCGTAATATACTGCCAT
This sequence comes from Blera fallax, assembly GCA_946965025.1. Lineage (NCBI taxonomy): Eukaryota > Metazoa > Arthropoda > Insecta > Diptera > Syrphidae > Blera > Blera fallax. The sequence continues at coordinate 55,313,948 of OX337245.1, forward strand.
GTGTTTTCAACAAAAAAAAAAGTTTCGTTTTTAAAAACAATCCTAAAAATAAAAGTAAAAAACCCGCAATGACTTTCCTGCCACCCTGTATTCATAGAAAATTATTTCTAAATTTTACTTATAATGCTCATGCGGCAATAATAAAATTATTTAAAGCTGTATTTCTCATTAGAAATTTATTTCGAATCAATTTTAAATTACAAGTACATAATTTAATTTTATTTTATTTTACTTTTTTTTTCTATATATATGTGAGTATATATATATGTTTTTATTTTTGTACCGATTTCAAGTTGCAATTAATATTTATTTTCCTATTTTTTTAAGTTTTTGTTTTGTTGTATGTAGCTAGCTATTTATTGCAATTTTTCATTTGTTTATTATTTTTTTTCTGAACAAGTATATAAATATTTTTTTTTTTTAAAAAAACAGAATGATGCGATAATTACTTTTTTTACTAATTATGAGTTAATTCGAAAAAAAACTATGCAAATGATATAATTTTATTATTTTTGTTGTTTTTTTTTTATATTTTATGTGAAGAGTGAAAAAGTTTTTTTGTATTCTATGTTTTTTTTTTTCTAAATTATCAATTCTATAGAGAAACATTTCCATTGTCTATTCGATATTATTTTACTTTCCGAAACGAAATTTCAGATTTTCCACACCATGAACTTGTCGTTTTAAACGGCCGCTGTCGGCCCAGGGGGAGTTGAAATACTGGTCGTCATCGTCTTGCTCAAGTTTCTGAAAAAAACGGAAGAAAAATCATAAAACATCGTCATAAACAATAAAAAAAAAAGGAGAAAAAATCTGAACAAAAATTATTTTTGTTATTGTTTTGGTGCAGGATACAGAGTACACATGTGTGTGTGTGTGAATTATAAGGAACACAATGGATTCTCAGTGCAACAAGTTAAATTGAAAAAAAAAAAATTGCAGAACAAGGATGTAAAATGTGGAATTCATTAAAGAGAGGAGCAGGAACAGGAGACCGAAGCAAATACACAATTCATATTCCTCATGTGAGTTAAATAGTATTTTGTTCGCCTGAGGGATTATAAAGTTGTTGTCTTCTCAGGGGTATAACAATGGCGCAGAGGATAATACAAAAGCTAATAAAAAAGTCCGCTAAAGTGATATGAAATGAGACCTGATCTCAAAAGAAGGAATAAATCCGAAATGCAAATGCGAGAAGGATATTAAATGCGACGAATATATGGCATGCAATTGTGGAAATGAGAAAAGTTGGATAGGCTTTCAGACTTGTGTAAATTGGTCGTTTAAAAAAAGTTTGATTTTATATAAATTCTTCCGATTGAACTGGAAAGAGCGGGAGGCAGGAAGGAGGAGGAAGGAAAACACTGTTCCTGATCATAGGTTGGTAGCCTTCACACTGGGTATGGGGCGCCTTCGGAGAGGCGATGCAGATTTGAATTGGGCGGGCACCTGGACCATTGCGGGACAATTTCTCTCTCGACAGAGCGGTTGAGATGCTAAGCAGCGGAATTATTGAAACTTTTCTCACTGCAGGCCCAGAGCAGGAGGCTGGCGGCGCTAAACCAAATCGCTGATGGAATGCGAAGCTATCTCCTCTCAGGTAAATTGACTTTGATTGGGTCTTCCATCAAACACCACCCGAATGTGCCAAATTATCGTCTTGGAGGAGGTTCTGCGGAGAACTGAGGGATATGAGTTTGGTCTCGGAATTGCAGAGAGTCCTCTTGAGTGAACCAAATGTCATTCCGAAGCCCAATGGAAGCTTAACAGACTCGAAAAAGGAAGCATTACAACTGCACTTTCCTGGATGCATTCACGTTGACAGGTAGAATGCTGAGGTTTTGCGGATAACTGCAGAAAGTCCTCTTGGGTGACTCAAATACCAAACTTGATGCCCTTCGGAAGCCCGATGGAAGCTTCACAGACTCGTAAGAGGAAGCACTACAACTGCTTACGGAAATGCGCTCTCCTTGATGCATTCACGTTGACAGGCAGAATGCCTTAGCGGGAGTACACTTACTGGGGAGTCTGTGGAAGTCTGCAGTGACGACTGTGAGTAGAGAGAAGGTTAAGTCTGTAATCTTTTCTTAAAAATCTCCTGGACCTGATGGCATTTATCCAAAACTCTCGCAAAAGGGTTTAGGATCAGTGCTGCCATTGCTCTGCGCTACATCCCTGTGGAACGCAAAGGAGGACTTTATTCCAAAACCGGGTAAGATAGTCAACGATCTCGCTAAGAGCTAAGGGCCTTGAAAAGTCGGTCGATATGCAACTGAAGTACGGTGCGTTAACACGCTTACCGCTGACAGTCAGCATGCCTACCAGAGAGCGCAGATTCCGATGCTCATTTTCGTTCGAAATCGAAAAACAGTAGATAGGCTAGGTCTGAACCAGCTTTTACTGTCTTCCATACAGGCGGGACTCTGGTACATATACTATGGTCTTGCAGGCCGAAGTCCATGCTATTTCAAGTGGAGCTCACGTAGCTCTAAAAAAGAAGAAGGGGTAGAGCTATTTATACCGAAAGCCAGACCGCAATTAAGGCTTGTTCTACCACAAAGATTGAGAAGGAGGCAATTATTAAGCTGAACCGGGTGTAACTCTATGGCGCTGGTCTGGGTTCCGGAACATTCCGGGATACCAGGTAAAGACAGAGTAAAGCTCTTGCCAGGCAGAGGACAAAGAGCCCCTTCGTGGGTACTCAGCCATCAATAGCTTACAGCTTGGGATTCTTTAAATAAACAATAGCTGAGCTGTTACTTAAACATCATCTCGACTACCGGCCATGTCTTTGTACATGCTGGCAGACGAGGATGTAGATTAATGCACCTAGTGCAGGCGGAGCCAGATTCCTGCTGGACCCACCCAAAGTGACTCGAGAACTATTGTAGGGCTTCTACCTTCATTAAATCGCCAAATCGTTTGGTCTTGACATATGAAAGCACCGTGCTCAGGATCGGTGAGGATGAAAGGTTATCAAACATCTAGAGCCTACGACCTTTAATCACTCGTGTTATGCGTTTTTTATTTTTTCCCAGCGAAACAGGAGATCTACGTCTAATGCCGTCCGGGTCTGAAACTCGACCATCAGGTCCGAAGAATCCTTGAAGTTCCTTGGAGTCATGCTCGACAATAGACTGCGTTTCAAAGCTCATGTCGAGTACTTCAGTTAAAACGCATCGCTGTTGCAGGCAGCACTCTTTCGAATGCTCCCGAACATCGGCGGGCCTGGATTCGCCCGCCTGTTGTCCAGGGTGGTCAGCTCGGTCCTCCTACACGCTGCCGCGATATGGGCGCGTGCACTGACGACCAATGAATGTAGGAGGAAGCTATCATCACCTTACAGGCTCTGCGTAATCAGAGTGATCAGCGGCTTCTGAACTATCTCCGACGAAGCAGCCAGCGTATTAGCCGGAATGGTCACCATCGACATCATCGCGAAGAAGATGCAGAGCGTACACCTTGGGCGACCAAACGGATAAAGAAGGAGGAAACGGAAGCATTGGCAACGATGTGACAAGCCAGATGGAATAGCTCCGAAAAAAAAGGTGGACCCACAAGCTTATTCCCACCACAGAATTATGGACAAACAGTTCTTATTGGAAATACCGCCATAAATTTGAACAGGATAGTTCACCCCAGTGTCCAGAATGTCGAAATGTGGAGGAGGATGTGGAGCATGCAGTGTTCTACTGCAGACTCTTTACGGAAGACAGAGCAAGCCTGGCAAATCCAGAGAATCTCGTAAATCACATGACGCGATCGGAGGTCGCTGCGAAGAGTAGAAGCTCTTAGGAAGATCCCATGAGGCAGCCCGGAGACTAAAACATAATTGCTAACGAGTCCCGTGGGAAGAGTGGTTGATGAGTGCAGAGATGTGGTCTAGTACCCAGGCGCGAGGAATAGGAGAATAGCCCGCGGATCGTGTATGCCAGTAGTCCAGGCTATTGGCATCTAAAAAAAAAAAAGTGTAATGCCATATGAAAAAGGCTTATTGAAAAGCTTCCCGTGGCCCTTATTACCATGAAAAAACTACTTGGACTCGCGTGCGTTATATTGCACTAACCATTGCTGAACGGAGCCCACACAAGTAAGAAGGCAATTGAGCAATAAAGTCCTCTCGTTACCAACAAAGGTTACTCAGCATAAAAGCCTTATCATCCCAGTAAAAGCCTTATCATCTTAATGCTGCAACGACATGGATATTTCCAAGTACGGGTGAGGCTATTATTGGTTGTTTTGAGAGGAAAGTTCTTCGAGTGGTCTTTGGTTCTGGCTGCATAGACGGTGAATAGACGAAGAGATACAACGACGAAATAGCGACCTCTACCGAGAAGTAAAGGTCCAACGATTGAGGTGGCTGAGTTATGCAGAGCGCATAAACACCAATGCTCCAACCTGGAAATTCTTCGAATTCATCCCCGGGGATGGCACAGTATAGAAAGATAGCGTCTCAGTGGGTAGGGAGCTCAGACAACTTAGCAAAAACCTGAGCTGGCTGGAGAGGTTTGTGGTATGTCAGTAAGTAATAGAAGCACACACATGTCAAACATGTCTTACATGGTGTCTCCTTAAGGGCAATTATTTGGCACACATGGTACCATGTACCATGTCCCCGGAATGGAATACATCCCACATCAGATACCAATTAGGCAGCATTTTCCTTCTCTCCACCCCTATGTGGGTACCTTCCACAAAAGGCTGCTGAAAAAAAGTATCTGCAGCACCCATCATTAGTTGCAAACAGCTTTTCTCTGAAAAGTTACTTTATTTCGTTTGCCAGGCAATATGCAATCAAGAGCTTTTCAAGGTTTCCCACCCACACGTACACAACGTGCTGTGACAAAATCAAATACCAAATGGTCACCTCCATTTCAGAGAAGTGCATGCACCATTTATCTAGGCTTCGAGGAAAAGCCTTCGATTTCGTGATACTTTGTAATTTAGCCACTTAACTATCGTTCCACCGCTCCCACTTCATTCCATCATCATTCCCGGACTGTACACAGTAAACATTTACCCTTCGCGTAACCGTGTTAATTCGTTTCAGAAAAATAAAAAAAATAAAAAAAAATTGGAACAGAAAAGCCATTAGCCAGAGGCGTGTAATTTGTTCAGTTTGGTTTGTTACTACGGCAGACAGTGGAAGAGGTAGAAGCAGGCTTAAAAGGCTCCATTTCTCTTGAATTTAAGTTTCATTCTACGTAAGAGCTATTACCGTCATAAATAAACACATAAGTTTTCAAAATTGACTAAAAGTCCTTGTGAGTCCCTTCGCTGTTCTGTGTGTTGCTACCTATACATCGCCTCTCATCATCTCCTTCAACTGTTCGCACTTGATCGTACCACCCCAGTACGGGCTGGTAATGGTTATCATTAGAAAGACCAACCGTCCTTATCGTAATTAATAAGTTCCTCGACATTGTCATGTCTGGAGTCTCCCCCTTTTCTAAATAAATGGCTTTATAAGAGGCGTAACCGGTGCTGTATTGAATCAGTGTAAACACAATTTCCTATTTATACTCTAACAGCAGGACTACCCCATCCCTCATGTCCTCACAATTAGGGCTAAAATCGTCGACGCCGGATAAGTGTTTCCCAGAATTCCAATGATTTACAGGGAATCATAGGGATTCCCTACCACGTGCTGATGTCCTTTTTTTTCTATATTTTCCAGTCGGCCATGTCAATTAATTTGCGTCGCACTTTAAGGGTTGCCATCAAATTAATTGCAAGACAAAAAAAAAAAAGGAAAATTAAAATCAAATTAATTTGCCACATCTGCGCTGAGGATTTGTGTTTTTTTTTTGTTCCTTTTGTCGCCCATTTAAACTATCCAAAGAGAACTCAGTTTCAATCAATCAATGTATGGAGGAAGCCTTGAGACCGCCGCCGCCGCAGTGCCGTCCCCCTTTTTTTTATGGTGCTCTCTGAAGTGTGCCATTATTCGTGTGAATGTAACACTGGAGCCTTTCAAGCTTTTATACAGTCGAAGGCTTAAGTGAATAAGTAAGTGATACCCATTTGCTGGCTGGAGATGCTTGTCGAATGTGACTTCTTGTGTGTTGGGTTGGTTCCTTGTTTGTCCCAATTCAGTGCAGCACTCGTGTATCCTTTTCTTTTCTTCGTACTTAGAGTTTTTTTTTCTGTAAAACATCGTTAAGGGAAATTTATTTCGTCTCTGACGAGATAGAATACATGCAACGGTAAGTGTTTGCTTTGTTCTTTGGAGAGTATCCTTCGGTTTTTTTTTTTTTTTGTTGTTTTCAATTTGTTCTGTTTCACTGTGTTGTTGTGTTTTATTTTGGGATACACGATGAGTTTCTCGTTCTAAATCAACGGTGGCACAAGGATGCACATCCTTTTTTTTTTTTTTGGTTTGTTTTATTAACGGAATGAAATTTTCTTTATTTTCTGTGGAAACCAATTTAACTCTCGATGGTTCATAACTTTTTCACTTGTCAGACGTAATGAGATAAAAGTTGTTCCTATTGTCTGAAGGACTTTGCGCCAATTTCGTTGTTTTTCTTTTCGATTTGATTTTGATTGCGATCGTGATTCGTGATCCTTTGAGAGGAATGAACATTTCACATTAATCAACTGTGTCACCACCGTTATTTCAGCGATTTGACAGTCGCACATCAGCGTTAGAAACATGACTGGCAAGTGCTTAGGTTCCTGCAGAAGAAGGAGCTCCACAGACAGGAAAGCAAACACATACATTAAGTACACAAACAGATTCATTCACTGTGCTATCTCACGACAGTATCCAATTATTAAATTCGTCCTTCCAGTAGCAATTAGTGTAGTTTTGATGACAGACTATTAGGGTTGCAAGCTTAAGCTACCGTGCCGTTGGAATCGGTGGAATCCCCAAAAATGTTTTAAGAGACGCAATCAGTAATTTGGCGTCCTCACATCTTTGCAGAACTATACGACACTAGTCTTAAATAAGGAGAATTCCCCAACCATAGAAAGGAACACCGGTCCTGCTACAAAAAGGTAATAAACCCTCAGAGCAACCCTCATCGTTCAGGGTTCTATGTACGTTGGACAGAAAACACTGGAGCGCCTCATAAGTGACAGACTGGAGAGCGCAATCGAAGAGGCGGAGGTCTTGCAGATCGCCATTACGGCTTGCGTAAGGAACGATCTACAATTCTACAATCGTCAAAGTCGTGAGTATGGCGAAAAAGCCGTTGAAAATCATGGAAAGGACCAATCAAACTGGGGTAACATTCTGCAAGTTCTCACGTCCACAAGAGTGCCAGACTGCCTGCAGAAGATAATGACGGACTATTTTGGAAATAGGATACTGTTTCACGAAACCGACAAGAGAGCAGGCGGTTTCCCCAAAGGGGACCTGCGTACTAGGTCCACTACTGTGGAATCTATTGTATAAAGCCATCTTTAAACTTGAAATTCCGACGAAATATTGATGGTTGTAGTGACCAAACTCCTTAAGAAGTTGGTACATGACTGCAACGTAGCTATCGAGATGGGACTTGCAAAGGAAAAGATAGAAGAAGTGCTCATCAGCAGAAGGCGCGTGATGACGATTATAGGAGTAACCGTCGGCGATCACATTGTAGTTTCCAAGCCGGAGTTGAAGTACCTTAGCATTACCCTAGTTGCAAGACTAACCTTTAAGCAACTTTTGAGCCCTGGCAACGATCATGTCAAATATTCGCAAGCAAAAGCACAAGAAGAGACTGATCTTAGCAAGAGTGTCAGCATCGATAATGCTCTACGGCTCCCAAATAGTGACTGGTGTCATAAGGACGAAGTCGTACAAGAAGTTGGTGGCGGTAGCTTATAGAACCAATGCGCTGAGCACATGCAGCACCTTCCGAAAAAACTTTCAACGACGTGGCATGTGTAGTGGCTGACATGGTATCTTGAGAAAGACAACAACAGAGATACATATGTATCTTGCCAGTAGAACGACAGCATCAACAACGACGAGTCGAAATGCTACAGGGGTACCACCAAGAGCAAGTGACAGAATGGCGGGAGACATGCTCTTACTATGATGAAGGCAGGTGGATGTAGAAATTGATCTCGATATACACAGGCATTTGGATCAACAGGAAGCATGTGAAGCTAAATTTCCATCTGATTCAGATGCTGAAAGCCCTGGATACTTCAGAGTCTACCTCCACTAAGCAACATCACCAGATAGATGATGAGTACGGAAGATGCTTGGAACTCTGTGGCAACCATTATGAAGGAGCAACGAAGTTACTCTCCTCCGAGGGGCAGCGCTGAAGCCTGCCAAAATAAGTGAGCCGAACGACTTAGTCCTCCCTCGCTATGAAATACTTGACAGTAGCGCCGCCAAGACCAGGGGTACGAGAAAAGCCCGGTTTACTGGGTGAAAATCCCACAATGTTATCTTTTGACATTGAGCTGATACCAATCCCGTAAGATACATAGCTTGTTATAGAAACGAGGCTAGGTCTTCCTCGTAGTCTTGTACCCTTGGGGTTGGAATATGATTAACCTTTCTGGAGCATTTGATTAGTGTGTCCAAATCAATATATGTAGTCGGTGATTCATAGCCTTTTAAGCCATATTCATACTCATGCAGTCACAGGCAGCCATGAGCGCCCTAAGAATAAGCCCAGTCTGAAAACTGGAAAATAAATACTGTGGGGCCTACTAAAGATCCTACAAAAATACATTGACCATATACCTATCACGGACTACATCATGCCATATTTAGACTTCACGAAACCGTTTTCTTGCGCTTACCCCAGCAGAGAAGAAGGGAAAAACTACCACTTAACAAATGCGCAATCCATATCTGTGTACACAGACGGCTCCAAAATGGACACTGGCGTTGGTTCTGGCATTTTCCCGGAACCGCTGGGGATAGCACGATCAATCCGACTCCCAAACCATAGCAGCGTTTTCAAGCGGAGGTCCTGGCAGTGACAACAGCAGTCCGTGAGTCCGTGGTAACGGCAATATCTCCTGAAGGTATCAGCTCTTGGCACGCAGCATAAGGTCATACTCTGCTGGGTTCCTGGACACGAAGGTATACCCGGCAACGCGAAGGCTGACGAGCCAGCAAGGAGTGGCTCTGCATTGACCACCGAATTGACAGACCCATCCGTGAGAATCCCGCCTTATACACTTAAGCTTGAAGTAGGGGAAAAAGCCACGAGATAGGCAAACTACAGATGGAACTCCATAGAAGCCTGCGTTATCACAAGGAAACTATGGCCCACTTTTGACAAAGCTAGAACCGAGAGACTTGTTCGAAAGACCGGAAATCCATTTCCACCCTCGTGAGTATCAATCACAGGGCACAACACTTTACGGTATCATATGAAAAAACTACGCTTGACAGAAGAGGAGCTCTGCCGAGGCTGCGGCGATGAGGAAGCGATTGAGGACACAACGCACTTCCTATGCCATTGCCCCGGCCTCTAATATTCTAGATACAAGTTCCTGGGAAGACATTTTTTTAATAACCTAGAGGAACTCTCCAGAACGCCAATGGAAGCTCTAATGAAATTCATCAAGTCGACAGGATGGTTTGTATGTGAAGGACCACAAAACGGGACCACAATTTAGTAATTAAGTTGTGTATAAATGTACAGACGTAGGGTTATAGTAAGGGACGAATTATTTTACCCCAAACGGGTAACACAATGGGTTAGCATTGACCTGAGTGTGGCGTGGGGAACTTCTCCCTAACCTAACGTAAGCCATATTCAGGTCTTAGTACAGCTCATTGAGTTCTTCTGCACTCGTCCTCCTCACATCCAGGATCAAATATCTGAGTTTTTTTTTAAGAAATTGATATTTCTGCTTAGAGTTCAGCACTCGGCATCGTATAATATGCGAGGAAGGATCAATGTCCTATAGAGCAACAATTTAGTTCTTCGAAGTAGGAGTTTCGAGCTAAAGTTTTGCTAAAAGAAATAGCAATGGTTTTCGAGGGTCAATCGTCATCTCCTCGGAGGCAGGTGAACTCCTCGACTACTTCAAACTTACAGCTCGGGATAGTGTGCGAGTTTCGAGCTTGATCCGGCTCAACTAGATCAGTTTAGTCAGGATTCTGAAGTCGGTTGTTAAGTCTTTTCTAAGAATAGTCTTAGTGAACCAATTTAATTTATCATCGATCTGCCGGGCCTAAAGTCGCTCTGTTAGTGGGACGCAGAAAGGCATTTTTTGCGGTCTTTGTGTGGATGTTCTGGATCTGTCCGAGTACCACTTCCTTTGGGTTGATACATCCCGACTTCACTGCTTCATCCTCCTTTAATGCTTTGAATTTTCTCTCGAAGCGGTATCTCTTGACCATATCACCCCTGGGCTAGTCCAAACGCGGGACTGATTTGGAAAGTGTGTCTCCGCGCGTGATGCACTTTCCTTTCCCGATGCCCTCTTTAGTGTCTATTTCTTTGGCAATCCTTTCTAGTCCTGGTTATGGTTATGGTTGGAGGCACGCACACCTAAAGGCGCTTTCACGGGGGCCAGTTGGTCCATTGTGTTTCCCTGTTAAGTAGTGGTACCATAACTGAATTCTATCCGTTGGTATGGTTAAACCAGCCTGTACTCTTTACGAAACACATCATGTTCCGGAGTAGGACTTCCACCAGGTCCTCTAGTTCCTCAAATAGTCTGTTTCCCATGTGGTGGAAACGACGGATTTGGAGGCTGGGGCAGTCGCAAAGTAGGTGATTGATGGTTTCTGTTACTTCTGTATCATGGCAGCTTCTGCAATAGTCAGGTGAGTTGATACCCAGTCTGACGGCCATTGCACCTTTCGGACAGTGTCCCGTTAGTACTCCTGTCATCAAGCTGATTTCCTTTTTGTTCATAGATAAAAGGCTTTTAGTCCTCTTATCGTTCAGTGTTGGCCATAAACTGTGAGATATGACGCAGTCTCCTCTAGTTATCCAGGAAGAGTTGATAATTTCTCTTGTTTTAAGGTCTATTTTTCTTTTCAATACACCAATAGGAATGGCTATTGATGTCTGGGTGACGTACTCATTTAATGCTGACCCTTTCCGTGCAAATTCATCTGCTGCTTCGTTACCTTCTATATTCCTATATCCGGGAACCCAACACAGAGTGACTTCGTGAGTGTTGCATATTCTATTTCTAGTTTTTCGGCATATTGCAACTGTTTTTGATCTAACTGTGTCGCTGTCCAGTGCCTTGAGTGCTGCTTGACTGTTCACTGGATGGATTTAGTACCACGGATTTAGTATCGTCTGTGCTGCTTTTTCAATGGGGAAGACTTCGGCTTGGAAGATACTACAGTCCTCCTGGAGTTTGTATGAATCGTTAAAGTTAAGTGATTCACAGAAAACTCCAGCGCCGGTTTCTATGTCCATTTTAGACCCGTCAGTGTAGAGTTGAAGATCCTGTACATTGGCTAATGTGTTGGATTCCCACTCCTGTCTTTCGGGAATAAGAACGGAGTATTTCTTATAAGTCACTATATGGTACTACATAGTCCGTTGCTCTTTCGGGATCAATTGATCTATATCTGTGAAGTATAGATCCGTGTCCATAGGAGTTATGCTTCCAAGTGCTAGATTGTCTAAGACGGATGGCGCTTTTGGCAGCTGTACTACGTATGAACTCACCCAGGGGAGGAAGATTTAGCATCACTTCCAGCCCTGCTTGAGGCGTTGATCTCTGTGCTCCAGTAATGCGAACACATGCTAATCTTTGTACTTTCCACCATACAATTGTTCCGTAGGTAAGTATGGGTCTCACAATTGCAGTGTACATCCAATGGATTATGGGCGGTCGTAATCCCCATCGTTTACTGAAGGTTTCTTGCACGAGTAGAAAGCACATAATGACTTTTTCATTCCTTCCTCTGTGTTTCTTTTCCAAGTGAGCTTCGAATCAAGGATCGTTCCTAGATACTTGGCTTCTGAGAAGAGATTCAGGGAGACTCCATTTACCTTTGGAAGGTCGAATTCTTCAATTTTCCTCCTTCTAGTGAACAGGACCAGTTCGGTTTTTGTTGGGTTTAGTCCTAAACCGTTTAGTTCTGCCCATGAAGACAGTTCTTTCTAGTTTCTAGTCCTAATATCACTTCCAGGGCTACAGTCGGGCAAGTTCTCATAGTCCCTGCTGTGCAAACACATGTTTTGTACTTTTCATCGTTGTGACTTGACCTAGGCTACTGCTATGGAACCTGGCACTTGTACATATAATGACTTCCTAAGCTTCATATGAAGTTCGAAATGGTTTTAAAAAGTAGGGAGCGAAACTTCTCCCAGATCCTTGCAGTATCACGCTGATCGAAGTGTTCTAAAACTTTTCTTTTTGGCAGTCACTCTAGCCAACCAGGGGTTCAGAAATTTAGTACAAAGGTATAAATTTGTATTTTTCTCATCGACATAAACCGCTAATCACCCATGTACCGGTATTTTACAACCCAACGAGTACAATCAAATTTGAGCCACCTGCACCCATCCACATGACATATCAGCATTTTTTACCCACGCGCATATTCAATGAAAGTGCATGAAAAACATTCTTTGTTGTTGGCCCTAACAATGGGGGAATTATTAATTAAAAAATTAAATAAATTAATCGGCTCACATGCAGAGGCGAATGTGAGTGTGTGGCATCCTCATTGGAATTTTAATTTCGCTTTTGAAGGATAATGGAATCCACATGGAATGCCTTCACAAGTGGGTACATTTAAGCTGTTGTGCGTATCTTTTTCGTACCAAGTAATGACATCAATTATTCAGAATTTTTTCTCACAAAAGATACATGATTTCCATATGCAAAGGAATGCAGATATGTATGTTCACCAGGATGTGTCAGTAAAATCTCTTTGTTTCCGAATTCAGTTCTAATTTTCAAGGCTTTAATGTGTAATGGCAGGAAAGTGCTGTTGTCAAGAGGAATTTGGCATACAGACGAAATTGTTCTTTTATCTTTCCACATATCCATTTGTGCTGAAGGAGGTTTTTTTTTGTTTGTCTGAAGGATAAAGTGTTTGTTTTGTCAATAACCACTTACGATGGATTCGAGTGTCTGTCATACACGATGGAATGTCTTAGTGTCACGTGAATTGGGGTGAAGCCTTGTAACATAATTCATGCGGCTCAATAATATTGTAATTAGTGTGCAAAGGATTTTTTTTTCATATCTGATATACCCCAGGACCCCTTTTTGGTAGTCAAATAGTAAGTGAAGCCCGTCGACTTAAGGCCAATTTGAAGCAGTCATAGGCTACACGTGAAGGGTGGGCCATCAGTCGGTTTTTTTTTTAAATCCGCGGTATTTCGACGCTGGCAACACTAACGTGCTTGAGATATTAATAGGAACCGGTATGTAGTGTGAGGACTCCATGTTCTCATGGAAATGTGTAGAAATATACAATGCGTGCCTTCAAGAAGGGGCTTTTCCAGAGCCCTGGAAGCGACAACGATTAGGACTGCTGCTGAAAGGAAACCGACCACCTAGTGAACTCTGGTCTTATCGCCCCGTTTGTGTGCTCGACGCGATGGGAATAATGGTCGAACGAGTAGTGTATGATAGGCTTAAATCTCCCATCGAATCAGCGGATGGCGTAGCGGATCACCAGTACCGTTTTCGTAAGACGCGGTCAATAATAGATCCTACCAACGCGGCAACAAGTAGAGCCCAAGCCGCTATAGAAGGAAAACGTTGGAGAGGAGGCACTAAATATTGCGCCGTAGTAACGCATGGAAGGCGAGGGATGCACAGCGATCGCTTATGCAGATGATGTTGCTTTGGCCGTCTAGGGAAAGCACCTAAATACTCTGAAGGAACTCTAACAAAACGCTCTAAATAAGCTCACTGGATGGGCAGTTCAGTGTGGTTTGGGTGTAAACCCCCACAAAACTCTGCGGCACTGGACATTATATTCCATCTAATACCCCTCGATATATATAGCAAACAAATGGCAGCGATTGCAGCCGTTCGCCTTGAAGCTACCCAACAGTGGTCAAGAAAAGAATTCGGTCACGCCTCTATTCTGAATAAATTCAAAATCTCCCCCGAAAACACGGACTACACCATCCCACGTCTACATTTTGAGAAGAACTTCCTAGTCACCATCCACGATGCATTTTCAGAAGATGAATCAATTCACTTCTACACTGACGGGCTCAAAAACCAAAGACGGAGTTCGTGCAGGGGTTTGCGGAAAGTTCCAGGCGGAAATAATGGCGATCAAAGAAGCCCTATCTTGGCTTAAGAAAAACGTGATATCTGCTAGAGATATCCGCATCTTTTCAGACAGCCAGGCAGCAATCAAATCTCTGGAATCGACCTTTATAAACTCTTTAGTAGCTCTAGACTGCCGTTCGTCTCTTGTGGAGATGGCTGAGCAGTTCAATATTCACCTGTGTTGGGTGCCGGGGCATAGAGACATTCCAGGGATTTGTAAGGCCGATGAACTCGCCAGAATAGGAACAACTATACCCATCTTGCCGGACAATGGCACCTTAGGTATACCAATAGCTACTCGCAAACTTAAACTTAAGCTGGATGCTGTCGAGAGTACAAATCTTAGGTGGACAAGTGGTTCAACATGTCCAGCGACAAAACAGATTTGGCCAAAGCTGGATCTAAAAAGCTCTAAGAATTTGATTTCTCTCAATATCGGCACCACAATAGGTGTGATCACTGGACACTGTCTAATAGGAAAGCATGCTGCAAGGCTAGGCCTCTTTGCGAACGACTTTTGTAGAAGCTGCATGGATGAAGAAGAGGAGGAAACTATTCCTCACCTTCTTTGTTTCTGCCCAGCTCTCTCCCGTAGAAGAAAACTCCACTTAGGAGCGCCCTATTATAACGATATAGGCGACCTGATTCATATTGACATTAAGAGCCTCCTACGCTTCATAAGAAGCTCTAATTGGTTTTAAAACGAGTAGGTAGAGGGAAACTTTCCCCCATGATCCACGTGGTATTACAACGGACCTATCATTGGTCTAAGTGTGCTGGCGACTCCTAGCTGGCAGCCACTTCAACCTAACCTAACCCAACGCTTAATGTGCAAAACGTGTTCAATTCGAATGCATCTACCGGTGTATTTAAATATTTTAAACTAATTCGAGTTATTTCACTGACAAGGCCTTCCTTATTCCGATGTAGTACCTAATAAACGGCGATGTACCACAAGGGTCGGTTTTAGGTCCTCTGCTTTGAACCGTGATGTATGACGATATCTTACGTCTGCCAATCCCACGAGAAGCATCAATTATCGCTGACATCGCAGTCGTGGTCGTTGCCAATTTGCTCGAAGAAATGAGACCTCTTCTGTAATGATACCGCAAGATTGCAACTTGCGGATCATAAAACCGAAGTTTTACCTATCAGCAGTCGGAAAGTAGACAAGACGAATAGTCCTACGAGTCGGAGAATACGGTGGACATGTATAACGCCTGCCTGAGTGAGGGAGTTTTTCTTGATCGAAGTCTAAGTATTGGGCGCTGTTCGAGTGGACCTAAGTAAGTAAATAAGTATTTCTAGGTCCATACAAGGCAAGCCAGGCTTCATTTACCCTCATTTTTGCGTACATCTGCCGCCCTCCTTTAGGATTTTACAAATGTCTCTGCCCATCTCGTCTAGACTTTTCCTTGTTCACCAATTCAGGCATTCTTTCCAATAATGAGGCAGAAACGCCAAAGCAATTAAGTAATTTTCGTTTGGGGTTATGTTACATAGAAAATGGTTTTCAGACCTAAGCAACATTTACAACAGGACGAACGCCACACAAGTAAAACTAGAGACAATTAATGGAGATCGTGTTACCCAAAGGATATGTGGATATGTTAAGTCCTTTGTTAGTGAATGAGTGTACGTACGTAGGACCATTTCCCTAAGTTGTAAATTTAGTCGTAAGTGGGATTCGTTTAGGAATTTGGAGTCTAAACCGAAAGCCCAACAACATTGTGCGTATTTCTAAGGCAGGAAGGGGTTAAGGGTGAGTATGCACATCCTATTGGTATATCTGACATTCAGGCTCTACACCGAAAGGACTCTAGTTTTGAATCTGAATTTTTCTTCTTATTTGAAGGGAGAAGCTAGTGTTTTCAGCACTGTCTTAATATGCAACCAATTTAGCCCACTCGGCCACAAACGCTCTTTCTCATGCGAAGAAACCGCAATCGTTTTTTTTACCCAGAAATTTTAGGCTCTTAAGCTTATAAGAAGGTGCCGAAACTGAACCAGTATCCCTGCGAGAAGTGAGTAGAATAACGATAGACCGTAGTTCAGTTTACTTCTGCGGTCAAAGAAGCCTTGTCCTGGCTGAAATGAGATGCAATATCTGTCAAGGATATTAGCATTTTCACTGACAGCCAAGCGGCAGTCAGTTCCCTGGAATCGTGATCTTTCACATCAAAGACCGCAATAAACTGCCATTCGTCTCTCTCGGAGATGACGAAACAGTTTGACATTCACCTCTGCTGGGTGCCTGGCCAAAGAGACATTCTGGGTAACTGCAAGACTGACGAACTCAGCAGACAGAGTACGGCTCTTAGGATTGTGGTACCTGGACACTTTGAGTAGAAACATCTACAGATGGGAAAGTATTATATGCCGACGTGTAATTTATCCTCGCCGGACGGCATCAGCAACGTTGTGACGGGTTGGTTATCTTAAAGCGATCACAGATAAGCTACGTAATCGGTGTCCTCATGGGGCACTGTCTGATAGGCAAACACGGTAAAAGAATGGGTTTCTTTTTAAATGACTTCTGCAGGAGCTGTAGGTTGGTTTTTTTAGTCCCTGATATCACAAGCGATCTCGATTGTTTGTATCCTGGTCAAGACAGGTACCCTAACCTAAACCAAAACTTAATATATGTGCTTCCCAAGGCTCCACACTAAGTCCGGTACAATCGAACCTAATATATGATGACGTACTTAGACATCTTGCAGAAAAAAGACAGAAGTAGTGCTCATCAACAGCAGGCTAGTCATGGAGACCATACGAGTAACCGTCAGCTATCATGTTGTAGTTTCCAAGCCGGAGTTGAAGTACTTTGGCATTAGCCTAGATGCAAGACTAACTTTTAAGCAACATCTGCATCATTGGACACGACATCAACCCATAAGGCCCAACCTGCATGGAAGCAGTCGAGGATGCGGAGGAGTTGCATTGCCCAGGATATTATGAAGAGCGGAATCGTCTGGTGGATAAACTGGATGAGGACTAAACACCAGACAACATCACCAGAAGGATGATGAACACGGAATATGCTTGGGACGCAGTTAGCAACACTGTACTGTGGCAAGAAGAAGCAGTGAAGACAGCCCCCTTCACAATGTAATGCTTGTCGGTAGTGCGCAAGGACTAGGTGCAGGAGGGAGGAAGGTTTAGTGCCACTTTATGTCTTATCGTTTGAAACAAATCAATAAATGGATGCTTAAGATACTGTGAAACATGTGGAAGTTCAATGAAGCAATGAAGGAGACACTTGGCTGCAAAACGCTAACTTAAAAAGCCTAAAAAGACTCTAATTAGGTCAAAAAATTGCATCAAAATCCTTTATCCCTGCGTTATGGGCTGAACGTGAAAACTGTATTAATTGCTCAGCATGTTACACGCTATTGTTCCTCAAATGACATAACTAGACTGACACTTCCTATATATACCGTTTCAGACTACATACCATCCCAAGACGGGTTGTCGAAAATGATGCAATTGCCTTCTCGAAATGACTAATCCACAACAAGATTGTGTTCATCACACCACCTCGTGTACATTTGGTATGTCATTCCAGTTGGAATATGATTTCAGGAATGACTGTACATATGTACCCGACTTTAAAAAGTGTTAATTAAAAGGTGAGTCATCTGTTGGTTTCTTTCTGAAATGCAGCGCATTTTAACATTGACAAGTAAACACCGCCAACACCTTATTTCCAAGGTCACTGCTGTACTGAACAAAGTGTGCCAAATTTGAAAATAAATTGTGTCTGTCCATTGTCCCTTGTGGATCCCCTTCAGCGACTGCCATGTCATGAATAAAAAAAACCCAAGAACTCCTACTCGCTGCAGATTTCAATACCTAAACATCAGTGGCACGTCCGTGACGAAAATATTTCAAAAAGGCTTCAGATTATCTGCCTATAACCAAGATTTGGGCAAAATAACCGGAGGCTTCGTTCGTTATAACATCCCTGTTTTGGCTTTCAATGGGGTGAGAAATGACGTCATTTTGATCCCAAAACCATCATTTCTGACGAATACCATTTTCATCTCGTAGATTGTGGCATCAAGCAAAGCTGTAGGATTTGGGGTTCCGAAAATTCAGACACAGTGGTAGTTTGGTGCGGCTTTTTGAAATGATGACATAATAAGCCATATGACCAGGTGGAGATCTGTGCCGTCATAACGAGCGTGCAGAACGAGTTAAAAAGCCGCGAAAGATTACAGAGGACATAGAATAAGTAGCTGTCAGTTCCACGAAGTAATACCTAATAGCAGTTCCACCACAGGAAGAGGGGTAGAAGTGTGCGGGCTGCGGTTTAGTACGTACTGATAAATCCAAGATGGATATGGGAGTAGGTCCAGGTGCCACAAAGATACGCCGCACTTCTTGTGCCACTGTCCACGACTCTACCGCCTTAGATTTAATATACTAGTATCTTGGGATCATCCTGGACAACAAGTTAACTTGGAGAAGGAAGGCCGTACTGGATGTGCCGTAGGGCTTCTGGTAAGACGTGGGGCTTGAAACCGAAGTAAGTCTACTGGATCTACACCTGCATCATCAGGTGAAGTGTCTGCATGGTGGCCGATAGTACGCCTTTTCACTACTATCGAACTTTTGAGGTAGGGCTTGCCTAGGAATTACTGGGTCCTAATCCAGTAACTCTCAACTTCGACTTGTAAACCCATCGCTGTTCTTCCATTTGGAAAATCAAAAAGGGTCCACATGTTATGGTAGCAGAGCGAAGTTTCAGAATTTTTAGTAAATAATGGAATCAGGCGACAGTTGACGGTAGAATATACACCGCAGCAGAATGGGGTTGCGGAGCGAATGAATAGAACATTGGTAGAAATGGGTCGGTGTTTTCTAATCGAAGCCAAAATACAAATTACAAATTCTTGGCGCAACAGACCGTATGTGGTCCAGGGCCTAGCTTCTCGCGACCATTCGTGTTGTGCGTGTTATATTTTTCACACAAATGGAAGGGACCTACAGTTTAGAGCCATATCCGAAAGGCAAATTGAGAAGCTTTCTCTTGACAGTTATTACTCTCGGACGTTTGTCAGACATTCGCGAGAGGTGGGACCGTGAAAAACTTTTTGGTGTTCTCTGGGATTCGAACCTCGAACCTCACGCTCAGCGATCCAACGCACTAACCACTTGAGCCACGGCGCCCACTAATCGAAGCCAAACTTCGAAAATTTCTATGCCCTGAACTTATTAATACTGCCGTATATATATGTAGGTAATCGTTGTCCGACCTCCCTTAATTTCAATAAGACTCCAGAGCAAATTTGGACGGGAAGAATCCCAGTCTTTAGCCATTTTCGGCAAATCGGATGCAGTGCCTTTGTTTTAAATAAAACAGCAAACCGGTCTAAGCTCGATCCAAAGAGTGAGGAATATATTCTCGTTGGTTACTCGAATGAATCCAAGGCATATCGTTTGTGGAAGAAGGGCTCGAGGATCCTGGTCAAGAGTCGTGCTGCGCGTTTCATTGAGGTCGTGGCAGAGGGAAAAGATCAACCTGAAGGCAGTTTTTATGAATTTCATTTCAAAAATAATCGCATAATCTCAAGATGAAAAAGATGAGTACATAGATGTCTGAAGCTGATGTTTTAGAGATTGATCCTATAAATGAAGAAGATGATAGCTTAGAGTACGGTCCCATGAATGATATTCACGGCATCGAAGTGGAACATCCAAATATTAAAAAATCGGTTAAGACCATGGTTGAGATGGCATTCTCTACGAAATACGTCGATGATCCGCAAATTTTCAAGAGGCCAAATGCACTAGAATGGTTTGAGGCTATGAAGAATGCATACAACAGTCTAATGCAAGATAACACGTGGACCCTTTGTGATTTGCCAAATGGAAGAACAGCAATTAGAAGCAGATGGGTTTACAAGTCGATATACCTACCAAATGGGGATATCGAACGTCGAAAAGCAAGACTTGTAGCCAAAGGAATTGACTATGCAGAAACCTATGCACCAGTAATAAGAAAAAGTTCAATGCGTTTACTTTATGCACTGTCAGTGGAACATGACTTGATGCTTTGCCATATGGATGAATTCACAGCCTTTTTAAAAGGAAACCTCAATGATGAAATCTATAGCAGCCAGAGGGTTTTATTGATAAGGAGAATCCACACAAGTTCTGCCGACTTAATAAAGCACTGTACGGCTTGAAACAGGCAAGTGGACAATGGAATAAAGTTTTGGACGAACAACTTCTAAAAGCTTCGATATTAGAGATCTCGGGCAACCTTCACTTTGTGTTGGTTTAGAAATCGAAAGAAAATTTCACGAATTTCCTATCAGTCAAACTCGCTTCATCAATAAGTTATTAATCAAATACAACATGCAAAACTCAAAGCATTCAAAGATACCTATGCAAGCAAAATAAAAATTGGAAATTGAACCCTCCATTCCCGGAGAACGTAATACTATTGAAAAATCAAAATACCAAGAACTAATAGGCTCACTTATGCACCTAGCTCTATTCAGTCGATATTGATGCTAGACACGAATCAAATATCCTGGATGTGCACACATTCAGAGGGGTCAAAGTCGACTCTGACCATTTCCTTGTAGCAGCAAAATTCAGAGCTCGACTGTCCAACGAAAAGAAGCTGCGAACAGTCCAGAAAAAGAAATTTAACGTTGGACGCCTTAGCATGCATGGGGAAGCCAGATACTTTAGAGAGCGCCTGAGCGAGAGACTCTCCACTGTGCATCCACCATCCAGAAACGCCAAAAATCTGAGGAACCAGTACCGCGACATCATCAAAGAGGTAGCCGAGTCCACCGTTGGATACCAACCACCGCCGAAAAAGAACCCGTGGTATGATGATGAGTGCGTACGGAGGAAAAAGGTGACGAAGAATGCACACAAACAAACGTTGCGGCGCAAAACTAGAGCAGCGATGGAAGAGCATCGAGCCAGAAGAAGGGAGGAGAAAAAGATTCAGTCTCCCAGGTCAAGGATATCGAGGAGTGCCGCGATAGAAACAACATGCGGATGTTTTATAGAAAAGCCCTGGCAGTTGGCTTCAGGCCCGAAACGCAAGCTCTTTGAAATAGTGAAGGAAACCTAGTCACCGAAGCACAGGGAATAGTAGATGTTTTTAAGCAGCACTTCCAGCAGCTGCTAAATGGGCATCATGTAGAGAGAGTTGTAGGGGAAGAAGAACACCCGCATTCGATTACTGGACAATCAGCTCCTTATGCCCAACGTAATATATGAACGTCTTAAGCCTTTCTGCAACACACACATCGGCAAATACCAGTACCAGTGTGCCTTCCGGCCCGGCAGATCGACCATAGACCAAATCTTCCCATTAAGGCAAATCCTGGAAAAGACCAACAAATTTCAAGTCGAGACTCACCATCTTTTCATCGACTTCAAAGACGCATTTTCATCGCCGTGAGCTCTACATGGCGATGGACGAATTCGGAATCCCGCGCAAACTAATCCAGCCCTGTCGCCTCACGCTGGAAAACACGCGATGCAATGTGCAGTTTGGAAACAGTTTTTCTGAATTATTCCAAACATGTACCGGATTTCAGCAAGGAGATGCGCTACCATGTGATTTCTTGAATCTAGTGCTGGAACAGATAGTGCGGAGGGCAGGCGTCAACACGGAAGGCACTATCTTCGACAAATCCGTCCAGCTACTGGGATACGCAGACGATATTGATATCATCGGTCGCTCCCAGCGTGCCGTCATAGAGGCTCTTACGGCAATTGAAGAACAGGCGAAACGAGTCGGTCTTGAGATAAACGAGGACAAAACGAAGTACATGTAGTCAACAAACAAAACAGCTTCTGTACACCGCCTAGGACAAAACGTCACTGTTGACAGCAGTAACTTCGAAGTAAGAAGTTGAGGAGTTTACCTACCCGGCATTCGTTCGTGAACATCAACATCACGAACGACACCTTAGTGGAGATCCGACGAAGACTAACCCAAGCAAACAGCTGCTACTTCGGTTTAGCAAAACAACTGGGTTCAAGACTCCTAACTCGGAAGACAAAATGCGTGCTCTACAAAGCAATAATCCTGCCTAAATAATACTAAAGAGATGGCAGCGGATGCGCTAACGAAAGCTGTTCCGGAACTATCTGGAACGATATACAGGCGGTCTCTGGACTCGTAAGGCATCCGTATGACCGTTTTGAGTGAGGAATATCATTACGACACAAGCTAATCGGTTCGATTCCCTAAGCTCGAGGATTGGCGGCAGGGCACTACCGTTCCCAACGAGGATAGAATAGAAGTGTACACTCAATCACGCAGTCCATCTGAAAAAGTTCGTGACCGTCTTTCTGGCATGGATTTTTGCTATACATAAGGGCCGGAACCCAAGACAACAGCATTTACATCTTCTCGGACAGACAAGCAGCCCTACTGGCTCTAGCAAATCCAAGAACCAACTCGAAATTGTTGGGGAAAGGAAGGAAAAATTTAATAATCTCCGCCGAGATGGCAACATGCTTTGGGTCACTGTAATATACCGGCGAACGAAGCCGCGGATAAACTGGCGAGAAAAGAGGCGGAAAACATAGATACACACACGGTTACAACCGTAGGAGTAGCCTTAAAAGTTATTAAGACTGTAAGGACTGCAAACTGAGCGTCGCTGCTTCCATGGTCGTTCTGTGCATCGTACACGGCAACGTGAATAAGCACGACTACAGACTGGGACTAATAATATCAAGCACTTACCCAGGATGTGAGGAAGAGGAAGAAAGTGCCGAGCACTTCCTCTGCGAATGTCCTTATATCCTTACCCAGGATATGAGGAAGAGGAAGAAATTGCCGAGCAGTTCCTCTGCGAATGCCCTGCAACAGGGGCGCTATACCACAACACCTGGGATTGCACAGTTTCCGAAAAATCCTGGAGTTCGTCAGAAGTACATTCCCAAATTAAACCACCCTTAACTTACATATGTATAATGTTCAATGTGGAAAAAATAAAATAAATCTCTTCAATGGCTTACCCTTGAACTGAATTCGAATTCGATATCACTCCCGCGTCCAGGCTCTCCCGCGACATATCATCAGCCATTTGCACCTTCAGCTGATGACCAAATGAATTTATTTCCGAATTCGGTGTCATCTGCGATGCAGCCGGCGACAATGACGTCCCACCATTCGGTATCACAACATCCACACAAATATCATCCGAATCTTCTTGTGCATTAATTGCCATCTCGTCCCCCTCCTCGATGTCAATATCCTCCGCATTCTTATCCAACGGTGCCGCTTCCTCATCCTCATTATAAATTTTAAAATACGCGTATGTCAGGTAAATAACCGAAATAATGAACGACGGTATCGGTATTGCCATCGAGTACACCAAATTCAAGGTATTCTGCCAATAGTCTAGGTCACTTATCACAAGGCTAGGATCCACCTTTGAATAGTAGCACGGGAACTTAGTCTTTAGCTTGAAATATCTCTTCTGCCATATTGTACAGTTCAACATTGGTGGATAGCCGCATCCTTTGACATTGGGAAACAGCCTCGCACCGACATAGAAATATATCGAATTATTGCTCATTAGATCCTGATTTAATTCCGATATCTGATCAAATGGTTGACCATCATCGTCATCACCACCACCACCACCGTCATCTTCTTCCTCATCACCAGACAGACTATGGCTCATGTCAAGCAAACTGTTCTCATCGAAACTGATGCTACCCAATCCGCCCATTGTGCCGTCCATGCCAATGCCATCTGCATACTCATAGTCACGTATCGCACGCTCATACCGATCTGTACGCTTAACCGGTGGCACTTCCTTTTCGGCTTCGGCCAAATTAATATGATATTCGGTGAAATTGAATTCATCCGTATAATTGTAGAGGTTCAATCGATAATTGACACGAATCTGTGTGCACACGTAAATATCCTTAGTGCATCCTTCACGGCATGACGCCCACGAGCAATTTTTCGCCCCATGGAATGTATCCTGATACATGGTCTCACACAATGCGGGCACTTCCTCGAATTGCATGAAAATGGTTGTGAACGCTGGCTCTATGACAAATGGCACGAGAAACAGGAACGCAAACATACTAAACGTGCCCAACAGGATGAAAAAGGCTGTCGTATAAAAGAGTAGCTTTTGCTTAAATGTACGTACTTCAAGCGGCTCGTCACCCATTGCCTTTGTGCGTTGTTGTCTGAGGTTGTTCTAGGATTTGATAGGCTTTCTAGTGGAATTATCCTTTTTTTTTTTGTCTCCTGGTTTTTTCTGTTAGCTTTCTGATTACGTGGTAGGTTTATCGAAACTATCACAGGGGCTGCATGGTTTCTTTAGAAATGAGGATATAGATTCCACCTCTTGGTGGTCCTAAATACGTACACAAAATTTTTTCTAAACGCTTCCATTTATTGGCCAACTGGTGTTGTGTGGTAGCAGTTGTAGAACTTGTTACCACAGTCATAACGTCTCATCGTATCACGCAACAAGGGAACACACAATGGGAGGAGAATTATTGTTATCCTTGCTGCTAATGGCTGATGGTTTATAGGGGAGGGGGGTGCGGGATACGGTAGTGATTCAATGACGTAGTATTTGGGTAACCAACCCCACTTTCGTTACGTTCAAATTTGAGGGAACGGTTTTATACTTTATAAGGATTCCAAAAGCGAACACACGCAGAAAAAAAGGGTCGTCGGGCGGTGACCAAAGAGAAGGAGGAACACAGGAATCGGACGATGGCAAAACGCAACAAACGATGGACAACAACGATAACGACGACGACAACGACAACGATAACGACTCACACACAAAAAAGGACTTTCAATTATGATTCACGTCATTGTATTGCATTAATTAAACATACCGTACCGTTAAAAATAAATCCTTTATTTTCAATTTTCGTGAAAACCGACCCACCACCCACTGAGCGGCTCACAATGAGTGGATGGCGTACAATTTGTGTACTTAAAAATTTATTACGGATATTTCCAGCGAAAGGACATCAACACATTGTCTCACTAATTTCTTATGTAACATAAAAGGACACCGTACACTATTTAGAGAGGACGAACCAAAAAAAAAAACAATTACAAACCAAAAACGAAAAACTTCACTTTTTGATTTTTTTTTTTTTTGTTACGATTAAGTAACCATTTAGTGGTTGTGATTCATACGAGTATACGATTCGAAAGGATCTACCGAAGATGAGGATTCATGCGTGATGGACGGACAGCATTTGTATAAAATAAACTACACGAACACGCGATGACACCGACCGAAAGGACGACGATGACGATTAAATTTTTCCACTTTTTTGTACACTGAAGTAAACAATTTTTTTTTAAAATTTTTTTTTTCTTATTTAAGTCGTATCGCCTTGCAGTTGGGGTGTGTGTTGTTTTATGTAACGTTCTTGCAGTGTGTGTGTGTTGAATCTAATAAGAGCAACGCGTGTTGCAATCCTTTGTGCAGCATGATTCGTCCTTTTTTCTTGCATTCATTATAATTCCCTTATTAACTTATATAGTATGTGGTGCATTACGAAACACTATACACTATACACTCACATATACACACATGTGGACGTACGACGAGGTCCTTTCAGTTGGTTTTCTGCACCCACCACTTATACATGTCTAACAAATGAATCATAAAAAAAAAAAAGGAATTTATATACGAAACGAACTTCGCATGGTTAAATCGTGTGCAACTCCTCCTTGACGTGGAAAGATTGAGTAATAAGACGAAATAGTCCTACACTTTCCGGGGAATCCTTTATAAGGATTTGTTGTTCGATAATTTATTAGATTTATGACCTGAATGGGACAGGTCAATGTTTTTTTTTTTTTTTCTTTTCTTTTCTTTTTTTTTAGTGCAGAATCGAGCACACTGTCATTATAACAACACCAGAGCGGTGCTTAACTCGCCGAGGAAGGACTGTCACTGATGAGAGAGCGTAGAAAAAAAACCCTCAAAAGCTCTATGTCGCGCTGATGAAACACAAAGGATTGTGAACCCAGAAAGACACACAATAAATAAGGGTAGCTTAATGTACCCTCAAATCTAGTTGTACACCATCATAGTACACCAGCCAGTAAAGTAATCAAGAGACAGAGAGAACGAGAGTGAGAGAGCGAAATTGCGAGAGAAAGCTCCATCGAAAACAGAGAGAAAGCTTTTATCCTTTGATGACATTTTACGGGGTTGTGTAAACAGTCTAAAGTCTATGTAATGTTTGACGTTTTTTTTTATTTAAATTTACTTAGCTTATGAGACAGAAAATATTTTTTTTTTTTTTGAAATGAAGGAAGTCTACTCAGCACTGTGCTTGGCGAGATTTAGTCCTAAAGTTGAGTTAAAGTTTTATGGCAGAGGGTAGGCAAAAAAGTTCTAGTAATAGATTGATAATTGTGCGCGCGCAAAAGATTTCAAACAGATAAATGATTTATTGCCGGATAGTATGGTTTTTAGGGTTTTATGGCGACTTTTGTAAATAGGCGAGATGATTACAGTGGCGTAGGTGAGCACTTTGTTTCGCAATTTCTTTTTTAAGGCCAGGGTATTGAAATATTTGAGCTTGAATTACTTGCGAATTCCCACGAGTTATGCTCTGGGATACCAACAAATTTTTCTGTCAACCAAAAAGTGTCTTAACTGCCACGGTTTCCAAAAAAATTACTGCAGTAAATGACGTAAATCCCATCGTTCTCCATCACTACCATACGTAGGTGCACCCTAGCTATGCAGAGTGAAAATTAATGCAAGAACTGCCGCATCATTGATAGTGTAGGCATTCGCTGATTGATTAGATTGTGACTGTTCGATGAAAAATTCTATTTTACTTTGCTTATTTCTCAAGTTGAAGATAACTCACAAGGATAATTTTTAGCTTAAAATGATTTGCACTAAATACCTTAATCGACAAAAGCGCTTCGAATCGTGGGCATCGCGGCTCTGTGATTTGTGCATTGGATTACTGAGCGGGAGGTTTGAGGTCTCACCTCTCGCAAAAGTCGGAAAAAGCTTCTCGAAAAGTGAACAAAAAGCCTTTCGATATGCCTCCAAGTTGTAGGTAGCTTCCATTTATGTGAAAGACGTAGCACGCACAACCCGAATGGCCGCGAGAAACTAAGCCCTGGACCACGCACGGTCTGTGGCGCCAAAATTTCTCATTTTTTAGACGACAGCACAGAGGTGTCCATTGAGTTCGCTCGGTCCTTAGAAAGCTAGTACGCATTCCAAGTTGGTTGAGGTCCGCTTAGGCAAGATGGTCCTTTACTACGTTTCCTCCCGGGTTAGATTTGACGACTCTGCAGGCCGGAGCATACATGCCCTAACCATCTTAAGCGATTGATGTGGACTTGCTTAATTAGATTGCTGTCGCCTTACAGCCCGTAAGCTTTTTCGTTGGATCTTCCCCTCCAAAGTCCGTTAATGGAAACGGGACCGAATATTTTTCGAAGAGTCGTTCTCTCGAAACGATCGGCGATATCTTGCTGTTGACATAGTCCATGCTTCAGCGCCATGAAGCAGGACTGGGATGATAAGGGTCCTCTAGAGAATCACCCTTGTTGTTCGAGATATGACCTTACTACTCAAAGATTCAATTAATACTACACAAAAATGCTCAAAATAAAAAGTATGTATACGCCACCGAGTTCCACAAGATTATGAAAACCTAAGGACTTCAATTCGCCGCAGAGCTCAAAAGCTAAGCCTGAGCCGTATTTCTCTGAGGAGAATATTGCGTGAAGACTTCGGATTATTTACTTATAAGGACCAACTGACTGACGAGTTCATAAAAAAATTAAGGTCGTTATCGCTTCTCGGCGTGCTCTTCATATGAGTTGGAAAATTAGGTCTTTTCGGAGGAGGCTGCTTCAAAGGACGGCATCGAGGGTGCCTTCTAGGCGTTCTTTTATTCGCTCCAGGATTACCTTAGCAACCAGATACTCCTCTAGTTTCCGCACTTCATTAGATTAACTCTTTTAGGAAGTGCTCCCTGCTTCCGTCATCAGGAAAGCTCTCAGCTTCCAAAGCTCTCTCCACAAGTGGGAAGAGTAACTCGGCCCATGTGGTTGGCGCTGTGTTCTTTTTGAGTTCATCGATCGCGGATGTAATCTCGTCCCTACTGGGGTCAGTGGTAAGTATTCGGGTATTTGTTGCCTCGGCCACCTCAGTCTGACTTGGGTGTATGTATATCACGAAGGAAAACACGGTTCAAAACCATAGCAAAATTCTCGTTCTACCTCTTAAGCTGTTCCTCATCGTAAAAACTAATCAGTGAATCGTCTAAGCCTTTCACTGGGTGTTTGCTAGAGCTAGTGCGACCACCTGTCAGCTCTTTAGTGATTCTGTAAACGGTTCTGCTGTCACACCTTCTCGCAGCTTTCTTTGCTTCCGTAGGCAGCGCGTTGATGTAGTTTCACTAGTCATGTTGCACTTCTGCACTTCTCTCATTTTCATGCGGGGACCCTAGCTTGTTTCTTCCTACTGCTGAAATAGCTGTGATGCTGGCTTTCAGCTGCTTTCATTCGTCAATCTGCCTCCAGGTGTTCTCAGAAACCCACGCCGTATGACTTCCCTTCGATCGACCGATAATTCTTTCTGCATCCGATGAAAAAACATTTTTTAGAGCACTCTAATGGTCTTGGATGGTTGGGGGCAATGAGCTGTTCATTGCTCCCACACCACCATGTGCAAGATGATCTCTTAATTATTGTCGAACTGTGGAATCCTTCGATCAATCGATGTTATACTTGGTCATTCTTCGAACTGCAGCAGTGCGGAGCCGAACTGTAGCTACCATCTGATGATGATCTCGTTCTATCTTCACATCTGCGCCTCGTCTGTTTCGGACGTCAAGGAGACAGCTTCTAAGACGACGACTGATAGCAAAGTGATGGATCTGATTTGAAGTTGCTCGCCTATCATTGGATACCCAGCTGATTCTGTGGCAGGCCTTGTGCTTAAACATGCCGATGACATGTTTGAACCCTCCGCTGTCATTGCCTGCTATGGCATTCCAATCACCCATCACTATTACTATATCTCCGCTTGGCGTTGTGTTGAGAACGGCACCCAGTTGGCCGCTAGAAGGTCTCCTTTTCGTCATCAGACGTGCCTTCTGTTGGGTCGTAACTAAATAATGGTGACGAGGCGTACTCTTTTTCCTTAGTCAAGAAGCGTTTTCACATTCCAGAAACCAATCTTTGTCAGGGTACAGTAGCCAAAAGTCGTCAACAAGTGATTATCCATTACCCGAGGCCTAGTTTCGGTACTGCAGAGTGCTGACTTACGTTACCTAGACCTAGGGTTCATACAATTAGTTGCCTAAGAAGTAGGGACCACCCCTAGGAGGTAAAGCAAGCACTACATCACGAACTTAATTGTTGCGCTACTGGCTCAATCCATATTTTGAGCTGTCAGTGGTTTCTTGAATCGCAATGCAGGCCCCCTGCTTTCTTGTAAGATTGAGCCCACTCTGGAGGGAGGGAACCCCCAAAAAAAGTATGGAAGGTTATGAGTAAATACATATTCTTTACTGCACTAAAGTGTCCCTCAATCTCTGGTGGCATAGCGCTACTGGATGGAATTGTTTCTCTAGTAAAATGCTGTGCTTAAGCTGTTAACAACATACCATCCACTCAAGAGGAGTATAGTGCTGAGCAATAAACGCAAACTACCGTCGCACGAAGCTCGTATGCATGATACTTAAAAAAAAGTTATGACTTTAAACTGCGAATGGCTTCCATAAGACATTACCCCCTAGGCAGCCCCATAAAAACAAGCCAACACCAGTTGACATCATCACGACAGTAAATCGACTAATCTTTGTTGATCACATAAATTCAGTAGTATCAACCTAAAAGCCATTTTCATTTTTAGTGCCACAAAATTTATGACAGGTCAGCGAAAGCGTGCGTTACTCGTAGATCAAAAGTCATCCTTATGATTGATTCAAGGTACGAATAGCTACTCCTAGAAGCTATCTCATAAATTCCATCCATCTATTCTGCTTGTCATAAAAGTTTGCTCAGAATTTCTGCATCATTCACTGCGCCTTTCCACATTCTAAATCCGCTTACCTACGACTTCTAATGTAATTCCTCTGTAAAATCCCCCACTTCGATGACTAATCCTTTGAAAAAAAAAAAAAATGACAATGTCAATAAATGCTTATGGGGTAAGCGATTACTTTTAAACTCAATGCAATTCCCTGCACGTGCTGTCATCTCCAAAAGCATACAATTATCGAAACCCTAATAACAGACCTTTGCCAAAACTTACGATTAGCAATCCGCTACACCAATACCCTCACAAGACCACACATTTCAATTAACCTATAAACCATTCCCTTACCATCGATGTTCCATGTTATCTATCTTCTACCATCCGTTCGCTCTCCCAGAGATAACCCACACACAGGACATGCGCGTGAGAGCGCAAGACTCACCGAAAAAATAAAATAAAAAAAAGTAACTGAAGGAAAATCTCCCCCACCGAAAGTGTCAAAAAAGAAAACCGAGAAAAAAAAAGGAATTTTCCAGTTTTCAGTTTTCGTGGACGACGTTGTTTACAAATGACGTGAGAAAAATACACGATAGCCCAAGTATCCTCTCAGTCCTTCAACCAACAAAGTGCGGATAAATTTTGTTTGTGAAATTAAAAATAAAAAAAAAATATAAAATAAAACCCGATAAAATTAGAAAAACTAATAAAAATAAATTGCTCAAAGGACTGTAGTCCTTGTTTTTTGAAACGCAATACAAACCAAAGTGCACTCACTTCAGCCAAACAGTGTGATATAAGTATATTCTATGAGTACTACGCCTTACAAGGACTGCTATACCGTAGCTAAGACGACATTTTTCCGATTTAAAATGGAGAATCATAGTGGAAAAGTTCTTTGAATAAAATTTCTATTTATTCTAAGGACCTTTGTGTGTGAAGTCAATGTAAAATTGTCTAAAGGACATTCGGCAAAATTGAAAATAAATTAGAATAGCAATAGAAAAAAAGAAAAACGGACTCCATTTGCATGAAAATTTCTACCTCACAGGACGACACATACTCGCAAACACACACACACACACACCTCGCACTGTCGTCGCGTCGTTGAATGATATAATTGCAGGTGAGTTGTGGTATTTTAATAATTCCCCGACCGCGGTCAGGCAGGACCCAACTGGGTCATTATTTTATTTCTTTTTTTTTTCTAATTTCATTTTTGCATTAATAAATTAGGAGCCTTCATACACACACACATACACATACATAGACATCCCTGCAGTGTCGAAACAACATTTGGCAAGTGAAAGTGCCAAGACTACGATATGTCCGCAGGATTCGTTTTGATGGCCTCTAGGTCTATAGGTTAGGAGTGTAAATCCATATTTGCGTGTGTGTGTGTGTGTGTGTGTGTGGTGAATAAATAAAATTGAGAAGGGAAAGAGGAAAAAAAAAAACATTATTGCATGCAGATAATGTCCTTCCCCGCTGTTACTTCCACTGCTGTACGGCCCCTATATTCCGTTGAAAGGACATGTGTACGGTGATTGGCATAATTTACAGTGCAAAACCTATAAATAGGGTGAGCACTCTCTGCGGTGGCAATAAGACGTGGAAATTCGGAGGAAAAAGGACATTTTTACATAGAAATACCAAAAAGCATTACTCAACTGGAAAGTCAATAAATTTGGAAAATTTCTCCTTAAAATTCGCTGTTGTTTCAACTTTATACGATGTGCACGTAAAATAAGCATCGTAATCGTACGTTTTGACAGCTTATCCTTAAAGGAAGTGGATACGATTTTATTTGGTTTCGACTTTTGCTCAACCCCTAGTGTATTGTGCATTTTGGAGGTCAAACGTGAGGAGCATCGTGTGCTCCATTGGGAAATGTTGTAAACAAAGGATGACAGGACCTACGAGTTTTGTGTTATGTGTCCTTTCGAGGCAATACTACAACTTGTGGCAGCTGCCCGTAATATGCTTCCACGAACATGGCTGAGGTACCTCTAACCACAGACCATTCGACGTGAATTTTGCCAGAGGACCAGAGGCTTACAATACAAAGTTTGAGAAACTTTGCGAAATTTTGCGAAAGAAAACGAGTTCGAAATGAGTAGAATTCAAAACTCAAAGGTGGTACCATCACTGCGATGGAAAGGGTGAGCCATCGGTTGGTTTCTTTCCGAAATTGCTATCAAAATTACACCGCTCAATGTTTTTCATTGAGTGTTACTTTATGAAAGAGAGTACATCTTCCGATTATTTACAGAAAATAATTCCATTCAACTGCCGCAACTGGCATGGCAGTGGCACATCCTGTCAAACTTAATTTTAGAGTGAAGTATCGATTGTTTATGGCTCTATTTCGCGAATAGCTCGATGGCTGTTTAGCTTAAATGCATCAGTTGCTTGTAAATTATTGAAGTCATAACGGTTCTCAATAGTACCTCTCCCAAACGGGCTGAAATCGCAGCTGCGCGGAGGCAAAGGCACATCTCCAAAACGGCTGATTACACATGCACTGAGCTTAGTGCGCAAAGGATAATTTGTTTGACAGCTTGTGTGATGGTTTCCAGTATCCCACTGGAACCAAAGTCCCTTCAAGTCCAAATTATCTAACTGTGACCACAAAATATACATAAGCCATCATGTCTCTATAGCGCGATTAGTTCTCCGTGACATTGTTGCCAGCTTCATTTTCGAAGAAGTAGGGACTAATGATCGACACGAATGGCAGCATTTAGAGCGACGAGCTTGACAGAGCAATCCTGCCAAACTTGTCCGTTCGTACAGGACGTCGACATCTTGCTCTATTAAGGGCGAGAAAGATCGCACCGATACCTTCGATTAGTAGCAACGTCCTCTGTCGAACAACTAAAGTGAGCCATTATAAGACCTAAACTATCCCAGTCCCGTTCGATGGTACAAAGGCATGGACCTTGTCAAAAGTGAATAAAGTTGCTCTTGGCTGCTTGGAGAGGAAAATTCCTCGGGTGATTTTTGGTCCCACTTGCATAGACGGTGAAGGGAGGAGGACATACATACATCAATGAGTTTTACAGCGATATCTACTTAACCAAAGGAGTGAAGTTCCAAACGACTGAGGTGGACACCAATGCTCCCGAAAAATCTTCGAATCCAACTCCGACGGACGGCGTAGGAGGGAAAAATTGCGACTTAGGTGACGCACTCAAGTGGAAAAGGACCTCAACCATCTTAGCATGCGAATTTAAAGGCAACTTTTCTGGAGACGCTTGTTGGTTGAGGTCCAGGTCCACACCGGACTAAGTAAGGGTCTATTGCCGCCACCTAAAGTCACTCTTTGAGTGACAACTACAACTGCGTGTGGGTTTTCGGAACCCCAAGTCCTACAGTTTTCTTAGAAAAAATCAACGTTGTTCTCCAACTCATTTGAAGCGCCCAACAGAATAATAACGAAAAGGACGGTCATTTTGCTCCACCTTTTGAACTTCTTCTCATAGAATTGCGACTGATTTTTAGTTGTTGAGCTATGCCACGAGTTGAGGTTTTTGAGTTTCCACGCACAGCTTGGGAAACAGCAGCAATTCATCTCTGCGCACATCTGAACAACCCATCCCTCGTACTGTGGATAGATTTCATACCACATACTCTTTGAATGATGCAATAACAGCAACACGTCAAAGGACTATGCATACTGATGAGAGTACTGAAATGAACATATGCAAGGAGATCCAAATTTATCGAATTTATCGTCAGGCACAGCACATTTGGGAAATTTCGCACAAGGACCTTCGCCTATCCTCGCAGGAATTGAACCCACAAGGCCATCATTTGCGCCGTTATGTTCCCGATTGGACCCTTGATCAGTTGCAAGTTGCCTCG
The DNA here is from genome assembly GCA_946965025.1 of Blera fallax. Classification (NCBI taxonomy): domain Eukaryota; kingdom Metazoa; phylum Arthropoda; class Insecta; order Diptera; family Syrphidae; genus Blera; species Blera fallax. The sequence continues at coordinate 55,348,009 of OX337245.1, forward strand.
TTGTTTTATTGCAAAAATTATGTTCGGCGATGGATAAAATTTTTGTTTGTAAACAAATGTTGACATATGGGGTAGGGGTAGAGCCAATCTAGAAGAGACCCTTCAGACTCCATTACATCTAGAAAATGCACCGTTTAGAGGGCTTTTCACACTGATGGCATCATCGGACTGTATTGCTTCAAAAATGAGGGCAGAACTCGTGCTATGTTGAACTGATTATTTGCTTCCAAATTTGAAAGAAAGCCCGAAGCGAAGCCTTCAAATATGATAAAGGGAACATCGTAGTAGAAACGCATTTGATGTTGAAGAAATGGAAGAAACATTTCTGGGGATTGTTTAACGGTGACGACGAATCGAATCTCACTGCCAGCCATTCAACTTGGACGATGTACATAGACCAAGAATTCCGTCCACTGGAGCTGAATTAAATGAAGCTCTTGAAGCGGATGGCCAAGCTTCGGAACTTTTTAAAACGGAAGGCAATGACTTGGTGCGATTCATGCACCAACTCATCTGTAAAATATGGTCGAGTGAAAGGAAGCCCGGTGAATGGAACCTTAGCATTGTTTGCCCGATCCGGAGACCCTTTGAACTGCGCCAACTATAGAGGCATCAGTTTTCTTAACAACGCAACGCAAGAACTTATCTGCTGTTCGCCAACAACCTGATCGGTGTGGCTTAATGTCAACCATCGATCAAGTATTCACACTACGGCAGATCTAAAAAAGAACAGGAGCTTTAAATCGATGCCCACCACCGCGATTTTAAGGCCGCTCATGACAGCGTTTATATACGGAGCTATACGGAGCAATGTCTTGTTTTGGCATCACTGTTGCTCGTTGCTCCATTAAAGTCGGTAACGAACTCAAAGTGGAAAGTGGACGAAGTTGCTCCTGATTGTCCCGAGAGGAAAGTTCTTCATGTGACTTTCAGTTCCGTCTGCATGGACGGTGAGTGAAGGAGGAGAAACAATGACTACCCGAGCTCTACAGCAACATTATGTTACTAGTGACATATGACCACAATTTCTCGACCAAAATTAGTCGGACACAATGCGCTTCGTCACGAACAATCGCGGTGACCATATGGTCAAAATTATTTTACAGCAACAATGCCATGAATTGATCTTTTGAATACAAACATATTTTTATAATTTTTTCCATTATTTTTTCTAAGTTTAAAATCCTATCGGGCTTTTAAAACACCCTTTGGCCTTTACTAAAATCGAATGAAAATGTTATTATTCTCGGCGACACATTTTTAGTACTCTCAAGACCGGTCGGGTGACAAGACTGCTATCAGCGTGCTTAAATTGCAGTTTTTGATCTGCTAAATGTTAAAAGCGACTCACTGTGCAACGCGACGGTTGCATTCAACGCAGACTCGTATCGATATCTTCGATACCTTCGATATCTAGTGCTTCGTATTCGTTGGATACCTACTGATTGTTAACCCTCAAACTGAGTCGTAAATAAATAAATAAAAGTGCAACAAAAGAGAACGCAATTAAATATTTTTAAAATATTATCAGTGAGTGGCTGATTACGGAGCTTTCTGCGAAGCGATTCAAGTGCTGTCGATATCAGTGTTGTGTTGTGTTGTGTAGTTCATTTGCTGTAATTAGTTTCGTCGAAATCATATTCAAATCTAAAACCGAGCCAAGTTTCCTAAATTGAACATTTTTGAACTATTCAGCCACTAAAAGGAGAAAAGCTTAGAGAGCGTTTAGAACGACTTGTAACGCTTGCAATGCTTTTCAAATATTTTGCCACTTCTTGTGAGAAATTTAACGTAATTGAGACGACTAACAAGTGATAAAGTATTTGCAATCTTAGTTGCCTCAAATCCTTGCTTACATCTTACTACGAGCATTTTTCGTGAGTGAATAGTTTAAGCAATTTTTTAAGAGAAAGTTGATGTTCCTAAAGAACTTTTAAAACACTTCTCGAGGACTAGTTAATAGGCAAAGATTTGTTTAACTATACATGGATATAGGTTGCTACTTAAGTCTTATGGATGACAAGGGAAACTTCTATTTTTCCCTGCTGTATACACTTTTGCATGCATTTGTATAAGCCCGGAAAGTACCGAACCCAAGGTTCTAAAACCACGTCTGCAACAAGACTTTCTACCGCTGATGGGGAGTTGCTACATGTCAATAAGCGCACTTAAGCCATTTTGAAAGGAAATTAAAATAAATGCTTCGTTAAGTTAGCTATGAGGTCATCATTCGATCCTATGGGAACCTTCACGGTAGGGAACCTGAACTATGGAGGAGCCCTTGTACTGCTTCGGGCAAGGTCTTGGCGTTCACAGAGCAGGTGTGTTATGTCCTCTGAGACGAGCCCAAGCCTCAGATACGCTGTGGCCTTCTTAGTTGGACCATCTTAGATCATCTAAGCTAAAGATTCTCTGTAGAACTCCCTTAGCCACATACGTTGGTCAGTTGTGAGAGCTTTGCTCCTTTTACTGCCTGTATGTCGGCACTTTCGTTACGTTCTATACCTATCGCAGTGTCCCGGTACCCAACATAATTCGACACATTTCTGCATACATAATGTCTTGAGGATTGTGCGTCTTCGCTAGGTGCTAGACTGAAACGCGGATGAGTCATTAACTCTAGGCCTGGACCGGAGGAGAAGAAATGTCCTTCTTAATCGCTTTTCATACACTTTTTTTAAAAACATGCGAGCATTGACCGTACAATAATCCTTCAGTGGAATAGTAACAACATAACCCCTACATCGGAAGAATGTGGCAATCATTCCTTCTCAGAGCTCTTTTGCATGCTTCGCTTTCTTTGGCTTATTACTGCCTTAGAGGATCCATTTTTCCACGACTGTCGCCTATTTTCTGGCTCATAACAATGAATCTAAGCTGCTCATGGGTAACTATTAATTGGTGACTAGATTTCCTTGACTACAGCGAAGAACGTGTGGTCTGCGGCTAAAGCAATGTGGATTGTTTGCAATGAACTCCGTATTCCCTCGGAAGCCAAGTCGTGTCATTGTGATATACCCTTGACAAACTAGGTTGGACAAGTGTCTTACCGAATAAGCTCGTTGGATCCTCGCATAACTCGACTTAAACCCTGTTAGTGGTACACCTGCCAAGTCGTTCACGCCATGCTTGGTGGGCTGGATGGTGGCAAAGAAAGGCCTATATAGAAACAAGCTTGTAGTTTTCTGTAAGCTTAATATACCCATTCTCTGTTGCGCCATTACACCAGTTTTAAGAAATCCTTAAGGGTTTCAAAAAAAGTTTAACTGCAGACCTCTTCCTTCGTTGAAAAATTTTGTCCTTCTAAATTTATTTTTCGTTTGAGGAATATATGAAGGCACGTGAAGCCAGATCAGGCGAATAGCAAGGATGCGGTAGTTATTAGACACCACGGTTATGGATTTCAACCGAGGTTTAAGACGATGTGTGTGGGTGTACCCTGTCCTGGTAAAACAACACTTTCCCCTCAAAATTCATGAACGTTTTTTTTAATTCTTCTCACAACCCCGGCAAAAGACCGCAGTAATTGTCGTGTCGATTGTTAGACCCTTGACGGGTAATAAACCGTGATGATTCCCTTTAAGTCCAAGACCCAATGCCATTCTCAGGACCTAAACCTGCGTTGGGACTTCCCGCGTCCTCGGTTAGGGTCTCCATTGACGGGTGGGATTCTTACGAACAAAATTGTTTGTGGTACGGGTCTCCAAGATGCAGGTGGGCGAAATGATTCCCGCCGAACGTTTGTAAGAAATCAGCGGCATTCTTGCTGTCTCTTAGCAAAAAGATTGTATAAACAACTTATTGGCGTTCTCCTAAGGCATTTTCCTTTTCCTAAGTCTTGGTGTGCTAGGCTTAAGAGACACCGCTGCTCGCGACCCTTGTGGAGATGGCGACGATACTTCAGATCACTTTCTTCGTTATTGTCCTGCGGTTGGTCGGATGGGGTGACAGATCTTCGGTGATGATGTGTTGAGTGCTGATACTGTAAGCTCTGCATCTTTGAAGTGCCTTCTCATCTGTCTCCGAAAATCGAAGAAATTCTAGTCAAATGGGTAATACTGGCCTTGGTTCCTGATAGTACAATGGGCCAGTCATGTCTGAGTGCTCCAGTGGAGTATTTTCTAACTCGACAAAAATACTATTGAGCTACGGCGCCCATTTCCAAGATCAGATCATACATTTTTTCGATATCTTCGCTTGAAGTTGACGCTGATGGTCTTGCGCAGCGTGGGTCATCTTAAACCCTTTCTCGTCCACGTTTGAATTCGACTATTCGACTCTTCGACTATTGTTTCCGATGGGACAGATTCCCCTAAAGTTGGCATAATATTTCCATGGATCTGCTTCAGAGTAAATTCTTTGAAGACGGGGACGTCACGATGCTCGACCTCTTCCACATTTTTTAAAAAAATCTTAACTTTGGCTCATTTAAGCACGTGTATGAAATGAACAACGGATACACTATGCAACACAGGAATGTAACTTCATGGGTCAGCCTAAGAATGTTACGAAGCAAAAGAGAGGCTTCCAATCTACAAAAGAACTTTTCAATCCTCCGGGCGGTATACATACGTAAAAAAATTTTCCAAGCAGTCCTATAAAAATAATTTCATTCCTTCACAAGATTATGCTACACCCTGTGGATCTACTTTTGATTAATTGCATTAAATGCTTCTTAAGTATGCACACCACATAACCCAGTTCCACATTCAGAAACTAGTTCACTATAAATTCCCGTAACCTTTTTTCTAGTGACTAACACTTCATCATGCAATTCTCTTACCCACTGTACTTAGGTCAACTTTATACCCGCATAAGCCATCATCATCATCAGCCCCCCTCCCCACCATCAGCGAAAAATCTTCAAAATAACATGACCCAACTCTAAAAATTCCAGAACACAAAAAAAAGCCCAACAATAAAAAAAGTAACAACAACACTGCCTCAATCTCCATACAAATAGCTGCCGCAGATCTCTATCTATTGACGTGTTTTTCTCGAAAACCCATATTTCGAATTCACGGGGGGAGGGAACCACCCCCTGTTGTTGCTGTATCTAATGGAAAGGAAACCTTTCTAGTACAACTGTCCTTATTGCTATCGTATTCCTTATACTGCTGTACTTAAACATTAGCATAAGTGGTAGCACAGCAGCAGCAACAGCAAATACCAAGGAAAATCACAAAGCATACTCGCAAAACATATCCACACCACACACACTCTCTCTCTCTCACTCTCTCTATCCATCAGTTCCTTTTCTCGTCTCTGCTTCTTGCCATTTTCAAGGCGAAAAGGGAGAGCGAAATTTTTATTGATTCAATGCGCGCGCACTGCTTTGATTTCTGCAGGGACATTCTTCTCAGCATACTATTCGTAAAGTTGGAAATCTTCTACCACACCGCACTAGAGTGTATAGTGTCCTTAAATATTTTTTTGCAATAACACGAGGATTTCTTTCCCGAAAAAAACCCAAAAAATCTCTTTAACATGTGAAAATAAAGAAAAAAACAAAGAAAAATTTATATAAACGCACTTTTTTTTTCTGTGTGTACTCTCTGTGTTGTGTGGTGTTGTAAATCTTAAAACAGGATAACAATTAATTTCTCTTCCTTTCATCTTTAAAAAAAAAATTTAATTATTGGTCCTTTTTGGTGTACCCTATCGCGAACAAAGATTGTGATTTTCATATCGATTCTGCATCAAGTATAGCAAAAACGTCCTTAAAAATCCTTTAAATTCCTTTGTATATACTAAGTACAGTTAGTTTAATTTTTTCCCTTGCCTTCCTTTCATACACGTTAAGTCGCTCCCAATAAATAATTCAGTGAGGTACGGATGAAAAATGTTTTGCAAAAGTGATTGATTCAGCAAATGTGATATATACACACTCACACATCAAGTAACCAACACATACGGGTCCTTATAGACTTTTTGTTGCATAACCTAATCGTTCATGGAATAAAGGAAAAATGTTTAAATAAAAAAATGTTACTACAACGGAAGGACTTATAAAGGAAGGAAAACAACTACCGTTGTCGTTAGAGTGAATTTTTTTTCTTTTTTTTTTAAGAAAAATAAAAGTTTTTCTATCAGCAATTCAGCAAGCATTCAGCGCCATTAAAAATCATCAAGCACAACGGAAGAAGTGATTGCTAACACAAGGACGAAGGACGCGCGTAGGCTATGGGTAAGAAAAAGGTGCCCAGTGAGGATCTGATTGTGCCACCGCAGGACAATCGTATATGTGGCACAATATGCGTTTGCCAGATGACACTTGTCCTTAGCTCTGTCGCATTGGTGTATTTAACCGTTGCCATTTATATGCCATCGACAAGAGCTTTTAAAAGCGGAATTGACACCACCCCGGTCATGTGCACAACGACACGTGCTGTCAACAAGGACAACTGCGAATGGGGCTCGTGCGGTGAATGGTGTTTGAGTAAGACATCTGGCGCCTGTATACAGATTTATGTCAATCTTAGGAACAATGGCACCAACTTAACCTTCCAGAATTGCACGAATTCAGCGAATAAAACATGTTATGGAATCGATCAGGAGCGTGCCGATAAGGCGCGATGTATTAATGACGAATGTAAAAATTTGACAGGAACGTTCAATTGTACAGCGGGACAGTGCCTCAATATAACCGATGCCTTTGAGTGTGTGTTCAAGAATAGTGACCAACCGTTAAAGTGTTCCGGGCGAAGGGGTAAAATCAACTGCATGGACATCAGTGGGTTGTTCTCATGCAATCGCGGGACATGTCGAAAGATACGTACACCGTACAACTGTGATCGACGGTGTGTCGATATACCCACCAGGAACAAGAATGTAGTTATACTCAGTGGAGACAAGGTGTACCTCTCGCAGTGTCAGAATGCGATAAATTCCGATACAGAGGAGGAGGTGTGGAATGAGACGGCGGATAATGTGGTAATGGCATCGTGTTACTTTATAAAGAACACCTCGGATCGAGTCGAGGCGGTGGACTGTATAAATGGTTCAGTCCTGGAGAATAACATGCTGACGGATTTGACGAACTTCACATATCTCAGCTATCTACACGTTGCGGTTTCGACGCCAATTCCCGAGATTGCCCCACCCGACGTCGATCTAACCATCTCGAATGAGTCCCGACTGATGATCAATCTGGAGGGATGTGTTAACACTCTTATGGATGAATGCAAGGATTTCTTGAAGGATTTCGGCCGTGATGGCAGTGATCATAATGCACGTGCCCGTTTCCCATGCTTTTATGCTCCCACCAAGAAGGAAATTGTTGTTGCACGCTTCGATTTGGAGGTGACCTATCGACAATTTGTTGTCGCATCGATTGTACCGTCCGTTCTGTTTGTGGTTTCGTGTTTAATACTGCTTCTGTGTCAGAAGACCGTTTATGTTGGTGATGATGCTAAAATGCGATTCAAGGGATGTGTAGATACTGATACCATTCTGGCGAAGAACAATATGGGCTCACAGAGCAACTTGGGTGATACTGGCGGAGGAGGAGGCGATGAGGTTATGGCACTATGAGATCCGTCACGTAAGGACATTTTTAAATCTTTTCTTTTGTTTTTCCTCAGCTAGAGGTAGATTAATGGCTTATTAATCTGTCTCAGTCTTCTTTTCATTTAGTATGCTTAAGATACACATTAACAATAGGTGCGCTGTTATGTGTTATATTCTAAACTATCTCTTATCTGCTTTCAGTTGGAGCCGAGTTTCATTGAAATTGTGTTGAGTTGTGTGCTCAGGATTACTTGTGCTTTGTAACTCTCTATCTCTATCTATATAGCTGTCGAACATGTATCTATTAAGTGTTAAATGTACTCATATATGTTTGTGAATAGGGCTTAAGTGTTTTATGATATATTGTTACCCCCATTGTGCTCATTAGTAGCGATAGATACTCGCATATTATGATCCTTCATTTCGTTTAATTCGTATGTAATCCACACTCGTATATATGTAGATGGCCTTCTATTAGTAAGAAATTCACTGGAGTGAGTTGTAGTTTCGATTTTGTATTACTTTTTTCCTTTCTTTTGAACCTCATTCTCTGTTTTTTGCCATTAATTGGTGTAAATAGGTTTTTTTTTTGGAAAATATTGGCACAACTTTGTCGCGGTGGATAGCGTGACTGCAGTAAATCCATTAAAAGGAAAACGCGGGGGATATCACTGGGTGGTGGAAGTATGGTTGATTAACTGTAATATTTGTTCATTTGTTATACATGTAGAAGTAGTACATACATATATCTGTTAAATTCGATTGGACGCAAATGGATTGTATGTACTTTTGACTAATGATAGGGAGAAGAACGTTGCTGCGGTGGTGAGGTCTATTTGTCATGAGCGACTTAAGTGTTAATTAATGGCGACTCCGGACATGCTGTGTCGACAGTTGGGATTTGTAAGCACAACTTACTGATGCAACTGATTTTTTGGGAGCGAGGGTAGAATTTAAGAGGGCTTTTCATTAACTGAACTTGTTTTGTGCTCAACCCTGACACTTGAAAATACTGAAATCGTTGTAAGATTCTGGTGTTTAACAGCTCATTTGTGGCGAAAACAATTTAATGAACGCTAAGCCATCAAAGTAGGTTTTTCCATGTGTTTTTGAATCTTTGGAAACAGCTATTGCCTACCCCCACGAAGGTTGCTACTTAAGTTTTTGTTTTTCGAAATATTCGCTCTAACTTCGTGCACAATTTAACACGCGCTTGAGCTAGTCCTTAAAGCCACCTCTGAAACAAGACTTTTCTACGATTGCACAGCTACTAAAGAGCTGCTAAATATCAACTTTCACATTTAATCCTTTTTAAAAGGGAATAAAAAGAGGTCACGAAGTGCTAAGTCCGTACTGTAGGGCTCCAGATTTTATGTGGTCAGAAATTCGATAGTTTGAGATACGGTGTGTGATGGTTCAGTCGTGATGAGAGATCATTTAGTCAGTTTCTACCCAATTTTTGAAAGACATCCGACCATCAAGTGATGGTACACCATTCAGCAATGACTATACTACGATGCTTAAGTGGAATAGTTGCCACATGGTCTGTACGTATGTCCAAAGAATGTTGCAACGATTTCTTTGGCAGATCTCGGTACACACTTTACTTTTGTTGACTTATTGGCACTTGGAGAGGTGCACTGTCTCTCAAAATATGGACGCCGATAACAATGTTGAATACATTTTACTTCGCAAAGCGAAAATTCACATTAAAATCCAAGTTGTCTGCAGTCTTTTCTGTTGAGAGACAGCAAGAAAATCTCTGAAATCTTTTAAACATCCGCCTGCATTCCTATAGTCTGCCCGCATCTTGAACAGCACGCGGGAACACCAAATGCAGGATCAGGTCCTCAGAGATCATACTCTGAACTTTTTCTGTCAATCTCATCGAAGATCTCATTCTCAAGGATTCTAGTGTGACCTGGGACCCTGACAAAAGGCAAAGAGTACATCGAAATTAAAGACTACTGTCTTTGGAACTGAATAAGAGGTTGAACCAGGTTTTAAGCGCAGACTGGCTATCCCTATAGGTGCAGATATTCCGACGCATGCATTTATTCTTTACAAAATAGGTCCCAGCTTGATAAACAGATGCATACCGGGCTCGGGAGTAGCGAAGTCTTATGTTGTCGTCTTCCACAAACACACCAATACCAGACCCCTGACTCTCGATCACCAGTCAGCACTTAAACCTCTGATCTTCAAGTCAGTGGATTTCTCTTGCTAGATACAATAAATTAAATTTGATTGGATAAGTGATCAGCGAGGGATTAAAGGTAATAAGATCGTGGGTAATCTGTATAGGGTCGACTTAGTTACCGCATCTAGCCTACAGCTTAGAAAAAACATATTCGAATCAAATGTCTACAAAGAAGTGCTTAAACGTAGGGCCTTATAGATACCATCGTTATAAATTAAATTTGCTACGGAGACAGTGTACCATCAGCCTTTTTGGCAGCATCGTAAAAACGCCAATAAGTTCCTTACAGTCTCTTCTGCTGAGAAACAGCATGAATGCCGCATATGTCCTCCAAAGTTCGGGAGCATCCGTTTAGTTAACCTGGAGAGCCAGCCATACCAGCCTGAACTTTGCTTAGCAATTTCATTGGAGATTTTATTTCCCTCAATCCCAGTGTAACCTGGGCCCCATACAAGAGTCAGAAAGTTCAGTCCTGCGACCAAATTCAAAGAGTTTTTGCATTCTCGAACTATTTTGGAATGGGCTAAAGGGTTGAGCAAGGTTTTAAGCTCAACCTAACTGTCACTAGAGATGCAATTACTCCGACTCCTCCACCTATTCTTTACAATATAGACTGAAGCCATTAGGATAGCAAAGACTTTCGGTTGAAAAACAGTGGCACGAAGACACCCGCGCCAGACCCTTGACCAGTTTTGGAGTCATCAGTGAAAATTCGACTACAGCCCAGTCCACGCTTAGACTCTGGCCGAAGCCAGTCCTGAGTGAAAGGAAAGTCAACTTAAAATTTGCACAGCAGCACTACGATCAACTGCCTGAGAGAGATTAATCGTACCGGGTAAAACATTTCCGCCACTTTATCCATCCTTCCAGTCCCCTCTCATGAGCAAGTCGGAAAGTGCACCGCAGGAGTCTTCAAAAACGAGCACTATGCCCGGACCCATATCATCGTCTGATGAGACGAAATTAAATTGTATGTTGCCTGGACCCTTCAGAATTCTCACCCCGACCGCAGTCGATAGGAGCACGGGTGAATTTTCGCTTTCTAGGGGACATATGTACATCCTTGCGTTTGTCCGATATTCTTTTGAAAAAATTTTACCACGTAGTCAAGGCGTCTTCAGCCTTTTAATCAATGACTCAGCTGGGAGCTTTGCAAAACCTTAGGAACTACGACTCTTTAAGCCCTCTCGCACCAAAAAGGCAGCATCTGAAGCGTGAAATAGAACTTAAACTCTACTGTCAGCGGAAAATCTAACAGTACACCCTTTGTTTAGAGGTCTTATACATTATTTCAATAAACTTGCCATGTAAGGCTATCTGCTCATATTTCAAATAGTTTTTGGTGAACTAAAAGATCTCCGAAAAAGTCTTAGAAACCACAAACAAGGATATGACGTGTAAACAGAAATGTGTCGCTAGAGAAGGCTGAGCGAGCACATCTGCCGATGACTGTATCATTTCTCATTGAACTTTTTAAACTGTGTTTCCTTGAACTTACTTGTTCCTTTTATGTAAATTTTACTGCATAATGAAACGATTTTTATGAGTAACTAGGATTTGCTAACTATCGTCACCCTTGCGTGCCTGACGGGTAGTTTGAACGGCGCAACCCATTCCATAAATAAATTAATTCTTGTGTTGTTGGGTAATAAAATGTTCATAAAAACGATTTTCTTTACGTCACGCAAAATTACTACGAGTTTTCTGTCAATACAAGGTCGTTGACTCCTGCATAATAAATTTGAAAAGGTACAACCTCAACAAACCTAAAAGGGTTCGGAGAACTGCTGCCATATGTACCACAGGCGCACTAAAACCATGTTCGACGGGCGCTCTTAAAGTTTTCCTTACAACATGAAATGCAGACATGTTGCGTCACTAAAACGTACGGTCAGAGCGATATTCAGACACCAAAAACACGAAAGAAAGTAACGTTTGCTAAGGACTATCTCAAGGTCGAACTAGGAGAAAAGTAACGAATTGAGAGGAAATTGTTTTAGTCAGGGTCTATATGACGTCAATCCTTTCTGTCATATTATACGGCATTATAAAGTTCAAAACTTTGCTAGGAAGGCCTCGATCGGCCTATATAGGAAAGCCCTGAGGCCGAATTAAGGGCTTGAATACCGAATCGCTCATTGGATATACACACACAGCAGTCATTAGACCTATTCTGATGTACGCCGTTCTAGTCTGGTGGACGGCACTGTATGGGAAAAGCAACATTGCAATACTCGAGGAGGTTAAAAGATTATCCTTCGTCTGCGCCCTTAGAACCTCTCATTCAGCTACACTGGAAACTGCTCTACCTACTTCACATTTTTGTGCAGCGGATGACGGCAAGAGTTCAGGTCCTTGGAAAACGTCCCCTGAGCCTTGCTTAACCTCATTTTCCGCAATCCCAGTGGACAGTCAAGAGTCAGAAAATTCAGTCTTGCGACCATATTCAAAGAGTTTTTGCATTCTCGAACTATTTTGGAACGGGTTGAGTGACAGCCTGACCGTCACTAGAGAAGCAAATACTCCGTCCCCTCCACCTATTCTTAACAATATAGTCGGTAGCCATTAGGATAGCATACACCTCTTCTTAAAAAGCAGTGGCATGCACACCTAACGAGTAGTGAAGTCTGGTTAGAGTTGTCGGTCCCCAAGAAGACACCTGCACCACACCCTTGACCAGTTTTGAAGCCATCCGTGAAGATTGGACTACAGCCTAGTCTTGGCTCAGATTCTGGCCTAAGGCAGTCCTGAACGCAGGGAAAGTAGACTCTAAATTTGCACAGCAGCCGAAGTTTCGGTGTCATTGCATTAGACGGCGTATTGATGAAACTAAGGTCGTAGGGTAAGTGTCGGGCAAGGTCATTGAAACTCCAGTGCGGATGATACCAAAGCCACCTCGTCTGAAACGGTAGATTGAATAACCCCAGATATAAGTACGTATCAAGGGAAGGTGAATCAAGCAGAGCGTCTAGAGCAGAGCTAGGCGTACTCGGGAAAGGTCTTATACAGCCGAGATAGACTGTTCTTTGAAATTTAGTACAGAAGGCAATCACATACTTACGCGAGAGCCCCCTCTACCAAACAACAGACGCATAAGGTAGCAAAGGTTTTATCGTACCCTTGTAAATTCGGAGAACCTTTTTTAGTGATAAGCCCCATATCTTGCCAAAAGCACACTTATACTGCCAGAAGACTGGCGGAGATCATACTCGAGTAAGCTTTGCAATTAAAAATATTTTTTTTCTCTTTTAAAATACATAGCTGTAGATACTCGTACTCAATATTTTATAGTTATTCTAGAAAACGTGTGTATATAGACAACAAAAACGTACACATGTCCATTTCATACAAAGGCCTACATAGACTGTAGACATTCTTTAGATACTTATAACCTCAATTAAAAAAAAAATTTTAATTTTTTCTAAGTAGCACACGTTAGTAGTAAAACTCTTCCTACTTCTTGTAACTCCTACGAAACTAATTGATTTATTTCTCTTACAGGCATTCCTCTGCTTCAAGAAGACAGCCCTGTTCACCAGCCTGGAGTTTTTGCATTGCAATAAACAATAGTTTGTTCTTAAATCAATCTTTTTTTAAAAAAAGAAAATCTTATTTTTCCCCCCTTTTTTGTATATTCAACACCTTTTTCGAAATACTTTTGCTGTAATTTAAAAAAAAAACAAAAAACAAAAAAGTGTAAATAATTGCATATATATTTCAAAGACAATATTAGTAATAATATTTTTTAGTGAAACGTCATTGCTTAAGTAAACAATTTTTGCAAAAATTTAATTAAGCCAATCAACACTTGAACACAGAGAAAAAAAGCAAACACACTCAAAGCAAAGAAATTATTTATTAAAAATTTAATTCTTCCATAAAATTTGTTAGAAAAAACAAAAGAAAATGTAAAAGAACATTTTATTTCTTATTCTTAATTTTAAATTAAATTTTAATTCATTGATCAATACAAAATCAAAGGCCAATCGATTTGGAGGGATGCGTGATATTAACAAATAAAAACACAAAAACTATTTAAATAAATAAACTATTAGAAAGAAAAAAAAATTTAGAAAATTGTACGATATACGAAATCATATATACATATATGCAGTTCAAATAAGAAACAAAAAAATCATTTCTAAATACACTACAGAAAGTCAAAGATTTAAAAAAAAACATAAATTAAAGAAACTCAACATATTTATCTAATATTTCGGAATAATCATAAACAAAAAAAGAAATTCTAAACAGAAGTAAAAAAAAAATATTTATCAAGCATATTTCGCATAAAAAAAAGAAAATTAAAAACAACTTTATTTTTAAACGGAATTAATTATTTTTAATTTAATTTTTTTATTTGTCGGAAACAAAATTCATATCGAAAAAGTTATATCGCAAAATAGACATCGCATGTTCTAAAAAAAAATATATATAAAACAAAGTTTAACGTTAGCACTTAAGTATTTTTGAAAAGAAAAAAAAAATAGTTTTAAAAATAAAACTAAAAATTAAATTAATCATTGACCGAAAACTGGGAATGAAAAATATGAGAAGCTCAAGTGGATCGATATCAATTCACAGCCCAACGCTGTCGACAAACAGTTTGGCTGGCAGTAAAGTCAGTCTGAATAGTAGTAGATCAAAGTCAGTGCATGGCGAGGAGGAGCAGGAGATCGAGACTCTCTTGGAGAAGGCAAAGTTTTACACATCTGTGTGCCTAGGTGAGTTACAAGACAAGGACAAGGACATCTCAAGTCTCAAAGGTTAACTTTTTTTCTTTTATAGGAACGACAGCAATTCTATCGGTTTTTGCTTTTCTATTTTTAATACCATTTGTTGTGGATCCAGCAATATCGACGATAATTGCGGATTATGATCCAGTACCTGTCACGTGTGTAGTCATAGATCATATTTATGCGGAGGGTATCAAGAATTGTACATGGAGTTCATGCAGAGAGGGATGCACATCATCGCTTATCAAGTGAGTATCTTCAAGAAATGGCGTAGCATAGTTCTTCAGCTTGATTAGATTTTGTTATCACTTACTAGCTTACTTATCGGGCACCAAACCGTGAAGAGACATTGCGTCCTTCTATCCCTTTCGCTTCCTCGTACGCTGGTCCCAGCTCGTCAGACCAAGTATCCTGGCATTCGCGATTGCTTGATTCTTACATGTAACGAAAGATCGGTATTCCTTGCCGTCTCGAATCTGACAGATGCTTTATTGGTTACGGCCTTGACTTTCATTCACTCAATGTGCCTAAGCCAGGGTAGTCGACATGTTTTGGCATGCACATCTTGGTACAGCTCATAGAGTTCGCTGTTAATTTTTCTCCTCCATTCCTCCTTTTCACCGCCCGAATAGTGGACGAAATATTTTTCTTTCGAAGGAGCCCAAGATCTGCATTGTTATCCTGCTTATCATCGAGCACTTGGTAGGATTGGCACTATAGAGAATCACTTTCGTTCGTCGTGTTAGGAGTATTCCACCCCGTTGTTTTGCCAAACCGAAAAAGCAGCGGTTTGCTAGGGTAATTCTTCGCCGAATCTCAGCTAAGGTGTCGTTCGTAGAGTTAATATTTACTCCGGGGTCGGTGACTGCCTCCAAGTTGCAGAGCCGATAGTGAAATTTTGTCGTAAGTGCAGTACGCATGTTGGGTTATTTTTCCATATCAAATATTTGATTTTGCCCTTGTTTATCTCGTTGTTTCAATTGCCGTAAAAACTCTACAAGAGCTCTCTGGGAACACTAGATAATGTCGATATTGTCTGCGTATCTAAGCAGCTGGATCGACATATGTATGAAAGGTTGTACCTTCCGCTTTGACATCAGCCCTCCGTACTATCTGCTTATCCTTGTCGACGTCCGGTGCATGTTTGAATATTTTCCTAAGTGGAACTTCCATAGAGCTGCACTATACACCGCGTATTTTCCAAAGTAACGCGGCATAGTTGGATCAGTTTTTTTCGGGATACCGAATTCGGCCATCACCTTGTAGAGCTCAAAGCAATGAATATTGTCATACGCAGCCTTTAAGATGATAGATGGTATGATTCGACTTAAAATTCGTTGATCCTTTGATTTATTTAGCATGATTTAGCATGAAATTATGATCTATAGTCAATCTGTCAGGTCGGAAGTCACATTGGTACATGCCTTGTGGAGCCAAACGGCTTAAGACATTCACAGCCTACGCTGGACAGGATCTTATATGCGACTTTTAGCAGGGATATGCCTCGAAAATAAGACAGATGGCGCATATAACCCCTCGTGGGGCATAGCGCGTCAACAATGCTTGTTCGCCATCGTTTACGAACTAGTTCGCTAGATTGCTTAGGGCGACCCACTCGTCTTCCAGCTCGGGTTAGTAAATTCTTGCAACGTGTGACCTATCCACTGCCACTACCTTCACCTTATTGTCGGCCGGTTCGATGTTTGCAAAGCTGGTTTGATACCCTTATACTTGCATCGGTTCTCCTCAACCATTGCCAATGCTACGGAGTCTAATCGCGAATCGGCGATCGTTTTGCGAAGTAAATCTGCATCAGCTTTTTTCAAGCCTGAGGCTGTGCATGCAATTCACTTCGGTAAAAGATTTTGGGATGCACCCATACAAAGTGCAAACAGCGCATCAGGTATTGCTTGCAGACTACCAATCGCGTCTAAATTACAGTCAAGCCCTCATAAACTCGACCGCGATGAGGATGGTTTTCCATTAAAAATCGTCATGAGTGACGAGGCGCATTTTCATATCAATGGGTACGTGATTAACCTAGATTATAGCTTCTGGAGCAGTAAAAATCCATGAAGAACCATTACGTCCTCTCGAAGTCACTGTTTGGTGCGGCATTTGCGAAGGAAAGGTGATTGACTTATAGTTTTTCGAAGGCGGCGTTAACAACACTGAATGGTGAGTGCTACAGAACCCTGACCAATGCTTTTTTGCTGCCGGAAATTGACAACTTGGGTTTGAGGAACATGTGGTGCGAACAGGACGATGTAATCGCACACAAAGCACGAGCGATTCTGCAGCAAGTGCTTCCCAGCCACTTAATCTCTCATTTTATTGCTGTGCACTGGCCCGCAAGATCGCCCGATTCGACCATTCCAGACTTCTTTCTTTGGAATTTGTTTTAAGTCACAGGTTTGAATAAGCCACAGACTTCGGCGGCCCTAAAAGAGAACATCCGACAAGAAGTGCAGAATTTATCGCCATTAGTTGTGACTGAGGGCTTTTGCGCCACCCTGCAGTTGTAGCGTTCACTGATTTTAAAACTTAACGAATGCAAATCAATTTAAAGAAGAAACATAGATACTGAATGAATCTGTACCTAAAACCTTGTACGATTAAGCCTTAAATAATAAAAAATTTTATCGTGTAGTGTTAAATTTAAATGTAATAAAAAACGTTTCACTTCCATTTACAGATGCCATCAATTGTACGTGAATTACACGCGAATTCCATTTGACGAATGGCAAAAGAATCCTCGAGACTTGGACGCAGTCATATGGGACGTAAGCTATACCAAGTTCTTAATTAACTCCGAAGGCTGTGGTTATCCTCCGATGACAAATTGTAGTGTTTTTGCAAAGCAATATGGGTATTAACATTTATAATCACATTTTTTTTCCATTTAAGATAAATTTATTTTTATAAACTCTAGAGCGGTGGGTAGACCATTTGCCTGCTACTACAGCAGAGCATATCCAGAGGTTGTCATAGGCCGTTACTCCTGGGAGGATAATCTCAAACATCTGGTATTATCATTAATAATACCAAATGTCCTGTTCGCCATATCAATTGGTGTCCTTAGCTATTGGTATTGTCCGTGTTGTGACAAGGCGTGCAATAAATCATCTCGGGTCTATGCCGAAAAGTTTCCAACCAAAGAAGAGTGAGTGTTGCCTTGATACTGAATTTTCAATTAAATTTATATTTATACTTAAAAAAAAAAACAAAAATTTATTATTATTCTTACATAGAGTTAAATGTTCTTAAATCTTTAAAAAAAATCTATAAACCTACTATATATATATATTTCTTTAAATGCAAGCTCGTAATAATCCATGTTATGCCTGATAACTATGTCGTCACTTGTTAATCGAAAGCGCGGGGATCGAAAAATAAAAAAAAAATTAAATAAAAAACAAAATATATCCGTCCATTAAAAAGCAAAAAAAAAAAATGAAAATAAAAATAAATTTGCATGTTAATTGGGTTTTACTTGTTGTCTTTTATTATTTTAAGGTGTGGTTTGTGTTAGGGTTTTATAAATAAATTTTATTTTACTTTTTATTCTTTTTTTTTCTAAAAAAAAAAAAAAACTCGCACGTTTTTGTTGCATAAATGCTTGAGCAAGAGGAAGTAGGTGTGGTTGTTGCATGCTAGTGATTTGTGTCTTAGGAAATAAGTAGTAATTTAGTGAACAACTCAATTGGCAAACATTTTCGTACACATATCCAAACAAATTAGCAGACCAAGCAAGTAGTCCTTTCAGTCAGTTGCAAATCAGTAGGGATAAAAGAGGGGAAATCACGTTTAGCAGGTGGAAGTTGTATTTTGTTCGGAATTGAATAGATTTAGCCTATAAACCAAGGTCTTGCTCGTAACGTACTTTACCCAAGACCTGCTACGCATCGAGGAGCGGTTCGGTTCTGCAACTCGTAGGAAAATGGCTTGATTTTAAGACGCAAAGTGTAATTTTTTTTTTTGTCTCTAAGACACCCTTTCCGGTGTCTTAACAATTCCATAACATTAGCAAAAGTCACTTCTAAGGGCAAGCGAATCTGGTCGGAGAAGTAAATTTATTGCACCAAGTATGGGTGTCAAATCACACTCGAATCCAGGAAAACGGAATCTGGCTGTGGTTGCTGTTGCTTCTGGCGGGGCTTAAATTTACACCGGCCAGGTCACAAGCAAACACACTACCTGTATATCTGCGATTAGTAGTTCCACTTACGACAGGGCTTCGCGTGAGCACAGCAGTCGGTGGCCTGACTGTTGGATGTAGACAAACCAAGTGTATACGGCAGGATACATACAATGTATATACTTTTGGTGTCTACTCCATGCTCATACATTAACTGATTTACTCGTACCCTTTACATAACATAGGCTCACAAGCATCATCATATTAAGGTGGATTTGGTCTATCTATAAGACATGATAAATAAATTCTTCAACAAGAATCGAGTAAATGAAAATATTCCGGATTGGAGCCTGTGAAGTACATAACTATTAACTATCCGTTGTTCCTACTAATCTCTCCAATCTGCTGCAGCACTAAAATTAAGTAAAAAATAAATTCCTACTCGCTACCTTGCAGATATCTTGCACGTTAGATTAGGTTATGTAAGAAGGCTGCCCCAGCCAATAGCTAGGACTCACTTTGAGTAAAGATAACGTCCACTGTAATACCATGAAAGAAGTGTAACTCCTAATTCTTAATCAACATGAAATTTAATTTTAATTGGCGGCTAAGCCATCCTTGATATGTCCTCCAATAAAAAGTGAACCAGTTTGATGTGGAGATGACAGTTCTGATACGACATCTACAACATACATACGTCATTGGAGAAATATTGATCTAGAATTTTCCTTCTCAGATCGAATAGCGAAGTGAATTTGCACAGAAGGTGAATTGCTGTCAACTTCTTCTACTCGCCTCGGCTTCTGCAGAAATTATTAGAGGGCACCCAGTCTGGTGGCATATCTGTTTATTACACAATGCCTTCAATTGCAGGACTCCAATTGTAGAGCTGAAGCTCTTTCTATTAACGGATTGATGTTCAGGTTTTGATATTCTTCCACCTGACGCTGGCAATTTTAATCGCTTTAGTTTTCAAATTGAATTTAATTACTACAATAAGGCCAGTTGAAGCTACGCTGTCTTCAGCGAGGCCCTGACTGGAACCCTCTTATGCTAACTCATTGGCTTTGCGACTCAGTACATGGATAGTTTGCATTACCCGGCGATGTCATTTAGATATCCGCAGCATTGCTTGACCAACGTGGATCTTACTTTTGGGCGATTCCAAGGCTTTTATTGCGTCCTGACTAATTACGATTGTAAGATCCTCTATTGTATTCATACAGAGCCAGACGGCCGCCTCTCAAATTGCCATGATTTCCGTTTGCAAGCTACTGCAGTGATGTGAAAGTCTAGTAGTGAAGCGAAGAAGGGGGCGCTTTGGCTCAATGATTAGTGCGTTGAGTTACTGAGCAGATTTGAGGTTCGAATCCCATGAGAAACTTTTTCATGATCCCACTTCTCGCGAATGTCTGACAAACGTCCGAAAATAATAACTGTCATGAGAAACCTTTTTAAAAAAAAAGCCTTTTAGATAGGCATCTAAGCTGTAGGTCCCTTCCATTTGTGTGAAAACTATAACGCGCACAACACGATTAGTCGCGAGAAGTTAAGCCCTGGACAGTATACGCGGTCTTTGTGGTTTGCGTCGAATATTTGCGTTTGAAGTGGAGATAGCTTTTGCTCCCGTACCACATGATATTTTCGAACTGTCGGTGAATATCTCTGATTTCCAATCAGTGCTACTTGGAGAACTAATTTTCCATTTTAGCTGAGAATCGTAATATCCGTTTTGCTGGGTCTAGCGTAGTTGACTAGAATCTACCAGTGAGTCTTAATGTCACTTTTGCCGCCAAGAGTTTCCGTAAGATTTCGACAGAAAGAAGGTGATGCATTATTTCCAATGCAGTGTCGTGGAGTTCTTCCTGATGTACCTGTTATGCAGATGCATGATTGCTTTATGAACTTGCCTACACAACCCATATCTGAAGGATTTGCATAAATGAGATCTCGGAGAAAAGTGACGCAAACGTTCTTACTCGGTTTCCTTAAAACAATGACTTTCTTTGT
Organism: Blera fallax; assembly: GCA_946965025.1. Lineage (NCBI taxonomy): Eukaryota > Metazoa > Arthropoda > Insecta > Diptera > Syrphidae > Blera > Blera fallax. The sequence goes on from OX337245.1 coordinate 55,368,602, forward strand.
TAATAAAAAGAATTGGGTCCGTTTGTTGATCATGTTTAATCAGACGTTTAAATTTGTTTCTATTTAATCACGAGGATAAGATCGATCAACTGTCCGCCGCCGGAGTTGATGCAGAATCGGGCTCCATAGCATTTTCCTAAGTTTTCTCAAAACTTCTGGCAATAAATCCTCCACTTCTTTTTGGATATTCTCCTTAAGGGTCACCAAGGTCTTTGGGTTATTCCTATAAACCCTCGACATATAAAAAAAAAAGTTAACCAAAAAGAAGAAGTCTGGAATGGTTGAACCGGCGATCCTGCGGGAAAATGCCCACCAGTAAAACGAGAAATTAAGTGGTTGGAAAACACTTGCTACAAAATGTCCACTACCACTCGTGCTTGGTGCGTGATTGCACCGTCCTGTTCGAACCGCTTGTTTTCCAAACGTAAATTTTCGGCAGCAGGAAGTCGTTGATCATGGCTGTGTAGCACTCACCATTCAGTGTTGACAACGTCCCCCTAGAAAAAATATGGGCAACCGCGTTTCCTTCAAAAATGCCGCACCAAACAGTGTATTAAACGCGGATTTATAGTGCAACACAAGCGATAGTTTGCTTTTTCATGATTCCGCGTGATTGTCAATGGAAAACCATGCACAAAGCGGTCGACGTTTAGGAGGTCATGGTTGTAATTTACACGCAATTGGCGGTCTACGCAGTAGCTGATGCACTGTTTGCACTTTGTATGGGTGCATCTTCAAATCTTTCGCTTATATTTCCAAATTACACCCGTAGTCCCGTAAGATGTGTTTTGAAAAGCGGCAAATCGCCTTACAAGCGCTAATTTGAGAACAATTTCTACCTTCTACGTCAAGTTCCTCTGAGAAGAAAACTATTACTTTGCAACTGACTGCGTTAGGCATACATCCCTAAATTATTTCCTACATCAGAACAATTCACATAACTTCACACGCATTTACAGTCTATCTGAAACAAGAATTGGTACATTAACATACAAAAACGGTTTCAAAATTTCAACACTCACTTCCTCATTACACCACAAATACTCTTCCAAAATTCTATACTCCACCAAAACAAAAATCCAAAAAATTTACCTCACTATCTAGTGTATCATCTAGAAGCCACTATCTTAGCTCCTTTAGACGACTTCCAGTAGATGTGAAATGCATGAGTAGATACTAAAAAAAATCCTAGACCCGTAGTTGTTTCATTAATTCAAATAAAACTCATTTAAATCCTTCAAAAAAACAACAACAACTAGCAACAAGCAAGCAAAAAAAAAACATAAATTTCACAATCATTTTAGCAAACTTCTGTGTCGCAGCGATGACGAAGATGAGCTGGAGTACTAGAAGCATATTTCCGAATATGAACTGTTTATGTACCGATCGTAGATAGATTTTACAAAGAAAAAAAAAATGCGTTTGCCAAACTGAAGTACGATTAACGATTCACTTTATTCCTTGTTTTGATATTTTTTTTTTAATTTTCTTTAATTTTGTTGTAAACAATTTTTTTTTTTTTTTTAATAACAACTTTTGCACAAAGTACGAGTATTTATTGTTAAAATAATTTTTTTAAGTTTTGTTTCATAGTTCTCTAAATGAAAACCAATAATTAAAAAAAAAAGTAGGCTGATATAATACGTATAAGAATTTATATGGAATATTTTATACAAAATAAAATAAATTTTAGCATAAAATTAGTGACAAAAAAAGTAATAATAGAAAAAAAAAAATTGGCATCGAGAATTTTTAATATAACGATGGTAGTAGACCGCTTACAAAATTTATCATATACAGTGTGACTCGAAAAAACTACATCAGCCGATTTTATTATAACAAAAAGTGGGCGTGGCGCACTCAAATGCTTTTCCGTACATAAACTCAGGAGTGCTACTACTTTTGGGGCATTTTATTTTTTATAGTTATGAACAAACTAGCTTACAAAACGAATTGTGTTTAGACAAACTACGCATACACACAATGAAGTCTCATAGAGAGGCTACTTACTTACTTACGGTGGCGCCTCAACCAACAAGCGTTTCCAGCCAGCTAGCTAGCTGTCTCCATTTGGCCGTTGTCCCCTTCAATTTGCGTGCACCACCTTAGTCGCGGTTTTTCTCTACTGCACCGTCCCTCGGGAGTGGAATCTAGGATTTTTCGAGCCGGAGTACTGCAATGCCCTGGCCTCTACATAACCCAGCCACCTCAGTCATTGGACCTTCACTCTTCTGGTTAATTCGATGTCGCTGTATAGGCGGTACAGTTCGTCGAAACAACCAAGAGCAACCTCATCCACTTTTGGCAAAGTCCATGCCTCTAAGCTGGGATGGTTGGGGTCTTATAAAAGGTCACTTTGCTTGTTCGGGAGAGGGCTTTGCTACTCAGTTATATTCCAAAGCCCAAAGAAAAAGTCACAGGAAGGCGTTTGATCCCAATGCTGAGGTCGTTGACTGAATTAATAGCGGGGCCTAGGAGAACAAAGTTCCTGTCCACTTAAAGTGTCTACGGTGACGTTCTGTTCGAGACGTCCGTTTTGTTCGTCAATTCTTGTTGAAAGCATGTACTTGATTTTGCCCTCATTGAGCATTAAGCCCATCTTTATCGCTTCCATCTCAATACTCACGAAAGCGCCACTGCGTTCCTCTGATTATGTCACTATCGTCGATATACATATGCGAGTAATTGGACGGACTTTTGAAAGAATGTGACTCTGCGCCTGGTGTTGGCACGTGAATTTTGCACTATTCATTGGAGAACGATGTTAAAGATGTTGCTTATGTTAGGTTAGGTTGCTGGGTTGATGAGAGATTCCACTCATCCCGACTTATTGTAATACCCAGTAGAGTTCCTGTACTTAGTTCCCATCTTACCGCTGATGAGAAGGGTCTCCAACCATCGTGACGTGCTCAGAAGCCTGTACAGTGCGTTTGGTGAAATGTTGGATAGTTCTTGTATGACTTGCAAGTAATATTTTCCTTAAGTTATATTTCTCAAGCGACATAAGCTTGGGCTGTTTCAGAGTAGTAAGCTGTAATCTCGTGAGCTTCTTCATCACCGCAGTTTTTACAGTCATACATTGTCATCATTGAGTTTGAGTACCATAGAATCGTTTCTTAAAAGCCAATGAACGCACCTATTGACAGCCATTTTCTGTCATTTTTTAAAGGTGTATTGGATGTGGCTTTGTCGTCTTTTGGCCAAAGCTTCCTTGATATATCAGAGGTGGTAAGCGGGTTTCACCTATTCTTTGTTACCATTATGATCTTACTCAGAGTAAAGGCGTAATCCATTGAAGCGCTTGACTGTGGTCTATCTATTTTCTTGCAAGTTCGTCAGCTATCTCATTTCCCTGTGACCAAGGACCCAGCAAAGAGTGACATTGATTTTTGCAGCAAAAATTGCTTTTATGGTTGCTTGACTGTCCATGAAAATAATGATAATATCTCGTGGTATTGCCATCATTCATACCGTACTAGCTGCCTCTGTCACTGCCAAGACGTCCGCCACGAAGTTAACTTGAGCTGCGTATGTTTAGTTTTTCGGAGAATATACCGGCGTCTGTTCCTACATCCATCTTTAACCTTTCCGTGTATACAGATATACGCTGGTAATTTGTTGGTTAATTTGTTTCCCATTATTCCTTAGAGTCTGTGCATGTCATTCGTGATTTAAATTGCAGCCATTTGACTGGCAGCAATCTTGGCATCTAATTCCTGTATACAAAAATCTAGCGGTAGCATGTTGGGAATTGTTTCCAGCCCAGCTGCTGGGCCTCTTTTTTTTATAATTCGCGCGCGCCAATGGGGGTATGAATACCCTTATGCTGATTTCTCAGGGCACGGGCGTTTGAAGGAGGGGGAAAGAGGAACAGAGGAGGTACCGGTGCACGTTGGCTTTAAATGCTTGAAGGTTGTAACGATGAGGAAACACAGAGCCTGTAAGATTGTTCCACATACGTGTCGTTCGGCTTATGAACGAATCCATATATTTGACAGTACGTCCGAAGTTGGGCTTGGGGGTGAACTGATGTGCATTCGAAGCGTGACGCGTATTGCGGGTGAAATTTTGAAGGAGAGGAATGCAAGTGGCTATTTCGTTGGAACATTTTTTGTGGAATAAGCGATAAAATAGGGAAAGACAAGAGACATTCCTGCGATGTTCAAGTGAGACTATGGAGCTCACAATGTCTCTATCACCTATGAGTTTTATCGCGCGGTTCTGGACCCTATCTAGAATGTGCAAAACGGTCTTGGGTGCACCAGACCAGATGTGGGTGTTATATTCCATCTTTGGGCGGATGAATGCCTTATATATTGAGGCCAGATCAGACGGGGTAAAATATTTCTTGCACCGCTTAAGAAATCCTAGACATTTTGCAGCATTTTTGGCGACCCCGAATATGTGTTCGTTCCAACGAAGTTTGGTTACTTTGTACAGCGGAGGCTTGACACTATCTGTGCAATATTTAAAGTATGTACGTGTTGCCAGCATGCTTGGTTATCTAGTTCAAGGAGGACTGAATCGCTTGATCGCCTCGTACTTAGCCCAAAAGATGTTAGCTACCCAAAAATTGATAGCTTCACCGTTCCACGATGAGCCTTAATTGGCGCTTTAGAGCCATTTTATTACCACAACTCACGTGACCGGATTTTCAATGTTGTCGTAAAAGAAAGTAAGAAGAAAATAGTGGAAACTCTCAAAATCATCAATGTTTTTTCCCGAGTTTTCGTTAAGGGTGCCAAAGAAGGTTTTGTCCAGTATGTCTGAGATGAAACACTGTTTCTTTCTCTCGCTCATTGTTGCAGCTGCGACAATGTGTGTTAAATGGAATGCCTAATCTAGTCCTATAGGCCAGTGACATGTACTAACCGCTATGATCCTTGCAATGTTCGTGCGAGTCCTGTTTTGTAGATCTTATGTTCTGCACCAGTCGTGGTTTGACCACATATGCCTTGATATGACACACATCTACAACTCGCGCAACCTGGTGTTGGCACCTAATAGAAGGTGCGATTCTCCCTTTGACTGCTCCCAACGGGATGTAAAGGCACTTCGCAAGGGACATGTTGAGGGCTGAACTGCGCTTCGCCATCTCATCAGCCCGTTCATTCCCCTCTATGTTACTGGTACCCAAGGAAACTGATCTTAAAGTGATGCCTTAGCAAAGCGAGTTCCTTTTAGCACTGTTTCACCAGCTTGGAAGATGTAATATTCGATGCTAGGGTCTTGATGGCAGCCTGTCTATCAATGAGGATCGATACAGGCTTGTATTTCAAAATGCGACAAACTTCGAGTAGTGCTAGCACTTCAATCTGGAGGACCCTGGATGAATAAGGTAGCCTGTATGACTCAGAAATCTGGAGTGCTTCCGAGAAAATTCCAGCACTTATCCCGCAGTCTATTTGTGGACCCTTTCCCTGAACTTTTTCCCTGTCCACCCTGGATGGGAAGGCCTTTCCTAAAGCTCAGCTTGGGGATAGTATAGTCGGTTAGAGTCGTTGCCAAATCCCTAAGTAATAGATTCAGAATGTTGCTATGACCGTACGGTTAAGCATACGAACACCCTGCTTCCCTTAATCTAACCGCGGTTCGTTAAGACGTCAGTCAATTATAACATAAAAAGAAACTAAATTTGTTTCTAAAAGTAAACTTCTTACATCAACCAAATAAAAGTCATCGGTTGAAATTAATTTTTTAGCCACACTGTATCTGTAATTAAACTGCTTTTTGCTTAGTTTATTTTTATAATTTTCTCTTACATTTTTCCGTTACATATTAAACACCTTACTTCAAATAGAATTTTAGAATTTTGTTATATCAATTTAAAAAAAAAAACTCAACTATTTTCTTAAAACTTTTATCGAATTGTTACATAATTTATTTATAATCAAACTTAAAATGCTAAAAAAAAAATACTTATTCGAAAAATGTGTAAAAAAACAAAAACGATGTGATAATAGAAATAAATTTCGAAAAAAAAGCCAGAAAAATTCATTAGAAAAAATAATAATAAACTTTAGATAAAGTTATATTTACAATTAAATTCTTAGTTAAACTTAGTTGAATGATGGCCTAATATATAAAAAAAATAAATACAATTTTATATACATATACGCATGTGTATATATGAATTTATGCAGGTTTTGTGAAATAATTAAAAAAAAAACCAAAAACGTTATGAAATTGCGAAAAATTTTGTACTTTTAAAAAGAGTCCAATTAAATGGACTCTTAGTTCTAGCTTTCGTGTGCAGAAGTTTATAAAAAAATGCAATTAAAAAAAAACAAAATTCATTCTAAATACACAAAAACACAAGATTTTTTTTTCTAAATGAATTTCCATACAAGAAAAGCAATTAATTACAAAAAAATACCAAAAAAAAAAACAACTATCTAAATAGCTTAAATAATTATATTTTTGCACCGCTTTAAAAAAAATGAAAATAAATAAAAAAAAAAAATTTAAGGAAACATGAAAATGAAATTTTAGAAAAACTCAATTTTAGTCATGTTTTTTCCATCTAAAAAAAGCAATTCCAGTCTAAGTTTTTATTTATAAAATCAGAAAAAAACAAATATTTACTAAACAATCAACAATTGTATTTGAATCAAGCAAAAAACAAAAAGAAAAAAATGTTAAATTTAACTTTGAACCAAACTAAAAGAAAACAAAAAGAAATTCAATTAATAAATCGAAAACAAACCGCAAAGATGAATATTTGTTTGCTTATAGAACTCAGAGAAATGTGTACGTTTTTGAGATACAAAAGCAATTTAAAAAAAACCATGTCCTTCCCAAGGATCTTGAACCAATAAACCTATTTTTTTTTCTGGAAACACTAGAGGGATTAATACAGCGTCTCCACTAAGAGCTTTCTCTTCCTCTTCTTTTCCTTTATTCGGACGTTATGATCAAGATTTTTTTTAATAACCCTTGCCCATGTGGCAGACAATACGACGTAAAAGATCTATTGTACCATAAGGGTAAAAATTAATCTAAGAGACGTACTTCCTCCCTAATGAAGGATAGTATGTCCTTAGTAGCAGAAATTCTCTACTCCGCTGGCGAAAATACATTTCTTTTTAGAAAATACGTCTCCTTAACCAATGTAATGCTGGCAATAGCAGAGAATATGTTCGGATGATTCGTCCTCCTTCGAGCGGAACCTACGTTCCGTGTCTGGGATTAGATTTAGTTTGTTAAGGTGGTATCGCAGGCCACAATGTCTCGAGAGAAAGCCCACCAGCTTTCTGATGCTATCCTTATTAAGGTTAAGTATGTATATCCTTATAAGAGTAAGGCATGATAAGTATTTTGGATTGTCTCATCCCTGGGACATTTTCCCAGTGGTCCAGACGAAGCTTGTGTTCCCACTTACTAATCAGCGCTGTGGCGGAAGACCAGTTGATGCCACATTATTTAGATCCTATGAACGCAGTTTCTGAGCCAGCCCTAGCTAGTTCATCTGCAAGTTCGTTGCCTGTAACCCCTTAATGACCAGGGACCCATCCAAGTTTTACCTTGTTGTATCTCGCCAGGGATTGCAGTGCATCGTAGCAGCTTTTAACTGATATGGAGTCCACCAAATTGGACGACAGCGCTTTGAGTGCTGCTTAACTATCTGAAAATATATATATTCCAGCCCCCTTAATACCCTTACTCAGGTCTATCGTAGCGCAGATCTCAATGGCATGGATTTCAGCCTGAAAAACCGTGGGGCACATTCCCATAGGTATCGAGACCAGCTCCAAATCCAGGCCCCATTTTCGATCCGTCTGTGAACCAGACCAGATTTCTGGGGCCTAATGCCGGAACACCATTAGACGAATCTGCACGTTCTTATATTTCTACGTCGAATAACCTACCGAAACAGTACTCTCTGACCTGATGGTGCAAAACATGTCTCTTCTGGGGATTGAGTCAAGAATTTTCAGATGTCCCGCATGGACACCTGATTTATACTTGTATTCTATTCTATGATCAGAATTATAGGGATCATAACCCTCCCACTTTACTGCATCCGCACTGGTCTGCCTGTAGGATTCGCCGATTTGATCTCAAAAAGTATCTTTAGGCCTCCCGGTTTCGGATCACTTTGTCACAAAGACGAATCAAATGCTGCTGTTTTTGCATTTGGGTGAACCAGGAGTTTTTTGGTCTGCTGCTTTTCCGCGCTTGTATAGGAACGTTGATTGACATCGCCTTTTTGACAGGGTTCGTAGGATCCCATGACAATATCAACTGTGCCGGTCATGCTCCATTTTTTTCTTTTACTTGAAGGCTTTTGGATCTTTGAACTTCTAATTCGGTCAAGCTTTGTTACTCCTGATGTCATGCGAAGCATCTTCATCTCAGCTGCCGTTGATTTTCCCTCATGCTTTTTGTACATTGATCAACTGCGGTGTAAAACCTTCCTTTCTGCTTCCCTTCTGGTATCCTGACACTTCATCCACGGCGTCATCAATGGTTACTTTGCTATTGATCATACATAGGTCCCAGGTACTTGAACTTTGCGCACTTGGGAATCATTTTTCCATTCAAATAAATGTCTGCACTAGGTCGGAGTAGATCAGAGAACGGACAGTACAGGTACTCTGTCTTTTTTGAACTAATTTGATACCCATTTCCCTCCAAAACATCCACCCACACATCGCAAGTGCTCGTCGCAAGGACGTTTAATCCTCGCTTAGTTCCATCGTCAGCAAAGAATAACAGATGCACTTTGGGGTCCGCCACTTTTCCTTCAAGAAGATAGTCTAGGAATCTGCAATAAATAGCAAATGACTTCAGACAATTCCGTGGTGCACACCGGAACTCTTCGGTGACTCCGATGGGGCATCTTACTCTTGTCTATGCTCCATCATGCATGTCCATGATCATCTGTCCGTAGGATTCTGGAACTCTTCGATGTCTTAACGCCACCCATATCAGATCTCTTGGTTGTCAAATCACCTAACACCAGATGCAAATCCTTTAAGGAATCACGATGTTTTTCTATTCTGAGCCTTATACTTTGGATTGCATCTGTGGTTGATTTACCCGCGATAAACCCGCACTGGTCCTTAGATAGCCGGACACATATTTGCCGCAATCAGCCGTCTAATATCCGCTCTTCTTGGTATGTGAAATCAGCTTAAACTGCAAACGAAGGAGATAACTCTCCCTCCACTGATTAGGCATTGAATCGGCTCTAATGAGTTTAGAGATGAGAATCCTGAGATATCTAGACCTGATGTCCCCCATCTTTTTTTAAAACTCAGAGGGTAACTTGTCCGGCCCAACTGCTTTTCGCTTTTTGGAGGATTTGACCGCTTTCCCAACTTCGTCGACAGCTATGTATGTCGGGTACTCTCCATAGTTAGGAACAGGTTTTGGTAAGTATAGCTAAGGAAACTGTCATTTAAACGTTCCTTACAATACTGTCGCCACCTGTGTAGAATTTTTTCGTCGCCCACAAAGAGTCGACCTTGAGCATTTTGACGAACTTTGGCAAACGAATCTCCTGAGCATTTCTTCTTCTCTGGGCGGCTACCTTGAAGATGGTTGTACCCTTGTTCAAGCCTGGTTCGTATCATCAGGCGAAGAAGATATTTCCTCCAAAATCCCGATACAGGTTCTCCATATATTTTGCTAGAATTTGGGCGCACTTATTCTTTGCGAGGCCTTTGCAGCGTTTGTATTCCAATTCGAGGCGAGAGCTTTCAATTTACAAAAATACAAATATTTGGTGCCACAGACCGTGTATTGCCCAGGGTCTAGCTTCTCGTCACCATTCATGCTGTGCGTGTTAAATTTGTTCGCACAAACAGAAGGTACCTACAGTATAGGGCTATATTCAAGTGGCATTTGCCATGCTGTCTCTTAGAATTGCAGGCTATAAGCACCCTAAGTATCAGTCAGTCAGACAGCTGGAGGCCCAACACATAAAGCCATGCTTTGATCCTACAGGAATATGTAGCCAATGTAGTAGAAACCTACTACATAACCCCACCTGAGTAAAGAAGAATGGAAAACCAGATGAATACCAAGCGCACAAGCTATGAAACCTTACAGTGATAGGTCCAATATGGACATTGGTGTAGGGACAGGTATCTCTTCTGATTCGCTGGGCATGTTAAAATCAGTCAGACTCTCAAATCACAGTAGCGTTTTACAGGAGAATATTCTAGCAGAAACAATAGCCACTAGTGAGACTGCGATTAAGGCAATAAAAAGTATCCTCACCTTTTTTATTGACAGCTAGGCAGCTATGGAAGCGATATCTGCCACAGAAATAAAATCGGAGCTTGTGAAGTGCTGTCGAGAAAAGCTGAATGTTCCTAGAATGCTGCATAAGGTAAGACTCTGCTGAATTCCTGATCATGAAGGAGCTGATGAGCTGGCTTGGCACTTGACCTGGAGCAAGCCGACGACACGGTAAACATCTCTGCGTGCACACTTAGGCACGAAACAGGAAATAAGGCTCTAATAAAGGCAATAGACGGAGTTCTCTGAGCACATGTGCTACATCAAAAAAAACTGTGGCGCCTGTATTTAATAAAGGATGAACCCGCAGACTTATACAAAAGGACAGGAAATCCCTATCTCCACTCAGAGCAGTCATCACGGTGCACAACACTCTGCGATATCATATGAAAAAAATTGCGACTAACAATAAAGACCTCTGTAGAGGCTCCGCTGATCAGGAGGTCCATGAGGACACAACCCACTTTCTGTTTGGAAGGCATTTTCTCCAGAACACAGAGATACTGTCCGTCAAACTAGTGAACGATATCTGTAGATTCATCAAATTGACAGGATGGTTTGTATTCCAGGCATAATAAGTATGAAGGACCTACTTGTCTTGAAAGGATTCACGAAACAGATACTGTATTCAGCAAAAAATATGACATAGCACAAGGACTCACACCTCCACTGTCACATGAACCAACAAGCTAAGGATAACCATTGAAATAAGTAGATGGACTTGGCTCTCCAAGGACTATTTTAAGATTTCGAGCGAAATAAATAAAACTGTTGTCGTTCGCTCTTGCATACTTCTGACTTTCGTGCAACCTATTAAGGCGGAAAATCGAGGTTTTGCCAGTAGCTATCGGCAACAACAAAGAAACGTACATATCCGTTCATATACAAGACTCTAAGAATAGACCTCACCGTGGGAGGTATACACCAGTTTTGACTGATTTTCTACCCTAGTACATCACATAAATTCCCAATAAGTCATTCACAACATTCCTTTCGTAGAATTTATTACCATACAACATCTAACGGCGAATTTATCCTTGATTTACCAACCGTTCAACCACTTGTTTACCCAGTCATAATAACATCTGCCACCCCTTTCTTGTGGTTTCCAAAAAGCTCAACAAAATTAATGCCTCCTCCAGCTTCGACAGAATAACAAAAGGAAAACATTGTCAGCCTTCCATAGATAATAAATATTTAACCTTTCATTGACCTAAATATTTGCAAACACTTGCCAGGTGTATCACTTTTGATATGAATCGTTCCAGATACATGCGCACACAAGGTGTTTCGAATCCAGGGATGTTATATGAAAGAAAAACAAACAAAATTTGAATGACAACGTTCTCAAGTACGCGGACAAGTCTTCGTAAATTGATATCAGCGCGTCGTATTAACAATTTTTTTTTCGCGAAATAGTATCTCGAATGAACAGCTTTATGGGTAAATGACCCAACAACTTGTAAGAAATACCTTTCGCGCCAAAAATTAATGACTTTGCAGCATACTTTGCCGAAACCCTGTGCTTTTAATGAAGAAGTCAGAAACGTTTTTGAACTACTTGTCAGAGAGATATATAAAAATGACTTTTGTAGAAATGTTCTTTGGACTTTCTCCTGCTCAAGAGGAAATGAATTATTTGCTCGATTTACCCTTGCTTTAGGCTACCCAAGATGTGAAGGAATAGAGTTCATGTGGTTTCGCGAAATTCCGGTCTTTGGTGTTCGCGATGAAGTAGAGAGTAGCGAAATATCGTTCAAGCTTAACTTAACGAGAATTCACATTGGACAACTAACCATGCCTGGAATCGCCAGAGACTACAATGTGCACTTGAGTTAGAGACTCTCTGCTGTGCACTCACCTTCTACTAATATCAAGACTCAGTGGAACCAGTATCGCAACCTCAGCAAAGAAGTTGCTAAAACCACCTACAAAACAGGAGTCCATGGTATGATGATGCTTGTAAATACCGGAAAAAGGTAACAGCGCGTAGCGTAGTTCAAGATCAGCAAGGGAGGAATACTGAGCCAATAAGCAGTATTTCAGCTCAAAACACTCTACTGTTAAGAAACATTCTACTGGACCACTCATACGCAACTGGTCTATTGTTCTACCAGGAAGCAAGTCCCAGTATTACCCACCTTACTTGAATTTTGACTTTTAGGGAAAACCGAGAAGGCACCTTAGAGACACAGAGCTGACAGTATCAGCACTCACCACATCGGCATCGAAGATTTACCACCTTATCCGAGCGAAGGCAAAGGATATATGTATGTATCAAGGGGAGGTGTATTAAGCGGTCAGGCGTACTTGAAAAAGCTTCCTTGCAGCCGAGGCAAACCGTTCCTTAAAGTTCAGTGTAGAACGCAGTCACATACTAACGCGAGGGCCCTCTCCTCCAAGCAACCAATCACAAAAGGCTACAAAAGGTCCAATCATAGCCGTATAGATCCAGAGAGCCTTTTTCGGTAACTTGCCAAAAGCACCCTTACACTACCAAAAGACTGAGAGCGCCGTGAACGTTTTCCACGGACATGCTTAAATCGAGGAGTCGCGCGACAGGAACAACATTCGCCAGGAAAGGAAAGCAGTTGGCAGCTGTCTATAAATCCGGAACGCAGGCCTTCGAAATAGTGAAGCGCACTTAGTCACCGATGCACAGGGAAGTGTAGATGTATCTAAGAATCCATAACTCTCTCCTCAAGTGTAGAAGGAGTTGGCGCAGGTGTAATAACAAGGTCGCCTGTTCTGATGGCATACCAGAGGATCTATTCGAATACGTATGTACATGGGTACATGGACCAAATCATAAATCAGGCAACCCATAGGTGCTCCATATGCCCCATCTACAAAAAGTTTCCCTAGATCTACCCGCTTTGTTTGCCTGTTGACGGTGATCAAGCGGAGTACACCACGCTTATTCAGGATATTGCTGTGACCATATGGTTTGGTACACCAGCACATCGTTTGTTGTGGTATAAGGTGCAAGGCTTTTTCTTATCCTTGTCGCTTTCTTGCCCTCGACTGCGTAAGAATTACTTGCTACAGCCAAAGATTTCGTTTTAAGCGCGGTCCTAGGGAAATTCACTACGCACACTCATTTATCGAGAGAGATCGCAAATGTGAAAATTTTAGCAATCGGGGAAACTGAGTATCTGTTGGGATAGCGGGTTCTTAGAAGATGGATTAATTGTCCGTAGACGTAGGGAAACCTTTGTGTATGTGGTTAGCTTGAGCAAACGTTGCGCAGAACAGTCGAAGAGATATAAAGGGTGTCCCATAATTCACGCAATATTTGAATTTTGCGCCATTTAATAGCACAGTGATGCCAACGGCAAAAAAGATAAAAAGGTGACAGCTGACATTTCGGAGTTAGTAAAAATGGAGCGCTATACGAAAGAACAACGCATTTTCATTGTTGAGCAATATTTTAAAAATAATGAAGGTTTGTCAGCTACAGTCCGCAATTTTCGTACAAAATATGGCCGTCATAGTGATTTAAAACCATAAACTGTGAAGAGAATAATTGAAAAACTCAGAGAGACTGGATCAATTAGTGATCATAAACACTTTGGGTGTTCTGTCACAAGTCGTTCAACAGAAAACATCGAAGCAGTTCGCGAGAGTGCTGCTGACAGTCCAGGAACATCAATTCGGCACCGTAGTTAAGAATTGGGCATTTCGAGAAGCTCCCTACAGCGAATTCTCACGAAAGACTTGAAACTTCATGCTTACAAAGTTCAATTGACTCAAGAACTGAAGACTACTGACCATGCAGCGCGAAGAGAGTTCGTTGAATGGATTTTGGAACAACAACAAGTGGATGTTGATTTTTCAAACAAAATCATCTTCAGTGATGAAGCTCATTTTCATCTTGATGGCTTCGTTAATCGTCAAAATTGTCGCATTTGGGGTTCAGAAAACCCACGAGTTATTGTTGAGAATCAAATGCATCCATAACGCGTGACTTTTTGGTGCGGATTTTGGGCTGGAGGCATTATCGGACCAGTCTTCTTCGAAAATGCGGCTGGTCAGGCAGTAACAATTAATGGTGTTCGTTATCGTGACATGATAACCCAGTTTTTAGTGCCTAAGTTACAAGATATGGATGTGACCAACATGTGGTTTCAACAAGACGGTGCCACATGCTATACAGCCAGAGAAACAATTCAATTACTGCATGAGTCATTTCCTAATCGTGTAATCGGCCGTTTGGCCATCCAGATCTTGCGATTTAACGCCGTTGGACTTTTTCTTTGGGGTTTTTTAAAGTCAAAGGTCTATGCAAACAAGCCCACGACCACCAACGCTTTGAAAGAGGAAATTGGGAGGTGTATTAATGAAATTTCAATAAAAGAGTACGTACTTGCCAGCAAGGCCGTGGCGGCCATTTATCCGATGTGCTATTCCATACATAACCCCAATCTGTATACTCTATGAATCAATAAAAAATTTGAGCTGTCTAATTAAAATCTGTATTTTCTATCAAAATTACATTTTGCGTGAATTATGGGACACCCTTTACAAGTCAATGGGAATTAGCTTGAGACTAAGCCAAAACAACCATGACACATGTCAGCCCATCCTCCCCCGATATTTTTACGACAGCTACAACACTTACACGAACTGTCGCTGTCAGTTGACTATTATCATACGAATCTCAGGGATGTCCAAAGCTCTTCCTCACATTTCGTTCAGTACCAATGCGAAAAATCAATAGAACCGAACGTACACAGATTTAGTTTTAAAATTTCCCACTCAGAAAGCTCTACGCCACTGTACCTTCCCCAGACTGGAATTTGGAAATTTGATTTCCTTTTCCATTCCTTTTGCCTGAAATTGTTTCGAAAACGCAATTGACTTCTCAGTTAAATTTAGATTCCTCCGGTGCAAGGTGCTTGGCTTGGACGGCCGTCGCGAGTGTCACCTCATCACTTTTTTCAGTTTTGCATTCCAATTGTGTTAATAATTTTCCAAAAAATTTCAATTCATTCAAATTCAACCATCAATCGTGCATTTTGCAATGAAGTCATATCAGAGGCAATACCGTAGCCTGCCGAATACTTACCCCGTCCCACCCACCCCCTACTCCATCGCTTGAATATGAAAAATTTCTTTTCAACTTTCGTGTAATTTTTTTGTAGGTGTGTGTTGTGGGGCAGACAATATAAAAAATAGTAAAAAAAAAAAAAACAAAAAAAAACCAAGTGTCTATCCTTCGCACGGGTATCAACAAGTCAAAGACTTGCCTGTTTTACGGTTTCATTTTCGACTCAACGCGAAACTCCCCAAACGCAATTATCTCTGCTAAATTATAAATTCAGTGTGAATATGTGTGAGGGTCCTTGCACCCTTTAATTAAGTAATTGAGTGCAGGCGACGGCGACAAAGTATCATCTCGGCAGACAGACGACGGCGCCAACTTTCAAAGGACACCAACACCAACAATGGGCAGACGAAAGAATAAACCACGGCTAATACCCGAACAGGATAAACGTATCTGTGGATCAATATGCTTTTGCCAGTTGACAATGGTTTTATCATGTGTTTCCATTGTTTACCTTAGTGTTGCAGTTTACTCACCTTCCTTTCAGTAAGTGTGTGTGCCCAATGCTGCCACCGTAACTGACCTAGTTTCGATGAGCGCAAGGGAATGGGGATGGTGATGATGATAAAAACAAAAAAAAAAAAAAAACTTAATTTCATATTGCAGAGCCTTCAAATCGGGATTTGAACCTGATCCGGTTATGTGCCAAACCATCGATATACAAATGCCAAACAATTGTCCTTGGGCATCGTGTGGGGAATGGTGCCTGACCAAGACGAGTGGCTTTTGTCCTCAGATACATTCTGTGGTGCGACGAAATGGCACCGATATACAGCTAAACAACTGCACGGGGACGAAACTTAATCCATGCCCGATGGTAAGAATTTGTTTGTCCTTATTATGACTCATCGAGGATGTTAGGATTTCCTTTGGAGTGAATGTGTTTGTGCGTTTATTTTAATGATTCACAATGTAATGGGATACTTTTTCCATAACATAAAGTGGGTTAGGCTTTGGGGTGGGTCGATGGGAGGGTTTAGTTTTTTTTTTTTTTTTTTTTTGATAATGGGACGCCTCTTGGGAGTCGTACGTTGGAGGAATATAAAGTCGTAGGCAGTGGTAGTTACATACATATGTGTGTAGTTGGGGAAATGTTGTTTTAAATTCTTGAAGCACTTTGCTGGAGTCATTAAACTGGTGCCTCGACGTTGGATTGGGGTAATTAAGCCATCTTTTGCATGATTATGATGCTAGTGCTGTGTAAGGGTGTCTGTGGGAATGCTCATTATCTGAGCGATTTATTAGAAGTGAATTAGTCTCAAGGCCTTTGAAGGAGAAAGTGGCATTCTAGCCTTCTAAAGTGGTTTACAGCGAATGGGTGGGAGGATTTTATTGGCAGTAAACGAAATGTGTGTAAAGATGATAGATAGTGCGAAGGCCCAGATATTGTGGAACTTTGTTTAAATGAATGGAGTGGAGTGTTGTTGAGGGGAGCTTCTTCCAAGGAGATGGGAAATGATTCACATAAATATGAGGCCCAAATGTTTGCATTGACTTCGTCAGGGGACTAGTAGAGACTGTCGGAAGTAGACGGTTCTGTAATGAGGTTCTAAGGTCTTTAGTCCCAAAAGTCTGCAACATCATTCGAGTAAAGCTAGCAAAGCACAGAATGATTTTCCTACATCCATGTGCGATCAATCTAATGGACGAAAATTTGTCATTCGCCAGATACTCAGTTTTCCAGACTCACAAACTGTCAACATTCGCAAACTCTTTCCATAGATGAGTGTGTGTAGTAAGTTTCAAATTTCACGTCAAATTTCCCGCAGTCGACGGAAAAAAGGTGGCAAAGATGGCAACAGAATAATGGTGCTCGATGGGTGCCGTGACATAAGGCCAAGTGACATAAGATCAAACATTAAAATTTGACCTCATGTCACTTTCATAAACGGCACCTGCTCGATGGCAACGTGGCGCGTGGTGTATATTATGAGATATAGTTAGGTTAGGTTAGGTTGGAACGGCTGCCAGTTATAGCCAACATTAAATCCATGTTAGACTGCTATATGAGGTATTCATATTCGAGTAGGTTCAGCTACTTATTTTCTTACTTAGATGGCACTAGTTGCCTCCAATTTCGTACACCAAATTGATCGATGTCTCTTTCCTCTTTTGCGCGTCACCTAAGGTGTGGTCTTCGTCTACAATGCCGCCCGGAGTGGATTTGAAGACGCTCCGTCGGAATGGTTGTTTTCATCCACTCTACATATCTCTGCCATCCTACTCGTTGAATCGGGGCTCCTCTGATTTCATTTCAACTCACCCTCTATGCAAATGCAACCAATAATCACTCTTGATACAGTCCGCGTGAGACAGTCTTAGAGAGACACTCTAGTTGTTCGAGAAAGAGCCTCGCTACTCAATTGTGTCCTTAGTCTACAGAAACAGGGGTTGCCAAAAGCTATTCCTCGTTAGGTCTAAGTGCTGGTGTCGTCGTCTGTGGGTAGTGCAGCCTTAGATGAAAAAATCCTGAACTACACACCTCAAAGTTGAGTAAGACGGGATATTTACCGATGAGCCTACCTGGTATGCCCTCATGTCCAGGAACCCAGCAGACTGTAAATTTGTGCTGTGTTCCAAGAACCTTTAACCCTTCGCGGCAAGACTTCATAAGCTTGGATTTCAAAATCAGAAATCACTTCTATTGATCCCTGGCTTTCGATGAAAAAGGCGATATCTTCTCGTGGTATTGTGATAGCTTCTCGTGGTATTACCTTTATCGCAGTCTCGCGGGCAGTTATTGTCACTCTGATAGACTTAATCTTAGCCTCTCCTTCCGTCTCCCGAATTCTCGATTGGCTTAACAAATCCTTAATACCAAGTCATCGTTGGGCGGGAAATCTCTGACTAGAATGCTGAGTAAGGCTAATAGTAACTCTTAGCTCGTCTGGTTCCAAAATCAGTGAGGGTAGCTTTCAATGCAGAGGTTCCAGCGATATTTTTGCAGAATTACTAGATTGGCCAAGCTGACTCCATGTATGGTTAGCTTTGTTTAGGGCATCGGCGTGGATGAAGTACTTAGCATAAGACAGCACTGCGTCAATGTCGGTTAATTTCGGCTATCAGTACCGAAGGAGCCTCGTCTAGCTAATTTTGTCAGCCAAGCAGTTCTCTGGGACGCCACAGTAACTTGGTACCCAGTAAAGGGTGAGGTAGTACTGTCCAGCTATTTCATTAAGAGCGACATGCGACAAGTTTTCACTGCCTTAGGTGATGCGATAGCTGTCTAGCTGTCGATATATGTACATATGTCGCCCCTTTCGCACCCTTTCGCGGCTTGGCGAATCACCACCGACGTGTATAGCCAGCACATTATGTGGTGTTATAGGCCGAACGTGCAGTCCATCATTCTTTTCCATGAGTACAAGGTAAGCGTTGCTTTTTTTAACACGTTCGTTGACGTTTTCTCTCCAGTGGAGCTTGCGGTCTAAATTTAATCGCAAACAGCGCTGGACTAAGAGTAGAACCTCCCATTGTGGGAGGCGAGAAGCAGGAGATTTTGTATTTTCTAGTGAAAAAGGACCAACTTAGTCTTGGTCGGATCAACACTATTTTAAGGCGAATTGCGTGACATCGGCAAGTGTCTGCGGGTAGATAACTACATCGACCACGCGAGCCACGATCTTAGATCCACTTCAACTTCCAAGAGGATTTTGTTGAGAATAAAATTTCAGAGCGAAGGGGAAAGTATTCCCCCTGTGGGACACCTCGTCGTGCTTGTTTTTTTCTTTTTGTAGAGCTACCCCCAAAGCAGTCAAACTCAACTTCTAAGCATGTGCTCTACAATACAGCTGACAGATTCGCATATGTTAACCCTGCGAAGGGCATTGATAATCGAACTGGTTTCAACGTTGCTTAGCTCTTCTGATAGGCATGTTAGGAGTAAGATAGGAAGGCAATATGTACTGAGTCCTTTATGTAGAGATCGATGATTGTCTCGGGAGTTTTAAGCATTAAAAATGTCTGGCTAATTGGTCTGAGATGCTGAGATCAGACCGCCTTTCTGAATACAGGACAGATTCTATCGAATGATTCCGAACGCAATTGGTTCGAAGCTATTGACCCACTTTATCCACTTTACAGCAGATCGGGGTTAGGCATACAGCTGGGGAAGTGTGTATCCAATAGTGGATTGAACGAATCCCTTTCGGAATCAGCGCAAGAACAATCGAGATTCTTTACGACACTCAGTACCGTAGGTGACTTCGAGAGGACCTTACACAGCCTAACAGATTGAGACGTGTTATCAATACTCTGACAGAAACTGCGCCAGGACCTACGTCGGGCTTTCTAACCGCAGTTTCAAACTGCTTTAGTGCTCGTATTTCCCTGAAGATCTCCCAGTCCTAAGGTAGCCTTGTTAATTTGGTGCGGGGGAAGTTCTTCCTGTTCTCTCGACGAAGGCTGTTGAGTTCTGAAATCTCTACGGTAGGCGTTTGCATAGTTGGAATGTGGGAGGATATGTATTCTGAAGCTCTTAGTACTTCTAACGCAGATCTCCATGGCATGGACCTCAGCTTGGAACACGTTCTACAAGTTATCGAGTCTTTCATGTTGGGTTCAAATACGCCAGCTCCAACATCAGATTTCATCGTCGATCCGTCGGTGAATTAGACCGTACTTCTAGGATTAAGTACCGGAACGCCATTAATCCAGTTTACACGGTCCTCAAATAACCTTTCGAAACAGTATTCCCTCACCATACAGTCGCGTAAAGGGAAAAACATGTCCCTTCTGGGAATTGAGTGAAGTATTTTAAGGTGTCCTTGTGACTCAAAGTTTCTTTTCAGCATGCACATCCCTCACTCAAGGGGATGTTTATTTTCCCTGCTTTAATAATTTTTTTCCCATTTTTCAGGCAGACCTACAAAAACTACGAAAATTTAACTGCAACAACGGAACAGCCTGTAACAATCTACGCGGCGTATTCAACTGTTCCAATGGTGAGTCTAAATGTCACATACCATGTACCCCATACCCACAATGTTCGTCCTTTACATCATCAAATTAATTACTTCATCTCTGGAGAATGACATAATTTCCTGACATATCTACAATTCCCTCCTCACTAGGACATTGCAAAAATATGTCAGAGTTTTTCCTCTGTCATCACAAAGCGGACGGACCCACCCTCAATTCTGAAAAGGACAACACAAAATTGAATGGCTTCTTCGAGTGCCAAGGCATAACGTGTACGAAAATAAAGAAACCATTTCTATGTGACCGCTATTGTCCGAAGATAACAACATCAGGAATCAATGTCCTGCTTATGCATGTGTGTACTTTTTCTATGACACTGTCACCTTTCTCTCTAGTGATAAAATTAAAATTCTATTTCAGGATAATAATGTAACTACGGCTGAATGTGAACATGGTGTGGCATTTAATGAGGCGCGGGGGCCTAACAAAGGAGTACGTATACCACCCACAGATTTCTGGAAGGAAGACGATGGTACTCTATTGGCAAATTGTATGACAGTTACAAGTCAGGGTGATAAAATTATGTAAGTTGACAAGGAAGCGATACCATCAAATGGCTTGGAGGGAACCTTTATTTTTTTTTTTGTTAATTTTAGAGCTACTGACTGCCTTAATGGAACACTATTAAACCGGGACGATATACCGCAGCCGTTTATGAATTTCACGCAATTTTGGGAGGTCTACGATAAGAGTAATAACATTTTGGATCCCGATCAGAAATTTCTACCCAAGCAGGATAATTTAACGATTTATAGTTTGAAGAAGCTCTTTATAAACCTAGAGGGATGTGTTAATACGTTGCGGGGAGAATGCAAGGATTTTGTAGCGAATTACGGTAGTGATGGGGATAATAATACCGCGCAGTCGAGATACCAATGCTTTTATAATAGGGTAAGGCCTGTCCCACCCTCAGAAGCTACTGTTTCTTAGAGTTTCTTTTTTTTTAAGGCGGAAGCTGTTCCGTTTGTGGTGGCAAGATTCGATTTGGACAAGACTTACAAGGAACTGTTGATAGCTCTTATTCTCCCGATTGTGCTGTTTGTGTTGTCATCAATATCGCTGTGTATCATCACAAACACGGTTAAGGTAAGTCGATGCTTATACGTGACCTTTAACTTCACGTCTATTCTGATTGCCTCTTACTCGACAAGCCTTTAGTCGACTTTATGGTCATTTCCCAGCCCTCTACCAGGTCGGAAACCACTCTTTTTCATCAAAATAATACGAGTGGGGGAGCAGATCTGAGGTTACGGTTTATATCTAGCGACATTAATTTCGGCACTGTAGGGCAATTAATCTCTCCAGCATATGTACACCTGGTGAACAGAACGTTTTTTTGACATTTTGTAGAGCCTTAAACTCAAGCTATGGTTCGAAGGTTCCTGAAACTAAAACATCAATCCGAGGGAGACCAGGATCAGTTGTTCATTCCTATACATACGAAAAGGCCTTAGGAAGGTCACGTGAAAGCACTTTGCAAGGTATGCTCTCGACAATTCTTAAGACCAGTGTTTCCAAAACCGCTGGATATACAGTCTGTTTATATGATATAAGAACAAAAGTAGGTCGGTAAAGTGGCCAGTTTCCCGGCATCCTGCCAAGTGTACATACCATCTGCGCTTGAGCACCGTTTTCTCGTTCGGGCCTCGGCGACCTCGACGTGGGTATTACGTGGAATGCTGAGTTTGACTGCGTGTGTGCAGTGACCCGTCCTTAAGCCCACTATTCTGGCGACGACTGTACGAGGAGTTCGGTATACGAGGTTCTGTGTTCTGAAGTTATCATACGCAGTCCAAATCCTTCTGGAAATGACGCAATTCGTCAGATTCGTCCACCTAAACGGCGGATAGTCCAGGCCAGTGTCATTTTGCAGTCCTCAACAAGCTTGGATGTAGTCGTAGTTGAATAAAAAACCTAAATCGCGCCCTGAATGACAACGAAGAAAGATATGTTGTGTTTGGCTGTCGACCATAATAACTTGCCAGGACTTCTGCCTGAAAGACGCTGAATGAGTTTGGGGGCGAAATGAGAAGGAAACATAATATATCTTAAGTGACTAAGAGACGTTAATCATCATAAACGAAAAAGTACTGTAGGGGTGGTCATAAGACTTACCAGGATACATGATAGTTTGAGACCTGTTGGCACTAAGCTATAAAAAAGTAGCGTATGCACGAGACAATGGGTATATTTAAGTCCTTTTGAAAGAGCATACCAGACTAATCCACGCCAAGAATCTAAATCCATCCTAGGTCACAAACTTCGTGCATAGTCAAGCTGCACTCAAGACACTAGACAGCGATAGTGTCTCCAGAAAACAGTCTCACCATGCCGATTATGAACAGAATATGCAAAACTCATGAAATCACTCTGTCCCGGATTCCCAAACCGAGACAGTGGATGAACTAGAACGGAAAGGCATTAAACGCATCCAAGCACCTTTTTAGTAAGGAATACCGACTCCCTAAACAAGAGGAATGACGAGGATAGAATAGAAGTGTTTGCTCAATAGCGCAGTCCATCTTGAACAGTTCGTCACTGCAGGCAGAGATTTTTGCACTAATATCTGCTCAAACAGCCTAATGGCACTAGTAAACCCAGGAATCAACTTGAAATTGTCGGGGGAATGCAAGGGAAAATTTAATATCACTGCTAAAGCCTTGGAACAGAGGAGCTATTATACAAACTTCTGAGAGAATACGTCCAGCCTGGGCTGAGTTATGTGAACTTTTAAAGTTTTCGAAAAAATCCTTTAGCTCTTTAGAAGTATAGGACGTTTCTCGGAACAAAAAACCCCACCCGACTATCTATGCCCAAATTAAACCACCTTTCACTTATACCCCTCCCCCTCTTTTTTGTTTGTTTTACCAGATAGTTCCTCTAGAGGGTAACACAGTGGACCTGCATGATGAGAATATCCTCACCCTCTCAAACCAACCAACCATTCGGTACGCGTAACGGAGCCTCACCTCCCTGTAAAACTTTTTTGACATGAATGGTCCCGATGAGGCTTTTACCGAATATGATGGAGCAAAAAGCATTCTCCATCGTCATCGTGCATAAATGGCCGAGTTTGGCAGAAATAGTGCTGTATACCTCTTCTCTAAAAATGCTGTCATAAGTGACTCAAAGTCAATAAAAGATTGATGAATACCGATGTTGACATCTGGGATTTCTACTGAATCTGTCAGAGTGTGAGCATTTGACCACGATCGTTAACGATCGTTGTGGTCAGGAAACCACAACGAAAAGTATCAGGCAGGTCAATCTGCTCTGGGTACTGAACCATCATGGAATGAAAGTTAATAAACTGTCAGACAGACGGCAGTAAACAGGTAAAGCTAAAAGGTTGTCGAGGTGGCATATATCTGCGTGTCTGCTGAATGTAATGACCTACTTGCAAAGCTGAATGGAAAATGCCAAATCATGATGGAAGGCAATTGATGCTAATGTTTGCGATACAAAGCAGGCACAACATCTTGAACAAGCACGTCTTTAGACTGACTAAGCCCCTGTCTTTAATACTGTGCTGTAGCGGGACGTTATTCAGAAAATTCTTCCAATTCTTCAAGGACAAGCGATATAGCGACATTGACCAGGTCAAAAATGTGTAAATCAAGCGCCTTACATGGCTAAGACAATAGCCTCAACGGTGCTACTGTCGCATCGATTTGCTGTATCTTCGGCCTGTGCAGCTAAAGTGTTCATGTAGCTCCGCTTATCACGACTTCTAGTGCACACTATTTCCTGTCTTTCCAATCAGTACTGGGTTTCAAGCTCAGACCTCACCACTACAGAAGCCACTGCAAGGTGTTTGCCAATAGCCATGTACTGTGGCTTCTCTGCCTCTTGCCGATAAGGCTCTGTGCTTTGGTCGCCCACATTTGTGTGCTCAGAACTGCTGATTTTCATGCCCACGTTAAGGTAGACCCGGAATTATTGACACACTATAGGATCCCCAAGTCTATCGGAATTTCATCTGGGTATAGTAAGGATGTTGGTATCAGTTCTGCTAAGGAATGCAGTACGAGGACATAAAATAGTGGTCGCATTCCAATCCGATATCGGTTCCACGACTTTTTCATGAGAGACCCAGCTGATCTGGTGGCAGGTCTGGTATTCTAACAGAGTTCTTCCGATGACTAGGCGATTGGCATCGTAGAAACACACAATTCGCTCTCCATTGACGTTTCTGACTCTAAGTCGTGAGCCCTCGTCACATGTCTTAGCGCAATACTGTTGGTTCCTATTGTTCCTACCACTGCGACATCACCATTAGGCGTTCAGTTGCAGACGGCACCTAGTTGCCTGTAAAAGTTATCCTTTACTTCCTCAGTAGCGGTTTTCGTCGCAACAGTGAATAATGGGGACAATTCTTACTTCACTCTCGAATCATGCCACCAGTACCCGGCCACTACTGGGTTTCCAAGATACGATGATCCTACGTACCACTAGTGTCAGCATCAGTCTTAGACCTGCACTTCCATTTGGCTTGCCAGAGTAGAGTTAGACAGCGTCCCACCATTTTATGTCACTCAGACCTTAGATGCCCATCTTGTACTACATTAATTCTCGCTCAAGTCGGAGGAATCTAGTGATCTGAGGACCGTTTTCTCGTGTGTCGAGGAGGGTCCTCACATGCCAGAATTCAGTCCTTTTCTGTATTCGATAGCCAAAGTCGGCAATAAAATATTCGCCCGTATCCGAGGTGTTTGTTTACATTTCGGGGCAGTGGTATTTTTTACGCTTGTATCTGACTAGTTTCGTAGAATTCTTGCCATTTACCCTCAGAAATTCCCAGATGGCGCTGCAGAGACGCGTGAAGTATTGCTTACTAGCAAAGATCCAAGGTGTTCGGCTGCAGATTTTCTTTCTCATTTCTAAGCTACTCGCACATAACCTCACATTTCATTAATTCAAGGACCTTTTTCTATTTTTTTTTATATACAGGTTGGTGACGATGCAAAGATGAGATGCGTTTGCTCAGCAGATGATTCTGATGGTGACGCCACATTCGGTGCAGGACAACGAACTAATGCTCGCTATCAAGTAGACGATGATTGTCCTGGACTGGGACTCACAGAAATGCCGGTAAGTTATACATCTCAAATGAGTGCATTTGCTATTCTTACATCCGATACTCTCTTGGGCATAGGAAGACCAACCCGCCGATACCCATGAAATGATTGGAAGTACAAAATCACTAATACCACTGAGTCCTTGCGAGGAAATCGCCGATAATTCATTTCAGGATGAGAAAGCATCCAAATGTGATGCTCCTGAGAAGCCATTAGTGGTCATCTAATGGAATTACTACCAACAGAATCAATAATCCAAACACCAACTATTCTACCACTACTACTACGTCTACTATATCCTCGTCGTTGTAAGCGATAAAAAAAAAAAACAAAAAAAAAAATATTTTTCTACTGTACTTCAAGATACAAACTACACACAACGAGACTGCCTTACGAGAAGTTATACCTACACACACACAAACACACACACACACGAAAACATACAAAATCGGATTAAACAGACCAAAAGTATCTAACTGTCAGGCAATTTAAACGTTTTGGCAAGACTTGGTGGGTGAGGGAGCAGCCTGAAAGGAAATACAGATGCAAATTGAATTGAAACAAGGACAAGGAGATTGACTGCTGTTTTCAGTAGTCCCGTGTGTCTACTAATTGAAGTTCCGTTCTGTGTTTTTTTTTTTTAATCATGCGAGAAATATGAGTGGAAATTTACATAATGCAATTAAGGACACTCTTCCCTTCCATTAGATAGCAATTAGGTGATGTCAGGGTTTCACATGCAGGCAGGTTGGCAGGCAGGCAAGAGAAGCAAATTTCATTTTATAAATAAATTAAAATACGACGGTATTCGTCAGTGAACAGAATGTCCTTTAAAAACGAATAAAAGGTCAGTTGTCCAGGAAGGGGTGTCTTCAGTGTTCGACAGAAGGGTTCTGTCTTTATTGCAGTGGTTGTCTCCGGCAATGTTCAGTTTTCAGCGCGATGTAAGTCTTCTTAAGTCCCTGGTGATGGTGAGGACTTATTTCCTATACCTTAGGATGGCACTAAAGCCCTTGTGGGCCAGGACAAACCTCTCCACCCAGGTCGATATTTAGCGAGCAGTCTCTAGTTTTCAACACCAAGTTGGTTGAGGATCCTTTTCGAAATGCATGTCGTCCAAAGACGAGAAGGGGTTTCAGCAAAGAAGAGCTTGGTGATCAGCACTCACCGTGGTACTTCTGCCTGATGCAAGCCAAGTTATAGCAGAGGAAATGTTCCGCTGTACGCATGCATCACAGATGGTTGTACCACTTAAGCGCAACACGTTCAGGTGCTTGACAAAAACGAAGTGGCTTCTAAGGACGCAAGTCTAGACAAGACGTCTGCAGTCAATTTTCCTGAGCAACAGGAAGTTCTGCCGAGCATAACCTCCAGAATGGTTTTAGAGAAGTCTGCCGATAAGACATCAGTCTTGAGGCCCGCTGCTCTGTTGTGCTGAACTTGCACTAGGCTGGCTGGTTATGCTGTGGGCTCTGCCTCGGTAGCCTTTCTTTTGTTAGAGTTGCAGGATGGCTGACTATGGCTCCTTTAAGCTCCTTTAAGGGACCGTTCTGAATGTCCAAGAGCACAAGAGCCAGTTATAGAGTTTTTTAGATCACGTAGCCTTTGGATAGCTCCAGCTAGCTTTGCTTTGTCCTGGAAGCTGTTTTTTGTTTCCTTTACTTGACGAATTTCTGGTGATTTTCGATGAGGCAAAGAAGATTTCTTCGTTTTTTCGGGAAGATGGCGTCGGTTATGTCGGTCGTGTTGAAGTGTCTATACATGGCAATGATTTTTTTAAATCTTTTTTTAAACCAAGAGCCCTGTCGGTAGAGATTGAAAAGCTTAGAGTAGATCCAGTTGGCATATTATACATACTGACAGCTGATCTGTTCAGCTATCTCGTTAAGAGACACGTGGCAGTTTTTCACTGCCTTAGACGTTATGATGCTGGCTATGTGGGACATGATAGCTAGATATACCCATACAATCAGCGGATTGGAGAATCGTGGTGACAATCGGCCTGTCGGACCCTTCAATCGTCTGGAAGGTTATAGGAGAAACGGATCCCTAAGTCTTCCGAGAAGACTCCTGTGCCGACTTCTTCCTGGGTTTTGGACCAATTCGTAAAGATTGACAGCGAACATTTGTAAAGGACATCTTGATGCGTCCACTCACCTCAGTCTTGGTCGTGTTTACACTATGACCGCAGCTATTTGTCCAGTTGACTAATTTATTTAAGGCGATTTGAATGACATCGGTAAGTTTCTGCGGGCAACGTAGTCCGCGTAAGCAACAACCTTGCATCCAGTGTTCTCTAGGTGTTCGTTGCGAACAAGATTCCAGAACGAAGAGGAAAGTACACCCCTGGGGGCACCTTGTCGTGCTTTTTTTTTTTGATAAAGCTGCTCCCAAAGAGGCAGTCACAACTCTATTTCTGAGCATGTGCTCTACAATACGACAGACAGATTCGCATATGTTACCCCGCGTATGGCATTGATAATCTACTCTAGGAAATAGGTTCTACATATCGACTCCAATTTTTGTCCTCCTTTAGCTGGTAAATTTCACAATTTAGCTGAGGATAGGAACATATCCTAAGCGTCGATAGTAAGAACAACGCTTATTTCTGCCTTATGTCAAACAGTATTCGACTTTAAATCATTGTCGGGATCTGAACTCCACTCGCCTTTACTTAGAGTACAGTCCTAGCACAGAAATCAAAAAACGCTCAAAATACTTGCCGTCTATATGACAACGTCGTGGAACTTCATCTACTCACAGCAGTCTTATTCATATCCTCAATACCTTAAGGCTCCCTTTTCACCTCTACGCAAGAAGACGAAACTTTGTTTGCCAAAACGGGAGCAGTCACCAGAAAAACCCAACTAAACGAAACCAAAAAACTCAAGACTTTCAACAGAAAATACAAAATTACTGAAACAAAACATAAATAACTTATGGCTCACAAATTTAAATGTAAATGTACCTTAAAATAAGTGTTCTTTACCATTTCATTAAGGTTTTTATTAATATCTAAAAAAAAAAAACAAAATTTATCTTAAAACTATTGCGTAAGAACGAACCATTCGTACTCATCAAATACTTTTTTGAATTTTCCACTTTTTGTAGATTTTTTAAAACTAAAAAAAAAATTCAATATAAGACAACCCACCGGATATCTATGAAATACAAATTTTTAACAGACTTCTCTTGTCCAAATGACAAAGAAAAATCCTCAATGGGTACCTTAATCTACAAAAAAAAAGTCCGAAATACCCTTACCTCCTCCGTTGCGAAAACCAAAAAAAAAAAACACAATTTCCCTCACTACACATAAGGACTAGGAAAAACTGTTATCCTCATTCCCACTCACAACATAAAATTTAGTTTTTAAGCAATTATTTAGGGTTAATTTAATTTTTTTTTTATTTTTTTGTACACATTTTTTAATTTTAGAAAAATGTGCCTTTTACAATGGAAAAAAACCAAAAACAATGTAGCAAAGTAAATAAATTTTTTTAATAAAAAAAAAAATATAAATGTCCTGATGCACACTCATTAACCACTAATATATGTACGAGTATATGTGTATTTATTCTATAAATTTATAGCAAAGTAAAAGAAAAAGAAAAAAAACGCAACAATATAAGGGCCCATGTTTAATGAACTTCACACCAAACTTATATACATAATTATATTCTATTTATAAATATTGATATTTACTATAAAAAAATTTAACAAAAAACCCTAAACTCTACTATGTTATCAAAGGCATTTAATATTGTGAGAAATAAAATATTTACTTAATGCATAGGTGTTTCTACAACTAATTTATAAATGTGAGAAATAAAAATTGCGTAAAAAATATTGCTGGAGATAAATATATTCTTAAAAATATTTAATTAATTTTATGTCATTTGAGGTTAAATAAAAGAACCGAAATGAGACGAGAAGTCTGTCATTTTGGGTGTGGAAGGTGAACGGGCGACGCGAAAGATACTCAGGCACTCATTTACTACGGTGTAGGTGTGGACGCAGAAGGTCCTTTTTTCAAAACCATTGGTCGCACCATCTATCCACCGAAATGAGACGAGTAGACTGTCATTTTAGGTGTGGAAGGTGAACGGGCGACGCGAAAGATACTCAGGCACTCATTTACTACGGTGCAGGTGTGGACGCAGAAGGTCCTTTTTTCAACATGATTGATTCATGGCACCTTCTATCCACCACATAGGACACAACATCACGCATGATAGTTTTAACTTTAAGGCAGTTAAGGAGCTCATCGATCTCGGAACCAACATTAACATGGTACCTTAGCCCATTAGTGACCAGCTGCGCCATATGGACCCGCACGCAATGGTAAGCTGTCCGGCTAAATGCAATTTTTAATTTGCGTCCAATTGCTATTGCCGCAGTTACATCGCAAAGAGAAAAGTATAACACAATAAAATTAAATTCAGGTCAGTTGGGCTTATTGTGGTGACTACGTCTTCACCACAAGGTTGTGGTTTGTGAAGACAATTCGAAGACGATCCGAGACATCCTGGCCAGCCAGGATCTACTCTCGTGGCTCGGGATCCATATGGCCCCGCTGGACCATACTCAGTGCTATTTTTTTTTAATATATATTTTTTATGTTCGGTTATTTTAGATAGACTACCTAACAGAGCTGCAAACATTGGATGACGATGATGATGAAGCGCAATCGGTATTTATTGAGCCACCAAGTGGTGCTAATGTCGATTCAGATGAAGATTCCGGAGATAAAGACGAAAATTATGATATTGGAAACCTAAGCAGAAATCAGATGATGGCCCGTTGTCAGTTAGTTGTAAAACAAATCAAACCATCGGAACATGATAATGAATTTCGAAAGCCAGTCAAAGATGCCGTAGATGAAGATGAAGATGCACGTTTTTTTGACGACACTTTAGAAGAAAGAATGACACATTCTTTTCAAAATTTAGACGTCAGTTTACTACGATCTATTGATGGACCTTCGAATTCAGAATGCGCTTCAGTTTTTGGTTCACCAGACAGAGTAAGGCCTATTCAACCTTCGAATTTTTACAAACACACAAAATTAGTTCGAAATGATTTCAGTACAGTTTCAGCCTCTACTTCCCAAAGCTATGATGTTACATCGGAAGAAGCAGCATGTGGCTCGTCTGTACTATCCAGTCAAAGTGTTGAAGTAGTATTGACGAAAACACCTGTACGCTGTAGTATCCGACAAATCCCGACTTCAACTGATAAACAGTTACCGGTAGTAGCAGAGGAGTTAGCTCAAAACATCGTGGAGGCTCCTAACACGCCACGGAAGATAAGGGGATCCAAACAAAGCGCATCTGGTGCTGCACCAACTTCGAAACGATCAAAAAAAACAATAGAAACACCAATTTTGTGGCTTGAGGATGATGACGTTGGTGAAGTTGGCCTTTTCCAGAATGTGACTATACGGATTGGAAAAATCAAGAACCATCTGAGTTGTTTGAAAAATTTTTCGATGCAGAGATATTTCAAATGCTTTGCAACGAAACCAACCACAATATGCAGTTTATACAGGAAATCCAAATCCTAATATAACGGTAAATGGAATGAAAGTATTTGTTGGAATTTTATGGACAGAAATACGGGAAAAATATTGCACCTTTACCGTTCTGTTTTCACTTCGCTAATTTATTCACGTCAGCAGCAGCTCTGATCGGACTGAGAGGAGAAAGAACTTTAGAAGAAACCCCGTGGATATATTGTCAGTACTAAAATGGATGGTTCTGGCATACGTATTACCAAATGGAACGACAACTCCGTTGTGTGCGTCGCTTCTACTTTGTATGGAAAAAATCCAATATCTAAAGTTGGTCGGTACTCCAGACAAGAACATAAAAAAAATTCAGGTAACACGCCCACTAGCTATCGAAAAGTACAATAAATATATAGGTGGCACAGACAGAATGGACCAAAATGTAAATGCTTACAGAATCGGAGCTAAAGGCAAGAAATGGTGGTCCTCCATCTTCACCTGGCTTTTGGACGTATCGTTGCAGAATGCATGGCTGTTACACAAAAACGCACGGGGCGCTTTGAGTCAGCTAGAATTCAGACGCCAGATAGCTTTTCGTTATTGCCGTACGTACAGTGATATAAACCCACCGAAAAACTATCGCCGTCCAAGGGAGTCCTGGGAGTATATACACCGGTACGACAATGTTGGCCACTACCTCGTAATAGTTCCAGATGGCAAAAAAAGGAAATGTGCGGGAGCAATGTGCGAATCAAAAGGCAAAACTATGTGCATAAAATGCGACGTTGGCCTATGCATCAAATGCAATCATAAATATCACTTTCTTCGTGTTGATGAATAAAACCTTATTAGCTTATTTCAACCTTCTAGCTCTTCTGGTTGCCGTTGGTCACTAATGGGTTAGTGGAGATTCGACGAAGACTGACTCCGTGCTACAACACTCCTTATTCGGTCGACATAATGTATGCTCTATAGGGCGCTAAAGTCGAGCAAATATAGATCATCACCTCCATGTGATGAGCGTATGCTGAGTCTGACTGTAAAGGTGGAACTGGAAACCCGAACCAGTGTAAACTTAGCCGTGTTAACTTCAGCACGCATGTGCCAGACGTGGCATCTCTTACCTGACCTGCCATCTTGCGACTTGGATGTCTAATAGTAGGTCTTTAGAAGAAAGACATACAGTGAAGGAGTTCCATCGATGAAACCAACGGTGGCGTCCAGACCAGCGCAAGCCCTACTTGAACTACTCCGACATATTTGGAACTCAGGTCAGTTCAAAACTGAGTCAGGGCTTAGAAAAGTGATGAGGACGCAGGAGCCCCTAATGGACCAATGACAGCGCTCGGGTCCCCGAAGTGGAATACTGGCATCAGCTTACCAGCCCCTCATTATAGGAGAATCTGTCTCTCCAGGTTTGGGGTTGTTTCGTCGCGGTAACTTCCCTACCACATAAAATAAAATTATTGCTGAAGCAACCAATGGCCTCGGATAGAAATGATCCTCCTCTTGATGACCCTGGCAAACGAAATAAGGACAAAGCACGTGGACTGTTCGGACCCTTAACAGCCGATCAATTAGCAGAAGCCCTAGACTGCATTACAGCCAACGAGAAAGTGCAATGGGATGGGCCGGGCAAAAAGAGGATAAAAAACTGTGACATCTACTAATGGGGTCAAAACCAAGTAGATTCTGTCAACAAGAAGGGACACACAATATCGGCGAGGTGGACAGAACGTCACAGTCGACAGCTGTACCTCCTAGGTATGCTCTAATATTAATTCTGGAAGCAACGTCTCAGCGGAAGAATAACTCTTGCCAATCACTGTGTCCTTGGGCTGAGAAGGCAATTAAATAGTGACGCTGTATTCCGAACAACTAAGGAAACTCTATCATCCCACACCGGCGCTGAAGCATGGACTCCAACAAAAGCGGATGAAAATATCCTTGGTTGTTTCGAGGGAAAAACTCTTCGTAAGACATTCGGTCCCTCTTGCGTTGACGGGCTTTGGTTCAATGACGAAATATGTATACGAGCTGTACAGCGACATCGACCTACTCAAAAAAAACGGTGCATCAGTTGTGAATGCATTCCAATTCTCCGGCGCGAGTCTTCGAATCTAACCTGGAGGGACAACGCGCAGCCAACTCTGGATATGATCGATGAAGAGTGCACTCGGAACAGGCTTTCGGTCAACCCTATAAAAACAGTGCTAAAGGACACAACTATCTAGATCTCCGATGAAGGAGTGATCCTAGATAAGGAACTTTTTTTGGGCAAAGTATGTTAAGTCGCAGACGTCCAAGGCGCCCTCGGTCTTCTTGCCCTGTAAGGTTGCTTTTGGCAAGACGTGGAGCTTTTTACAGAAAAAGTTCTTTGGATACGGCTATGACAAAAACTGTTTGGTGGAGGGGGCTCTTACGTACATAGGTATGTGACTCCCTTCTACACTAAGCTCCAAAGAACGGTCTGTCTCGGCTGTACAGGACCTTTCCCGAGTACGCCTGGCTCTGCTCTAGACGCTCTGCCTGATTTACCTCCCCTTGATACATATATCATGGGTTCTACTATCAAAGCAATCTAGCATCTCAGACGAGGTGACTTTTGGTATCATCCGCACTGGAGTTTCGTTGACCCCTTTCCTTGCGCGACACTTATCCCCTGGTTGTCATTGGTATGTCGCCTGGACTGGACTGTAGATCAAACTTCACAAGATGGCTTCAAATTTTGTGCTGAAAATGAAATGAGGTAGTGCGAATATTGGGAGAAGGCTTTTGTTAAGAATGATATGTCTAAGGACTTTCAAAACGCAGAAGATGACTGGAGAGCTAGGCGACCCAGCAAATGCACACTGTCCATTGAATGTGGATTCAATCACCGCCAGACATGTTGCAAGTTGTTCTACAGCGTTTACGTAAACCTATCCTGATTGAAAACAATCAGAATTTTGAATTCTGAACAATAATAACGCATCGACTAACATTTCCCCACTAATTCATGACTTTTTGACAAAAAACAATACCGACGCGGTGAGTAGTTATCGTGTTCACTAGATTTGAACCTATAGCTATTGAATGTACTGCCAACATAGAGAAGATAAAATGCGAAATTTGTTCCTAAAATGTTTTGGAAACACACGCATAAGAGTAACACATCGAATGGGTTATTAAGAGAGCTTTGCAAATCCTTGAACTGTTCAAACCATAATTGATCGGTAGAACTGGTTAAAATTGACTTTTTAAGGATAGGAAACCGCGTTTTTCAGTTTTCATTTAAGCTAAAAATTAATAAATTCAGAATATACAGCTATGTACATACCTTCAATTCTTCCTGTCGACGATAAGCGTCGGCCATCATTCGCTTCCTTACATCTTCGGTAATAACAGCCTCTCTTCCTGGAGGACCTTCTCCCAATCTATTTAATTTCACCACCACCTAAGCGTGCATAAATAAATGCAAAGATTTAAGAATTTTAATTGTTTCAAAACTTAAGTACGACGAGTGGGCCATTAGTTGGTTTCTTTCTGAAGTACATTGTACTTTGATGTTGGCAACACTGATGCGGTTTGAAATATTGACAGACTTGTAGTGACAAGCCCCTAGAGTTGGAAACTCTTACTGGTTATGCAAAGAACTTAATGCTACCAAGCGCGGAGAAGAGAGTAGGATTAAGGCAATGTTTATCCTTACTTAGGTGACGCTACGGTTCGGGGTGAACCTGGGCCTTATCCTGTCTTCATTTAAATCTTCAAAAAATCTACAGAAGCAGTGATAAAACGTCAAAAAAGAAGGAAAAGAGAACAATTTTGACTTAACTACACCAGGTGGTACTCGCCATAGCGAAAATCCACTCGGGGGTCCTTTCGACTAATGTGGGTAGGTTGATTCTGGAGGCCCTAATATTCATATCCAAGCCCCCAGACAATACTCGCTTAAAATCACTCCAGTGGCTTGAATAGCGAAACGCTGCTGCGAAAGGATTGATCCTGAAAATCCTAAGGTTCTCTGACTAAGAGACAGAAAAAGGGGAAAACAAGGAAGCAGAAGCCAGAACGGGACAAAGACTGCTGCCACAGTTAAAAGTGCAAGTGCTGTGGTCAGTCCATTGATGATAACTGAAAAAGAGGCAGGTCGGTGGTAGTTACTAAAACTGAGCCCAAATTATACCTTGAGGATTATACTGCCTCTTCTTTTAATGGATCGAAATACAAGAAATGTCCACGCAGGGGCAAAGACAAAACCTTCCATTCCGACAAAACCATACGCCTCCAGTGACTGTGCCCGCGAAGCATTGGTGACGGAGTATGACTCATTCGAGTAGACCCACGGTCGAGATGGTTTTCAGTAAGGTTACCCGCGCACCTGTTATTGCGCTTTATTGTGAAGGAAAGAAGACTTGCGACTGCAGCGATAACCAAGTTGAACGTAAGGCGCTGGTTAACCACTTCAAAAATAGTCTATTGACTCAAGATCTCTTTGAAGCTGTTCGGAAAACAAAATTCATTGCGCTATGTCTAGGTGTGTCAAGTCACACTAGGATTCAAGGAAACAAGAACTTGAAAGGCAAGGTTCACAGTAAGATTTCCGAGAACCCAAGCCAGAGCTGAAATAAATATTTCCATCGACGACTGACCAAGTGAACATGACGCCTTTCTCCCGTCCCTTGGGAGAATTGAATGCAGACGACTTCTACCCGTCCTGACAGGCCATTTCGCTTTTGTCAAACACCTCAACTAAAACAGCTTAGCTGCTGAAGTTTGGCAGCCAATACATCCTTAAAGAGTGACTGTTTGGTGCGGGTTTTGGAGTGGTGGCATCATTGCTTCCTGATTCGAAAACGAAACTGGGAATAATACTGCGGTGAACGAACTACGGCACAGAGATCCGAGAGGAGCTATGGTACCAGCAGGATGGTGCAATGTGTCGTTACAGAGACATGCGAGCTTGTTTTTGTGGACGCGATTAGACGGATTGACGCCGTGGCGCAGTGCGTTGGACTACTTACTGCATGGGGTTCGAAGGTCGAGTCCCAGACAGTTTTTCACGGTTCCAAATCTTGCGAATATCTAACGGATATCAAAGTAATAACCGTCATGAGAAATTCTCAATTTGCCTTTCGGACATGACTCCTAATTGTAGGTCACAAATAATCGACAATCTACTGTTAAATTGACTTGACAGGATAGGCTAATGCCAAGCCAGGTGTGGCAGACATTTGAATGTATTTATTTTCCGTAAATAATCGGAAGGTAAACTCCTCTTATTAAAGTAAAATTAATTGAAAAATACTGAACAGTATTGCTTTAATAATAATTTCAAAAAGAAACCATCTAATGGCTCACCCCATTAAAGTTTATAAGTTAATACTCACCTTAGTTTTATCATTTGTTCCAATATACTCGGACAATTTCTTTCCGGGAATCATTTGATGTCCAGCGAACCAGAGTTGAGCTTTAGCTGGTTCAATAACGTCCTTTGAAGCCTTAACAAGAATAAATCGAATTAGGTGCGACTGGGATAGTTTTTATTCGAAAGACATTAATAAAGCAAGAATTTCGTAGTTTCGACTACGATTAATGACATATATGGAAGGTATCTTGCCCTTTAACTGAAACCCCTGGTCTTTAACAACTTGATTATTTATCAACCTGCTAGATCCTCTACAGAACCTCACCATCAAGAATTTCAAAATCCTGGATATCGAGTCTGCATTCGACAACACTAATCATGTGCAGATGCACAAGCCACAGGAGTGGATATTACTATACGATCTTTTAATGGCCATACTTTAACTTCGATAGTTGATTGTAATTCAGTTGCTAATCCAGCAGAAAGTATTTGAGATCCGCCGAAGCGGCAGTCGGCAAGGTTGCACACTATCACCACTACTGTTGCGCTTTGCCGAACGTTCTGTCGACAACGAATGGGCGAATCCAATAGAGCCCAACAACTTATCTCAAACAGCCCGACTATGCCGACGATGTTTGCCTACTATCGCACAGAATTATGGACCTGCACCAAATGGCTACTGGTTTGGTCACAGGATTTAAGTAAGTCTTCCAGCAGTGTCTGTGCGTCACAATATGATGGTGGCCAATATGTCGCATTATCGTAGTGCTCGCAGGATAGCTACTTGCAAACAAACTAATGATGAGCGTCCGACTGAACATGTGTATCTGAACACTTAGACCGCCTCATCCCTTCCACCCCTAGGTTAACTTCAGCACACCTGTATTAAACTAGAAGAGGTATCTCTTCTTGACCTGATTGCTGAACTGCGTCACAGAAATCTCGTAGGAGCTTTAGAAAGTGGAGACGAAAAGGGCTTACGCAGTCTCCCAGCTTAAGGAAATCCAAGGGTTTCGCCACAGGAACAACATTCAGTCGCTCTACAGGAAAGCCATGTAGCTGGCAGCTGGCTACAAGGCCGAAACGCGGGCTCTTCGAATAGTGGAGGGAATCTACTCACCGATGTACAGGGAATTGTAAACGTGTTTGAGGAGCACTACCAGCATCATAATGTCGAGAAGAGAATCCAGGTTCAGACAACGAACAAGTAATTCTCTCTCACAGTATAGAGGAGGTTGGCGAAGCTACTGTTAAGCCGAAGAATAATAACGATGCTGGCTTTGATGACTTACGAAAGCAGCTATTTAAACACAGAGGTGATGCACTAAACCATCAATCAAGCATGAATAGATGTCCATTGACTGGAATATCAGATCCACATGCTCCATTTGCAAGAAAGGCGATCCTCTGTCTTGCACTAACTATCGAGGCATATCCCTGCGTTCTGTCGCATATAAGATCGTATCCAACATACTGTGCGAACGTCTAAAGTCTTTCTATAACACATTGATACAAGTGGAGCTTCCACCACTATAGATCGATGGTAGATCAGATCTCCCGTATAAACCAAATCCTGCAAGAGCCCAACGAATTTTAGATCGGGACGAATTCGGGAACCTGCCAAATTTAATCCAGCTCTATCGAGGAACGCTGGAGAATTCGCAGGGTACAAGGTGCAGGTTGAAAGTAGATGCGCTAGCATGTGATTCTCTCAATCATGTGCTGGAGCTGCAGAGCAGGAGTGAACACAGAAGACACCATTCGCTATCATCAACAAATCCGTTCAGCTGCTGGGATACGTCGATGATATAGACACCGCTGATGGTTCCATACTACTGGGCACATACTGCTGGGTAAGTATAAACTTAGCCGTAGTAACAAACATGTTTTGAAAAGTTCTAGCAAAATCTCACACTACTATAAGCAGTCGCGGACGGTCCTCATGATGTCCTCTAAAGATTTTCAACAACCCTCGGGGGGAAAAAATTAATTATGTCCTCCCATGCATACTAGTTGCCAATTTTGTTCTTGGTAAGGACTGTGACACATTAAAGCATACATGCACGCTGGCAACTAGCATCTGAAAAGGCACATACCTACACCACGCGGGCTTTCAGGTGATTCAATCGGAAGACTATGCATCGAGTGCATTAAAACTTCTCGCTTCATAGGGAATACCCGGATGTCTTTCAGATTAAATTCGATTCTAGACGCCTGAGAGGATATCCACTCAATACTCTAATCTTATCTAACATTTGCAAAAGGAATAATTACTCCTAAAAATCTGGAGCCTGTTTAGTCTCAAATCGTCAAATCCTTAAACAAAGTAAGCAATGTGTAACGAAACATCTAATTCCTTACCTGAGTTCCAGACAAGTCCTCGGTATTTGTAAATTCCATGCGGATAACATCATGCGGTGGAAGTTGCATTGGATAGACAATGGTTACAGCTCCCCTTAGCAGATTCATTGCCTCCTCCACTATTTTCAGAGTCATTGGCTTGTTAGCCTCTACAAGTTTCTGCAATAATAAATCAATATACTCTCCCTTCTCGAATATGTCTTCTTCCTTTCCAGACCCACCCACCTTATTGATTGCAGCTTTTGCATCTTCCATTGCCTTCGTCAATACGTTACGCATATTTTCCTTTGGCCGTTGTCCATTCCGACGTCCCATTTCGTCTTTGTTGAACTCGAATCCTCCGGATGGAATGCACCTCTCAGCCCAGGTATCCTTCAATTTTAACTCTTCAATCTGCTCATCGGTTAGTCCTATCATTTCCTGTGGCAACATGGTACCATGGTCAGCCAGGTCTTGAATATTATAACACAAACGATGAACTTTCAACCGGCCATTGTAAATCGCGGTTATTTCTTGAAGGACTGAAGTAACTTCCTCTGAGACGTTGGTGTCGAAAAGAAATTGATTTTCGTCACCATGTTTGACATGCAAGCGAACCATTTTCAGTAGACAACGTTTGGGTTTCGATAAGCTTTAAAACACAACTAATGGATCGGCGGTGTTTCGGACTTTGCGGCGAGAATAGAAAATTCGGGATGTTTTTATCCTTTGTGCAGATATTTGTTGAGCAACTATAAACAAACGTAAATAAAAGCGGTTGCTAGGTGAAATTCTGAACTCTGTTTGCAGGCTGGAAATGAACAGAGAGGTAGTTGTTGTTAGTGTTCAGTGAAGCTTGATACTTACGTGTCTTCCAACTTCTCCAGTCTCAGGAGTAATCTAATCTTGGACTGTTTTTTCAGAACCACATTAAGGTTATGGCGGTGGAGGACGACTCTTCTGGAGGAGAGGATTGAACGACGAAGCTTACGATGTATATATATAGCGACACCTACCCATAGAATCACGCATCAGTTAGCTAAGATGGCTAGAACATGTAGAGCGAATGAGCACCAATGCCCCGGCCCGAATCTTTGAATCTAACTCGGAGGGACAACGTCTAAGAGAACGCGCAAGGTGACCTCAACCAACTTGGAATGCGCAACTGAATGCAATTGGCTAAGTACCAGGCTAACTAGAGACGCTAGTTGGTTGGGACCCAAGTTCACTCCGAACTGAAGCACCACCTAAGTAGCTCAGTGAGTAGCCACAGCAAGTGTGGAAATAGTTGACCGTCACGCATTTTGGAACGCAGATGAAATTTTTTTATCCGGATCTCGATTCGCCTGCAACGTCTAATATCCGGGAAACTTTCGGTGGACTTATTTTCAAATGTAATAAAAGCTATTACTTCGTCCTTAAAACGGAGGTTCGTTCTCGCTGAACGTGTTGAGCTCGGAGATTTGATCGCATTTTGTTCTCCAAACCGAAGTAGCACTCCTTGACTATTTCGGAGTTATAACTGTCGATAGTGACATTTCTTTGCTTCTGCTTTGGTTACTGACAACAGATATGTACGTATGTATGTATGTATTTGGTTTTGTGCTCATTCACTACAAAGCCAACAATCCTCGCCTGCTCTTCAATTGATTTAAAATCTTCTCTGTCAACAAGCTTGGAACGCCAAATGGGAACAATATCGCCTGCGTATCCCAACATCTTGTCGGACTTGTTGAAGATTGTGCCCTTAATGCTGAAAGCCGTTCTACGCACTATCTGCTCCAAAACGAAATTAAAAAAATCCCATCTGGACAGGATCTTGTACGCAACCTTTTGTACCTTTTTTGCATGATTTCGTCCAACTTCGAGTATATTTAACTGATGATTTAGTGGGTGCGCTCTACCAGAAAACGTCACCTTCGTATTTAAAAGCTGTGCTGGGATAGCATCGGAACCTACCTTGTTGTTTCCAGCTTTTTAATAACTGCGCCGACCCCTTCAATCCAACAGTGCAAGTGTAGAAAAAATTAGATGAGCGCACAGGCACGACAACTTTTCAAAAAGTCTATTGTTTTGCTCAATACTGCTTTTGCTTTTCGAAGATACTTTTAGCCACGGCTTAGCAGATTATTTTAGTATCAGAATATTTTAGAAGGGGATCCAAATGGAGACAAATATGTCTAAAAAAAAGGTCTTATGATCAAATCTCTTAAAAATTTAGAGTATGGACATCTCTGTGCTTTAAAATGTTAATTAAAAAAATGCCAGAAACAACCCTAACCTCTTAGGACAGCTCAAAAAGATGGGCGGTAGACTATACAAAGATCCTTTCCAGGATGTAACGAATTGTAACTTTTCTGTAAACTTTTGCAAATGGTAAGAGTTTCCATTTGCTGGTCCACTTTTTCTCCTAGACTGGAGTGCTGATAGACTGATCAGCTCTCACCTCTCTCGCGAGTCCATCTTCTATTTCTCGCAACGTCCTCTTGACTTTGGACTCAGCACAGTCATTCAACACCAAAATCATAGCCATAGCTATAGCACCCATCACAGTTTTATATTTGGGATAGCTCTTAGGGAGTATCGATTTTATTTCAACAGCAGAAATTACTTTCACAGATGAATGGCTATGGCAATCGCAGTATTGACATTATTGAGACTAGATTGGCGGCTTTTGTCAGATCTCCAATTAAGGAAGTGTGATGGACCTGCGTAGGTTAGGCGTTCCAGAAAACACCTCAACACGTACTTTACTTTATCCATGTCCCCGTATATGTATAAAGATTTAGTCCTCAATAACGCCTTGGTCTCCAATAGCTCCCTACGCAACCTACAGCAAACGATTCTAACGAAGTCGAAGACAATGCGTAGTCAGTACATTATACTAGTAATAAAACTGCAAATTTGTTACTCTTAAAAGTAATTTTACCATTTAATGAAAATAATCCAGAAAATATACATACAAATTTCTTTATACAAATAAATTACTTAACATTAAACAAAAATATATTAACAACTACGAGTAAGTTTATAAATTTGTGTAGACATGTGATGTAAGTCAATGTACAACTGCCTAGACATTAGAAAAAAAAAATTCTTCTACAGTATATATCTACTTAAACATTACATATATCTTTTGTTCAGTGGTTGAGGTGTAATGTAAACATTACCGGGTAACAGCACACATACACACGCACAGAAATTGACAAAAGTTGCATATCATTGGGATGTGAAGGATGATCGAAATGACTACTTTCGAAAGGGATGCTTTTTGGGGAATATTTATCGAAAGAATAGAAAAAGGAATGATCCTACAAAGTATTTTGATTTATACTGAGTGAGTATCTTTTTTAAAAGGAATTGGTTGCTCGGGTGTGTAAAAAAAAAACTGAATTGTTATTATCCTTATAAATCGCAAATGTCATACATGGTGAGAGATCACACCGATTTTAAAGCTTTCCATACCGATGTTGTTATCTTGTAAGCAGTTCACGGAAATTTTCCAACTCAAATATACTGTTTGATAGTCTGGAAAGGGAAAGGGAGGGATGGGTTAGAGAATAAATGAGTATGTGTGGAGCATAAACTTACCTTCCGAAAGCATTGAAGAGTGCAACAATTTCCGATCTCGTCAATCGGAATATGGGATCTGATGAAGTGTAATGGTTGTCCCAGAGACCATGTTCGGTGGCAATTTCAAATTTCTCCGAATATAAAACTTTTAGCGCGGTTCCTAGTCCCTGAGTCTATCGGGATGAAAAGTTAGTCATTTTGTCAGGGTAAAGATGCTTTTTTCTTTTAGAATTTTACCTGTAGTTTTCCCCAAAGTCTGCATTTGTCGCAACCAACGCAATCCATAATTTTTGAAATGTTACGGAATTTTTCTTTGTAGTCATTTTTGAGTTTAATTCCCCCATAGCCGCTTGAGAAGAGGACGTGCTCGTTAAAGTGTGAAGGGAATGATCTAAAACAAGAACAAAACTTTAATTCACTCGCCGCAGAATTGGGCAAAATTTAAATACTCACTCGATAACAGTCAGTAGATCATTAATAGCCATTTTCACCTCATTATCTTCCTCCTCAAGTCCTGTGTAGTATTCCTCACGCCTTAAATATGGGGCAGCTTTCGCAAGTGCTCGTAACTCCACCAAATAGATGAAGTACAAATTTTTCAGCCAATGTGGACCTTCACCCATAGTGGTACTTGGACTGAAGCGCCTCTTGAACTCCTCCAAATTATGTCCCCACACTCCTTTTGGATCAATGAAGTCATTTAACTCAGACAGCAGATATTTGGCTGAGAGATGTATATTGATGCTGGTATGTAGGCCAGAGATTAGACGATAGAAAGCTTTTTGCTCCAGACAAACATCACGCAAGTCCAGATGAGGGATATACGCAGATAATGATTTCGTTTCATTGTTGATTCCGAAACAATTCTCCAAATATATACTCTTCCAGATACGATGTGCGGAATCTCCTTTGTACCCCGTATACCTTTCAGGATTCAACAGTAGATCCACATACTGTGCACCATTTTGCATGTCATCCAGGATGCAAAAGTCCTCTTCAGCTTCATC
This sequence comes from Blera fallax, assembly GCA_946965025.1. Classification (NCBI taxonomy): domain Eukaryota; kingdom Metazoa; phylum Arthropoda; class Insecta; order Diptera; family Syrphidae; genus Blera; species Blera fallax. The sequence continues at coordinate 55,411,794 of OX337245.1, forward strand.
GTGAACAGCCCATTTTGCGAAGTCCTCGTGCACTTGATCGCTTATGCTGGTGTCCAAGAAGCTCAGTTCAGTGTTAAAATCGTCTTCGGCACAGCCCAGCATTTGACCTTCTTTGCTGTACTGCAAATGAAAGGGAAGATATAAAGTATATGGCAAAATGCGTATGCTTCCCTCTACGCTAATATGCGACGAGACCTGTACTGTTGAAGGATTCCCAAATGCTAGCTGAGGACCTATCCGTTTGCGCTTGCGTTTCGAGTTTTAAGATTCTTCAAGTAGCCAGCATACTTCAGGCATGGTGAAATGGCAAAGATTTTAGAAACAAGAGGTGAACACTTGGGGCGACCTGATTGACAAGGACAGATAACAAGTACATAGAGCAAACACCTTCCTGTAGGGACTAATCGGGCTGGAAAACAAACCGACCGGATGTGTAGTGCAGTACCGACAGTAGACACGAATGGGAGGGGTTAATGGAACCACTTGATTACATGTTGATATCAGTCGGCGTGTAGGTCGGTTAAGTAAATTACTTAAACGAGTTCAAAATCCAATCGAGTAATATTCAAGTTCACTGCCAAGAAGTTGCACTAAATCGACTACGCTAAAGGTTCTGATTGAGATGAGATGAAGGGGAAATGGACGTTTCTATTTCAACAACGACGTTTGTGCAATTAAAATTAAACCCAGGGGCCAGAAGTTGCATTGTGGCGAATTTCGTTTTTAAAACTAAGGCCATAGTCGCCTTCAAACCTCGGCGTAAGGATCTCCGATTACACCAACGCATTTTAACAACCTAGTTCGATGAGTGCATGTCTGATGCATGAACCTACAGTATCAGTTGATATTGACATGTTCAAAGGAGAGATCCTGCGAGCCCTGTCAAAAAGGCAATGTCAATCAACGTTCCTATACGAGCGCAGAAGAGAGGCAGCTAAAAAACTCCTGGATCACACAAATGTAAAAACAGCAGCATTTGATTGGTCGCAGTGACGAGGTGATCCGAAACCAGGAGGCCTGCAGATACTTTTTAATCATAAAAAATCCTAAAATCCTGATCATAACCTCGCTGAACAAAACGAAAGAAGAAGAAGATTCTGTAAACGCCTGAAAACGTTCGTCAGTAACTTGATCGGCCCTTTTAAGTGTTGGTTTATGCCAGGTCCACAATCAACAACATTTTTAAACTACGGCAGATCCTGGAGAAAACTCAAGATGTGGAAAACAATGCCCACCACTTTTTTTAGAGAGCCTAGCTATACAGATCAAAGTTTAATTTTGGCATCCGTGTCAAACTCATCCGTCAGTTCAGGATGACGATGGAGAACGAGCGCCGCTCCTTCAATGTCGGTAATGGCTTCACCAAGGCCTTTGAAGTTAAAAAGGATTTAGCAAAAGGTGACACGTTCTCACGCGATTTCTTGATTGTTCGAATGTCAAAAGCCTGCATAGAAGGCTGTGCAATTACTTGCGTACGCCACTCTCGAGTTTGTGGGTATAGAGACGAAAGTCGCTAAAATGGGCCAAGGGGAAAACAATGTCTGAGTTGGCTAGTACCTGTAAATCAACGTTCTGGCCCGCAGAGTCTTCGAATCCAACACGGAGGGACAAAGCAACGCGCGCAAGTAGAAAGCAATTTCCATTAACTTGGAGTGCGCAATTGGTGGCAGTTATCTAAAGATTGGAATAACTAGAGAAGCATGCAGGTTCACTCTGAACTGTAGCGCCACCTAGTCAAGTATTTCCAAAGCTGCCAACGAGATGGGTGACGCGTTTGCTTACAATCTTGATCACAACCGCATTCGCATGAACACTTCGAATAATTTTTTGGAGATTTTTAAACGGAGTCCGTCGAAGAAACATGAATCCCTCATCACTACGCACCAGAAATGAAAGAAAAGTTAGACAAAGACTGGTGCAAGAGCTCCGTCGACTGAAAAGGTGATGGCCACTGTTATGGCAAAGGACAGGGTTCAACAAATTGTTTTTTTTTTTTTTTTAAAGTTGGAATATAGTTGAGCTGAGTGCATTGAGCTAAAAGGAGAAAAAATAAATGTTTTCTTATCCAGGCTCATGACTTACTTAACTGTAATTTAGTCGCAGTCTTATTGATTTGTTATTCGATTAGAACACATTTATTTGTCAATCTCTAGTGCCTTAGAATTGGTTCTTTATATCAAAGTTATAAAGGGCAACATGCTTCGTACAAATACCGACTATCGTCGTTAAATATTGACTTCCTACAAGTGTTTGAAATTAAAAAAAAAAACAAACAAACCTGTCGTCGTTACACCATTTTTCAAGTAAACTATTGTTCTGTGCCTCAAACACAATATTCTGCTGCATATGGGGTTTTTTTTTTTTTTTTTGTTAACGTGTTCAATTTAATCATTCTCGCAACCACCTTCTTTATCAAATTTTTGATTTATTTACGAATAAGAAAGTCAGAATGCTATCAATTTCGACGATTAATCATAGATAATCGAGAGCAATCGCATTCATTAGTTCTCACGTCTACCTGTTGTTATCGAAGGAAAACAAAAAACAAAAAACAAAAATTCTAAAACAAACCAGAAAATTGCCACCGAGTCTAGAGATTGCGTAAGCTACGGTGTATTTCCCGCTCTCGAATGCATGCATTCGCTATTACCGAAGGTAGATAAAATGCTGACAAATAATATAATTACCAAGCATTGATTTTTCGATTCTTTGATTTGTTTCGGCTGCTAATTGCCAATTAGGTTACTTTAGATCTTCTGACGAGATTGTGTGTAATATTTTCGTTTGTTTTGGAGACTAAAAGTTCAAGATGAACACACTCACATGTAGTCACAGAGATGTATGTACGTAGCGCTTCACATTACAAACTAACTTGCTAAGCCAATTACTTAAACGACTTAAAATCAAACCGACGACCGGCGATAACATTAGTGGGTTCTTATTGGATAAGTGGTAATAGTTTGGAATAACTTTAACGATTGATGAGTGTTTCAGTCTGAAAGATTTGCATTGGACCACGTCATCATGGGAATTAGGGACTTTAGTCAAGTGCTGGCGAACCTAAACGAACTGTGTGATTTTGGTTACGTTTTCAGCTTATTATACATGGCGCGAATTGATTCTATTTTTTGAGTCGCTGTGTCCATTCTTAGATCGCTACTTTGGAAGAGAATCTATTAACAACATGGAATTCCGGCATTGAGCCTTTATTTCTTCCTTGGGTGACAATGACTAGTATTAGACCTCGTAGAATTAGCGACAGGCAGAACCTCTGCAGCCGACCACCTTGTAGTTCTGGTTGTAAGCCCTATTCCACCTGTAGCGCCATCTCCGACCGGAGAACAGAGGTTTATTGGTAAGAGGCAGAGAAACCACACCATATTGCTATCGGGAGACACCTGGAAATGAATCGAATAACGTACTGCAGACAAAGCTCGGATTGAACCTCATTACCATGCAAAAATAAAGAAAGTACAGCGTAGTGTAAGACGTAACAAGGAAAACGACGAAGACAAGGCATTGAATTTGATGTTGGCAGTAACATGCAACACTTTTACCAAGCTACAACCGTTTGACACCAACGTTAAGTCTGCATTTCTATATGGGTGTAGTACTTGGCCGCCGCGAAACTGCAAGAACGTCACGTGCAAGTTAGATTTTTGTGAATAGATGTCTTTGCAACAAAACCCCTCTTCTGGCTAAATCGTATCTTAAAGGAACAGTTCCATATGAGAACAAGTCAACAACCAATAGGCATCACTACATCCCTAAGATGCAGTGAATCGGTCATACCTTGCGGTGCTAAGTTAATTTCATCACGAAGTACCCCATGCAATGCAATTCGCTAACAAAGTTTGGCAGAAGATCGCGGCACACCCTAAGGAAAAGTGGCGCATGACAGTTTAGGATGAATCGAGGACAGTCGGGTTGAGTTTGAGAGACCTAAAACGCTCTGCAGAACTACAATTATGGCGCACAGATACTGTGGACACTATACCCCACGAGGGGTAACAAGAGTTAACTAAATAAATAATAGCGCATCCCAGGTAGACTCGATCTAAATAAGCAATGTAGCCAGTGTATCACCATCGATGTGTTGCCGAATGACCATTAGTGTATGCAAAATAGAAATTCACACTTCCCGTCATTTTTTTTTTTTGATGCTTACCTGACATACACACTACTTGATGAAGAAAATGTATACTCTCTAGGCTCTCCACACGCCAATTTGAAATTTGGAACGCAAATCCTCGCACTTGATGTCCAAGATTTTCGGATCACCCCGGGGACACGAATTACCTTCATGTTGGTTCCTAGCCCACAGGGAAAATCAAGGTGGCTGAAAGGTGGATGACTCTGATCTTTAAGAGTAGGCAAATTTTCAAACTTATTCCCGTGTTGACTCTTACTTTCAGAAGTCAATGATTTCTCCATATGGTGTCACAACAACTTCTTAGATCGCTGTGTCGACAAATTTCGCTCTATATTCTACTGCTACAAGCATATCCCAACCTGATCGGTCCATATCAGTGTGGTTTTAGGCCAGGAAAGTCCACCATCGACCAAATATTCACATTACGGCAGATCTTGGAAAAAACCCAGGAACTTCGAATCGATACACATCGCCTTTTCATTGATTTTAAGGCCGAGTATGACAGCATTTATAGAGACGAGCTATATAGAGCAATGTCTAGTTTTGGTATCCCTGCCAAACTCGTCCGTTTGTGCAGGATGACGATGGAAATTGCACGCTGCTCCATCAAAGACGGTGAAGACTTTACCGAGACCTTTGATGTCAAAAAAGGTTTTAGACAAGGCGACGCTCTGTCATGCGACTTCTTCTTTCCTCTTCTGAAGAATATGAGCTCAGAAAACGACATCAGCGCTGAGATCAAACGAAGAATAACTCTTGCCAATCGCTGCTTCTTTGGGCTAAGAAGGCAATTGAACAACAAAATCCTCTCTCGAGCAACTAAAGTGACCCTATACAAGACTTTAACCATCCCAGTCCTGCTTTATGGTGTAGAGGCATGGGCCCTGTCAAAAGCGGATGAAGTCGCTCTTGGCTGTTTCGAGAGGAAAATCCGTCGGGCGATTCTTGGTCCCGTCTGCATACACGGTGATTGGAGGAGGAGATAGAACAGCGAACTGTATGGGCTGTTCAGCGACATCGACTTGGCCAGAAGAGTGAAGGTCCAACGACTGAAGTGGCTGGGTCATGTAGAGCGCATGGACACAAATGCTCAGGCCCGGAAAATTTCGAATCCATTCCCGAGGGACGGCGCAGTAAAGGAAGACGGCGACTCAGGCAGCGCACGCAGGTGGAAGGGAAACTCAACCAACTTAGCGTGCGAAACTGGCTGGCTGAAACGCTTGTTGGTTGAGGCCCAGATCAACCCCGGACTGAAGCGCCACCTTAAGTAAGAAAGTAACAAGCATATCCCCTACCTCTCGGCGTCATTTGCGAAGAGCTTGTGCCCTCAATTATGTTAGCTAGTGATATGGGTATTATCTGCGATATTGAGCTCAACTTTCGTTCGAAAACATTGTAACTAGAATTTTTGAACCCTTTACATAACCTTTCTTAGGTATGACTTTGGAAAGTTTTGCTAACATGTTTTTCATCCATCTTCAAGCGATTTCTCGTAATACTAATGCCTGTAACCTTATGTCTACTCCGTCTACAAACAGATTAAATATTTTAGAACCAATAGCCGCCTGCAAACATTTCGGAACGATACCCTAGCGCTTCTTTTGAGAACCCTTTTCTAAGAACAAAAAAAAAAAAAAAAACTGCTCCAATCGCTAACTTTTCAACTACTCAACATATATTGACAAGTATTGAGAAAATATTATGAAATTTAACTCTCGCCAATCATTCACCCATCAACTCCTCAAAATTTAAGGAACAGGTGGCGAAACCCAGACAAAATATGCTTTCAACAAGAGAAGCATCTGTCCAACTTCCAAGTAATTATGGAGTTCACATATCTCACAGTAAACAGAAACTACACAAATAATACTGTACTGATGACGAAAATTGACCCCCTTAACTGGAAATGACAAAATTGATGCTCTGCAAAACGATGACGATGCCAATTCCGTTCTCTGGTTTCTAATGCTAGACGATAAGCAAAAAAGAATAAGACATTCAACTCTTTCTTTGTCGAATACTTAGCTGTATTTGCAAAGAGGGCAAATGAAGGAGAAGATACAACCGCGAATCTGTAGCTGTACCAAGATGTGACTCAGACATATCGATCGAAAAGTCTACGAGATCTCAGGCAGATACACTTTGTGAGACATAAAATACACATTTGCATGTACATATATTGAATTCAGTTCAACTAAATAAAGACGAAGTTCTTCATTCGTCTTTAACGTATTCTTTGGGGAAATCCAGGCTCACCATTGTGTACCAAGAAAAATGGAGAAACCCCAAAAAATGTTTCAGCTGTCCTGACCTTATGTCCTCCATCCTAAATGTTGAACACTCAAAATGACGAACTGCTGCGAGATATGAATCACTTGTCAAGTGCATTTCGTTATACTTGCGCATTTGGAAAACGCCTTCCAAATCATGTTTTACCGATTGCACGCACAAAGGTTGTTCAATATCAAACCATATGCCACAATGAATAAGCATACGCCCTCCCAAGCAGTCTTATCTTCAGCCACGTTCTCGAGAATAACACACTGCGCGGCGTAATAATTAAAACTCTACCTCAACCTCTCCAGCTTTAGACATAATTTCGTGACTCAAATGGAAAATCAACTGCACGGCCATCCAAAACCAATTAATTCCCAATTAACACTATTCAGAGCAACTTTTCACACTTTCTCCCGTTTTTTTTTTTGTTTTGCATTTCTGGACTGTTGAACTCACCTTGTGCGATGGCAGCTCATCGCTGTGCTCCTTTAAGCCAACTGGTATTGTTTGCTCCTCACAGTGCTCCACATGACAAAACCTCATTGCACACTTACTGTCATCGGGCCAAAATGGGCAGTCCTGCTTCAGGTTCACCTTATAGAATCGGAAATAGTTTTTCACCAGTAGACTCTTGAGCCGCGGATAGATTTTCATATTGTTAAAGTGGTCCACCGTGTCCACATTGCAACTGCAATCATTTATAGAACCCTTGAGCTGCAACAAAACGCAAAATTACGACCCCCACAATGACGAATCAGAACCTCCCACACTGTTAGACTTACCTCACAGAAGCAGTTCTTGTCATCGTTGTTCACCTTCGAGAAATACCCCAAAGCGAGGTATACCAGAAACGCGAGCACATAAACAAACAAATAATCGCGAAGCCTTGACACTGACATTATGCTGGCGATGGCGCGTGGCTAGTGTTCCAGATGAATTTACTTTCGCCCCCCAACAAGCAAAAGACTTGTTAATCTCTTTTAGATATTAAACTCTACACTACACAAAAATAGGAAGCTTAACCCGAGATGAATTTTTGTAGAGAATTCGTTGTAGAAAGACGTGAATGCACATAAAATTTGTTGTAAAACACGAAATTTTTATTTTTAAAACTTAATTTAATTGCACTTCCACTGTACAGGATTGTATAGGCGCGTCCAACGCGACAAATCTGGCTCGTCGTCCGGTGCAGCTCTAAAGAATTGAATGCCGATGGTGAAATTACTACGGCGACCCCTACAACTCCGGGGTGACTTCTAATAGCGGTAAGCAGATAATTTTTGTACTTTTTCTACCGAAATGAGTGGTAAACCGAAAAAAAAGAAACGCTGGCGAAATAAATATGCCGAGAGGGACACGTACTCTCTTCCGTGGATTTAGTTGTCGCGTTGATTTTTTTGTTGTTTTTTTTTTTACTCGTTCATTTGTTTTGCGGGTGAAAGCTGGGTAGAGGATGACAGCAACAACAACGAGCATGTGTGACAGCTGTCAAAAACGTATGATTCTCTGTTTTGGTTGGTGTATTGGGTAAATGTTGGTATTTCTGTTTAATGTTGTGAATGGATTTTGCTGTGTGTCTGGAATGGAAGCAGGTCACAATGGACGGAAAGTGTTGCCATAAGTGTAGGAGTCATCTTTTTGGAGAACGACAAAATAAAATATTTTTTTTTTTATAATTTCATTTGCGTCAAATTTTGTTTGAAAATGATTAGATGTATAGGACCCTAAGAATGTCAAAAACACCCTAATTAACTCGATAGTATATATGCTAAAAAAAAGGGGTATAAAAACAGAACAGGAAGGAATACATTTAGAAGCGTACGCCAATACAGGTACATCTCAGGGTGGAGTCATATCACCTCTGTTATGAGTCCTTGTTCTGAGTGAAGTTATCCGAAAACTAAGAAATAGTGAAATCAAAATCATAGTTTACGCGAGTGATCTGGTGTTGCTAGTGGCAAATAAATTCCTTTTAACTCTTGGAGAGCCAATTGAAGGGATCTCAAAGATCATGGAGATGGAGATTCACAGAAAACTGAGTTAAAATTGTTTACAAACAAAAGAAAGGCACCACAATTCGAAGTGAAGTCTATTGCTGTCGATTTCTAAAAAGATAGCCGCGGAATACGCTTGATCAGTTTTGGAACCATCCGTGAAGTATCGACTACAGCCCAGTGCAGGCTCAGATTCTGGCCGGAACCAGTCGTGAACGTAAGGAAAGTTGACACTAAATTTGCACAGCAGCTAAAGTTCCGATGTCATTACATCAGACGGCATATCCATAGAACCGGGGTCGTAGGCGAAGTGTCAATGATACCAATATCCACCTCGTCCGACACGGTAGATCGCCTTGATAGTACAACCCATGATATACATACATACATGTCAATGGGACATAAATCAAGCAGAGCGTCTAGAGCAGACCCAGGTGTTCTCGGAGAAGCTTCCATAGAGTCCAGATTGGCCGTTCTTTAAAGTTGAATGAAAAGGTAGTCACATACCTACGCGAGAACTCACTTCACAAAACAACCGACGCATAAGCTAGAAAAGGTCTTATCATTGCCGTTTAGATCCAGAGAATCGTTTTTCCATGCTGGAACGTAAAGTTGCCTCTCAGGTGGATAGTGTATCTTTAATGCAAACCTGCACATGCAAATCTCTACTAGTCTCTCTAAACTTTTCAGAGAGAAGCAGGTCTAAAACTTTTGGCGAGAGAGCCTTGTAGTCTACCAAGCCAGTCACCTGTACAAGTCAATAAGGTATGCAAGCTGGCCTCTGTTAGATTTGGAAATCTTTTCATGTTTTTCTACCTGGAGACCCTTAAGCACGCTGAATTCAAAAGGTAAACTTTACCTAATGATATCGCCTTGCTGAGACTGTTCAATTTTAAGGTAAGTTCATAGGGTTCTTCTAATACCGGTGAGTTTTTGAAAATAGGACCTACATCCCTGATAACTCCAATTTGCCTGCCATTCACACTAGAACTCCAGACAAAATCCTTTGAGGATCATTACTCATTTGTTGCTGGTTGAAGTAAAACAGGGGAAGGAGGACAAGTCCCAACTGTGCTTTATGAGGCCCTTGTCTATAATAATTTATTTTGCAAGGATTTGCTCGAAATGAAGAGATGCTTTAATCGATGATACGTCAAATGCGTTGGTGACTTAGCTGACTTCAAGGATATATGTGAGGGAGATTCTGGTGGTCCACTTGTGGCAGCTGAGGTGAAAATGGCATTTTCATAGGTTATCGACGGGTCATCAGCTATTTACTAGAGGTTTTCGTTCCCATTTTATTTCTATTGTGTCGAGTGGTTTTGGTTGTGCAAAACCTAATCCTCCTAGATTTGATACAAGGGTTGCTTACTTAATTTATGTTGCGCTAAAGTTCAGGGTGAACCTAAGCTTCAACCCACAAGCCCCTCCAATTAACCTTTCGGTAAAGACTCTGGCGGGTCTCTTGCCATTGCAGCTTATTGACGTTCTATCTTCTCACAGTAAGTCTTCTTTATTGTGGCACTTGGGAGATCCGCTGCAACAGTAGACAAGGGTTAGCAGTTTCATTGATTGGATCAAAGAAGGACTACCTGATGCAGAATAGTTTCCAATAAAAGAGCAGATTGCATGGGTTTACATAGCCCGAACTAATTTGATCAGTCCATAGCGCTATGAATGGGATGGTGAAAGACTCTCAGCGAAGATAACAGTGTTGTCGGATAGCTTGGCCGCCATTACAGCTTTAAAGTCTCATGAAATCAGGTCTTGTTGGGTATTGCTTTGCCAAGTGAAACCGAGATAGGCTAAGTGGGAGTTGGGACTGACAAATTAGCAAGAAAACACTGTTTTAACCGGTCCGGGACCATTCAAGAAAAGGACGAACTTCCTAAGCTAAAACGTCAATAAAAACCGGCTACGCATTGTTACAGGATTCCTAAGGGATTATTATAGACTTAAGGAACACACCTCAGGAAACTGGGTATTTCGAGGAAACCCCAGCTGACTTTCCTAAGGAACGTGGAGCACAAAAGAAGGAAACACCTAATCTACCATCGTTGGATCCATTCCAAAAACTCCGGTTCATCAAGGAAATTGGACTGGAGGAGGTGCTCTAAGTTAAGTATCTTATCGAATAGAGCTCCAAGTTGGAGCAAAATAGAGCTACAAGGTCGCAGAGCGCTTACAGCTTTGAAATCAAACTATCTTGTCTGTCTTGTCTATCTTGGTCCGCGAACAATAGCAACTGCCCTGCGTACGTCTCCTCTACGTCATTCTCTATGTTCCACACAGTTCCACTATAGCTACATATGTAAAGCAATGGAAGCCCATCAGACTAGACAAACAAACTGGTCTTGCATGAGCAGATCTCTAAGCAGAATAGATGCACCATATTACCTCCTGAAGATAATCCAGAACTACTTTACCAACAGAAGGTTGAGGTACCAAGCGAACGTTGAATACTATATTGGGTCCACGGGAGTCCCTTGGACCTCTCCTGTGGAGCATAAGGAATGACGGAGTTCTGAGGTCAGCGCTACCACAATGAGTTAAGGAGATCGGCTTCGCTAACGATATCGCTGTGGTTACCGTGGCCAAACACATCCACCACGGATGAAGCCCAGGCTATTAGTATCTTTTGATAGTTACCACATCCACTGGCGCATCCTCACAAAAACAGACCAGACTAACAGAAGACGCCAGTTACTCGTAGATCAAAGAACACGTGGCGCTGGGCATTGAACCTGTCACCTAATTCATGAAACTATGCCGTAATCGCAAATCGCTGCACCCAAAAACCAGATTTCTAATGACTTACAAACGACAAACCTCCGCCTACGGATGTTTCCAAATCATAAAGTCGGACATCGTTAGCAAAATATTTACACTCAACCCACTCAGTATTCCAACAACAGTCCCATTTTCCCAGAACCATATTCCATTAGAGAAGTTAATTCCTTCAAAGAGTCGCCAGCAAACAAAGATCATCATACTCATCTAATGGATATTATGCTTAAGATACATTTTGCACATCAGTCTGGGCCTTATCTCTGGCTTCTCCACAGTTGTTCTTGCTCGTCGTCGGTGCTATCTTCTCTCACACAATGGGGGACACAGTACAAGAATACAAACATAAACCAATTCCCATCTACGCGATGTACAGGTGCACACCTCTGAACCCCATTCACAGGTAAATAATCCAAAACTCCATCGACAGGTACGAGCACACACCATTCTGTTTCTCTTACCATCGTAAAGGTACTATTTTTACCTTTTCCACTGAAGATTCTTTTACAACACTTGTCCTCATCGCTTTCTTCTTCTGCACACACACACACACACAAACACACAGACACAGCCGCACATAGATTCGAACTTTGTTTGATTTGGTCATCATCATCGTTGGACTGTTGTTGTTGGTCTTCTACTTCTTGGTATCTTTCACTGGTTATTCCTCATGCCACGACGAAGAGCAGCAATATCAGCACCACACACATTCAGGAGACCTTCCTCAGACATTCAATGTCCAACAAGACTTCAGTATGTCTTGAACTTTCGAGTTGTTCGCAAACTTTAGAACGCGGATTAAAATAAAAATTATAGTTTGGATATCCCTCTTCATTTTGTCGGATTAGAGGATATAGATTGTTGCATCTATGAGATACAGATACTAAATTAATTAAGTGAAGAAGAACAAACAAACGTGTGTGTGTGTGCAGACGAAAGAAAACGTAGAAAATCCAAGTTTTGTTGTTGTTTTTTGTTAAATTCTATTTTTTTTTTTTTTTCTATTTTACAATGAAAAAGTAGAAATTACCGTTAGAGTATCGAGTGCGCGGCGTGTATCTTTATTTGTTTTTTTTCTTCTACGTTTCGCGTTATACATATAGATACGTGGTGTGACGACGACGTGTTAAAATCCGTGCGAGTGCGGGTGGAATTTAAAGAACTTCATCGACGACCCAATCGCCATTGTGTTTGTAATTTTTAAAGAGTTTGTTCCCGATTTTTTTTTTGTTTCTTTTTTTGTATCTTTTGTGTGAAAATCCGTTCCTATATGCATATGTGACATACTTTTCCGAAATTGGATTCTGAATTCTGTAAGTTGACGCGCGCATGAAGAAAGTAACTCACGAGTTGAGCTAAACGTTCATGATGACCAGAGGTGTATCAATTATCTAATTGGGAATTTCTGACCACGAACGGTGAAACGGTGAATTTAAAGAGCTCACATTGAAAATGAATTTGAGAAGAAGAGGAAGAAGAAGAAGAAGAACTTTTTTTTTGGGAAAAAATCGATCATAATAGCTAACTTTCGCTGAAATATCTTTGAATTCTTAAATTGAAGATGCTTTTGAATTGAATTCTTTGTTGGTGGAGTTTTTTTTTTGTTGTTTTTTTGTATCTGCACGATTTAGAAAATTCACTTTGCTTTCGATAGTACGCGAGTATATTGGCAGCACTGCCATAGGCCGGGGCGTGAATGACCCACTATTGGTACTTCAGGGTTGTGCAACCGGTCGTAGATCGATCGCGATCGTGGTGGGATCGGTTTTTATTTTTGAACACAAATTGTATCTGTTTTTGAGCGATTTTCAAGGAGGTATTTAAGGAAATGGGCTCAAATAGTAATCGCTCCTTAATTGAAATCGGATTTGTGGAAAAGTATCTACCAATTGCTATGAATAATTGCCTTGCAATGTCAAATTAAGTGGATTATCTGACTCAGTCACAATGGCTAAATTACATTTAAGTACCTAAATGGTAGCCTTAATGTTTTTTTTTTGAGGATTTTGGAATATTTCCAGTCCTAAAACGTAGTACAGTCAGCTCTGTCATTAAGAAAAAATTAGCTGCGTCGAGGCACCCCAACATTGTCATAAAACTAAGAGCGCCTTGGATATTTCAACTCGACATATCACGCCTAGGTTAGGATAGTTAGGTTAGTTTGGCTGTCCGCACGGGAGTGCAAACACACTCAGTCTAGTAAAGGTTCTTTGTGATACCATGGATCAAAAGCACTTGGCCACTCAGGGACTAACAGAACCAGTTGGAGGTTTTGATAAAGCGATGGTTGCACATGACGCCTAAGGACGCTATGTCACCAAGGTATTCAAGGAAGGGGGACCCTAAATGGAGCACTCTTTTAGGCGACAGAGCTGGGCTCTCGTCCCTACAGCTACTGCAGAAGTCGTTTGAAAAGAGGCCAAGTCTTTTGGCACGTTGGCTATAAGGCAGTGTCCAGTGAGAACACCAACAACGCAGCTAATCTGTGATCGCTCTAGTTTGACCAACTCGACACTACGTTTATGGTGCAGCCTGGGCCAGATCTTTTTCGAGATGAAACACGTTGAATCGTTTTCCCATCTGAGGTTGGTCTTGCTAATAGCATTCAGCTTTAGTAAATGCTTACATGTAGCTAGGGGCATACCTAGGGACTGCCTATCAGGCAGAATCCTTAGAGTAGTACCTTGTCCGGCGAGTTCGTCTGCCCTGCAGTTATCTGGAATGTCTCTGTGGCCTGGATCACGCCTAAATATTTCTCTTTATTGGAGATCGGGATGGGGACCCTCTCTAGCACTGACTGAGTCAGACCCGTCGAGATCCATATTCTGGTCAAAAAAGCGACCTAAGATTTGAGAGGCTTGATCGAAGGCAACTCCTGGTTCACTATTCATGGATCATGTCTGGATCGTGCATATAATCGCACAGGCAGTTCCTGGGCCTGGTCCGACAGAAAGTAAGCCACGTCAAGCCCAATTTTTTATGAAATCAAAATTTTGATTGTATCAATTTTTGACGCCGTGTCGTTGCTTTGTCTTTTCGAAACGTGTACCACAGGGCTGCATACTTAGCCCAATCCTTTTTGTACTCTACTTTGGTGATAGTTTGCCCCGGGGGTATTCTTACCTGGATTTAGTTCGAAAGCACTACTCTTCTCACTTAAGCTACAAGTCAACAGGTGGGATCACTTACTAGTTAGTTATACACAACATTGGTTAGACCCATCCTGACTTACGCATGCGTTGTCTGGTGGACGAAAGTCAAGGAAGTCAAAACCATCAATAAGCTTAGACGGCTTGAAACATAAGTATGCCTTGGCATCCCATCCGCAATGCATATCTGCCCTACGGCAATTTTCTTTGGCAGGAGCTTCAAGATCGAGATCTCTAGCCGGGACTCATGGTCCACTGGCGGATCGTTGCTCGATCCAAACGGAAACGTGTGGTATACTGATGAATAAAAAAAGGATTCTGGTGTTGGTACTGGGGTATACAGATCTCAGTGTTTTCCAGGCCGAACTCTATGCACTGGAATCAACCTGAACTCCGGCATTAAAGACGCCTCCATCCACATACTTACAGGCAGCCAAGCGGCACTCAAAGCTCTGAGCTCCCACTTGATTAACTCCAAATTAATCCTATGCTGCTGATAATCTGCAAAGATTGGACCTACGTAACAATGTAAAGCTTTGGTGGGCACCCGGCCATACAGCTATTGAAGGCAACGAATCTGCAGATCTGCTAGCCAAGCAAGGGTCTTCTGATATCTTCATTGGACTGAACGCTTTTTTGGAATCTCTGATTCTCCATTTAAATATACGCTACACAGAAGGAAAAGCAATATGTGAATATCACTCTCGAACAATATTCAACGACTCAGACAGGCTTAAAGATCAGTCAGATTCTTTGATAAAAAACAAGAAATATCCTCCAATTGTACATACACGACATAAGAAGGCTTATGAGCTTGCTTTCTGGTCACTGTCAGCTCAAGTACCACATCCATAAAATGAACATAACTGAGAGTGCCATCTGCCGCCTCTATCTAGGAGATGATGAAACCGCAGAACACATACTGGCTCTGTGTAATGTTTGGAGAAGCACTTTCCGTAGAGAGATTATCTCCCAAAGAAATCGGCAGCACCGATTCTCGCCTTCAATAGGAAAGTGGAGTTGCTGCTGGAATAATATTGGCATATGGTGCAATGGATCTTCCTTCGCCACAGTGCCTCTACACCCTCTTCGGGAGACACCGAAGTAGACCATCTTATTAGGTCCCTTTTCGTCTCCCTTCTACCAGTCATCTTAGCCAAAGCTACGCTCTAGATTTTCTCTAGAGTTCCAGCTTAACTTCGATTCTTTGCGTTAAAGCTAGCATTTGCTTCAAAGTCTTCTGGGCGACCCTCTCGTTTTCCAGCCATTGATAGTCTAAAATCCGTTTTCTTCTGCTAGCTAAGGGTCTCCCTGTTTTCCCATTTTTTTCAAATTTCATCGGCTCTCTGCCGAAGAGCCTTCGGTATCAGCACTTACCACATCGGCACCAAAGATCTGCCACCTAATACGAGCAAAAGCGCCCTCTATTAACTTATCAGAGGTTTGGGACTTAGCTTCTCGCACAAATGGGGCCGCTAACACTTGAAAGGCGTAACGGAGAAGCTTCTTCTGACAGTCACTCTTGGACTTTTGTCAGAAATTCCCGAGAGGTGAGACAGCGAAAAAATATTTCAATGATTTCTGGTATTCGACGAATATCCAATGCACCTACCACTCACTTTGGCCCACAAGATGTAACCTCACTTAAGCCTAGCATATTAGGGTGCTAAGCAAAGGCATAGTACCCCATCAGGACGTCAATAAGTTGTCTGCAGCCTTTTCTACTGAGAGACAGCAAACATTCTGTGGATTTCAAATTTAGTGCATTCTTGTATTTTTGAACTATTTGGCATGTGGTTAAGTGTAGCCTAACTGTCACTATAGACGTAGATACTCCAACCTTTCCACCTATCCCTTGCAACAGAGCTCATAGCTACTTCCTAAGGAGAAGTGCGGACTAATATTGCCGATTTCCATGAAGACGCCAGCAAAACCTTTCACTTGGTTTAGAGCTATCGCTAAAAATTCGACTGCAGTCCATTCTTGGTTCAAATTGTGGCCTGAGCCAGTCTTGATCAAAAGGAATGTCGAATATCTGCGTCTACCGTTTTCATCATTTTCCTGAGGATCCAGCAGAAGGGGTGCCACAGCTTTGTTTATCAACTTCAGTGTTTACTTTGGAGAGCACTTCATCTTATCTGTGTTTCAGCTGACAGAGCAAGATGCAAGGTTGGGTCCAGAGGTTGATCAGTTCCTCATTCCCGTCGCCACCAAAGGACTTGCGCCTTCAACTGATTCTACAGAATCTTTGCGTCGCACGATTACTGCCTTCGTTCTTGTTTTCTGTCGGTGGATCGTAGTCGGGCTCAACAGAATGCACTTTCTAGAGCTGCAATGGAATGAAATGGTTTTCGAAGGGATTCCGCTACCGACAGCTTCCAAGGGCATCGGGTAAAACCCTTCCGCCAATTTTTCCTTTATTTCAGCCCAATCTATCTACCGGAAGAGCACGGCGATGTCCCTACTACGACCTTTTCAGAGCCTTATCAACTTTGACGCTTGAGCCTCCCCGCCACGTTAAAGCAACTAAGGTTGTGGGTGGTTGTTTAGTTGAAGTGGTTCTAAGGCAAACTTAGACCAAGAGAGGTCCATTGTGCTGCCACTAGGTAGGGGTATGTGGGCCACACTGTACGCTTCTGGAACCAATTGCGTTTTCTTATGAAGCTGCTTATGTAAGCTGTAGACGCAGTATTGAAGTCTTTGAGACCATTGAAGTGGGAATGACTCAGTGTAGCCTTCCTAATGTTAGCAAGTGCAGGACACGTGCACAGGAATTGAAAAACTGTTTCTCCTTCTTCCTCATCTCTGCAACTCCGGCAGAAGTCATTACAGGGGATGCCCGACCTTTGAGCATGCATGCCTATCCTGTAGGGTCCGGTTATTTCGTTGGTTAGTGTAGAGAAGTCCGTCTTCATTTGATCTAGTTTCGGCCATAGTTGCCTATAGATAAGGTATTGGCCAACGGCTAGTCGACAGACAAAAAAGATGTTTTATTGTAAACTCTGCCACTCTGCTTTCAAGTAAGAGCTTCTAGCTCTAGGCTATCGTAAATTCTCCTCAATTCGTTTCCAGCTAAATCCCCAAAGACTGTGGGTAACTGTCCGCTTACCCTCATTCCAAGTTCAACGAACCCCCAGACCCATTAACCTGAAGAAAAATCAAAAATAGATACGAGTACGCCCTCGCAACTTTGTGTAACCACTTAGCAAGCTCACCGCCTAGTACCTGACCACAATACTTTCGTCCAAATTTGTCTTCCTGACTACTGATGACCTCTCGGAATTAGGACGTTACAGTGTCGTAAATTTTATTTTTTTTTTCGTATTTGTAGATACAAAGCCATTTGTTGTTTCGCGTTAGCGCTACACAATGCGAAGAGATGGGGAGATACAGTGCTAATTATAAACTCTACTGTGCTAGCGTTTAGTGTGCCACTTGTTGTTGCTGTTGTTGGCCTATTGGGGCTTAGAACTAGTAGCGTTTGCCCGCATCACATTCCCATGCGCACTGTGGGCGGCGCGACGAGGCGACGCGGCGAGGTAGTGGAATACAGCGGCAACTGACAAGAGGCATTCTGCCATTCAAAATTCTGAATTACCCACCAAGTTGGGAACGCGTGCGTTTGCCGTAACCTAGATGCATTACAAATACGGCCGAGAACGAAATACAGAAACGAGATTCTTTCACAATTTCGGTGGAGCAGCATGCTACCGAACCTAGTTTTGTAAACTTTTTTAGCAAATGGGTTAGAAGACGGCTTTGTGCCAGCTGCACAGGCACACACATGGCGATGGGTTTTCTTGTTTTGGTCTCCTTTTTTTTCGTTTCTTTTCTGTGTCGCAAGCAAAACGGAAGACCAACGACGAGACAACAATTTCTTGCATGTTGCTCGCGTTGTCATCGTTCTTTCTGTGCGGCCGAGATTTGGGGAGGAGAAGTTGAGGCGCACGGAACCAATGTATCTGAGAATGGTAGCGTGCAACAGTTACATGGTATCGGTCGGATGTGTTGTGTTATTATGCTTGACGTTATGTCATTACCAATACCGTTATCTGAAGAAGATGACAACAGCAACAACAAAAAAATAAGAATTTTTTTTTTTTTTTTTTAACCAGTTTTACTGTGAACTGTATCTAAACGTGAAATTGTGCTTCAGACTTAGGTGAGTTCTTATGCTGGTTCTTAGCTGTGTTCGGTAACTGTAGGTTGTAGGTTGTAAATTCGTAATTTATTCATTTTCTATCGGAACGGTGGGGGGGATTTATTGGCGTGGACACGGGATGCTGTAATCAGGCTTCATTTGTCTTTGATTGGTGAAATGAGATGAAAAAGCATTTTAGTCGGTGAGAAGGTATTTGTTTACCTTTAGTGTGGAACTGGTTTTTGGTGGAACTGAAAGGATTGACTTCAGATGAGAATCAGGTCGGCTGTGGAAGGAGGTGGAGAGTAGGGTAAAGTGGTTTGATGGGTGGTGTTTGTGCAGCACGAGTGCATTTTCAAGAACTAGTGTGCTTTTATCAATATTGTCACATAGTATAGGAAGGAATCTGGCAGCATCTGGATGCTTCCACGAGGGCTCGAATCTTGCGAACACCGAACAAGAGCTTTCATTCTAATTGTTCCTTAGTCCAAGCGAGCATAAACGTAGAAAATATTACACTTTGATGCATGACAACATAAGGCGTTCGAAAGACTCGCATCGAAAGATTGTCGGAAGTAAAAGTGTGGGATATTCACCCAGTAAACCCACCTTCCCTCCAGCCGTGGTCCTCGCGGCATTTACTTACGCCTTAGGTGTTTGACTCATTCATGTTGGCAGTCTGGTGCGCTGCGTTTTGTTGTCGCTTGAGTCCTGGGTCTCATTACTGCCTGTCAACAAGTTTAATGGCGAGGGTACTACTCCTTGGGATAAAATCGTGTAAACTACTCTACTAGTGAGGCAATTATCCACTTCGGCTTAGATGAGCCTACTATCCAATCACATTTAGTTTGTGAATTGCTGTTTCAACCGAAGGCGGTTTGGGAGGGTGAGGATATCATCACCATGTGTGCTGCCATTCGGTTGTGTTCCCCTCTACAGAAACTATCTGGTAGAGAATGGTAAAAAAGTGGGAGGGATGTAAGTGAAGGATGTCTTTGGGGATGGAGAGTCGGCGTTCACTGTTCCGATAAACTTCGAACGAACTGCAGGATTTTCCGAAACTGCAACGTCTAGGATAACTCAGGCCGGGCAGAACGTGTCCTCCCAGTTATTTGTGTCTTAGCGCCCCCTGTTGCATTCGTAGAGGAAGTACTCAAGGCTTTTTTCGTCTTCCTCGCGTCCTTGGCAAGTGCTGTATGTCACCAGTCCTAAATTCTACGCGTGTTTCTTCAGGTTGATGTGTGTCCGGTGTCCAGACCGACAATTTGGCTTAATTGTCTTCTGCCCAGATCTAGTGCCCTCTTTATCTGACGGGAGTAGGATCATGGACCAGTCATGGTTTTAGCAATTTTGTTTGCAGTCCTTTACACATGTTTTCTTAGTGTTTTGCGAGCCAGCTGCTCCTTTGGCTATAAGCGCTGGCGTATCCATTTATCCTTCCCCCTTCCTCGGTTTCGTTCCCTGGAACATTTTAGTGACCAGATAGGTATCTAATGTGGATTAACCAGGGGGGATGTTGTTTTCCCTTGCATTCCTTCACCAATTTCGAGTTGGATTTTGGATTTGCTAGACCCATTAGGGCTGATTGACTGTCCAAGCAGATGTTAATGCTGTTGCCTTGGGTTCCGGTACTGAGTAATGGCGCCCTCTCACTGAAAGACATTCAAGAACTGTTCCAGATGAACTGCGTGATTGGGAGATTGCGTACGGCAGTAGACCGGCCGGTTCTCCATCGATGTTTGATTCACCCATGTACACTTCTATTCCATCCACGTATGGAACGAAAGTGCCCTGCTGCCATTCGTCGCATTTGGAGACCTCTATAACTTGTGTCGACAGGGTACTCCCTACTTTAAAGGTCGCTCGGATGCCTTTCGAGTCCAGAGGCCGCCTGTACTTCCTTCCAGATAGCTCTGTGTCCCGCTGCGATCCGTTCTTTGAAATGTCTTAATTTTTTTTTTTTTTTTTATAATTTACCCGCACTCAAGGGGTTATGAATACCCTTTTAATGTTTATACACAGAGCGGGCATTGAAAGGAAGATAGAGAGAGAGAGAAAGAGATTGGTGTAGTGGTTTGAAACTCAGCTGTATTAGGTTTCACACATTAACTCCAGGCTCTTCAGTTTAAGAGAAGCCAGTCCGGCAGATCTTTTCACCTCTAGTCCTTTAGGGAGTAAGTTCAAGATTGTCTCCATGGCTACTGGCAAGCCATACGTTGAGTATTCGAATGTTGTGAAGGGCGTATTTCCGTATTTCTTGTGTATTATCGGCCGCCATACAAACACTGCAGAGAGAAGGATGGGCCTGACGATGCAAAGGTAAATCCAGTAGACTTGCTTCGGTTTCGAATCCCACGTCTTAACAAGAGTCCTACGACACATTGAGAATCCCTTCTGGGTTTCGTGATTTCATAACTTGTTGCCCAGGATGACCTCAAAATACTTTACCTCGTTTTTTAGGTCCACCCCCTAAAAACGGAGTCTAGAAGGTCTCTAGTTTGTATCTTCTCGCGAAGAGTACCATGTCAGTCTTTTCATGGTTGACGCCCAAGCCGTAGCGGCCTACCCAACTATTCGTGATGTGGAGTGCCGACTGCATAAACTCACCCTGTGTCTTCTGATGCTTCCCCGTACTTAAGATTGTCAGGTCCTCAGCATAAGCTATACGTTTTAACCTAATGCATTCCAGTGATTTCAGAAGTTCATCTGAACATCTGTTGAAGGCCCCTCTATGGACAAAGACGCCGTGAACTGCTTCTTTAAACGTGAGGGCATCTTCGATGGTGTGAACTACGTCGGTGAGAGCTCGGGCTTCTCTTTGGTATAAGTGTTCCGGTTAATGCTCAGAGAGGAGGTGGGTAGGTTTGATCTGATCTGTTCTACTACTTCCTGATATACAACCTAATGTGGAGAATGCTCCTACTGTGCCATCTGCTTGCTGCTTATTCAGCGTCGAAGATAAGAGTTTTTTTATGTGCGAACGTTTGCTATGTCTCAGCCTACGCTGCACTTCATTTGGCTGCTCAAATCTGAGCCTTGATTGCGATGCTCTCACTCATCGCAAGGAGTCATCTGATGGCTATATACGGTGCCTTTTCTGCCTTTTAGCCGACGTAGATACGTGCCCCAGTTACAAAAATATTTTTCACTGCATTCCAGTGGCCTTCCACGGTCTCTTGGATTGTGCTGCTGATTGTTTCAGCTTCTAAGGCAAGACGCTCTCTAAATTGTTACCACACTTGGGAATCGCAGAGCCTGTCGCAGGTTGGAGTGTCTGCTGTTGATGGATGCGGTAAGAAGGTGTATAGAAGCTCACATGTGTTTTAGACGTCTAGGATACAATTTCTAAAGCGCGGGCTCTTCGCAATATCATGGATCTGGTTGGGTGTTCGTTACCTGTCAGCAGCCCAATTGATCTTGTTAAGATCCTGACAGGTTTGATGCTTAAGAAACGTTCCTTCGATGATCGATTGGTAGATAGGGGGGATGACTACAACCTCTGGGGTGCAGTCTCACTCGGGTCTCAACGGATCCATTGTGTTCCCCCGGTGTGGGATACATGAAATAAAGGAACACGGCAATGGGATGACTGGTTAGTTATTGGTTAGTGGCAGGGGTGGCCCTCCTTAACCAGCCCGATTTCGTGGTGAATTTTAGGGTGGTTTTAAGGGGCGTGTTTGCTAGTTCGGTAAGGTCGTTGAAGTGCGATTTCCCGAGGGTAGAGAGTCTGGTTCTGTTGAGGCTTGGGCATTCGCAGGGGAAGTGTGTCGAGGTTTCCTCTACTTCTGTGTCGCCGCAGCCTCTGCACAGGTCGGTAGTGCTGATTCTGAGATGAGCCTCCATTAAATTGTGGCCAGTAAGCACTCCATTTGGTCTATTTAATAAGAGGAGTTCTTTGGTCATTTTTTGACGTATTTGGTCCAAAGCTTTGTAGAGACTCGGCATGAGGTGATGGCCATGTTAAAGAGGTCTGTAGAGATTTTGGACACGAGGAGACTGATGGGCATTAACACAGAGTTGTCCACTTGTAGGTCATTTAATTCTGAGCCTTTTCTGGCTAGTTCGTCAGCCATTTCATTCCCGTGGATACCCATATGTCCCGGAGTCCAGCAGAGTGATGGCTTTAATGGCCGCTTGGCTATCTATGTAGATGTCTACCAGGCCTCGGTGATACCATAGATTTCAGCTTGAAACACACTTGCGTGGCTTGGCAGTTTCATGGCCATGACGATTGAAGGTTCCTCTAAGAATATACCGAAGCCCATGCCCTCGACCATTTTTGATCCATCCGTGAAGATGAATGTGAAGGCGAGGTTAATGACCTCACCATTTGTCCAGTTTTCCCTGGAGAGAAATTTGGGGTCGATGTTAATGTTGAAATCCAAGTGGGGAGCCATGTAGCCCGAAGGCTCATTGGCATTTGACCACTTGGTTATGGTGCTGTGCCCGGCTTTTTCCAATTCCATGTTTGTCGGAGTCGTAGGGCACTTTTAGCCGCCATCTCTTTAGTGAAGCGGTCAAGTGGGCTTAGCCCGAGCATGGTTTCGAGGGCGGCGGTAGGTGTTGTCTTAATAGCGCTGGTCGTGCCTATGCAGGCTAGACGTTGTATCCTGGTGAGGATGTTCAGGTTTGTGGCTTTTGCGGCTGCAGGCCACCAGACCAGACAGCCGTACGTAAGGATTGGTCTAACGATGGCGGTGCACATCCAGTGGATGGTGGCTGGTTTAGGACCCCATTTTTTCCCGAAGATTCTGCTGCAGGTGTAGAAACGTATCGATGCGTTTCGCTTTATCAGAAATTTGGAGTTGAGTTCCGTTTAGTCTGGGTGGTACGAATTTAGGTATTTTTCGCCCAATTGTTCAGTGCGTTTAGCGCTGTTTGAAGCAGGTCAACGATTGTGGGCAGGAACTTTCCTGTCACTAGTAGGACGACAGCATCAGCATAAGCGACGGCCCTGATCCCGATTTGGTCTAATTTTAAAAGGATTTCGTTAATCACTAAGTTCCAGAGTAGAGGGGATAAGACTCCACCTTGGGGGATACCACGTGAGGCCGTTGCATGTGCATGGCTGCTGCCCAGTTCAGATCTGATGTTGCGAGTATTGAGCATACGCTCTATTTAGTCTGATAGGACAGGGTTCACGTGCGTCTGGTCTAGTGCTGATCTGATTGATTTCATGTTGACATTATTAAAGGTCCCTTCGATGTCCAGGAAAGAGGCTTGAGTATATTCTTTGTGGCGTAGAGATTTTTCGATAATGTGATCGATTGGTATATTGCAGGAGTTCACAAACCTTTCGCCATTATCATTCCGTTTTCACCAAGACTTGGTTGGTACTAATCACGTGTCAGAGCATTGCGTTGTCACTTCCTACCTTGGTATTGAAATTCCGCATTGCAGACGGAGTCTACTTGACTGGAAAAATTGTCCTTTTCTTCGTTAGACATTTTTTTGGAGCTTAAAACTGTACGATGGTTATTTTCCGTGCTCTATTCTGACATCTGGTCATCAAAACTTGGTCACTACGGGGTTTCTAAGATATGAGGCTGCTTTGTGCTGGTGCAGTTAGCATTAGTCCTCCCTCCGACCTCTGCGCACTCACTAATTCGCCGGAGTGGAACATGACGGCGATTTTTCTAGGAGAATGGTACTTCTCATGATCTTCTTGGGCCTTTGAGGCCCTTTTTCAAGTGCGTTGCAAAGGGTCTTAATATTCCGAAATCTGATTGTTATCCGTAGTTGATAGGTAAAGGTCGTTGAGCCCATATCGGAGACGTTAATATAGCCAAGGTATAGTGGCAGTGCGCTTACTTGTGACGCGGCTGGTGTAGATTCCAGCCCCGCTGAAGAATAGCCACTAAACACCCACCGAATATTAAAGAAAAGAAACGAATAAAACCTTAGCTTCTCCAACTATTACATCAGAAGAGGAGTTGATGACTGAAAGTGCAATGGAACTGAGAAAGTCTGAGTTCTTCTGGGATTTGAGCCTAAGTGCCTCTGGAATTTGGTGGCCCTTTTATTACTAAAAAAAAACGAGATGTTTGTTTCCCTCTCGGAACTTATGCTTTTTACGGTTGCGGCCACAAATGAATCGATGCTTGTCCTGTTTTATGGCGCCATTCATCCTCTCACGTTGGTAATTTTGGAAGAAGTATCCAGCTGGCAGTAGGTCTTAGCTACAAGACTTTCAACTGCAATGGCTCTTTCTCGTCAAAAACCTCGTTTGATCACCAAATTTGCTTCAAAAATAATTAATTTCTGACATTTCAAAAACCTCTTGAAAAACCATCTGCCAATCGATTCAACTAACAAAAAAAAACGCAAAATTCTCACGCTCAAGTTATTCCGAGAAACCTGGTTCATCAACTTTCAATTATACCACAGTGCCACTCCAACATAACGGTTGAGCCATTCATAAAACCCACCGAAAAGGACATTTATTACGAATTCTCATCTCATCTCGAGTGCCACCTGAGAATCGCTAAGAATTGCAAAACCAATCAATTCATAGTTATGCTAATCAAGTTTCATAAAACTGCGTAAGACCATACCTACATACCTACGAGTATAGGTATAGAGCTACCCACCCATGTTTGCGTTTCTCACCAAAAAAACGAACTGGAAACCGGTCTTAAGTAACAGTATCTTTGGCATGAATTTAGACCGCAAGGTCGGCGAACTTAAGCCCAGAAAAAAAAAAAAAAAACGACAGAAGTTAATTCAAAATCCAAATCCATGACTCTGCGATTTATGACACCTCGAGGCTAGACTATAACCCATAAATCGTGAATCCAAGCAAAGAACAAAGGAAGGTACCGTGCCCCCACGTGCTGGGATCAATTTTCGTTCAGAATCTTAATTCACCATAACAGACAGACAGACAAATGGAATTGTTCACAAAGTGAAACCAACTTTATCCGAAAGATTCTTATCTCAAGTTGAACTTACTTTCTTCGGGCGTCTTTCTTTGCACACCGATCGATGCTGCGGAACAACCGACATTCCACCGACCTTGACACTCTGTGCGCTCCTCCTCCTCCTACTTCTCTTCTGGTGTAAGTGACGTTCACTTGGAATGCGGTCCAACAAAAAAAAAAACAAAAAATTTAACCAGCGAACCATGAAGTCAAAAGAATTCCAATTTTCGGGCCGGAAAAGTGAAGTCACATACGTCAACAATTAATCGAAAGTTTTTTTTTTTTTTTTGCTTTTTACTGTAGTATCTCTCCAATCGAGACTAATTTCATTTTTTGTATCTTTAAGATCGTTTACCTGAATGCATCGATCAGCGACTTCAAAGAATTGGTGTCACACGGAAGAGCACAAGGCACAAGGTATGAGAAGTGAAATGAAGTGTTGAGTGCGCGCGAAAAGAGAAAGAGAGAGCGTTTAAGTGAAGACTCAGATACATAGATACGGATACGGCCGGCGGACAACGTGCGGTTTAAGAAAAACACAAGAACTCACGATCACGATCTATAAGGCATACAGACCCGAAAATAAATAACGAAACGACGAAGAAAAAAAAAAAAAAAACAGAAATGAATGAATTGTTAACGGTTAGCATAGCCGTTGTGTGCCTGCTCACCGCACGGCCAATAGCTGTGAAATGTGAGGAAGACTCATTGGCCGGCAGCTTTCTTTCCGGTAAGTATTCGGGTTGAATGGTGGTGTGGTATGGTGGTGGTACGTATCTGGGTATCTGACGTTCCCAGAATAAAAGCGATGACACATTTGTTGCGCTAAATAATTGTTTTTTTTTTATGGTATTGTGACATTTAATTGGATGGAGGAATAATTGCATGCCTACGAGTGTTTGTAGGTCGGTTTTGTCACTGGGTTAGATGGGAAGGAAGAGCTAGAGAAAATTGCAACTTTTTTTTTCAAACGGAAGTGAACGTGCCGGGGTTGTTGTGTTGGATAGGCTTCCTTGAGTGCTAGTAGAGGAGAAACGACAGTTGATTGTGCGGTTAGCAATAATTTCGAGTTTGTTTAGGTGATGCAGGTGAGGTTGGGTCATGCAAATCCATTACATTCCCACAAAATCCTCAGAAAAGTGCAGAAAACCTTCTTTCCCTGCAAAATTTATTGATGAGATGAGATCATCAGCATGTCAGAGATGATGTAAAGGGTGATGCTAAAGGGTGCGCCATCTATTGGTTTATTTTTGAAGTATATTGACACATATGTAGTGTCAGCATCCGTGGTAAAAAATGGATCATTTTGCGCTTAAACTTACTTTCTTAGGTGACGCTTCAGTTCGATGGGAACCTGCATCCAGCTGCATCCAGTTGCGCACTTCAAGTAGGTTGAGATATTTTTTTTATGGTTTGCGCCAATGGATGTGGAATCTACATCGTATATACCAGTAGCCCGTACTACTGACATGGGCGATTCGCGGGTTATTCCCCTGTTCCTCTCGCATACGTGCTAAACTGCACCTCTGCTCTGATGCTGCCTCTTGGGCTCTTCTTAGGGCTTCTGCTCTTCGTAGCTCGCTCTGCACATACACTATGAGGGAGCAGATATCCATCCACTCGCCCTCCGATCTCGTCATGTGACTTAGGAGATTCTCTGGAATTGGCAGGTTTGCTCTGTATTCTTTCCACGCCACTAAACTCACCTCCCCTCCCGCCCCTGTTCCTCGCGGCCCTATCGCCAAGCGAGGGGCTTCAGCCTTACATACTAGGCTCGCTTGTCTTGGCAGCCGTCTGCACCATTTTTCGCTGTCTCCGTTGTTCTTTCATGATGGTAGCCACAGTATCGCTTACTGCATCTCAGGTTTCTTGCGTGGTCAGCATCTGTCTGGTGATGCTTTCTGGTGTTCTGGTCTGTTCGCCATCAAGTTTCGTGATACCGTCCACAGTGGAACATGATGTGTTCCGCATCCTCGACTGCTTCTGTGCTCGTTGGGCAATAAGAGTTGTCTTCTTGTCCAAATCTATGGAAGTAGGCTTTGAAACATCCATGACTAGTAAGCCTTGCGTCAGGTAGAAGTTCAAATTGGGGAACAATCTCTGCGTCCATCTGCCGTTGTCAGAAAAGTTCCATCCCTCTTGCCATTGGTGGTACCAGGCTTGTTTTTGGTGGTACTACAGTGTCACTTCGACTCGTCGCAGTTGGAACTCTTGTCCTGCTGGCACGATATTTCCGTTCGACTACTTTAACGAGGAGGTCTATTGGCAACATTCCAGCCACTACACATGCCGCGTCATAGGCGGTTGTTCGAAAGGTGCTGCATGTATGATTTGGACCTCATGCCACCTGCCCATATTTGGGAGCCGTAGAGCATCATAAACGTAGCAACTGTTGCTAAGAGAAGTCTCTTCTTCTGTTTGGGTCCTCCAATATTTGGCATGATCCTTGCCAGCCGTTGTTCTTGCTGCCTTCTCAGCTGCGTGTTGCAGATGCTTCTTAGAAGTTAATCTGGCAGGGAAGGAGGAATTTACCCGTAGCCATCAATATAACGTCATCCGCATAATGGTCTTGACACCGCTATACCTGAGTTGTACAATAGTCGTTAAGGGTAACTTTCATAAGCTGAGCCAAGCTTGGCATCCCCCATGATGCAAAGATACTAACGAGGCCCTAGTGAGAACCAGACTATGTACATGCTCTAGATAAACCCTTCTTTGACAACTTGTGAAAGATATCTGAAAGTAGGATTGAAGCCCTCCTCCTCTGCCTGAACTGAGTTTAGTATATCTCTCATCTCGACCGTAAACCTCGCCACACTGTCAGGTTACATGAGTTACGCTATCAATGTGGATTGGGCTCTCTATTGAACCGTCACCTCTATCTACCTATCTACCTGGGGCGTAACACTGTATCGTGACGTTTCTTACACTTGGCCAGAGTCTGGCTGAAAGAATCCTTACGTTATTGTACTGTCAAGATAGTACACAGCATCAGCATCAGCGCCACTCCGTTTTACGGAGAAGAATCGCAACAGTGTTCTCCAGACGGGACCCTATCTAAGTCGAGAAGAGCGCTGACATTCCAAAAATCAATCTGTGTTCAGGTACAATAGTCCAAAAGCATGGTGTCCATTTCGTTAGCAAATGAATTCCGATTAAACAGAATGCTGGACTAGAGATTGCTATCCCGTTCGCATTTCCAAAGGTTTAACAAGACAGAGCCGCACGGCCTTCCCCTTGCCGTCGACAGGCAATTGAATGTTTGACTGAATGCCTGTATGGTATGTGCTTACATAGACCTGGCCAAGGTTGGTCTCTGTCCCTCTTCCACTGCTTATTTAGCGTCCGCTTCGAGTCAAGTTCATGTCGCCTTCCGGTGGATTGGCTCCCTACCGGCACTACCTAGCCTCCTGCTGCACCTCAATGCATCCTCCCTCAGTTCCTACCTTTTGAAGTAAAACGTTCATGACGTTCAACACGTTTATCTAAGTTGAAAACCTTCCTTTTTGATTTCAGGTCTCCTTGACACAATAACAAGCACAGTTGACACCAAAGATTGCCCCGGCGTATGTGTACACACATTGGCCACATTGATATGTTATGAGGTCCTTGACGATGTACCATGTCCGTCGCCTAGTATGAAATGTTGCATAGAAAGTGCGGCAGGAAAAAATGTAAGTTTAGCCCATCAAAGCACATCGACAACAGTGAAACCGACCACCGCAACAAAAGTGCCCACAACAATAACGACGTCCACGACGACTACCACAACCACAACACCCAAGCCTACTCCAAAGCGGGTAACAACGACGACGACAACTACAAAGAAACCCGTGATCTCCAAAAAGCCAGTAAAAACCGAAGAGAAGGACGAAAATGAATCGGCAAGTAAGTAGAGTCCTTAGAAAAGGAAACAAATTCTGTTGAAGTGGCTTTCAAATCTAATTGAATCCTTTTCGTAGAGGAAAGCTG
The DNA here is from genome assembly GCA_946965025.1 of Blera fallax. Classification (NCBI taxonomy): domain Eukaryota; kingdom Metazoa; phylum Arthropoda; class Insecta; order Diptera; family Syrphidae; genus Blera; species Blera fallax. Next base: position 55,441,187 of record OX337245.1, read on the forward strand.
TCATGGTGTATGCGTTGCTGATAGGATCGCTGAATACTGCGAAGCATATCTCACCAGTTCAGGACTTTGTAAGACCGGAAGCAAGTGCTGTGTCTCGCTGGACGAGTTTCCCAATGGGAAACTTCCCAAGGATATCTACATACCAGCAAGTATTACACCTCAACACATTGCTTTTTTGCAAGGAGTAATTTGATGGTTTGAATTTATTTCCAGAGCACCAGGTTGGGAACAACAAGTTAAACAAGACGACTGCCGCAAAGCCAAGTCAGACGCCTGCACCTACGTCAACTTCGTCAACGTCCACAACGACGTCATCGACTAGCACGACTACAACAAAGGTAAGAATGAGTTGCTTCAACTCCTCCAGAGAGTATGATAGAAATTGTCCAATTACAGGCCACAACAACGACGACACCAGAACCTGCTCGGCTTAAGACAAACTCACCCTCAAAGCCTCAAAAGTCGACATTGAAAAAGGTTCCACCTACAACAACATCTACTTCATCCCCCGAGGAGGACGAGCCATCTGACGATGACGACGAGGAGCATGATAACCACAGCAATGGTCAGACCCTTAAGGAGTGCGAGGGTGAATGTGTCAGTGGACTCTTTGCCTTGTTCTGCGACGACATTGATTCCGACGCCTTTTGTCCAGGTGAGGGAAGCTGCTGTGTAACTGGAACCAACTCAGAGCCATCAGCCACAAAGATAAACCCAACAACCCCAAGTCATAAGCAGCCAGCCCCAGCGCCTAAGATCCCACCGAAGTCTCCACCCAAACCTTCACCAAAGATTCCATTGAAAACAGCTGGACCACCACCACAACCACCACAATCGTCTCTACAGTCTGCCGTCTCTGACATGCTGTTCTCTCAGATACTGAATTTGGCAGAGAATACCTTGACTGGAGGTGGAGGAGGTGGCGGTAATGCCCCTCAACAAGGGCCACCACCACAACAATACCAGCAGCACCAGCAACATCAACAACACCATAATCAGATACCGAACTGTCCCGGTTTCTGTATGCTGAACATCATGGCAGCTTTCTGCGAAAGACCCTCGGTCCTAATACAACAAACCACGACCTGCAAGAAAGGTTCCGTCTGTTGTGACAACTCCAGGTAAGCCTCAGCCTTACACCTCCACCCGATGACTAACCCACGAATTTGTATTGCAGAGCTGGACCATCTAAGCAGAGGCCAGGTGGACCACCACCACAGGCCCAACCGCCTACTCAACCGCCCACGGCTCCACCCTATGTGGTCCCAATCACACCCAGTCCGGACCCACGCGAGGAATGCCCAGGATCTTGCATAGTCAGTCTCTTGAGCTTCACGTGTTTCAGTGAGTATACCCCGCCCACCCAAGTCTAGATTTAACGAAACCACTACCTCTTCCAGAAAACGCCGAAATGACCAACCTCTTCAAGTGCAAGCGCTCTGGACAAATGTGCTGCGCTCCAAAGAGCAAAATCCTAGAGAAACAGGAATTCATGTCACGTAACGACACTTACATCCACTACCCGCAACCTCCACCGCCACATGCCTATCCACAACAAGCTCAACCTGGTACTCAGTACCAGAACTACATGCCCGCGGGACCAGCTCCTCCACCACCACCACAGATAGCCCAGTATCAGACGCCCATTCCGCAGCACTACCCAATGAACTCACAGTACGGACCAATTCCAGCGCCACCAATGCCAGGTGAGTAAACCCCTTCAAACTGAATCTCGTAGTTATGACATCCATCACTCCTTGCAGTTCCTCAACCACCGCCACCGCCGCCACCAACAACAACGACAACCACAACAACCACCACCACGACGACTCCTCGTCCACCGGTCTACTCAAAGTACGTTTGCGGTGTTAAGGGTACCCGCCGGACGGGTCGTAGCCAGCGCTTGGACCACATCAATTATCGCCGCGAGAAGTACGGACGTGCCAGACGTCAACTTCAACAGCAATTACGACATCAAGGATACGGCAGTAATGGAACCGTCATCACTGCAAATGGCATTATGAAGACCACAGAACGACTCATCCTGGGATCAACAGTGATACCAATCCAAATCAATAATGACAAACTGGGCGATTTGGTTTATGGCGAATTCATCGAGAACAACCTCATACGACAGCCGGCTGATAGCGCCATTGACATTCCACAGCAGAGGCCCGTGTACGGGAATTACAGTATGCGGCGACGAGGACGAGTTGTGGGAGGCGAAGATGGCGATAATGGCGAATGGTGCTGGCAAGTTGCGCTGATTAATTCGCTGAATCAGTATTTATGCGGAGCCGCCTTAATTGGCACTCAATGGGTGCTCACCGCTGCTCATTGCGTAACCAAGTAAGTAAAAGTTGATATAAATGGCTTATGTGCCTCAAGTTGTAAGGCATGTCTTATTGCCACCACTGTAGGGAAATCCTGTGCTTAAGAAAATAATTTTATTTTATCGCACAAAGCCTTGTGTGGTTTACTTGAGCATCTACCAACAATGGCCTCGGATTTGTTGTGTAAACCTCGGTAAGAAAATGTTGGCTCTTACAGGGGGAGCGTCCTAACAGACGCGATTCAGGGAGGACTCACTGGGTTGGATGTTCAAGATTTTCCAAGAGAATCATCCATTTATCTAGATAATTGCATTCTTCCCTTAAGTTGCGGTTTTATCATCCAACACGAACGATCGAAGATAGGGTCTGTTGCGCCAAGTATTTTTTTTTTTGTATTGTTTGAAGCATCTTACGTGTTAGGGTAGGAGATGCCACTGTCGCGACGCTTGTGGAGAGGGCAACGATACTCCCGACCACTTCCTTTGTTACTGTCCTGCCTTTGCTCGGATCTGGTGGCAGATCGTCGGTGCTGATGTCCGGAGTGCTGATACGTTCTTCAATTGTCGCAGTTAAGTGGTTTTCCTTTCTTGTGGATCGGGCAAACGATGCTGAGATTCCATTCATCAGGCATATACTCGCCTGACTAAATCTTGGAAATGAGTTGGTGCAACTGCCTTGGACATCTTGACTGGTAAACCATGAGGTCCGGCTTTCTTTGATCTGAGCTTGGATATTGCCATGCTCATTTCATTTTGGTCAGGTGGACCGAAGTGTTGGCTATCATCGTCCATGTTGAATGCTGCTTGACAGCTGTACGTTGAACTTCGTCGTCGTTTTGTATGACTCTTGTGTAGCTACAGGTGCCTGCTGGCATTCTTCGTCAATCCAGGATTTCTTGCTGGTAGTCGAGTAAAACCCAGCTGCGGGGTCTCCAATGGCATGTTGGCAGTGTTGACACTGGTCCTCGGCACTTAATACTGACGGCATAGGAATCGTGGAGAGATTTCGGGATACGCCTTCGGCGAAGATTCTGGCGGTCTCTTTCCATTGCAGCTTTTCGCTTACGATATCCGCGTTCGTGCATTTGCTGCAACAATGTAGTCATCCGAGTCGATCTCGGCTACTCGGAAGCCGCGGATATCCAGAATACAAGAGGCATGTCTACGATCAATTTGGTTCACCTTTTGATGATCAGGAAACCGCCAAGTCCCCCTGTGAATATTGAAATGAGGAAAGCGTGCGTTGGTACGTATTCTTACGTTTCCTAAGCCCCTTGCCAGACGTCATCCGCTAAGGGATTCTAAATTCCAGGTTCATAGTCTGATTTTAATCTTGTTGGAGTCTTGCTCTCTTGTCGGGTACGCCCTAGATCAATTTTTTGTCCTTTCAATTGGGTAGTAGCGTATTCATTGCGTATAAGAGGCATGTCTACGATCAATTTGGTTCACCTTTTGATGATCAGGAGACCGCCATGTCCCCCTGTGAATATTGAAATGAGGAAATCGTGCGTTGGCATGTACATTTCCTAAGCCCTTTGCCAGACGTGGGGTCATCCCAAATTTTTTGTCCTTTCAATTGGGTAGTAGCGTTTTCATTGCATATAGGGGCGCTCTAGCTGTTGACTTTGTTTGCTTCTCATAATTGTCGTGGAGATTTATACCGGTTTTCGACCAGATGCCACCTAAGGTTATGAAAATAACTCTCTTGAAAGGCTTTAAGCACCACTGTTGTTTAGTAAATAGCTCATGCACCGTCAATACTCGGTATGATCTTCCATTTTGCACAGCAACCTCTATTTCGCTTATTTTGAGGAAGTGCGGTTTGGTAACGGATTTTACTTCTCCGACCTGTTGGTCCACCATATGTAGGTGTTTTATTTCCCTTCTATTCAGTTTCAAGCTTGCCTTCTCCACCATTTAAGGACCCGATCTCTATAGGTTATAGGCTCCGCCGACTTTGGTTTATGTATGAATATCAACAAAACCATGTCAAGAGTTGGTAGAGACGTTCTCAAGGTTGTCGGATATGCGGATGACGTGACAATGTTAATGTCGGGGATGTTTCCTTCAGGGATTACGAAAATCATGGAAGGAGTGTTGAATAAGGCTTTTGGGCCACTAGTTGTGATACTTTTTGCCACCCTAACTAAAGTACCGACCTTTATGCCTCCACGAGTAAACAAGGATTTATGTCCTTTATCCCCAAGCCCTAGGTGTTTAGGAGTTATGCTAGACCCAAAGCTCAACTGGAAATTAAACATCGACCAATGAGTGAGAAAGGCATGCAAGCTTCCTCCGCTTGCAGTAATACCTAAACCTTTCGTAAAAAGTAATGATTTCAACCGATGATAGTCTTATGGATGTATTCAGTCGTAATTCATCCAATGCTTGTACCTATGGGTTACTGCCCTGGGTAAAGACCAAAGCCTTAATCTAATAAACGAGATACAAAAAACGATCTTCATGGGTACTACGAGTGTCATGCGGACATGCTCTGAATGTGCTTCCGCCACTTCTTCCAAACATCGGCTTCAAGACCAAGTCGTTTCTCCCGCCGTGAAAACCTCTACTACGTCATACTGGAAGCAGGCAATGATGTCAATGTCGTCTGCGTACCGCAACAGCTATCTGTTCCATTTTTAATTGATTAAAACAATCACATGAAGGCGCATATCCTTCAGTACACGTTTGGAATAATTCAGAGGAGCCACTTCCAAACAACACATTCTATCGCGTGCTCTCCAGCGTTACTCAACACAACTGGATTTATGCGGAATATGGGATTCCGAATTCAGCTAGCGCCTTATAGAGCTCAAGAGGATCGATGAAAAGATGGTGTGTTTCGACTTGAAATTCGTTGGTCATTTCCAGGATTTGCTTTAGAGCGGAGATTTGGTCTATCTTTGGTCTTGCAAGGTCGAAGCCACCCTGGTATTTCCCGATCAAATGCTACATTGGATAGCGACGCTAAGCAGGTATATGCATTGCTAGTTGGTGCAATGCATACGATCCCATCTTGTAGATGGAGCATATGGCGCTGATATTGCAGTCATCGGGCGTTTTTTCGTCCACCGATACTCGGTTTGTGATTTGGTGTATGGACACAACCAAAACATCACCTCTGTATTGGAATAGGTCCACTGGTAAGGCATCATTAGCCGGCGGCAGCTTCTAGCTGCGACAATCTATAGGTTTACTGGAAGCAGGGATTACTTCTACGCTGACTGGCTTTAATCATTTCCCTATCACCCTCTTGACTTTGTGTCCATTTATTAGCTGCTTAAGGACATCTGCAATTCTACGTTCGGGCTTTGTAACCAGCTAACAGTAGCCTGGCTTTCCTGTAGACACAGCATTCCCTAAGACCATGCCAGTGAATTTGAATTAATGCCGCATCCTCTCAATACCTTGGATCTGCCTTCATGTTTCCCATCCTCAAAACTCAGAAACCTTTGAGAGAAACAAATTTGAGAATAAAGAGCTCGAAGCGTGTTTCCTGAGGTCCTTAAGGAAACATTTTATTTAAAAATGGTGAGTTGGTCTTAAGGACCAGATGTAATAGGCGATAGATTGAAGGATAAAAGCATTTTGTAAACTCTCGAGTTTGTTTCCTTTGTCAGGTTGGGAATTTTTTTATTCATCCCTGTAAGCCTCTTCCTGTACAAACAGCACTCGGTGTTAAAAAAAATTCTGTTTCCTTCTTAAAGCATTGTTCGTTCTGGCGACGCCATCTACGTACGTGTCGGAGACTACGATTTGACAAGAAAATACGGAAGTCCTGGAGCCCAAACCTTGAGAGTTGCCACAACCTACATTCACCACAATCACAATAGCCAAACGCTGGACAATGACATAGCGTTACTGAAGCTTCATGGCCAAGCTGAACTGAGAGACGGTGTTTGTTTGGTAATTATCCTTTGGATCCATGAAAATCCTAACACTGGTTGACCTTTATTGGAATTTTTTTTTTTAAGGTCTGCCTACCCGCACGAGGTGTCAATCATGCCGCTGGAAAACGTTGTACGGTCACTGGTTACGGATACATGGGAGAAGGTAACTCTTGAGATATCCTCTTTACGAAAACACTTCAATCCTTGTTTGTTTTTTTGGCTCTAGCTGGACCTATTCCTTTGAGAGTGCGTGAAGCTGAAATCCCCATTGTCAGTGACACGGAGTGCATTCGAAAGGTAAACGCAGTAACGGAAAAGATTTTCATTCTACCGGCCTCCAGTTTCTGTGCGGGAGGTGAGGAAGGAAACGATGCTTGTCAGGTAAGATACTCCTCGTAAACTGATCGTCTGAGTTAATACTCTCTCTCTCTCTGTTATAGGGCGACGGAGGCGGTCCACTTGTCTGCCAAGATGATGGCTTCTACGAATTGGCTGGCTTAGTGTCCTGGGGCTTCGGTTGTGGCCGGCAAGATGTGCCTGGTGTTTATGTGAAGGTGTCATCGTTTATCGGTTGGATAAATCAAATAATTAGCGTTAATAATTTATAGTTCTAAATTCTAAGGATTAATTTGGCTCTGAAATTCTGTTTCAATTACTCGTACTACAAGTTCAAAGGGAGTACTCTAGAGAGAACCACTTAGACTAGACTTTAATTAATTTTTAACGTTCAAAACTTCTACCAGTGTTTTAAGCAACTCTTACATTTCTTGAAAAATACCCTCTTTTAGGGATGGAACGGAACATTTCTTACTTTGAAGGGTTTTCTAAACATGCCGTTCAACGAAACGCCTTCCGCAGACGACTTTATTTCATTTCAACTGATTGAATGCTAATTTTAAGGGCTTTTTGTAGGATGTTGGCTTAAGAGTCGTGTAATTGAATCAAATGTAAATAAATAAAAAAAAAATAATTATTTCCCTCATCCTTGTAATGAATTTCTTACGAAATCTACGACCAATCACCGCAGCAGTAGATAAGGTCCTGAAAATAATTTTATTTAACAGCTGGGGACAAAATACAACGGGTTATCCTATGATCCTGACGAAATATCTAGGCAATGGGCATACTACGGACCACATGACATCTAGCCTAGGATTCACGAGATCGTTTTCAAGCACATATGTAGCTGAGCAGGGAAGTCTGTACAGATGGATCGAAGATGGGCATACGCAAAGGCTTAGGCATCTATTCCGAATCTCCGGGTGTAACTCCCGAACCGCAGTAGTGTTTTCCAAGCGAAGATCCTGGTGTAAATAGACGATAGCGAGACTGCGCTGGGGACAATACCACAAGAAGGTATCATCTGCTGTCGGGAGAGTAAAAGGTTCTTGGAATACAGCACAAGGTTACGCTCTGTTGTCTCCCTGGACGTGAACGCCATGTAATTAGAAGGCTGACGAATCGGCAAGAAGAGGCTCGGAATCTGGCCAATATCACACAGACTCCTCAGTAAATATCCCGCCGAAGCAGGGGTCAATGCCCTAAGGGAGGCAAACAACACATGGTCCTCCCTACACTTTTACAACCACAAGAAAAATTTGGCCGTACTTTGGCAAAGCAAGGACCGATGGGCATATGCAAAAGGATAAGAAAATTCTTTTTACCCCGGTAGGCGTCATCACGGGGCATAATACTCACGTGGAAAACCTACGTTTAACGAAAGAAGACCTACAAATGTCGAGGAAATGGAGATGAGAAAGTCAGCGAGTACACAAACCATCTTTCTCTCTGTCACTGTCCAGATCCAGGCGACACTTCTACTTCTTCCAGAATCTAGAAGACGTGATTTTTTCTCCATGTAATGGGGTCCAAAGGGTCCTTTTTGAAAAGTTTGCTTATTCAGAAACCCATCATTCTAAAAATGAACTTCGGGGCTGGATACCATTTTGCAAGACCTCGAGGAAAACCACAAAATCCCGGCCAACAGCGGATGCAGACACCGGTTGCGAAATGCGTCCAAAACATTAAACAAATGAATCACAGTACATATCAAAGAAGCCATCAAATGTACTTATGTACATATACTCGGCTCTTTCAAGAATACTGCAAAAGGATTTGACACAAGGGTGGGTGGACATTCACGCTAATATCCAGGATAGAACCATGGATGAATGGAAGTCATTGGGAGGTAAACTACCAATTGACCCAATTTTTGTCAGGCTATGGGGACTATCGTCGACGCCTCCATCACTTTAGATTCGATGACTTGCCAAAATATCCAGCATGTCCAACAACTACATCAAGAAAGGAGTTGCTGCCTGGTCGGACAATGGACCGTGTAGAATCTGTAGCCCCCAGCGTGCCGTCATAGAGGCTTTTACGGCAATTGAAGAGCAGGCGGGAACGAGTCGGTCTTGAGGTAAACGAGGACAAAACAAAGTACATGTTGTCAACAAACAAAGCAGCATCTGTCCACCGCCTAGGACAAAACGTCACATCGCGGATGCGAGAGCGCTTGGTCTGGAAAACTGGAAGCAGCGTGCCCAGGATCGAAGAGGATGGAAGGCTGCTGTGTCTCATGCAGGGATCCTCCACGGGTTGGGAGCCCCTTAAGAAAGTAAGAATCTGACTTCTTCTGACCCCCTCCGCTTAACCTTACCAAAAAACTAAACGAAGCCGAATCTAGTGGAGGAGTTATAAATCCGCGCTTAGAAGCAAATTCGGATGACAGAGAAGAGTAAGAGGGAAACACCATAATTATCACTTCCGATAGGAGTTGATTAGAGCTGACTTTCTAATTGGAATCGTCCATCAAACTCTTGTAAGAGCAGAGAAGAAATATCAGCGCCATCTCTTATAAATTACTGAAGCAGTATTTTTTCGAAATTAGATATGTGATTCTATTTTGCAGTATAACAGTTGATTGTGTACAAAATGTTCTTGCAGCCCAACCAGGGTTTGAAATTTAAGGCCATAACGTTGTCAAATTTGTAGTTAGAAGGCTAGGTCCAAGCTCTCTAAAAAAAAAAAAATTGTCAGCTCAGAGCTGAGCTAAGTAACTCACAGAGATTCTAGAATTGGTAATAAAACCTGAGCCCTCTGGGCAAGAAACATAAAGAAACAATAAAAGGAAGGACTAAGCCTGAAAAAGGATACAATATTTTTATAAATCCATTCAAAGTGAAAGAAAAAGAATACATAGGAAAACCAATGTGGAAAGGGCTAAAAGACTTCTAAACAGGATCTTCACGATCAATCAGGAGGTATGTAGACTGAAATCTTTATCGATCAAAGCAAAATTTGAAACCAGGATCTTATTTGATGTGAGCTCAAATCACTAAACGCAACCAGTAGGCTGGCATAGGTTTTCAACACGGGGCAAACCGGCCATACTGGACACACTCAAAATGGATGATTCGTATACTGTGACAGAAGCGGAGACTTTCAGTCTCAAATAATCACCGGTTCTCTGCCAGTTCCGACTCCGATAGTGTGCATCCACCAAATCTGAAATAAACGAGTTGCTAACAATATTAGAAAGAATTGTCACTGCTAGCCTAGCCTTGCACTGAAAACATTCTCCTTGGGGTGTGGGTAAATTAGTTTTTATTCCAAAAGCTGAGGAGGGCCCATCAACTCGCCATCAGTCTAACCTATTTCCTGCTTAAAAGCATCGAGAGACTGGTTAAACTGCATGAGCGCAAAGTTGATCTTTGAAATCTAGATCTCTGACGAACTTACAAGACAAGATTCAGAGGACATTTTCTCAGGATCCAAGAGAAGCGAGAAGCTTGGCCCTGGACCACATACGATCTATTTCTCCAACTATTCGCATAATAGCAAAGGAAGTGATCCAAGGTATCGTCCTTTTCACAGGCGCCGCAGGCAGTGCTGTCTCTTAAGCCCAGCACGCTAAGATGCTTAGTAAAAGGTAAATGTCCCGTGGGAACGCCAATAAGCCTTTTGTGGTGCCAGACAATAAGAATGCCACTGATTTTATACAAACGTTCGTGCATCTTCGATATTGTTTTGTGATAATCTCAATCGTTAATAGAGGCTCTAACAGACGACGCGGGAGGATCCAAGGCAAGTTCAAGTCCTGAGAAAACATGATCTGAGCCTTGCTTAGCGATCTCATTGGAGCTTTCATGTCCCACACTATCAGTGTGACCTAGAACCCAGACAAGAGTCAGAACCAAATTCAAAGAGTTCTTGGATTCTCGAACTATTTTGGAACGAATTAATGGGTTGAGGAAAGCCTTAAGCTCAGCCTAATTGTCAGTAGAGATGCAAATTTACAGTTTAATTGGTAGCCATTAGGATAGCATAGAACTCCGCTTAAAAAGCAGTGGCTACTATTTAAGAGTAGTGAACCCGCGCCATCATGCTTAGACTCTAGCCGAAGATAGTCCTGGACTACTCTAAATTTGCACAGCAGCCGAAATTCCGGTGTTTTCGCATCAGACGGCATATTCATGGAACCAGGGTCGTAGGATAAGGTCATCAAAACTCCAGTGTGGATGACATCAAAATCGACCTCGTTGGAGACCGTAGATTGCTTTCATAGTACAACCCATGATATGCCTATCAAGGGGAGTTATATCAATCAGAGCGTCTAGAGCAGAGCCAGGCGTACTCGGTCCGAGACAAACCTTTTTTTTTTTAAGTTTAGTGCAGAAGTGAGTCCCAGGACTTTCGCGGGAGGCCATTCCACCAGGAAAAGGTCTTATCATAGCCGTATAGATGCAGAGAACTTTTTTCGGTAACGAGCTCCATGAAGACGCAGAAGACTAAGAGCACTTTGGATGTCTTCCACTTCCAATGCTTTCCCCAAAGAAGTTTCTTATCTATCGCCTAGTAGTGGCCTACGCCGATGATGTTGCCACATTGGTATCTGGTAAATTCCTTCCTGTACTCAGCGAACGACTCAATTATGCACTACTACTAGTAAATAACTGGGTCAAAGGCAGGGGGCTGGAAGTGAACCCGACGAAAACCGAGTTAGTACTTTTCACGAGGAAAAGATCGATACCGGAATACAATACCCTCGTATGAACGGTATCGATCTGAGACCTCAGAAAACTGCTAAATATCTGTGCGTAATATTGGATTCCAAACTAAACTGGAGAGCCAACATTGACAATCGAATCAAGGAGGCCTTTGTGGCATTATATGCATGCAGAAGAGCCTTCGGGAAATCATGGGGATTCAAGCCTAAAGTCGTATATTAGCTATATACAGCAGCAGTAGGACCCATCTTATCCTACGGTTCGGTAGTCTGTTGGAAAACGCTCGAGAAGAAATACCAACTTGAAAACGTTACAAAGATTCAACGGGTAGGCTGTCTGGGGGTGACGGGATCGATGACGGGATCGATGAGATCAACGCCAACAGCAGCTCTGGAAACCATACTGAATCTGCTTCCACTTGAAACATACTGTGCAAATTCGGCAACTAAAACTACACTAAGACTAAGGGAAGACGGTCTATGGATAGCTAATCCTTTTGGTCATGCCTCAGCTCTAAATCGATGGAATGCATCGAGAATCCGGACGGAAACGGACTACATCATCCCACTACCAAACTGCAACCGGAGATTCTCTATTAGAATTCCTGGCAGAGAGGAATGGAATGAAGGCAGAGTCCCTTTCGAGAATGGCCATCTTCACTGACGGATCAAAAATGATCGCTGGTACGGGTGCCGGTGTATACTGTGAGTCTCGAAACACATGCCGCTCATTTAGACTTGAGGACAGGTTCAGTGTTTTCCAAGCTGAAGTTGCTGAAATAGAACAAGCTGCGGACAGAAAAAGTAATCAGCATCTATGTCGACAGTCAAGCAGCCATTAAGGCCTTACAGTCCACATCGATAAGGTCCGAGCTCGTAAAATCTGTAAAAAGCGACTGGATGGCATCTCAACGCCCAATAAGGTGACCCTGTGTTGGGTACCTGGCCACACGGATATCTCCGGTAACGAAAAAGCGGACGAACTAGCCAGAGAAGGGTCGCTTATGAACTCTTCAGGAGCCCTCTCTAAGGCCGAGATAGACATCGAGGCCAATGAGGAGGGTAATAAACCCTGGTACCAATTAGACACATGCGCAACTGCCAAATCATTATGGCCAGTCTACGACAAAAGGTCTATCAATCTTATGGAACTAAGTCGAAGGGATATCCTATTAGCTATTGGCGTCGTGACAGGACAGGATTACCGCACAACGACAACTGTAGCAGCTGCAGGGACGAAGAGGAAAAAAAATCCGTTCGTCACCTCCTTTGTGACTGTCCAGCGTTGGCCATTAAAAGAAGACGTGCTCTTGGCAGTTACTTCTTTTCAGAATTGGGCGAGTTAGGTAACATCGAGCTAAACAAACTCCTGAGATTTATACATTTATCTAGGTGGTTTTACTTGGTGGTCGAAGATTGATATTTAGGTTCCCAGGGTTTTTTTTAAATATTGGGCACAATGTACTCTTAGTGGTCTAAGTGAGCCGTTGACAATGCTGTCAACAAGGGCACCCATTTACCTAACCTAACCTAACCTTCTTATCTTGGATCACTCCTAGATATTTAGCTTCATGGGAGAACTGGATATTGACGCCCTTTGTGACTGCTAAAGAGAAGAACCTTAGTTTCTAGAGGGTTGACCGAAAGTCCACTTCTAGTGCTTCATTCATCGATCATATCTAGAGATGTCTGCTCGCTAGTAGTACATCAAGCACTATTAAGAGTTTCTCCAACCTTTGCTCGCACTAGATAGCAGATCTTAGGGGCCGACGTGGTATGTGTTGATAATCTAAGCTTTACATCGTCTTTCTCCGAGCGGCTGAACAAAAGTCATTAAAGGTGTCCGCATGGTTAGCGCAATGGACCATTAGTTGACCAGTAGTAGCAAAGTCCGACAAACTCAAACAGAGATGGACAACGTTGCATACACATACATATCTACACCTGGTTTCTTTGATTCTTACTGCCCTGGGTAAGGGAATCTTTGTGCCCTTTCTAAATTGAGTAACGCACTCATAACTCACCCATATCTATTCGAACCGTTGAAAAACTAAAAAAAAATCATGCCACCCATGAAAATCGAATCCTTTTCATTCAAAAAGTCCGTTATTTAGGCTGAAATTACGCGCCAAAATTCTATGTTACCCCACTAGTTCACCTTCTGCCACTTAAATCTCTCACGTCTCATCGACAAGCCTTTCTTTCTTGAATATTTCTACAAAAAAAAACTCATTTCAAATGCGTTCAAGTAAATAAGTTCCTTGAATATGCTTCCTAGATACTTTGGTGCGCCTGAAATGTAATGCTACCCTCCTCAGATATGTACCAACCGAAATAATTTTTTTTCTCTCTCCTAATTCGCATTGACACATCAAACTAACCCTTTCCCTTGGTTTTCTAATTTTTGTTTTTTATCTAAATGCACCTCTCACGTATAATTACAGAGAAGAAAAGATTCCCTCGTAACCATGCCCTCTAAACTCATACACAGGGCGGAGCATTACCAATCTACGCGATACGATGATGATTTCGTCTCGTCCTCCTCACAGCCCTATTCGGCGGAACTAAAGATTCCAATAAGAGGGATATCCTATATACATAGATACAAGAGATCTACTCTACCCATACCATGTATCGGTCAAACAGGAGAAAAGAAGGGTCCATCCTTATACAGTGTGAGTCTAGGTATGTTTTTCACTCTCAAGATTTTTTTTTTTTTTTACTCTCATCTGTTTTGGTTCATTCTTTTTGTGTACGTCCCTTTTTTTTTACCTTGTGTACCTTCTTTGGTGTGTTGTCCAAAGTCATGTGGTATGCTCTGAAAAAGGGGTAAAAAAAAGGAAAAAGATTTCCCTCCAAGACGATGGATAGTGGTCGGTCTGCTGGAGAGAACTCTGGCAAACGAACAGAACTTTGTCTGGCCTCGGCAAGAACGGTTGAAAAATTCTATCTCTACTGTGTGGTGTGGTAGTGTCGATATTCCTTGAAGATAAATACGATAAATGAGATTGTTTTAAAAAAAAATAAAAATATCTCAAGGATTAAAATTTCGCTCTGTTAATTTTTTTGTTAATTTTTTTTTTCTTTAGCTTTCGTGTGAAATTTGTTGTGTCCTTGTTGTGTAGAGTAGGCGAAATTCCTTTTCTAGTTTTTGGTTGTGAATAGTGCATGTGTTTGGTTTCGGTTTTAGTTAGATAGAAAAATTTAGTGAAATTTAAAAAAAAAAAAAAAATGGAGCAACCATCTGGAAGTATACACTCAGCTGTGGCAAGTACGGTGACAAGTGCTATACCAACAGTTGTTAGTAGTGTACTTGTGGCAGGAAATCCTCAAGATGATGCAAATATCTCATTGCCTAGTGGCGCACTGTCAGAGGGGCAGAGATCACTATCTGGGGCACCATCGGCTTCATCGAGTCCGATTTTAAGTCCACCGGGAAAGATTTTCGGACGAAATGCAAATGGAACAAGTGAGTACCTGAACAGTTTAACCTTCCTTAGAACCTTAGAACTATATTCACACCTTGCTATCCAAGGCGTTAGATAAAATGAATGTCATCACAGATATTGAAGAGCTTTTTGGCAGATCTGTTAGTTTTTAACATAATTTTGACGACTATAAACCCTTTCATTTAGCCCTCATCAGATTTTATTCTTCTAAATAATGCCGGTCTGAGTAAAAGACCTCAAAAAATACAAATATTGGGCCAAATGGAAGCGATATACAGTTTCAAGACATATGTATGTATCCGAAAGGACAATCTCATAACAGCTATCATTCTCGCACGATTGTGAGACTTTCGCGAGGGGTAGAACCGTTTAGTCTTTTCTTGAATTCGAACTTCAAGCTTCGAACCTCCCGCGTAGTATACCATCGCAATAGCCAGTGATCCAAGGGGTTTATGGGGGTGATTGGACTGATCTTGTAAACAACGACAGACAAACTGACATGGATGGCCAATTCGTTGGCTCATTGGGGTATGATATTGGAGAACACCTTTTTGAGGCTTAACTTCTCATTATTTTCGCATGTCCTAGGCTGCATATGAGTGTTAATTAAAGACTCGCTGGCATACGGTACGAACTATCATCCCAGACTTACATTTCAGGTATATCTGCCTTAAGGAAAACACTTTCGAAATCCCTTCATCTCTATACACTTACTCCTTACTTAGGTCCTAGCTAGCCACTTTGTTCAGTTTCTGAAAAACTACTTCAATTCACTTCAACTTCCGTGCCTGCTGTACCACTCTTTTAGGGCAAATATCTTTACGGCGAACCGGTCTACTTTCTTCCAGATTTCACACCTTGGTATGCAGTCGTTGTCCTTTTGGAGCGTGTTACCGATCCATAGCCGATTTTTCTTCCAGACCCTTTTTCTCATCGAGCTGATCCTTTGACATACAAATTGGCCAGAACACTAGCAATATATTTATACCAAGTACTTCGCTCATAAGGCGGTTCTGAACGGAAAAGGCGGAGCTTGGTGTTCAGGTTCTGCTTTATAGATCTTCGACGGCAGACCAGGGCTTTCCTTATACGGGTTGATGTATCCAATTCAGTTTCGTCCTTGTCCGATACAATACTGCCCAGGTTTCAAAAGTCTTGTATTCTTTCGATCTTTTGACCAGCAATGCTTACTTGTGACGTTGAGCTATTATTAAGGCGGTGTCCATCTGACTCGCTCTTTTTACCAAACCGATGGTCAATTGTGGCATTATTCGATGCGATAACAGGCAAATATTGTCCACGTAGTCGACATGTTCTACGACTCTATTTATTGGATTCGACCACTTTTTAAAGAAAGTACTGTAAAGAACGTCACTGGTTACTGATAGAAATAGTAGAGACGACAGAATACAACCTTGTCGGACGCCCTGAACTTCAAATTTATAACCCACTCCTACGCAGGACGAGACATTTTTCACCTTCATAGCTGGGGTTGATAATAGATGATAATTCGATGGCACCCCTTCTGCGCAAGGCACATAATATGTACTCTCAATAGTCGATAAAAGCATGTAAGCAAGCAAGCCTAACTCAGGATAACTCGAACAGAAAGCCCGCTTGTAAAACATTGTCAAGAGTGGTCTTTAGACCTCCTTTAGTGTGTATAAGAGCAATTTTATCTACGACTTTAGCAATTGGCGGGCACTGTGACTCAGTGGTTAGTTTGTTTGACTACTGAGCAGGAACTTCGGTCCCACCTCTCGTGAAGGTTTGACAAACGTCTGATAGTAATAGCTGCCATAAGGGCGCTTCTCAACTCACCTTTGGCGGCCTTAAACTGTAGATCACTTCCATTCATGTCCGTGAGTAGCTATATCCTGAACTCCATTCGGTCTGTTGTGTCAAATATTTGTGTTGTTGTAAAGGACACACAATATGCATCCCGTTCTCAATGAAATTCCTTATCTTTGGTAGCTTGAGAATCATTCTTTCCGTCCCTTGTCAGATCTTGCTCTCCGGTCCTAGGACTCGAGATCACTTCTGCTGCGACGTCACAGCCAGCTATCATTGGATAGTTATATGCTGTGGCTTTCTCTGGTTCTACCAACAGAACCGGGTCACCGGAGACAGAAACATTTTTCACAGCGTTCCAGTCCCTTTTATTGTTGGTGGCACAGTACTGCTTATTATTGCAAGGGATCCGTAATCAGTTGTATCCCAGCTTCGAAGATTGGACAGCCTGGACGACCGCAGTTGTAGCCGGATATAAGCAACCATAAGGCACCAGAATTAAGCCGCCTGATTTCACTTAGTCGCAGGATGTCCAATTTAAGGCGCACAAATTCGTTCTCAAGTTGGACGAATCCGGCGTTTTGTAGACCCGCTTTCCTCACGTCAAGCGCAGCCAAAACTGTTTGCCACGTCATATGTGTGTATTGGTGAATAATGATGCAATGGAAAGGGTGCCTTCTCCTCTGTCTCACACGTGATTAAACCCAGTAACTTACCCAACCTTTCCTGCTTATAGCCCAGCAGTGGGCAGTGTATAATACGACAAGAAGGATCAACGTCCTGAGCATTAATTAAGTTCTTCGAATTCGGAGTTTTGAGCTCAGCTGTTTTACCATGTGTTGCACTATCAGACGAGAATGCTTTTGATATCATTTCCACTGGAGTTTTGATGACATTGATACTTATCCTACGACCACGGTTCCATGGATATCCCGTCTGATGCAATGACCCCAGAACTTCGACTGCTCTGCAAATTTATTGGGTTCAGGGCTAGCTTCGGCCAGAGTGTTTTTTTTGCGCTGGTGTTTTCGGGGAAATCGACAGCACTCGAAGGTCTATGCCATCCTAATGACTACCGACTATATTGTAAAGGAGTCGGAGTTTTTGCGTCTGTAGTGACAGTTAGGCTCTACTTGCTCGAGAATGCAAGGAGTCCTTGAACTTGATCGCAAAACTGCAGTCTCCAAAACTCTGCTCTGGGCCCCAGGTCACACTGGGATTTCAGGAAATAAGATCTCCAATGAGATTACTAAGCAAGGCTCAGATAATATTTTCTCAGGACCTGAACCTGGGTCGGGTATCTCCGCGTCATCGGTCAGGGCCTCCATTGACGATTGCGTTTCTCATGAACTCAATTGTCTGTGGCACGGCTCTCCAGGATGTAAGTGGACTAAACGACTGCTGCCAAACGTTTGTAAGAAATCAGTGGCATTCTTGCTGTCTCTCAGCTGAAAAGACTGAAGGACATTTGCATTTTATTAAGCATCTTGGCGTGATATAGGCTTAAGAGACACCTCTGTTTGCGACGCCTGTGGATAGGGCGACGATACTTTGGATCACTTCCTTTGTTATTGTGCGGCTTTTGGTCAGATCAGGTGGCTGGTATTGTAAGCTCTGCATCACTGAAGTGCCTCCTCAGCTTTCTCCGAAAGTCGAAACAAATTCAGTAAAATGGGAAATACTGCTTCTTGCTTCCTGGTAGTACAAAGGATCAGTTTCGTCTGAGTGCTCAGTGGAAAAATCCATATTTTCTGAGGCATTTGTCACCATTTACGAGTGAAGCACTTTCTCAAGAGAGTTAAGGGTTACTGACCTCAGTCGTGCGGTACCACATTGATGTCGTATCCGAAAATCTACACCCGCTCAAAGGGTAGGTATCCCCCAACAATGCTCATCCAAAATACTCATAAATGAATGAAGTTCAACCACGAAAACATATGTTCACCAAATCAATGTCAAAATTTCATGTCAGGATGCGATTAACCGATAACTCTCCAACGAAATTTCTCTTTCCAAAGATATCCTGTCAAAAGAAGATTAATATCAATTTAAATATGCGTAAATGAACCTCAAACCGGGAACAGGGAACAGTGTAAACACCCCCACCCTAAGCCATAGCCAGGGGAATCGTGAAACCGAAAGTACGTATTTCCATGGCATGTGCACTTCGGCAAACATATGCCTTGAACCCTTTTCTTATGGCTCTTGTGTATCCTTTCAACAAACGATTTGATTCTCTTGGATCCATTTGACTGTTAAGTAAGCATTTGTTGTTGTTGTTGTTGTTGTTGTTGTTGTTGATTATGCCTGTCCGTATGCGTATCCGTATTGTTAAAGGAACGAGAAACCACACCGGCATGTGTCCGAAGTCTTGTTTTGTTCGGTGTTGAACTCAATGAATGGGGGGCGCCTGTGTAGATGAATATTCGTTCTACGAAATATTTCCTCAAATATTTTCAGGATTTAATCGTACAGATACGTATCTGTCACAAGATTTAAGTAGTTTTTGCTATTCCCTCCCAGACGACACAACGCATAAAGCTAACTAGCAAAAACCCTATGTCACTTGTACTGTATCTTAGTTCCTATTGCAACTATCTACTCCACATTATAATGCATTCATAGGATATGAGTCTGACATAAGACACATAGAGAGAGAGGAGAACAGAAAAAAAAGCAAAACACATCACCGCCACCAAGTTGCATGCAGCTAACATAGAAAAATCTCACATGAGGTATCCGTTGGATAGCAAAAACCATCACACAGCGAGCAAAAAATTGGCGACTGGGTGGCTGAATTTTTTCTACTCCCGTAGTATCCTTAGCTTCGCGCTTACATTTTCAATCGATAAAAATAATAACAAAAAACTGAATCTTTTTATTTGTCTTTGGAACAAGAGTAATAAAAAAACGGGCTGAGATACATACAAGCAAATAAATACTCTGCTGCATCGGAAAAGTGGAGTGAGATGTACATACGAGTACGAGTACGAGTAGATTTGTTATTCTCTACAAGATGTTGTGTATCTATTTCGACTGTTGATAGGCAGGATGGAATGGAGAGTCGATTTCTATTACGAAAAAGTCAGTCCTAAAACTTTTGACAGAGAATATGAAGCGATTGAATGAATCTAGATACTATCAGAGGGGTGTATTCGTATGTAAAACCTATTAATGAAATCTTATCATACATCAAGTGTGGACAAGTATCTGTGATGTCATTTTGCCTTTTTTTGAGAGAGAAACTTGGGCAAGGATGAGCGAAAATTAGCTGAAGGACATAGAAAAATCTGGAGTTCGAAACCACATCCAGAGTCCAGATGATGAAGCCAAGGAACTGGCTCGGATCGTAGACTTTTCGCAAAGTGAGGAATTTAGTTAAGCGATACACATGACTACTATGCCATGAGTGCCAGGACAAGATCAGAACGTAATTCAGCCACTAACGAAGGAGTCATTTCCCCTTCTATTATAGTGGTCAGAGACTGTCGCTCCGGTCTAATGCAGATGACAGTTCAGCATTCACATATCCTGGGTGTCAGGCCACAGAGACATTCATAACTGAAATATCCTACACAATGCCTCTCGTTACGTGTAAACTTCTACTCAAGCTGAACGCTATTAGGATGACAAATCGCACGATGAGATCTGGCCTGGACTGGACCAGAAACGCTCAGGTTTAATGCTTTAATCTTACTCATGTGATCAGATATCAGCTCCAAGATGGGTGCTCTCACAGGACACTGTGGTGCAATAGGCCTGCACGTCAAAAGGTTACGTCTCTTGTCAAACGATTTCTGCAAGGGCTGCAGGTATGGAGAAGGGGAAGAAACCACGCGATTTCCTTCCCACCTGTTTGGACATATCCAAAAGAAAATTACTCCTTCTTGGAGCTGTTCTTTTCGAAGCATCCTTCGCTTTACAAAAACCTCCGGTTGGTTATCAGTGTATCTGATTCTGTGCTAGATCCAGTAGTATCACAATAGACTCCTTCTGATCTAACTGCGTCTGTATCTTGGCATACTTACTTACTTAAGGTGACGCTACAGTCCGGGGTGGACCTGGGCCTCAACCAACAAGCGTCTCCAGCCTGCTCGATCTTTAGCCAGCTGCCCTGTAACGGATAGATAGCCCTTTCAAAAGCTCAGATGCCTCTCCTGTAACGGATAGATGCAATGGATTAGGTACCGACTTTGAGGCATTGAAAGCCTTTAACTTTTTCGATCTGCTGATAACCAATGCTTACTTGTTATGTTGAGGCTTTGTTTGGTTCGAACAACTTCCTTTTTGGGGTGCTGATCTTCAAGCTCACTTTTTGAATCTTCACCAAACTGGTAGTCATTTGCTGGAAGCTCATTATCCTATGCGATCGTCCTTCAATTCAATCTTCGATAGTGATCAGTATAGTGCTGATATGGCTAAGGCAGGATGACTCTTGTTGCCTTATTCCTTTTGAGCGCCTGTATCGCAGCTGTTGCTTTATCTTCACTGGGCGCAATGCCTGTCTTGAAATTTTGAGCAACGGGTATTGACGCATGCTGTCACCTATCAGCTGTTAAGTAACTCGCAGCTTTTTCCGCCTGTTCAGCAAGGGTGCACTCTATGCTGCACTTCTTCTACATAAAATGGTACTGGGACTTGAGCCTGCTTCTATCTTTGCATAACTTTTACCACTTTTACGATCACTGTCTATATAGACAGCCAGGCAGCCGTTAAGGCTCTGGACTCCGCGATAATCAGGTCGAGGCTTGTGAGAATCTGCAAGTCACTCCTAAACGAGATATCCAGAGCCAATGCGGTGACCCTCTGCTGGGTACCAGGGCACATGGATATCAAGGGAAATGAAAAGGCTGATGAGCTTGCTAGGAAAGGATCGGCGCTGCACTTATCGCGGGCCCTCCATTTTGTAGTAACCCCAATCAGTTCCTTACGGAAAAAGATAGAAGATGAAGCAATCGGTCGAGCAAACAGACGCTGGGTTCAACTCTTAACATGCGCAACGGCCAAGGCGCTATGGCCGGCCTTCAGCAAGAAGAGATCAACCTCTCCGGTAAAACTTAGTCGTTTTAACGCACGGGTTGTTTCTGGCATAATTTACTGGACACTGTGCTATCGGCTACATAACGACTTTTGCAGAAGTTTCAGGGACGAAGAAGAAATTGAATCTGTTCGTCTTCTGCTGTGTGATTGTCCTGCCTTATCCATCATAAGAATGAGGACTCTCAGAAGTTACATCTTTTCGGAACTGGAGGACTTAGGAAATGTGGAGCTAATGTGGCACTCAGAAGTGGAAGGAGACCTCAACCGACTTGCAGCGCTCAGCTAAAAGCAGTTATCTAAAGACCGAGATAACTGGTCAGGCTTGTCGCCTGAGGTTCAGGTACACTCCGAACTGTAGCGCCACCTACATAAGTAAGTATGTAAAGTGACGTCGTGCTCAATTCCAATATCAGAGCTTCGCTTGCTTGTGATAAGACTTGCTTTAAACATGCTGCCACCAATGACAGGGTAATTAACGTTGGAGAAATCAGGGTTTCAGGCATGGCTAGCCATAACGTTGCCTACTACTCATTGCCTACTTTGGTATTCGAGTCCGCAATTTAGTGTTTCTTTGTATGTAGGTGGTATTTAACCTACAGAAGGTCTGCCTGTCGATGAAGCTTTATAGAATTTAGTAGGAATGCCGTAAAGTCATGCTGGAGGGTTTTTTTCGGCTTTCGGCTTCTCCTTTACTGAAATTGTCTCCTTCTTCCTCAGTCGCTTCATTTAATGGAGCGTAACACTGGGTAAAAGTGATCCTCTTTGGATTTAGGGACTCCTCACCAATCCATATAAATATCCAGGTCACATGAGCAGTGGTAAGAAAAAGGCAGCTTGGTGCTAATTGGGTTTTTTCTGAGTAGGAAGCCAACACTTCTACCTACCTACCCATCCCTTCATCCCGCTCCTTCCTGCTAGGAATTCTGGTAGAGAATCTCCGATTATTTCTTCCACCTCCTTCCACCAACAATCAACCGTAGCGTAGGTTAGGTTAGGTTAGGTAAGCGGGCTGGCAGAAAAGCCTCCTGCTGCACTCAGGTCAGTGTTGACCCATTGTGTTACCCATAGGGGGGAAAGGTGCTCCTCCGCCCATTGAAACCCTGTACAAACCACTGTGATGACTTGGCAAAGTTCAACATCTTGTCTGTAGGAGCGCCAGAGAGCTCTTCAAGGTTATAGAGAAAGTGTTTACCGAGGAATTTGTTTCTGGAATGTTGGAGTCCAGGACAGTGGCATAGGAAGTGGGTGGTGTCCTCAAAAACTCCCTCGTCGTCGCCACAACCTCTGCGCAGTTTCTTCATGTGGTACCGCAGACTATTATGCCCCGTGATGATACCCACGAGGATAGAAAGGGATCCTCTGTTCCTTCGTATAAGTCTCTCGGTCCTTGTTCTGTCGAAGGACGGCTATATATTGAAACTTTCCTAGCTAGTTCATCAGCTGTTTCATTGCATGGGATACCCTCATGTCCAGGAACCCAGCAGAGCGATACCTTGTGCTGCATTCCAAGAATCTTCGGACAGCATCTCACAAGCTTCGATTCAATTTCAGTAGCAGTAATTGCTTTTTTAGCTGCCTGGCTGTCGATAAAGAAGGTGATACCATCCTGTGGTATTGCCCTTACGGCAGACTCACGGGCAGCTGCTGTCACTGCCAGGACCTCCGCTTGGAAAACACTGCTGTGGTCTGGTAGTTTAATGGATCTCGATATCCCTAGCGATTCAGAGAAGATGCCGGAACTTACACCGCTGTCCATTTTCGATCCGTCAGTATATATTGTTATGGATCTGGTATTAGCTATATGTCCGCTTTTCCATTCTTCTCTGCTAGGGTAGGCTGCCGTAGAAGGGATGTTAAAGTCCAAGTATGGCGTGATTTAGTTCGCTGTGGGTACATAGCCAAAAAATTCTTGATGTATGGTCGAATGCCCTGTTGCTGACTGACTGATTCTCAGGGCACTAATGGCTGCTGATGTTTTTGTAAAGATGCAGGTTGAGAATAGCCTCAAGGCCTGCAGTTGGAACTGTTCTCATTGCACTGGTGGCACCAATGCACACTAGTCTTTGATCTTCGATGAGTGCCATTAGATAGGTGGACTTTCATAGCAGTGGCCACCATACGAGGCTGCCATAAGTCAGTTTGGGTCTAATAATAGCTGTGTACATCCAGAGTCTTATTCCTGGAGAAGGGCCCCAGGTCTTCCCAAGAATTCTACTACATCAGTAGAAGGCTATATTGGCTTTTTTAATTCTTTCTTCAGTGTTCATTTTCCAGGTGAGTTTCCTATCGAGGATAAGTCCTAGGTATCTTGCGCTGTCAGAGATTTTGAGGCATGTGCCTCCAAGGAATCTTCCTTTCGTTCGTAAATAATACCATTTCAGTCTCCTGGGGGTTGATATTGAGACCGGAATTCCTAGTCCATCTAACAAGGGCTTTAAGGGCCCCGTCGATTTACTCACTTAGAGTAGGGAGGAACTTCCCAGTTGCCAGCAGCACCACATCGTCAGCATATGCGATGATTTTGACACCGAATTTTTCAAGCTACTGTAGAGCCTCGTTCAGGACGATAACCCAGAGCAGTGGGGAGATCACTCCGCCTTGGGGTGTGCCTCTGGAGGCATGATAAATCCCCTGGGCGTAGCCTGCTACGGATGTGTATATCAATCAGTCTTTCAAATGTTTTAAGGATGAGGATGAGGTGAGGCTTATTGGCCTGAAGTCCTTCGCGGTCGTATGACTCGCTTTACCAGGTATGAATACCACTCTTACCTTTCTCCATTTCTTGGGTATATAGCGTTGTTTGAAGCTATTCAGGAATAGTTCCTTGAGTACCGGGATAATTATTTCTGCAGTCTTCTGCAACTTGATCGGTATGATTCCGTCTAAGCCTGGGGATTTGTAGGGAGGGAATGATCTTATTGCCCACTCTACTCTGTCCTCAGTTACCGTTTCCATGGTACTATTGATGCCAATGTCACATCGCGGCTCTGTCGTATAGCCATGTTTTCCCGAACACTCGTCTGCAACAAATAACTGAAAGCTGTCGGAAAACTTTTAACCGCGACAGTACTTGACGTTCAAATTGTAACATTCCCCCGCCAATAATGCATCCACAGCGGTCGTTCAGTTTTATTACAAGAATTATAACCCACCCATTGCAAGGAATACCAAACGATTCCATTTGTCCAAGCCTACAAGTATCTGTCTAAATATGACGAACCTGCGCACACACCAAATTAATTGTCGATTTAATTTTATTTTTATGAATATTGCTCAAGCCTAAGAAAAACT
This sequence comes from Blera fallax, assembly GCA_946965025.1. Classification (NCBI taxonomy): domain Eukaryota; kingdom Metazoa; phylum Arthropoda; class Insecta; order Diptera; family Syrphidae; genus Blera; species Blera fallax. The sequence goes on from OX337245.1 coordinate 55,465,988, forward strand.
CACATTATAACCATAAACGATTCTCCTGGAAAATACGAGGACATAAAGACCCAAGCGAAGGAGTCGCAACAAAAAATTCGATATTCATCATGTTCTGGTATTGTACAACACGGTAGCGCTTCAACCATAAACGTTATGGCGAGGATGCTGTTTGCACTCCTACCAATCCTCGACCATGAGAGACACACTAACTAAACAAACAGATTCAGAGAACCAAAAGAGAGGAACAAAAAAATATAATTAGTTAGAGCCTGGGGACGAGAGGAAGGAAGGATCAGGAAACCAGTTGCTCCACGAGATCCATCAGTTGGCTCTGTAATGTGCGCTTTGGTGGCACAACATGGCAGCATGCGCCGTCGTCGATCGCTTAAAGACCCTCCATTTGCAATAAATAAATGATACGTGATTTTAATACACAAATAATGTTTGTAAGGAGGCTTAAGGAGGAGGAGGATTCTTTTTTTTTGTTGTCTTTTTGCTAACCAGGCTCCAATGTTGTACCCCCTTTGGCAGAATAGCTACCAATTCTGTTTTTCACTTAATTTTGTGTCCAGTCGATGGAGTGTGTACTTTGCTGCTGAAGCGAGAGATCATGGTGAAGGAGTTTTTTTTTTTTTATGACTTTAGCACTTTTAAGGTCCAACAATATACACATTGAGATGCAGAGCAGTGAGGAATGACCAACCGATTGAATCCAAAATGATCACAACACAGCAACTACGGTGAAGGAAGGCTTCATTCCACTTTTTTTTTTTGCTTTTTTCTGCTCACGTCCAGGATCACATCTCATTCCTTGATGTTGTGTGTTCATATGGGTACATAAAAATTAAACTTCAAACAAAAAGATACAAAGATACACAAGCAACAAGAATGGGTGAGGATGAGCGAAAAAAAAAAAACAGTCCTTAGGTCTCCGAGCAACAGTCCTTGCGTTGCGCGGTTCTACTGTGTGATATCGAAAAGTGCGCACAAAAACCGAAACTATTTCTCAAAATACTTATAAATTAAGGAGTTTAAGACGAAATTCCTGTCGATCAAAATTCCATCCGCCTGTGTGCAATATATGGTGGTGGGGTAGCATCAGCAAAAACTATCCGCGGTGGGTTGTTGGATGACGATGATGATGACGACAACATGTACACCGCGAAGCGCTAATGTCTTTCGGTTGTTTCTTGCGTTTTTTTTTTGCTAAACGGTCAAATATTTGCTGCTGAGGGTAGAAAAACGGAAAACTCATCTAGAGACGATCCTTGAAGTTCAAAGGAGAGGTTTAAATTTATTTTAAATTTTTTTCCCCCTCTACGACAACGGAATTCCTGTAGGGATCGTACCTCTCGCGCATATTGAATTGTTAGTCGTTACCGAAATTTTTTTTTTATATACTAAATTCTCCATTTCATGCAGCAGGACCCGCATACACGAATATGTTTGTCAGGACAAAAGAAGCGTACATACCTAGACAGGCACGGTGATCGTTTACCAATAGGAATGGAATCTAACGTCGTTAGGGGTTGTTATATGCGGAATTGTGACCCTCATGGATGGTACCCTCTTTTGTAAATTTGAAAGGATTTTTTTTTTTTTTTTTTTCAACCCAAACCCTTACTGTACATAGTGAATATTTTTACCTGCGGTGTACATACAGAGGTTATTTGGAGGAAAAAAAATTTCTGGGAGGGTGAGCGAGCATTAGGGGAAGGTTTAAGGATTTCTAAATTCTATTGGTGGGACTTAGGCTCAGTTTCTTTCAATTTCAAAGGTTATGTAAAGAAAATAGCTGATAATAAACAGTTTTTTTTTGCTTGCATTTAACGGATTTTTGAACCAGTTTTCAAACGAAGCGATCGTTACGTTTGGAACGAAAGATGGAAATCGATTCGCCGCCATGGAGTGACGCTCAAATTGTGCGTCTTTTTTTCTCCGTAAGAGCATCCGTAAGGACTTTCATTCAAAAAAAAAAAATTAAAATGATTTCCGTTCCTTGTAAAGTACATATGTACAAATGCTGTGACTAAGTATGGAAGTAAAGGTCAGACGCTGCTGGCAAACTCTTGCTCTTTCGATGAAGTTTTCGATGACATCATCGTTGCATAATTATGACAATAAAACGTTGCATCTTCTCCATCGGCTGGGTTAGGTTATGGAAGGGTGTGTAATCGGTAAGGACTCACTACGTTCACCCGGAGACCCAATGGTTCATTGTGAATCTCCTTTTTTGAAAAGTATAAAACAGAAAAAACCAAACTTGCAGACCATTGGGTACTCTTTATGAAGTGAAGTCGATCCGATGTCTGAGGTTCTGTTACATATGCAGCAAATCTAGATCCTAAAGTACGTAGACGTCATTCTTACAGGACGGGGCAATGACATAGCAGATGTCGGATTGACTCCACTTCTTTTCAATCACCGCAGCTTCTGCATAAATTATTGCATGACTCCCAAGCCGCAGTGTCCTGTGATTACAGTGTACTCTCTCATTACGAACACCTCTGATTAGCGGACACATTTTTCGGAGCCGTCGGTGTCTGCTTATGAGGGAGTACACTGTACTCCAATTAAGATACGATAGAGAATCGATGCCAATTCCAGAAGGCTCTTTATTTTCGATCTGTTTAGTTTCGGTCACAACCTTCCAAAGGTGGCACAGTCCACCCTGGCTATCCAGGACGAATACGCCTCTTTCTCTTTTATCTATTACTCTATATAATTTGCACATCGGTGGCTGTATGTATCTGTCGGCTTCGCTGACGTCCCTTGCCTACCCTATCCTTGCCAAAGCATCCGCCTTTTTGTTCCCTCTTATAATGCAATGTCCGGGAAGTCAGCAAGGATTCTGATGGTGATAAGTGTATCCCGACATTCTTAACCGCCTTTGATTTGATCGTATTGTATTTTATCGAGTTTAAAACTTTGAAAACATGTCAAAGAAGACAGTTAAATACTCCCGACAGAGTAAGGTTACTCTCTTCTGTGCACATTTAAGCCCATGCTCCTGGTAGTCTATATCTGCAGGGTATCCGAGTAAAAATCTGCTCCCATACCTACGAGTATATCCATTTTCGAGCTATGAGAATCCATTGTTTGTCTATCTATATTCTTTGTCTATCCTATCCTTTTGACTGCCATTCTTCTAGGGTTGGGGATAGGATAGGAATAGCAATATTGAGGCAATTTTAGAGCATAAAATAGTCCGATGTGGCTGTCAAACTTTCGAAGTTATATTGGCTTTATTATGTTTAATATCACTGCGTGTCCATAGGCGTTGGATTCTCTCAATCTAAGAGCTCCTTTCGTGGCAGATACATAGTACTTTTACTAGGGAAAGGAGATGGAAAATCATATTCAGCCTCGTCTGCAGTGCCCTTCTCAGAACTCACGTGGTGTTAAGTGCTGCTAGCGATTGTACTTTCTATGGTTCCTTCATGTGGCTCTTTGTTCTTGTTCCCATCCACTAGACTTAAGACGCGTAGCAGATCATAATTACTTTGTATGTACATCCATTCCTTCCTCATCTTCTGCCAAAAGTCCCTTACAGGCATAAAGAGCGTTCAATCCCTTCTTCATCCTTTCTTCAACATTTCTTTTCCAGGATAACTTGGAGTCTAGAAGACGAAGAGATATACCGATGCTAAACAGTTTTGTTTTGCCCACATAAAAAGCTCCATAAGAGCAGATTCCATTAGTCTACTAATTGTTGCCAAGAATTTGCTTCTAATCAGTATTAGCAAGGCATCTACATAACGCTACAAGTTGTATCCTCTCCTCCGTGAAAATCTTTAGGTTTTTGTTAACAATCAGAGATCATAGCAGTGGAGGAAGAACTTCTCCTTTTGGCGCACCTCTTGTTGTCATTATCCTTACAGAACTTGACCCAATGGTTGAGTTGATAATTCTGCTGCATTCACATTATTGAAAGCGCCTAAAGTGTCAAGGAATTCTACGCTACACGCCTATGTGTCCTCTTAACCACCAGAGTTTAACTTTGCTACCCTTTGGCTTTTTGGTTGCAATAATGAGAACTCAGTGCTTTAGGTGCTGCTGTACTTTCGGTTAATATATTGATGACATGCAGTTCAGCCTGAACCTGCTAAGACACAAGTGCCTCTGAGACAGTGTCCCTTTGTATTCTACTGTATTTGTGGGAGGCTGTCTATCTTGGAACAGCAGCACGTGGTCCCTGAGGAACATAGTACTTCGGTCGAAGGCCGCACCATGCGAGACAGTAGCAATACCTCTTGCTATGTGGTTTGTATTGTCCGCACTCCGAAATTGCTAGTCTACTTTGCGAAATAGATCAGCTAGGTTAAGAGTAGCCAGACCTTGCCCGTGGTAAAGTGGCTGATTTATGCACAAGCTGGACAGCCGCTTAGGAAGGTTTTCATCCTCTTCAAGGCACACCTCACAGAGGTCAGAACCCTTAAGTCCTATGGTTTTTATGTGTTCATTAACGGAAGTAAGACTCGTGACGAACCTTGTAGTAGTTCTCAAGTCACTTTTGGGTAGGTTAAGTAGAAACCTGGCTCTGCCCGCACTAGGTGCGTTAATCCACATCTTCGTGTCCCGGCATGTATCAAGACATTGTCAGTAGTCGAGATGTAGTGTTAAAAGCAGCTCTGCCATTGCTTGGTTAAGAATGCCAAGCTGCAGCATATTGATGGCCGAGGACCCACGAAGGGGCCCATTAACCCTTCCCTGGTAAGAGCATTTGCTTTTCCATTATCTGGTATCACGCAATATCCCGGAACTCAGACCAGCTTCACCAAGTTACACCGCCCGAGTAGTTGTCTCTTTCACGATCTTGGTCGCAATCCCGTAAGCAGAATACCGAAGACAGTACTAGCTTGTTCAGATACGGCCCATCTGCCGTTTCTCTTTCCCGAACTCTCCGGAAAAGAGCATCTGAATCTTCACACAAAAATAAGTTCCTTCGCATGATATCCAACGCACCATTCTCAACGCGTGGAATAGGGCTGAGAAGCTCTTCAGCCTCACCTTCTATGCGTTCTTCGCCCAAAAATTACCTCCCGCCCAAACAGCGTTCCAATGTGAAACACTGCTTTCCTGGCCACGTAATCGATAAAGAAATGCAAGGGAGGAAGACTCACAAGAGCTTTTATTGTGGTTGTCAGACATGATGCTACAACTTGCCGACCTTGCAAGTGGAGTAAGTCCAAAGTACCTCTACGACTGCCATTTGGCTAGTTCACATAACGATTTCTAAAGTAGTCCTCATACGCCAAACTAAACGCCTTCTGTCCACCGTCTAGGAAACGGCACAGTTGGTAGCCTTGACTTCGAGATAGTCCAAGAGTTAATCTACTTTGAAGTCAACATCGACTTGGATTCTTGAAAACCGGTGCTACTTCGGTTTGATGAAATAAATGAGGTCCAAACTCTTTATTCGGAAGACGAAACGTGTGCTCTTTAGAACGCTAGTTCTGCCAGGTTTGCTGTACGGGTTCGAGTGCTGGACGACAAGCACGATAGCAGAGAATTGCAGAAAGTTTTTATTTCCACCAATTCAAGAGTTTTCAATTTTTAAACTAACTTTAGAAACAATTTTCAATATTTTCTGGTCTTGTTACGCTTAGTAAACTTAGGAGCTGCTGCTAAAGGCATTATGCACGCAGAACCGAGTAAAACTATGCTGGGTGCCAGGACATTGCGGTATAAAAGGGAATGAACTTGCTGATGAACTGGCAAGACATGGAGGAGAATTGTCAGTAGGCGAAGCCGTGGATATCAAACCACCTTCGTGCGAAGTTAAGGCTAAAGGCAAAGTATATAAAACAGCCAACCAAAGATGGGCAAACGCAGCAGGTCACAGGGTATCCAAGGCCTTGTGGCCAGAATTCGACCGGAAAAGAACTAGGCAAATCCTCAATCTAAACAGAATTCAGCTAAGAACGGCAGTAGGAATCTTGTCCGGGCACTACCTTCTGGGAAAGCACGCCAAGAGACTGGGCCTTACATACGCGGATGTACATATGTAGATACTGTAACGACATATGCGTCGACGAGGATATCACACATATACTATGTGAGTGCCAGGGAATAGCTCGAAATCGTATGAAATACCTAGGTAACTACTTTTCCAGCAACCTTAGAAGAGGTAGGTCCTATCAACCAAAACAGGCTTTTTAGATTCTGTAGGGAAATCAAGTGTTTCAGGGAAAGTGTTTGGGTTTCCATTTGCTTTTATGGAGGTTCCCCAGGGATCGCGATGGGCCTATTCTGGTGCCTAGTGTTTTATGAGGTTTTCCTCATAACCCTATCTAACCAAACCTAACCTACGCTTAGTAAAACATATTGTGAACGAGTAAGTGTTGCCAGCGTCGAAATAACACGCACTTAAAAAAAAGCAACATCAGATGATGCTTTTGTCAAACCAGTCGCTACAGTGCAGTGGTGGATACGATTGCTAACCAGAAATATGTTGTTTTCGTCCTCTCCAATATGTACAGTAGTCTCTCCGAATAAATTTTGCAAACTTTGTGTCTTCCTTGTTGAATGGTTTCTCCTGAGCCAGTTCCACTTGGGTAAGCTACTCTAAGCGTTCGCCACATCGTCAAGTGCTGCTGTAAAAGTTGGGTTCCGTACAGCTCAAGGCAAATGTAGAACAACTGAGTTCCACAGTTCCTCGCAAAATCTACTTCAACGAGCTCTCCGCGTATTGTTCAACTGAATTTTGTACAGCAGTAGTCAGAAAAGGACGTCTGTTGCAGGTGACAACCTCGGCGGAATTCTCTGCTGAGATAATAGTGTATAGTGACGTATAAGACTCATTTCGTCATATCTTCTGTATTTCTTTAATTTTCTACTAAGGAGCAGTGCCACCTTTCTCGAATAGCTTAGGAAGGCACTTAAGTAAATTGAAATCTATATGCTTACAAGCCTCCAGCCTCATGTAACCAAGTTTAAGACCGTAATCTCTGCTTCCAGGAAAATTTAAATAAATCAACCACCACCCTTTAAATAAACTGCTTTCGAAAACATTCACACGCAACCGAAATATTTTTTTTTATAAACTTTTTACATAAAAAAAAATTCCTTCTACATGTTCATTTAAAAAAAACTTTTTTTTTCCTGAATAAGTATGCAAATCATTTTAAGGCTCAACATTTTCAAAAGGAACCAAAAAAACTTGAATTCCCATAGTCAAATGATAAGCAAAAAAAAGTCTCTTCTCTTCCTTACTGTCTACCTGAAAGAAAAAGTCCGACCATGGACCACGGTCAGAATCCTTATCCCTTTTCTCGCGCTACGTCTCACGGAAGACAAACATCAAGCAAACAAGCAAAAAAAAAAATCCTTATAAAATCGAAAGGGTTAAGCAATTTTTTTCACTGTCAACTTTTTTTTTTTTTGGGTATAAATGAGGAAAAAAAAAACTCCCAATGCCGACCCGGAGGACGGACCCCTTTTGTTTAAAATTTGTTGCTCGCCGCCGCGCGCTACCTCATCTGCATAAAAATTTAAATGGGCCACAAGCGCAACGCAACGAATTTCGCCTGGAGTCGCGGATACTCGTTTTGACGAAACGTGAGACTTACTCATCATATTGTCAGGATACGAACCGGGAGTTGTTGCCGTATTTGCTGACTACCTAAAGCCAGGAGATATTAGGTGTTTTTTTTAGTTGAACATCTTTTTTTTTTGATTTTTGTTTCAAAACATTTTTTTTTTTCTGTCACTTTCGGTTTTTTTTTTTATATCTGCCGGTGCGCGATGGATGTGTCTCCTTGTGAAATATTTAAATCTTATTCTAGCGTGTGAAATTGTTAGGATCCTTTGGTCCTTTGGGATTTTTTTTTTATATTTAATTTTTTTTATCATTAAATTTGTGTTCTGGGAGATTTTTAGAGATTTTTTTTTTGTTGGTGATTGAGGAAGGGTATGGAGGTTTCGGTTTAGTAGATATCTGAGTTGTGGGAAACGCGGTGGATTGAATTGGTTTTGTAATTCCTTTTAAAATGAGAAAGAGACTGCAATGAGTTTTGAGTTGAAAACACTCATAAATTTACTTAAAAGGACCTGGTTCTTAAAAATACAAATACTTGGCGCAACAGACCCTATGTGGCCCAGGGCGGAGCTTCTTGCCACCGTTCGTGTTGTGCGTGCTACAATATTTTTTCACGAAGGAACCTACAGTTTAGAGCCATATCCGAAAGGCAAATTGAAAGGCTTTCTCATGACAGTTACTACTCTCAGACGTTTGTCAGACATTCGCGAGAGGTGGGGCCGTGATAAAATTTTTTGGTGTTGCCTGGGACTCAGTAATCCAACGCACTAACCACTAAGCCACGGCACCCTCAGGCTGTACTGAATATGTTGTCGTAAAGACCTTAGCTTCTTACAAACAAAATTTATGTAATCTCTTGGGATAGGTGAAGCCAAAGCACTGGGATGACACCCCAAAAGCCTGCAGATGCCTGTTGGTTCTGCTCTTAAGTTAGTGAAGACTAAAACCTTCTGGAGCTACATACATGTATCTGCTGGAAGTGAATTCCAGAATGTGCTTATCCTGTAAGAAAATGAATTAAGGTTCGCGCTATTGCCAGGCGTATATGGAGGTTGTGCGTCTTTACAGTTTGTCAGGTAGAACTTCAAAATTTCAAATTTCTAGAGCCTATACCATTGATCTTTTCTAGGTACAAGTCCCCCGGATTGTGCTTCGCTTAAAATAAAGGGTAGTGCCTATGTGAAGTATCTGAAGTTGGGCATCTAAAAATACTAAATACAATTCCGCTGATTTCCAGTCCGTCGCTCTGTATTACGCACGTTGTGCCCTCTCGGATGAACTTCGCCAGCCCCTTCAAAGCCATTATTCCGGAACGCAGTGTGTGGAGTTATGGGGTTCCAACCTCCTTTAGTTCCCACTCGGTGTGGTACACCGATGGCTCAAATATAGAAAACGGAGTTGTTTCAAGCATATACGGCCTTCAAACAAACAGTTTCTCTGGGCTGTTCCACATCTGTCTTTCAAGCCGAGGTTTTTGCAGACAGTGCATCAGACGCAACCTCCGTAGAAAGCAGATTGTCATCTTTTCCGACAGTCAGGCGGCGATAAAGGCTCTGAACTCCTTTTGTCTTGAGTCCACGCTCGTCCGGAACTGCCTGGACGCCCTAAAGCAGCTCGCTGCTCATAATCGAATCACAATTTATTGGGTTCCAGGACATAAGGGAATAGAGGGCAATGAAATTGCTAATGAGTAGCCAGACTAGGATCGCAATCTTCGTTCATTGGCCCGTCTCCGTTTTGCGGCTTACCTCAAGTCGTGGGATCATCAAGAGAGACTCTCCAAACGGAACTCAACAACTGGGCTACGTCAAGCCAAGAGATTCATCGATGCTTCCGATAGCAAGAGAAGTCAGGAAATTCTCACATTGAACAAGCGTGATGGTAAGCTCCTCACGGACTTCCTCACCAGACACTGTTCACTCAACTACCATCTCCACAAGATGGGCATACATAAGTCCTACGGACATGTGCCGATTTTGTCTGGAAGATCAAGAGACTGCCGAGCATATCCTGTGCAACTGTCCCGCCATGGCTCGAAGCAGGCAAAGACACTTTGGAAGGAAGTACAGTTCCCCAAACATGGTCAACCAGTCACCCGCAAACACGATCCTAAGGTTCCTTCACGACCTAGATCTTTACTCGGAATAAATATTCATGGAGCTGATTTTGCGATGTTGGGTATGTGGGTATGCTACGTTTTACCAGAGTTGAGTATCCTACCAAGATGCATGGTCTGGTTGGGTTTGATTTTTCTGCAGGCCTTCATTTAAAGGGGTGAAGAGCTCTATGCCAGATTTGATCAAAAGCTTTTTAGTCTCCGATCTTCTAGAGATTTGACTAGGTCGGTGCTAGTAACCCTTTCCATCACTTAAGATACCATGAGAGACATCAAAAACTAGTTATCACTACGCAGCATTTCCTGGTGTTAAGCAACTTGTAGCTCCAATGTGTAGCTACAAATGAAGGAGGTTGCCTAGTCCAAATTGCAGATAACAGATTTTGCCTTCTTTATCTCCTTTTCCTCTTGTTCGGCGAGGTTATAACCAGGATTATAGGGATCATACCACTTCATCCACCCTACGCTTACGCGATGATTGATGTCGTCATCAATGGCAGCTTCGCTTGAACTTTTCGCACGTGGGAATCACTTTTCCATTCAAATATGTAAATGTCTGGACTAGGTTGCAGTGGATCAGAGAATATCTGTCTTTTCCGGGCTAATTCGATACCCATTTCCCTCCAATCAAGTGCTCGTTGCAGGAACGTTTGATCCTTGCTTATGAAAGCTCCATTGTCAGCAAAAACCAATAACTAATGCACTTTGGAGTCTGTCACTTTTCCTTCAAGCAGATAATCAAGGACTGCTGATGCACACCGACTTTAATTCGGAACTCTTCGATGACTCCGGCGGGACACCTTACCCTTACCTTTGCTCCGTCTTACATGTCCATGTACGTAGGGTTCTGGGTAGTGCGTCCAGCTCAACAGCTTTTCGCTTTTTGGGGGATTTGACCGCATTCCCAACTTCATCGGCTGTTATATCGGGTATTTCTCCATAATTAGGAACGGCTCTTGGAAAGTATAGCCGGGGAAACTGTTCGTTTAAAAGTCCCGCATAATACTGTCGCCACCTGTGTAGAATTTGTTCATCGTCCACAAGGAGTTGGCCTTGAGCAATGCTAATGAACGAATCTCCTGACCATTTCCTCTTCTCTGGTCGGCTATCTTGAAGATGGTTGTACCCTTGGTCAAATTGTTTTATCGAAACTCGTGGATAGACTGGTTCTTATCATCCGGCGAAGATGATATTTCCTCCAACTCCCGATACAGGCCCTCCATTTCTTCTTCGCGGGACTTTTGCAACGTTTGTGGTCCAACTCGGAGCGAGCTTTATCGTCTCTATTATTAGAGGGACACTTTGACTAAGCTTTGAATGCCACTTTTTTTTCCAGTTATCACTACTTAAGCTTCCTCTGTCCACTATGTGTTGGTAGTGTCCTTTTGAAACTCCGAGCAGTGTCTTAGCTCTCTCTAAGCAAGGCCGCTGTAGGGAATCGCACATATCTTGTGCTCTGTACTCTTTATCCTCAACTTCGTCGATGTAGTTACGGAGGTAATTTGTCATGGTCACTCACAACACGGATAGTTGGAAGAAGCTAGTGCCCTAGAAGTCATGATACTTGTCAGCAGTCGTACTGTATTCACAGTCGGGGTCGTACAGTAGAATTCTGCATCAAAAGTAGTCTTGCATAATCGTAGTGAAGTAAGTTGGTGCCTCGGCAAGTAAGTTCCCGTTGGAGATAGGTTAGCCATTCCTCGACCTTCTTCATCACTACCTGATACGCTCTTTCCTAGTCTATACATTGACCTTACTGGAAGAGTCCGCATATAGAGGCGAAGATGACGAGCGGGTTGAAATCTGCGTTCCAAAGAGGTGGCCGTAATGTGTCCAAGGGAGTTCAATCAACTTGGCAGACAACTGAGTTAGGTAAATGGAGAGGTTCGCCGGTCCCTAGGCTGTATCCCTCGGAAAATGTTCGATGCGAGAATAGAAAATCTTGTTTAGATCGGGATGTATGATGGCAACATATGAGTGAACGGGGATATTGCCTTGCAAAGATGAGTCAAATTATTTCATCGAAAGTGGGATTGTGTCCTTAAATAGACAAGCTCGCTGTCCTTTTCTCTAGACCTGACAACTGTGTCCAACAGAACATGCTAATAAAATGGATTTCAGGCTATTTGCCATTCGAGTCACCACTCACTAATCAGAGACGCCTAACCTCCACCATTCCTTTCATCTACTTTTACTCTCAACTCCGCTTTTTCATCCTCTCTCCAAATGTTTAGATAACATTAATCACTGTCCCTTTCATCCCTCTACCCAAAGACTAAAAACGAATCACGGACAAACAAATATTAGAAATAAAGAAAAAAAACTAATTACCATCCACACACATAGTCCTCCAGAAGACACAATTCCCAAGATTTTCCCAGGATTTTCTAAAAATCATCCTCAAGCCCAGCATACACGTCGTACGAGGAAAAAAAAAAATTTGAGGAAAAAAATTCATTTCATACCCAAAGACGACAGAAAAAAAATCCAAATTCCCAGAGTCCAGAGAGGCGCACAATCAATTCAATGAACACACATGAATGGATGGATCATCCTTTCGTTGCACGCACGAACATAATTTAGGTGCACACCGCGAAAGAAGATCCTTCTTCCTCAATACTTCAAAGGAGAACAAAAAAAAAAAAAACACCTAACGTAGTCATCGTCATCTCATCATCATCGTCGCGATTTAATATGTAGATCCATCTCATATGCATATGAGCAGGGACAGGATCTACCCATAGCGCACCTATCCTTACGAAAGACCATCTATTATAAGATCACTAAAAAAAAAACAACAGAACAGAACACACAACAGAGATAATGCGGATGAGGTTATTTTGGTTCACCCCATTGTCGTTGCTGCTTTTACTTTCCGTTTTCGTCGGTGTGGTGGTAGATACTACGCGAAGGAAGGATAAAAGGGTCAATTCCTCAGCTTCACCCCTTTTTGTGTGGCATAATGAGGATATAAAAACCAGCGCCAGCAAGAAAAACCTTTTTTTTTTCCTCTGCACATATACCGAAGCAGAGAGTCCTTTTATTTTCCTTTCCGTCTATTATGGAATTGTCTTTAAATTTACCGTTCCTGTTGTTGGTGTTGTTGTTATCTTGCGTATATTGGCATTTAACTGCTTAAGGTCATTTGCTTGGCAGAGTCATTTGCATATTGAGTGGAAGAATGCCGGGTAGAAGAGGAGAATCTTAGTATTCTGGGTGAGACCAAGGATGCCACTCTCCTAACGGGGATCCTTTTGTTTGTGTAAGATCATTTTTTATGACCATAAGTGATTTTCGATGTTTTTTTTTCCTCTAATAAATGATGGAAGTGAGTTGCAGCATGGAATAAATTTAAAGGATTATATTGTCTCAGTCATGGGAAACAATGAGGCTTGGTGGCCGTGCTGATCGTGAAAGAAAGGAAACTAAAGATGCAAAGTAGGAACCGTGTGTGGGTAATGATCCTTAGGAGGGAATTTAAGGAGATGAAGGATATTTTTTGTTGGTATATTAAATAATTAATATTGATAGCGAGTACTCGGAGGAATTACTGAGTCGTTTGCATAGAAGGATCATTTAGGCAGATGGGTGGGACAAGAAATGTGTGTGAAAGGATTAATTTTTGAAGGATGCTGGCTTGGTTTCAACTGAGCGACATGGCAGCTAGATAGGATAGGAGTAAGCAGAACAGTATCTAAGGGGATGCATGAGGTACTGAGAACAAGGTCAGCAGAAACTCAAACATCAAGAGAAGTGATCAAGGTGAACACGACAAGGGATGCCCGCAAGGAGGAGTGCTTTCTCCTTTAATGTGGAGCCTTGTTGTCAATGAACTACTTGAAAAGCTAACAAACCTCGGAATCAACTGTCAAGCTTATGCTAATGACATTTTACTGATTGCCAGAGGAAAGTTTCGAAGAGACAAAATGTGACATTATACAAAGGGGCCTAAAAGCAACTCAAGAATGGTGCCATACGGCTGGGTTGAATATAAACCCGACTAGAACCACGATAGTACCATTTATGAGGAAAATAAAACTAAAACCGATCCGACTGTCGGGCGTGTTACTGATACCGGTAAAAGAGGTAAAGTATCTAGGGCTATACCTAGACAGTAAACTCATGTGGAAAAAGCACACAGAGGAGATATCCTCTCTAATGATATGTAGGAGCCTTGCGGGCAAGTCTTGGGGACTCAGCCCAAACATACTAAGATGGATGTCCATATATTGCCATTGTGAGGCCAACGATCACATATGGGGCGATGGCTTGGGCAAAACGAACCAGTCTAGTCACAACGAGGGAAAAACTCACTAAAGTGCGTGCCTCTGGATCACTGGGGCCATGAAAACATGTCCAACTGCTGCCATGGAAGTACTCTTAGAGCTGACTCTGCTCCATCTCGTAGAGGAGCAAAGTGCAATGCGAACGATCCTAAGGATGGCAAAGGAAGGTAGTGGAAGGGAGAAATGTGTCAGCTCGAAAGAATATGACGCACTTCTTAAAAAACTTCCCCTTCTGGCAATCCCTAGGGACGACGGTATTAGAAAATTTAACTTTGGAAAAATCCTTCGTACCAAGTTTAGTAATCAGAAAGAATGGAGCAACGAATCCGCAATGTATGGACTGAGTCACCACGCGATAAAGTAGTACACAGACGTCTCGAAAACTGAGGAACGGACAGTGGCAGGTGTGTTAGGGCCAAGAACGAAACACTCAGAACCCATGGGCAAGAGTACCAGCATCTTCCAGGCTGAAATACATGCCATAGACAGATGCATCCAACTCAATCTCGAAAGAGGATATAGAAACTGTGACATAGCAATACTGTCAGAAAGTCAAGCAGGACACTATAACCGAAAGAGATTTGAAGCCTGCATATGCCTTAGCAGGAACAACCTACGAATGCTAACAGGCTTCCTAACGGGGCATTGCAAACACAGGGAGCATTTGCGGAAACTAGGAATAGCAAACGAAGACCTTTGCAGATTCTGCAACGAGTCAAGTGAGTCTCCGGAGCATCTTCTGGAATCGTGTGGGGCACTGACCCACAAAAGACTGAAATACCTGGGCAAGTACCAATTATCAGCTGAGGATATGCCAACCATGGACCGGCTTCTCATACTCAGATTCGTAAAAGAAACTGGTCTGGAGAGAGAGCTCTTAGGTGAATTATTCTCGCCAAGGCGAAGCTAGAGGATATGACCCTCAAACACAATTCTGATGGAATCACGATGCGAGGGGAACTCTAACGAGGGAACGAACCTCTCCAAGGCAATAGCAGGGGGCAGTTAGAGTGTGGCCTCACTATAGATTGTCCCTTTCCCCAGTGACTTAGCCTGGGTACCAGGCCATACATCCCTTAAAAGTCTGCCGCATGAGCACTAAATGCTACGCACCGTGGTTCCGTGGTTAATGCATTGGACTATTGGGCAAGAGGTTCAAAATTTGTGTCAAATATTTTAAGCAAAATTTAGGGATACCTCTCGTTGAGTAAATCAGGATGCGATCAGCAAAACCAACTACGAATTGGAAAATGGCACGAAAAGTTGAGATCCACATCGCTTTAATGAAATGTTTTTCCTAAAGCGCTGGCTGATCAGCACTGCTATAGGTGTCCTTACAGGCTACATAGGAGCATCTAGCTTAAACTCTCGATGTCGGACGGGAAGGTTTTTGCACTGCATCGACAACATAAACAACTTGTGGATCACCAGACAGCTATGAGTCGAGTAGTTCACTGCCTCATCTGCTATACATCAACTTTGAGAAGACTTTCGACAGCTTGATGCGAGATACTTGAGAAGTGATTGCCAACGCTCTAGTCCTGCAGAGTCATCGAATTCAACCCGACGAACAACAGTTTCTACACTGTAGGGGATTTCAACCAACTTGGAGTGTCCAGCTGGAGGCAATTATCTAGAAACCGGACTAATAGGAGACACTTGTCATATGAGGCCCTGGTTTATTCCGATCGGTTGTGCCACTTAAGTAAGTGAGGCAAAAGGGATAAAATGCGTTGATTGTGTTTGCAAGTATTGGTGAAAACGAATGAAAGTCTCGCTTCAAAGATGACTTTTGATCGGTGAGCTCAGCACTTTCAGGACTGGTTTAAATGCATGCAAGAGTATGAAGGCTAATATTTCGAGTTTCATGTTTTCTTTGGCACCCGTGAAATTTTAATGGAAACCTCAACCGGCGTAATCTACTTTAGTTTTCTGGCATCCATCTACCATCTAAGTAGAAAAGTATTTAATTTCTATGTACTACACACGGTCTAGTCTAGGAGAAATATGGTGCCGAAGTAACATTGGACGTTCAACTCATAGTATCACATATCTGGCAAAGTTCCAAAAGAATCGGTGTTGGGACCTACATTATGCATGACAGGGTTCTAAGGCTTGAAGTCCCAAATGAGTTGGGTTAGAGCTCGCAGAACATAAAACAGAAGCAGTTCTAGTAAGCAGTCAGGTGTGATGATCGACGCTAGGCTCATTTACAATGAACACCTTGAAAGAAAGTGCGTCAAAGCTATTCGGGTGAGTGCAGCCTTATCCGGATGAATATTAGAAGAGCTAGACAGCAAGGGAGACAGGGAATCATAAGCCATAACAGGACAGATAGGACCAGTCGTCGAAGGGAAGATCGATGCCTGATATTCGAAAATTGACGGACTGGCATCACGGCGAAGTACATTTCTACTCCAGGGAGTCCCTAACCGGACAGGTTTAAGCTAGATTAAATTGCATTTAGGACGCAAAGAACTAGACCAAAGAATTTGATAAATACCAGCATCGTATGAGGACATAGACACACTGACACCAGAAGAGGTCCTTCGTTATACTATGGATCTTTCCACTTGGCTATGCAGAGACTAATTAAACCAACTGAAAAGCTTTTAATAAAGCGAAGGTAGCTCATGTCGTCTAAGGGCGCCAGTTTGCTGAGGTCTCTGAAGAAAAGAGCCCCTAAATCGAGCAGTCGTCTTTTGGGCAGGACCGGACAGATGCGAAGGAGATGAAAGATGGTTTCCTCCCACTTGTCATCCATCCAACTGCTGCAGAAGTCATTTGAAAAGTGACCCAGTCTTTTAGCATTCCTGTCCTGTCCTGCCACCGACTACGTGGCTGATCTGAAATATAATATCAAGCGTAGTAGAGGATCCCGTGAAATAGGTTGCAGTTGCAAAGATGCTGAGAAAACAACAGTGAAAACCATGCCCAGACGGCATCTGTCATGGATCAAAGAACGGCAAGCGCTGAATGTTTAGCCAGCAAATCGGCAAAGAAGAGCATGCAGTACCGCGAAGTAAGACCTAACAGTAGTCCTGCAAATAGAGTGGTTGAAGTGTGCAGAGTGTGGGTTACTGGGTAAACGTTTATCTGGCGTAACCAGGGTTACTAGTATCTTCTGAAGATTACACATCCTTGGGCGCAACCATAATGTGTCTGAACTCTTAACTTCGTACGATTCTCGGTGTTATGATCAGCTCCGCGAAATGCAGATTTGGATGAGATTGTTTATAGGGGGTAAGCGCACTGCGACCCTTTTAGAACTATTGTGCTCTCCTGACTTTGATCCCTAGTCGATAAGATAGAGCACCTCCTGCTGTCCAATTTTCTTGATGAATCGGGGAACGTGGAATGTATCCAACAACGGTAAATATTCTCCTGGTAGTTGGTAGGCATCTAGGTGATTCCTTCTTTTGCAGATGAGTGTATTCCGCATTCTTTTAGAATGGAGTTTCGTCTCCGTGTCCGGCTGCAGAAAAGGATTCTCCGCTTGGGTCAATACCCAGTTTCCTGAGGTGCTCCTAAGGTCTACAGTGACCCGCTAGGAGGCCTGTAAGGATGCGTAAGGATGGGTAGACCTTACTTCTTTTCCTGGGTTATGTTCCCATAGCTTCTCAATATTTTATTCTGGGCCTGTATACGGCTGCTCCAGTTCCTATGGGTGTTTTTGATACCACCGTGTGGGAATGGAATTTTGTTTTAATTGGCGCATCCCGACTTTACCACTCCTTTCTCTTTTGCTACTCTGCTTCCAGATGAATTTCTTCTCGAAGCAGTATCGCCTGACCACGTTATCTCTTGGCCAATCCAGAAGTGAAACTTATTTGGAAAGAGTTCTTGCGGTCTACGTGCGATGCATTTTCTTTTCCCGAAGTCCTCTTTGATTATCCCTTGCATGGTTCTTTGACGATTCTTCCCAGCACTAAATGTAGAGAGTGAGTTCCAGTCTGCTGTGGGACAGGTTCTCATAGCCTCTGTATTTTCCCAACGGCTTTTCTCGTTGTGCACAGTCTGGCTCTCTTAGTGTAGCTGGGTTACATCCCCAGGTCCTGTCTTAAATGTATTTGCACACCATCAGTGCTGGCATTGCCTTGACTACTACAGCTTCTTCCAGAGAAGTTTACTGTCTCGGGTTGTACATAGATACTTACCCGGATGTTGTGGTTCTACCCTGATCCCATTCAGTGTTATAGGATGCAAATTTGGGAACTTTTAAAGAATTCTTCGGTCTGCAAAGTGGAATAGTTTCTGGAAAAGAAAAAAGCCTTTAATTCTGGGTCCAACCGAGTTCGACTACTTTAGTCTGAAGTCTTAGCTCATCAGCGAGTTTTTCAGATATCTGCTTTGGTACCAGTTACACTGTTAGCGTCGCAGGGATACTGGTCACTCATTTCAACGCTCTCTTCTCTTAAGTAGTCTATGAAGCCTTAAAACCTGCTAAGGACACTTACCCTCAGCACCACCGCATGTCTAAAATGCAACACAGTGCGCAGATTAATATCAAATTTCATTCGATCCTCTAAAGTCCTTGTCGATTGTGTGCCATCTCCCCTTGTACGATCACAATGTGTATGACAACAATCGAACAACGATCGAAACAGGACAATACCACAAAGAAGAAGAAAGGACACAATAGTTTGCACAACAGAACAATGCCATTATTGCCGAAAATCAACCCTCTTCTAGGGACAATTATCGACTGATGATGTGGCACCACGTCAATTGTTATCCTGGCAAATAAAATTCGCATCCACTCAGGTACCAAACAACTTTTTTTTTTTTTATTACAATTTAATGATATTGTGAAAACAAATCGCATAAATCGCATTGTGCGAAGGTTATCCCTTCATCGTTACCATAAATCAATGAGGCCTATTAACAGAGATATCCTCGTTCGATTGATTCCACGATTTTCACGTAACGGGGTGAATCCTTTCTGTTCACTTGGATATGCAAATACGGAATTATGCATGTAAATTCGCTGTTAAGTGTTGGAAATTTGCATTCCTTTTTGCAGATTTGGAAATTTGCATCTTAATCTGAAACATCTTTTGGGTATCCTTAAGCATAGTCTGTGGATTGTGGTTGGGTCTTAAAGGGGGTATTAAAGGTGATCCTGTGAAGGAATTTTTGGCAATTATAACCCTCTTAACACCGTTGGGTTTTGCATAATCTCTTAACAAGTAATTAACAAGCAAGAGTGTGAGAAGAATTTTGTCTTTAAGGACCTCTTCAGCTGAAGGGGGCTTTTGTGCATTTTTGAATATTTGTCAATATTTTGGTTTTCTTGTTAATTTATGTTTAATAAATAATTTTTGTTTTTTTTCTCTTTGTAGTGGTTGCAACGTCTCGTCCTGGCAATGAAGCCGAGGTACAGTTATATAGGGTTTTGCAGAGGGCAAGTTTGCTTGCCTACTATGACACATTGCTTGAGATGGGTGGTGATGATGTACAACAGTTGTATGAGGCTGGTGAAGAGGAGTTCCTGGAAATAATGGCTTTGGTTGGGATGGCTTCGAAGCCGTTGCATGTAAGGCGGTTGCAAAAAGTTCTGCACGAATGGGCGAATAATCCAGCACTGTTTCAATCTGCGTTGCCTTCTGTTGGTAAGTACGAGTAGGACTTGCTTTGTTAATTAATTAATTAGACACTTTTGGAAATAGGAACACCTGGTCATTGACAGCCGATTGTGGGTATGATTGTAGTCTGTCATAGGTGCGATGTTAGCACGCTTCGAAAACACGATGAAACAGTTTCAAAAAAATGCGTTCTCTGTTTGTCAATCTATGTGCGGGCTTCTTGGAATTTATAGTCGACATAGGCGTCGTTCTAAGAGCTTAATTCGGCATATAATCACGTTGCTTTAGGAAGCCAGTTCACCTTCTAATTGACCAGTCTCTGTGAGTCACCGCAGCGCTAATTCCAGCGGGAATTTAACTGCTGTTACTAAAAGCGTGCGTAAAAACGGAGACCTCTTAGTTTATAGTCATTCACAGGTGTAGACCTCCACTTAATGAGCATAAAACTTAGTTGATTCAAGCTACAATACCACACCATCTCGGGCGTTCACTGACGAGTGTTTGAGTACTTAAAAATGCATCCCAATATTGGTTGGTTGAATATGGTGAGCTTACGCTCTTCATTTGGACCTCTATTGCGCCCTTTGTGTTCTCCTTGCCTATTTAAGTGCAAGGAATAGTTTTAGCATGGATTTAGGATCATGGGGAGTATAAAAGGGAACTATACCGTGCGGTTGTCGGAAGGCGTCTTGTACTCTTAGCAAATTTTCTGAGGTGTTTTAGACCCGGTATCGTTGGGGACTCCAGTATCTTCTGTCTTAACCTTGCTATTGCGCAACACTGGCAGAGGAAGTGCAGCTTTTAGTGACCATTTTAGTAGAGAAAACGGGTCACGTTAGACGGTTCTGGTTGAGCAAATTTACAGTGAAACGATAGTAAACGAAGATGAGTTTGTAGGCAGCCAGAAGCACAACAACAACAAAAAATGAGTTGGCCCTCCGGAAAGTAAATTGTCAAAATGCCAGTTTGCTATGCCGATCGACAGTCCAGCATCAGCGTTTCAAGCCATACCATGTTATACCACATTAAACGAAAGAGTTGACCTGCGAACTTTTTTTTTTAACCGGCGATCTACGCTCAACGATTGACGTTTGCTCGGGTCGCTGATGGCTGATATTATTTGCGGAGTCTAGTAAACACAGACCCTGACTACCTCAAAATTATATCTGCCCGCTACGTCTAAGTCGAAGGCGACCTCAAAAAAATTGGAGTGCTCAGCTCGAGGCAGTAAGCTAAGGACCAGGCTAACTGGAGAGGCTTATTAGTTAAGGCCTATGTTCACCCCGAACTGTCGCGCCACCTAAGTTAATAAGGAAGTAGGTATGTCCTGCTGTATGGCCTTTCTTGTAGGCAGCATATATTCTGCTTTGGTGTCATCCACCGCTACACCCATTCTAGTTGCATCTCTCTCTCAATACACGTAAATCCCTAAATAACAGCCACCTGAGTTTCTCCCATTATTTCAATGTCATCAGGTTATGTGGATGTTGCTCAGACTTGTATAAGATTGTACCACTGGCTGGTGAGCTCCACATAATTCGATCAAATATTATCTTAAAAAAAATCTTATGATAGCGCTCCATCCTGTCTAGGACCCTTCCTGACTTGAAGAGGTTCAGTGAGGTTCCTAACGACTCTGATGAAGCAACTGGAATTCTCTATTGTCATTCTCAACAAACGGACGAGCTTGGAAGGGATGTTGAAAGTAGACATGGCTTGGTGTAACTCGAAATCGATAAGCAGGTGGGGTTGGGTTTAATTTTGTGTTTATGCGGTGTGAAAATGTAGTCGACGAACAATTTTTTCGGCCTGAAATTGTACTCCTAAGGACCTCGAATCTTTGTCATACGATGATCTGCTAGCAGTGACGTCACTGGTTTCTTGCAATTTTTTCTGGCGATAAATAGTTAGGCTAATGCTCTGAGGATCTTTCAGACTGCACCTATTCTACACATGTACATAAGTTGGCTGCATCTGGGTATGGATATGGTATGGGTTCGAATCTATACGGGCCCCTCGCAGTATCCAGAAATTCATTGTACGGAACGAGTGCGTTTTATTGATCGCAATATGATCGGGACGTGTGTGCAAGAACGTGTGCAACTATTCCAGATCCAGATTCGAAAGTCGTTGTTCTCTTTTTTCATTTCGCAGGGTTTTCGACAGTTCAAAAATATATTTTCCAGACTTCCTTCTGCTTCGTAACTGTTTCTGTTCTTTAACGTAGTTGTACCCAACCAACCATACCAGCCTGATGATATGGCATAGTTTGGGGGAATATTATTCTTTCTCACCAACGCAGGCAAAGTATACGCGTTGTAGTTATTGCCTCGTTCCAAGGCTCCTCGAAAACATCTTTACTGAGGCAGATCGAACAGTAGCGACCCATGATTTCCGTTCAGTCTTCTCAAAAGAATGTAATTTGTTACCGGTCTCCTCCTTCTTAGCATCAAAATCTGTACTTTACCTCACCGCTGTGAATGACATCAGCTTCCAACAGCTCTGTAATCGTTTACTTCAAAATACTTCATCAAAAGTTGATTAGTTGTCTAGGTACACAGGATCCTTCGGAGTAAATCCTCTTTTCTTACAACAAGCTTTCTAATAAACTTTTCTTTTCTTTCAGGTTTTTCCGATACTTCACTTCCCGCCTACCACCCCGAGCCGTCCACATCCCGGCCGAAATTCACAATCTCGCCAGGTTTCAACCCCACACCTCTAATGAACACAGCGCAAACGTCGTCTCAAGTCATGCCAACTATCCCACCAGCCACTGTAGTCTCACTAGGAGGTGGTGGTACCCCGACACACACGGGTCTCACCTCACAAGTCACCTCCAGTTCACCTCAATTGACGCCGATTTTAACGAATTCCCAAGTCGATCGCATAGCTATGGGAGCGGAAAAAATCGCCCGTCAATTGCCACAACGTGAGCCTCGGGCTCAGACCTCCAAGAAACGAACCTCACGTGAATTGGAACAGGTGATAGCGATGAGTGAGAGTGATCCTCGGCGGATGGAAGAGATTCGTAAGTACTCTGCGATTTATGGTAGATTCGACTGTAAACGTCGCCCAGAGAAACCTCTCACGCTGCATGAGGTTTGTGTAAATGAGGCCGCAGCTCAATTGTGTAAGCTTGTCCCAGCCTTACTAACCCGTCGGGATGAATTGTTTCCCCTTGCGCGACAAATTGTGAAAGACGCTGGATTCGGACATTCAGCGAGTATAGCTAGGTATGGTCTAGGTCAACCCGGACAGAGAATGGACGATAGCAGCCAATCGGAGACATCTGCCAAACGTTTGCGACTATCGTCGACAGAGGCCGCAAGTGCCGACTATAAGGTGAGAATGTCACAGTTTCAGGGTGCTAATAGTCCGCCGTAAGATGCTTGAAGATGCTTTCAGATGCTGCTTTCAGATGGTTTTCTGTGTTCTTTCTTACAGAGAACGGTTTTAATGCTTTTTGAGTTCTTTTCCCCACAGCTTGGCATAGGCACAGCTCAAGGTTGCTCACCAGAGAGGAGCTTACCAGAAGTCGGTAGTTGAATTTGCTAGCTTTAGTAGTTGCTGTAAGCCTTACGTAGTTGGCGTGCTTTGTATATTTGAATTCCTTGCCTCTGTCAATGTCCTTTGACTCCTATCCTTTGTAGAATATTAGACTATATCCCTGTGATTACATTTATTTATGCTTTAGCTGTAGTCTTAGCTGCCTAAGTTGTAAATAGTTGTTATAGTTGCTTTTAAATTAATTGTTGTTGTAAGCTTTATGAAGGATTTAACAAGTAAATATATGAATGCTTTTTATTTTGACTTGAAATTGCTGTTTTTTATTTATTTTTATTCTTAAGCTCAAGGCGCTGCGCATAAGAGCAGAACGTCCTTTTTGTAACACTGTTCTTAGAAACTACATCACTTTTCGAAAAACATTTGGTAAACATTTTCCAGCTTCGTATCCAACAACAAACCTCTCCAGCAAGCCCTTTCACGTTTATGCAACATTAGATAGGACCAAGTCGTTCATTCAGTTGAGGGCTTTAAATGTCTAAGCCGTGCGTGCTCATAATAGTGTGAGCCCTTAGTTTGTACTGTGGCGCATTAAATTTAAGCATAAGCTCTATTGATGCTCGTGATAAACCTCAGTATAGCTTCATGTTACAGGTCCTTAGAATGGAAGGACACTCAGTTACCTAACTCGCAGTCTATCTCTATCTACTCAGACGGATCAAAGATGGACATAGGCGTAGGCTCAAGCGTTTTTTTGCGCATAAACAAATCAGTTCGCTTCCCGAATCTCAGCAGGTTTTTCTAAGCGGAGGTCCTAGCAGTATTGTCACTGCCGCTCGTGAGACTGCGTTGTGGGGAATACCTCAAGACGGTATCACCTATTCATCGATTGCTGCTATTGAAATTATACTCAAGCTTGTGAAGTGCATCGAGAAGGGCTAAAGGTTCTTGGAGCACAGCATAGGGTTACGCTCTGTTGGCTCCCTGGTCCCTTGTAGACTAAATTCCCGCTGGACTAACACAGTCGCGGGCCATGTGGAGTAATCTCTTTCTTGCGGATCCTGGACAAGACCTAAGAACATGCTCTGCCGCCTCTTTTCGCCCCTTGATATCCTGAGAGACATCGTTGTTACAATGACCGTAGAGTCGGCATTGCTGTCTAATTTTTCATTTCGTCTTCGACGCAGGCTATTCTTTAATCTCTGTAAACATTGTCATTTGTACCTTTCTTGATACAGCTGTAGAGTGATGTATATACCATAGAAGCTTAAGCACTTACTTATGTGTATAGAAAGAGTTTGTTTTGGATACTTAACCTAAAAAATCGTCCGAGCAACCAATCTCAATCGCATCGGATGTCCTTTAAGTCAGGTATTTCGCTTCGTTGAAGTACGGGATTTTTTCAAGGTTACTAGGATGGTGTCCACCCTTTTGTATGTGAAATTAACATGAGAGTTGATTTAGCCTTCTTGAGTACGATGAGTCAAATTTGTTACAAACCATGTAGCTTACGAGTAACTTGGGCGTCATGACTGACTGGTTAGTGCGTTGGACTACTAAGCAGAAGGTTTAAAGTTCGAATTCACTTTCACTAACCTCGAAACCTTTATGTCCTGGCATGGAGGTCAAGGCATTATTAAATGCTTGGTGTACAAGGAGATTGGTAAATTTCCAAACAAGATATACCCCTACCGTGTAGAATACAGATTGGCTGTTCGATAGGATGTACATTACATATGTATATGCAGGCACCAATAATCTTCTCAGGCACTCTCGAACACATAGTCGATATACTTTTGCTTGAAAAAGGGAAGGAAATGAACGTGACGTCATTGTTCTTTTGAAACATGGCCCCAAAAACATCAGCGAAAGTCCTGCCTTTGTAGTTGTGTGACTTCTTCGTAAGGAGCATAAATACAGCTCGGCTACTGTGGGGGAACTAAACCTCGATGCGAATTGTGATGAGGTGGTCGTAAATAAGCTAAAAAGTCAAAACTTTTGCATAAGTATACATTTGATCAAAAATCCACATTTCGGTTGATTGTAGGAATCGCCGAAGTGTAGATCACAGTTTCTCGTCCTCTTTCTGTTCGACTCATCCGATTGTACTTTTTGGCTTTACAGCAGTCGAAATTTCTAATATTCCACATGCATTCCACAAGGTCGTTGTCCATTTAATATTTGAAAGTATAATCATCCATTTCTTAGGCTTTCAATTGCTACGTAACTATGTTTTGTTTTCTGTCGTACGAAAGTTACTTAGCCTGCATAACACCCAACCTGAAGGACTAGATTCTTGTTTGCTACCCTTAAAACGTTGGACTGGGAACGCACTGAGGCCAGTATTCCATTTTTCGGACATTAATTGCACTTAAGACTTACCACATACCTACTTCGCTACCATCTCTTTCCCAAGCACATTATCCCCGTGGTGAAAATGCATGCCACCACCATTCATTCTATCGGAGGAATTCTCCACCGTGCTCATTCGGAAGTTCTCGTGCTAGGCTTTTGAAATGTATCAGGTCATCAAAGTATGCCACGTCTGGTGCAGCACATCCACTTTAAAGTTTACTTAGACTTTTCTTACTTAGGTCTGAATGTTTAGCTACATAAGAATCGCCAGAGTCAGCATACCCCCATCATTAGTTTCCTATCAAGTATGATATCTATCCAGCGGTCACCACATGCGATTTTGCCACGCCTTTACTCACTTTTAAAATATTTGCTTCTATCTACGAATTGTCATCACTTTCATCCGTCCATGATCTTGTGCCGTAGACCAGGACTAAAGTGATGAGATCTTAGGGCAAGGTCCCAGAAACTTTTCTAATCAATCGCTTTGAAAAGAGGGACTTCCGTCCTATCTCCACTCTGATGTTGTACCTTCCTTACTTTCGTTGGTGCTGCAAAGCGTGGTGTTCCTGGGGACAGGTAATACGCCTCTATAGCCCTGGCCCGCCGCGCCGCCTCCAATCTCGTACACCAAGTCGACGGACATCTCACTGTTCCTGGTCACACCATCGATGATGAGGTCTGCCTTGGTTCCTCGACTTTACGGGCTGGATTGTCGATGTTTATCCGCCCAACACGACCCTGCCATCTTAACCGTTGAACACGAATTTTTTTAAGACTATGCTTGTGCCTCTGTACAGCATGTATAACTCGTCGTTGTATCTTCTTCGCCAGACATTGTTTTGCTCGTCTACACAAAGAGGACCATAAATTGTGCGTCTCCTTGGTTATTCCCAAATTCACAGACAGACAAATTCCTTGACTACCTCGAAGTTATACTTAACAATTGTCACGTTCTGACCAAGTCTGCGTTGTGAGCCAACTCTTGTTGATGAATGAATATACTTCGTCTTGTCCTCGTTGATAAGCAGTCCCCTTCTGTTATCTTGCGACTCCATGGTAGTGAAAGCACCAGAAACTGCTCGACTCACGTCGATGTCGTCAGCAAACCCGAGATATTGCCTGGATTTTTTGAAGATAGTGCCTGATATACTAACCTGGGCGTTGGGTGCTACCTTTCCTAGCACAATATTGAAGCAATTGTGAGTCAATAGTGGGTCACCTTGTCTTAACCCTCCGTTGGTGTCGAGGGTTTCAGTAGAATCCTCTCCAATTTTGAAAGAGTAGGGCGCACTCTTCAGGTCCGACTTTCCAGGTCTGAAGCCGAATTGGTAAGGACCGATCAGCTTGAGACGTTCACATAAAACGATGGATAGAAACTTATAAGCGATGTTTAAAAGGCTAATGCCTCTGTAGTTGGTGCAGAGTAGGCGATCTCCTTTTTTGTGGATCGGGCAGATGGTGCTCGGCGGACATTCTTTTCTCCGACAATATTCTAGAGATGAGTTGGTGTAGGCTCCCTACTAGGTCATTTCCAGCGCGTTAAAAAGCTCCGCTTTTAGCCGATCAGCGCCATCTGTTGTGTTCATTTTTAGTTTTCTCTCACTTCGGTCGGGCTGTTGAAACTCTTGGTTGTCATCCAAATTGACTGGTACCGATCGTTCAATGGCGAGGTCTTGACTGATATTACAATTGAGCAACTGGTTGAGCTAGTCTCTTCAGATGTATCGTCAAATGCGTGTGAGTCAAAAACTCGGCCTGTCCGAGTAAGGAGTCTACTAAGTCCATTTTCAGGTTTTTATTGTGTATGGGCGGCCTAAGTAAAAGCCAGGTAATCAAATTTTACTACATTGCTTGCTTTTAAGTAAATTGTGTACCGTATCCCTGCTTATTTTTACGCTGGTGTCCTTGGAAGTGCTGGATTTATTGTTGCTTTTTGCCTAAGTAAGACTACCTTTATTCTTTTTCTAATAATTCAAATAAATTAACGACTATCCTTTCTTACTAAATTCCAAAGGATTCTCTGGAAGACTCCAGATACAACCTGTTCACAATGTATCAGAAGTTTGCGAAGCCACCCTTTGACTTGTCGGACATCGCAAAGTTCTCGTAAGTAATGTCGGCTAAAATACTTTTTATATAAGCTTCCACCATCTTAAAATATATTTTTATACCTTTACTTGTAGATTGACAAAATCCGATTTCGAGGATAATGACAACGACGATTCTAGATATTCGTTCAGCAATTCCAGTACTCCACCGCTTCCGGTAAGTTTGAGAGAACTTGGTGTAGCACGCTGGTATGTGTGGTGCACAAATGTTATGAGAGGTGATTCCTTGGGTAATTAATAGGTCGACTTAGAGGAACTTTTAGAGCATGTTGACCTCAATATTTTCTTTTAAATCAAAGTGATTGCAAAAGTTGCTTACTTACACACCGCGCCCCCACCAGGTAAAGAGTCTGTGCCTTAGACACTGCGGCCAGTTTGTCCGTATAAGTATCCTGGTATCCGCGACTGCTTCAACCTTATAAGAGAGATGCGGTCTTCTTTGTCATCTCGAATCTTAGAGCTGGGATCCGAAGACTCTCTTGGCTGAAGCGCTGTTGACCATTCGCTCGAGGTGGTGTAGTCGACTTGTTTTGCCATCCGGACTGCATCCATATCTTTTTTTTTCGGGGCGGGCATACCCTACTAGAGAACTCAGACTCAAAAACTGGTCCATTGTACTACCAGGTAGAGAACCCCATTTGAATTTATAGTTTTTCGTCTTTCGTAGAAAGTCAAGAAGGAGCTTCAGTGATGACGAGCTTACTCACCACATGAGCACCGAAAATCCGCCACCTGATCCGAGCAAAGGCAGGACAATCACATGGGAAATGTTCCGCCGTGTTGTCGTCTTCTCCACAGGCGTCGCAGTTAGGGGTATCACTTAAACCTAGCACGCTAAGGTGTTTGGCAAAGGTGTCTACAGTCCTTCCTGCTAAGGGATAGCAAGAAAACCGCCGATTTCAGACGTCAAGGACTATTCGTTTAGTCTGCCTACATCCTGGGAAGCTATGCCACCTTCGATTGTGATCATTAAAAGCCCAGTCGTCGATGGAAGCCCTGACCAAGGACGCTGGCAGACCCAACATGGGTTCAGGTCCTAAGAAAGCCTCTTCTGAACCTTGCCTAGCTAGCTCATCGGAGATCACATTCCCTGTTATCCCGTTGTGTCCTGGGACCCAGACGAGATTCAATGAGTTCAGCCTTCCGACCGAATTCAAGGAGGTTTAGCATTTACGAAATATTTTGGAGAAGGTTAGAGGGTTGAGTAGTGCATTAAGCGCAGCCTGTCTATCGCTACATATGCAGATATTTCGCCCCTTCCACCTGTTTCTCAGAATATAGTCCGCAGCCATTAGGATGGCATACACCTCTGCCGGAAAGACAGATGCATGCCTTCCCAATGAGAAATGAAGCCTAATGTTGTCGCATTCCACGAAAATACCAGCGCCGGACCCCTGTCCAGTTTTGGAGCCGTCCGTAAAAATGCGATCAGATTTTTGACATTCCTTTCCTGGTTCAGATTCTGGCTAGCTCATAGAGTTCGCGGTAAAATCTTCTCCTCCATTCGTCCTCCTCGCATGCGGCATGCTCCTCCAGCATTCGGAAGAATTGGTAGTTCTACAGAGCATCACCTTCGTCCTTCGTGCTAGGAGTTTTAAACCCAGCTGTTTTATCAAAGTGAAGTAGAAGGGGTTTGCTAAGGTAATTCTTTGCCGGAGCTCCACTAAGAGAGGTAACATTTGGTCTGAGATAGGCGAACTCCTTACCTCGAAGTTATAGCTGCCTTTAGTGACGTTTTGTCCTGAGCAGTGGATCGATTTTGGTTGGTTTGTCGACAGCAAATATTTGGTTTTGTCGTCGTTGACCTTTAGGCCAATATCTCTAGCGTTTGTTTCAATTGCAAGAGTTCCAAAGGTGGAGCTTCCAAACTACACAACACTCTGCGTAACGCGGCATATCTGTAACGCGGATCTCAAATGTGGCCATCATTTTGGAGAGCCACGGTGTTATCATACGCAGCCTTAAAGTCGTTGAGGAGATGATGTGTTTCGGCTTGAAATTCCTTGGTCTCTTCCAGGATTTGTCTTTGCATGAAGATTTGGTCTGTAGTCGATTTGCAGGTGCCTGTAAATGTGGTGCAGAACGGCTTAAGACGTTCACGCAGAACGCTGAGCAGGTTCCTGTATGCGACATTTAGCAGGGATATGCCCCGATAATTGGCAGAAGGCATATGATCGCCTTTTTTGTAGATGGGAGCAAATAGAGCTGACACTTCAGTCGACTACATGCCTTTGTCCTTCCATATTTGATGCACGCTTCTAATCTGAACATATTTGCAGAACTTCGATGGTAAGCCATAAGGGCCGGCGGCCTCGCAGTTCTTTAGTTTTATAAGAGCTATGCCAACCTCCTCCAAACTGGGAGCGAGAACTACTTCTTCGACTGTGTGTGAAATGCATTGTCACTCTCCCTGGTTGATGCAAAATTCAGCAGCTGCTTGAAATCCTCCTTAAACAGATTTACAATTCGTTGTACGTCGGTGACTAGGTTTCCTCTACTATTTCAAACACAGGCTGTTCCGGGTTTGAAGTCTGCAGCCAGTTGCTTGGCTTTCTTGTAAAAATTCCGGATCAGATTTTTGACCAGCTCAGGCATATGAGCTGGAATGTTAGGTACGAAGGTCTTTCTTTTCCTTGACTCTTTTGGCTCTGTACTCTCCCAGGCAGGTCCTGTAGATTTACCGTTTATGTCATCTTTTTCCAATGCGTGCACTCGTCTTCATACAACGGATGTTTTTTTTGTCGGGGTGATTTATAGCCTATGGTGGTTTTGGCTGCCTCCTTGATGATGGAAGGGCAATGGAGGTATTGGTCATTGGCGTTTATGGCAGGTGATGTCATGGTGGAGATTTTCTCGCTCAATCATTCTCTGTAGTCTTTGGTTCCTCCTAGTGTGCTTGGGCGCTCTATGTTGAATTTCCTCTTCAGAGCGGACCGAGTTATCTCGATCTCCTCTAAAGGTTAGCACATCCAAAATGTTTGAAGCATGCCTCGCATCAATAAGCACGTGATAGTCAGGATGCTGTGTGGATTCTTTTTATAGGGAAACCTACTGCTACTTATCACTGTATTACGAACTGCTGCAAGGCCAATTATTCGGAAGCCGTTATCCGGTGTTGTGTCGTGGAAGCTGTGCTTTCCGACTACCCCACCAAATAAGCTCTCCTTACGAATCTTAGCCTTAAAGTGGACGAGCACTATTTCGATATCGCACTCAGGATAGGATCCATTGGCTCCATCAAGGAGGTCATAAAATTTCTTACTGATACCGTCTTCAGCTCCTTCGGAAGGGGCGTATGCACATATGAGGCTGATGTTGTAAAATGTAGCCTTCATGTGGGTCACAACCAGGCGATCGCTTATGGGCTTAAAGACATTGAATCTTGATCGCAGCCTATTCCCAACGACAAATCCTCATCCCAACTTGTGCAGACTTTCAAATCCTGTCCAACATATCTCCTGGATCGGAGTGATATCTGCCTTATACTGCGCTAGAATGGTTTCCAGTTTTTTTAGCTGCCCCCGGACTGTACAGAGTATACACATTCCAGGAGCAGACGCTCAAATCATAGTCCGTATTCGTTCCCAGTCTGTTTGTCGGTTCCAGGGGACCATCATCCGAGGCTTGTTGCATCTTTCTCATCACTATGAGAGGACAGTTACCATGACGCAAAATCTCCTACCAGGAGACCGAAAGTAAATCAGCGATCAAGAGATTCAACAACGAACTATACGATACGAACTAACCCCGCGCAAAAGCTTAAACCTGGAAGACCGGGACTTTTGCTGGACCTTTTAGGCGGAAGGACGGAGGATAATACACATAGTCGTCATTGACGTTTGATCTGATTATCTCGAACTAACCCATGTAACAAACCAAGTTGCTCGCCATAACTAGAACTGGGTTGACTGCGTCTAGGGAACTCCTCTGCTGCCAGTATGAAGAGTACCTCCCTCTGTTGTGTTATACTACATAGTGGCGGCATACTCCTCCACTTCGACTGGTCGAACTCAGGTGGCCCTCCTACAAGAACAAATTCGCCGATCGCTCTAGTAGTCGCATAAGCCATCCCAGGACTCACCCTATATGGGGGGACTTGCAATATACGAGTATAAAAACGATATTCAATCGTCAAAAAAAAAAAAAAAATATTTCCATTCATAACCGAGTTATTTTGTTTCAGATGAATGACAGAGAGTTCTGTGACAGTGGCCGAGATGATTCAATTAAGTCGCCAAGTAAATCCGCAGATACCATAACAACATCACCCCTTGGAGTACAAGTTATAGCAGCTTCCGGTGCCCACATAATCGCTGTGGCAAACCCCGCTCTAGCTATGAGCCCGGCCTTAAACGAGGCAATGAATAGCATTAAACGCGAAGCAGATTCTCCTGAAATATGAAATTCACAAAAAAAAAATTAGAGACCTTCAAGATAATTTAAAAAAAAAAAATCCAATCGAGTGGCTTATACAAAATGTACAGAATATTTTACGCAAAAAGCAAATTAAATTAAATTCAATTTTCTATATAAAAAAAAAAAGCTACACGCAGTGCAATAGGGCAACACAGATGACAGATACGAAAAACAAGACAAACATTGACTGAAAATGAGAAAAGTGTTTTAAATGCTTTCGAACTTTTACGACAAAAGTATCTTTTACTCTTGTTTTCTAGAGGATGAGATTCAAATGTGTCACACAGTGGAATGTTACTACAGCATATATTAGCAATTTAAGTTAGCTTGAGACGAAGGACTATACAATAAGCAGAGACAACAAAGTGCCTATAGAATAAAGCTTTCAAGAGAGCCGATACATACATACTAGAATAAGTATTTAGATACTTTTTTTCTACGTATACTTATAGACTGTGATGGTAAAAATAGTAAAACTATTTAGCTGGTTAGGAATTTTTATAGATTTAAATGACCACGACCACTGTATACTTACTATAAAAAGAAAATAAATAATTTTAGCAGTGAATTAAATATTAATTGTTATAGAGTAATAAAAATAATTTAAAAATAAGATTTTATTTAATTTTATTCACTTTTCCTTCCAAACTTTTGAACCAGGTGCCCAAGGAGATTGTCAACGGCTCATATGTACATATATACTAACGATGAGTCCATTATGCGCAACCCCTGAGAACCTAAATTTCGTTATCGACAGCTGAATCGAACCACCCAGATACATATGTACATATGTGTATGAATCTCAGGAGTTTGTTCAACTCATGTTTCTTAGATCACCCAGCTCCGCAGAGAAGTAGCTCCCCCAGAGTGTCCTTCCTTTTGGTGGCTAATGCTGGACAATCGCATAGCAAATGGCGAATGGAGTCTATTTCCTCTTCGTTCCTGTAGTTCCTACAGAAGTCTGTTGTGTAGTCCTAGCCGGTGTCCAATCACGACGCCAACGGCTATACGAATGTCCCTGCGACTGAGTTTCATAAGATCTGGGGATGTCTCTTTGTCATAGACTGGGCAAACCGACTTGTCTATGGCACATGCATCTAATGGATACCAACGCCTATAAGCATATATCTTCCTGTTCAAAGTGCTAAGCGGTAGCCTCAGGAAGGCCCTGCGAGACGCTTAGATGTGACCCTGCACTGGCTACTTCATCCGCCATTACGTTACCATGTGACCCCGTACACAACAGAGATTCACCTTGTTGACCACTGAGATACGACCCAGTCTTCTTATGTACATTTTTACGAGCTTGAACCTTACCGATGTTGACTGCTTTAATGGCTGCTTGACTGTCAACATACACAGATGCTGATTATTTTTTCAGAGGTGGTACTCTCGCTATTCATGCCCGCAGCTTGTTTTATGGCAACGACTTCGGCTTGAAAAACACTGAAATCGTCTACAAGTCTGAAGGACCGGTTTGTATATCAGGAAATGTTTGTATTGACGTAGGAGATGTAATGTCTGACATTATAAGCTTTCATTTTGAATTTCACTGTATTTTAGAATATAAAGCTGTCATTCTTTGACAATGGGTGGCAATGGTGTAGTGGTAGCGTCATCGTTTGTCGAGCTGATGGTTCACAGTTCAATCCCTGGTGTCAGCAAGCATTATATGATAAGAGGCAGTCCGATCAATTGCGAAAGTCTGTGACAACACTACTGCGAAGGCATAACACTGGCAGTAGGTTTGTCATATGGCTGGAGAAATTGATCGCTCTGTTGATAATTGATATGGTCATGACACCAGGTAGATCGGGAAAAAAATACTGTGAATCAGAAGCGAGGGCAAAACAAATAATGACAGCAAAAAATCTCCCCAGTTATCTGGACACCACCCCTGGAGCTAATGTGTGAAACATAATACACCTGAGTTTCAAACCACTACACCAATCTCTTTCTCTCTCTCTCTATCTTCATTTCAAGCGCCCGCACTGTGTATAAACATTAAAAGGGTATTCACAACCCCTTGAGTGCGGGTAAATTATAAAAAAAAAAAAAAAAAAAAGCTGTCAAAAACTTTACGGTTGAAGAAAAGGGAACGATATACCCATGAGTAGCGCACAGAAATTGTGAAAATTTACTACAAAATGGTGAAAATTTTGTGGAAACATTTCGTCCATCTCTCGGTAGCTATGAAGCACGTTCTCGCCCACCTATTCTGAAATTTATGTCAACCAGTCTGGTTGGTTATGTAAAGACTCCACCTCGTGCTCGTAAGACCATTGCCGCTGTGACTGAAAACCCAGATTTGTCCCTTAAAAGAGTTTCGCAGCAATTAAGCCCATCTCAAACCAGCCTACACTGCATTTTGTATAAAGATCTAGGAATGCATGCTTCCAAAGTCCAATTCATTCAAGAATTGAAGCCGACGGACCATGGAGAACGCTGTGCGTTTCGTATTTGGCGTATTTGGCGAAACGGACAGTATGTGGTTCAGGACCTAGCTTCTCGCGACCATTCGAGATTTGCGTGTTACATTTTGTTCGTACAAATGGAAGTGACCTACATTTTGGAGCCATATCCGAAAGACTTTTTTTAGAAGCCCTTCATGCAAATTTTTACTCTCGGACGTTCGTCAAACATTTGCGAGAGGTGGGCGCATTGAGCCTTATTTCTTCGAAATCAAGCCGGTGCCCCCGTCACACTCAATCGATTAGGCTTGCGAACAATGCTAGTCTACTTTCTTTTTTTCTGAAATTGAAGGACTTGAGTTGAATGATGTTTATTTCCAGCAGGATGGGGCCACACAAACCTTAAAACAATCGGAATCGTGCATTAATGCACGAGAAATTTCCTCGACTCTTGATTGTGCGTTTTAGAAACTTCAAATAGACGCCTAGACCATGCGATTTAACGCCACTAGACCTCCGTCTACGGAAGCGTCACACAAAATTCCCTCAAAAGGATGACCATTTGCAAGAGAAGCCTAGGTGGATGTATATGTATGTACATATGTATGTATATAAAAAAAAAATATTTTCTTAATTTAGAAGTAAAACTCTTAATGAAAGATCCTTTAGTAGTACTGACAGTGTACACCCTGTCAGACACCAGTCTTAACCCAAAATTTATCGTAAAATCTACTCCTATGCAGCACGTGACAATTTAGGCCTTCATAGGTGGCGCTAATAATAGATAATTTCGAGAACCATAGTGTGTCGGGATACTGATACAACATTTCTAAAGAATTTCTTGGAGCTTTCCAGCATAGCATAGGAAGTTCCTCCCAAAGTTTGGCTCTTTTGAAGTCTTCCTCCTTTCTTACAACACACTACACCACTACACACCACACGAGACAAGTTTGGTTCTAGCTGTAGTTCTTTCTGTAGCGTGCGGTCCTAGCCCGCAGAATTCTCCAGGATCGGTGAAGACGGTTACAGAACCTTTTTTTGCTAATTCATCAGATGCTTTATTATCCTCGACTCCCACGTGACCTGTATATCCACTAGAGTGGGACTCCATGGTTCTCACTCAGTCGATTTATCTTGGTAAGGTACTCCCACACCATTGAAGACCTGAATTCATAGGACCTTAAAGCCTTGATTGCGGCTTGCCTAGCCAAGCGCCATGTCTTTTCCGCGATACTTTCTATCGAGGCTAAATCGAAAGTATCTTCCGATTGCCCGGATCTTGGGTAAATTGGAAAATATTGGGATATGTTCCCATGGTTTCCGAATATTTGATTTTTGGCCCGCATACACCTGATCCGTATACCACTTAATAGAATCTTGAGTTGGTACATCCTGTCTTTAGTACTCCATTCTCCTTTGCAACTCAGCTTCCAGTTGAATTTCCTCTCGAAGAAGTATCTCTTGACCATATCATCCGTAGGCCAATCCAGAAGTGAGACTGTTTGCTACTAAGTACATACGTGGCTAACAAACTGTTATAAACTACTGAGATTAGAACAGATATTTAATTTCGAAAATAATTTAGCTTCAATGTTTTACACGAGATGGCGTTGTCATTCCTTATTGGAATGAAATCGAAATCTAATAGGATTCCATTCCTG
This sequence comes from Blera fallax, assembly GCA_946965025.1. Taxonomy (NCBI): domain Eukaryota; kingdom Metazoa; phylum Arthropoda; class Insecta; order Diptera; family Syrphidae; genus Blera; species Blera fallax. Next base: position 55,501,955 of record OX337245.1, read on the forward strand.
CTCCTCTGTTGCTAAGATTATATGGGAATTGCCCAATATTTGTTTAAAGATATTTAGTATTGACACCGACAAAAAAATCCCCTTTGCAGTCTGTATATCAATGTATCCTTCCTGCTTCTAAATACATTACCTCGCATGTACCTATCTTAGCATCTAATAGAACCATCCATCGTTCAGATACATGCATATATACCTACATATGCGCTTATATGGTATGTATTTCATCCCTAGTGTTTCATGGCAAGGAAGACAGTTCCACAGAAAAACAGAAAAGAGTGGGTGGCCATCTGATGGCTTCTTTTTTAAATTGCTATTAAAACCGAACAATTCAATACTTTTTAATGAATGATGTGTTTTTGATGAGTGTAAACCTTCCGATTAAGTATACAAATAGTAAACCCACACTATTCCAACCCGCAAATAGTATAGCTTTCAAAATATTGGACTCTAAAAACGTAATTTTATATTTTATTCGCTAGCTCATAAGAATTTAAGAATAAAAAACGAATCAATTAAAAACTACGTCGTGTCAGCGACCCCTTGCTGTATCCATTCGATAAAATGAGCAACTCTTGAGTACACCCCAGGAATTTCGGGCCTTGCACAGCCAATACTATACGAAACAATCCCGATCATATAGAAACGCATTTCCAGATTGAAAGTCTGAAACAAAGACAATTAATTTCCGCCTCCAATACATCTAGAATGTTATCCTTACCTCAGGTATCATAAGTGGCCCACCAGAGTCCCCTTGACAAGTATCCTTGCCACCTTCTAAGACACCGGCGCATATGACCGAGTCATCGATCTGTTGCTCGGATACGAGTTTGCCCTGCCTCTTGAACAGATCCTTGCAGAACGTATTATTAATAATCGGGATTTGTACTTCTTGCAGGACCGTAGCAGTTTGCCCACCCTCCAGAGTCTTACCCCAACCAGCAACGTACGGTAAAGAATTCACAAAAGATTTCGTCCGCAGCTCTTGTGTAGTTGGCAAGCAAATTGGACCAATGGTGTCTAAATGGTTCCTTTTTGAGAAATTAAACGACTTTATATGAGTCATGTGAACTCACCTGATAATTGAACACTCTGGGCTAGATACAGCAGGGCAACATCATTGCGACCATCGTCCCGATTGTATTCAGGATGCCTAAGGGACTGATGATAGAAAAGCCCTCATTCTAACAATTTTTTGACAATTTCGAACAACCTACCTTTGTAACCGGTACATCCAAGTGCTTAGCTTCGGTATCTGTACTCAAGTCATGCTCTCCCAGGCGCACGAAAGTTCTGTAAGGAAACATTTTTCAGATCTTTTTTACCACTTCCACCGCAAACCTGTTCTTACAGATCCGATCGAATGCAGTGCGCTGCAGTCAAGACATGTCGACTTGTGATCAATGCTCCGCCACATTTAAATGGTGACGCAGATACCCCATCATCGTAGCCGATCAAAGCAATCCATGGCCAACCACGAATCCTGCTCTGAATGCCACCAACTATCTCAAAGCGCGAATTTTTCGGATAAGATACGCGACTCACGCGTCCACAACCCTCTGCAAGTGTGGATAGCCTGGTTGAATTGTCGCTAGTGTACTGTTGGAATTGGACCTGCTTTGACAAAGGACAACAGACTACTGCGTAACCATTTCCACAGATTGCATTGGACTGCCTCAGGAAGTTGAAAAAGTTTGCATCTGATGGATTCTGTTGCAATCTGGTCATCAATGGTTGGCAGTTGGTAAGTGCTGTTGGAAGCCATTGATGAGTATACTTAAAAAGGGGAGAGAATCAAATCCTTAAACTTACGTGTACAAACTCCATTCAAGCGGTCAGGACCTTTACACGAACCTGAAAAGATTGGAGGTTAAATGTAAAAAATGTTTTTGCTGGATTTTCTGTGGATTGTAGGACCATGGAAGCATGTTTTGCTGCGAATAGGATCCAATTCTGTTGATTGTTTGTGGCTCTATTTCACGAATGGCTAGAGGGATATGTAGCGGATAAGAATCCCTGCGCCTAATGAATTCATCCAGGATCTTTCAGGCAAAAGTCTTGACAATTAGGGACACGCTACTGTTACTCATGAAATCGACAACCAAACAGAACATATGTAGGTACCCTCTTCGGTAGTCAGAGCACGATTAAGGCTCTGATTCAACCACGACTACGTTCAAGCTTGTTGAAGACTGAAAAGAGAAAAGTCATTCCAAAATCACTCTTCTCTGTGTTTCCGGCCATAGGAATATAGAGGGGAATGAAAGGGCCGACGAACTGGTTAGACGTGGCTCCACTCTTTGCGAATCATCTGCGGAGGAAGTGTATCCCCCACAAGGACTCGTGTATTGAAATACCTTCTTGCACGCTACAGGTGGACGAATCTGATGAAATCCAGAACACCGAACCTAATACGCGTATATGTACATATAGAACACGTTCAGCCGTCGCTAGACTAGTGGCGATGCGTAGAGGTCATTGGCCAATAGCCAAACTCAGCTTTCCCCATAATACCCACTGCCGAAGTTGCGGACAAGCCAACGAGAGTGACACTGCGGATGTCTGGTACTGGCAAAGTCTAGACATTCCGTACTAGACAAACCGTTCTTTGATTGCCTCTCTGAAATGTCAGATATAAGATTCAGTGACATCATTGACTCTCTCACCTCCAGAAGCTGGTTTTAAGACTTACTTCGTGATTAGTGATCGCTCTGAGCTGGTTTCTTGGTCACTCAGACGTACTAGAAAATACCAAAGCAAGCGAATTAGTCAAAAAGTGGAGCCAAACAAGAGCTCTCGGCTGTTGAAATGGGGCTTCACTTACCCATTGAAACGGCAAGATACAGTATCTTCGCATAAGCTCTGCATCAGGCTAGTGTATGATGGAGTAGCCTTGATACGTGCAACCATGCTAGGCTGATGTGCCCACAGTGTCTGCTACTCATAAGCAGATTACTCATTATTCGGACGACTGTACGTTAGGTAGGCACGCCTTAAGGCTGGGAATTCCGCCAACGACTTCTGTCGCAGATGTATGGATGAAGAAGAAGAAGCTTATTCTGCAGCTGCGCGGCCTTATCCTCAACAAGAAAGCAGATCGTTGGTCAATACTTCTTCGAGGAACTTACCGATTGCGATATATCTATAAAATGTAGAAGCTACTCCACAAATTAATATCGTCCCAAGAGTAACAGAAGTGACCGGCTACTGTGGTAACACAACAGATCTCTCTTGGACCAAAAGTGTCCTACCGTGAGCCACCTGATATAACCTAACCTTACTTAGTGATCTCGGAACAGTGCTCAAGAGCTAATTGCATGTTTTCTTGGCAGGAAGCCAAGACGAACCTCTTAAAGCGCTGCAATGTATGTAGAACAAGGGCAGAGAGGAAAAAATACAGAGATAATACAAGGTAGAGAAAGAAAATCGTCCTTTGGAAGATGGGCATACGTTATCTCCCAAATCAAGGAATTCGAAGAGCCACACACACACACGACAGGAACAACATCTCGCAGTTCTAGGCACAGGAAAGCTAAGCAACTGGCAGCTGACTACAGGGACAGAACGCAGGCTCTGCGAAATAGTGAAAGGAACCTAGGCACCGATGCACAGGCAAGTGCATAGCACTTCCAGCAGCTGGCAGATGGGTATAACGTCGAGAAAGTGATAGCGTAAGAAAAGAACCCACTTCGAGTCAACGAAGAAGTAATCCTTTCCCCCATTTAACAGCTTTTCATAAAATGGAGACTAACAAGGCTGCGGGTGGCAGCGGAATATCTCTGCTTAATGTCGCATAGAAGATCCCATCCAACGTACTACGTGAACGCCTAAAGGATTTTGTTTAACAAATTGATGGGACGATAGGACTCAGCGTCTGCAGCTCTACAATGCGATGACTGAATTTGTAACTCCTCCAAAATAAATCCAGTTGTGCCGAGTAATACTGGAGGATACACATTGCAATGTGCATGGAAGTAGCTCTTCTCAATTACTGCAAACATGTACGGGATTATTATAGTTGATTATCTAAACTTCCGTGTATTGAAGGACTTCATCGTATTAAAACTTAACATCACCTCCGTCAATGACACCTTAGTAGAGATTCGACTGACCCGTGGAAACCCTGTGATTCTTCAGTTTGGCGAAACAAATAAGGTGAAAACTCCGTACTCGGTATAGAACGATAATCCAGTCAGTTCTGCTCCACGACACCGATTGATGGACGATAAGCAGGATAGCTGAGCAGGATGTGTCGAATTTTGAGACCTGTATGCGAGGAGGTCGAAGATAGGAGACTACATGTACAACCGCAAACTCTACGAGCTATACCAAGATATGGATGTAGTCCAAAAGGCCAAGATACGTCGACTACATTGTCTCTTCCACATCGGGCGCATGAACACCAACCCTCCCGACAAGAGGATCTTCGAATTAAACTGAACCCTCGCATTCAAGATAAAGCGATAGTTGGTGCCAGAGACTTACGTTCCCATGATTGACGAGGCTGGATGGCCACCCTGTCCAGACAGCGACTCTATGCTGCGGAAATACTTAAACATTTCGTTCGAGTCTGTTGTCTGTCATCAAAAAGAGTTGGTTACTAGCTTAAATCAAAACCTTTGGTGTGACGACTTGAATAACCTGTTATGCGGTGATTTCGTTTTAATATTCTGGTTTATTTTTGACAATTCCGCGCTAGACCTACGGAATTAATTTACGATTCTTACCCTGTTGTGACGAGGCAGGTGAAACACACGCTAAACCGATTCCAGCTACGAGTAGTACTATAAGCTTCATTCTGTCAGCTCTTCCTGTTTCCGAATTTCAAAATCACTTTCGCTGTTTAACTCAACACTTTAAGGACACGCACTTTAATAAATTTTTGAATAAAAATACTCGCGCGGCACAAGACGGATGATCTTAGGTCAGTAAACCGCTCCAATGAACGTTTTCGTCAAGACTGCTCGGAATGTTTTTAATTTGTTTGCGATCTTGCTCTTCACGATAGCACACACTCATCCACACATAGTAGTACGAGGGTATTGGGAAACCCCCGACTCGAGTGGTTTTTGATTTTCATTTTGGAGCTGCGTCAGCTGATTGAGCTCGTACGTCTTCGGTTTATTTGGAACTCTCGCGGTTTTTCACGGTGATCATGAATGTGCTGCACATGTGTGTATGTTGATGTGTCTAACATCTGCTCTCTCAAACCGAATTTTGAAAGTATTTCACCGCGGAACTAGCTTCTACTCAATCAAGCTCCGTTATCAACAAAAAAGTTTCCGAATTCCAAGTGAATTCGTGTTCGTAGATTTCTACTGTGTACAACGAGATGAATTTGTATAATAGTATCTATGCCTGACCGGAGGTCTTAAGTGTATGTTTGAGCGTCATACTTTTTACGGTACAACTTGTATGATGGTAAAGCTTGTGTAGTGGCATATGACCCCGTCAGTAAGTAAGCTTTGATCACAATCAGTGCAAGTGGAGTGGTTTTCTTTTTTGAGTTTCGAGTATGAACGTTCAAAAACTACATTTTCGACATGTGATGCTATTTCTCTATAAAACACAAAAAGAAGAAAAATGTTACACATGTGGCGTATGCTGTTGATAAATACCCCCGGCATGAGTGTACTACAAGATAAAACTGACGAAGGCACCAGAGAGCACACTAGTACAGCTGGCGTTCCACAGGGCTCCGTCTTCGAACCAGTGCTTTGAAATGTCATATAAGATAGTATTTTGGCCAATCCCCGATGAAGTAAAAATCATAGGGCTTGCGAGGGTATGACGATAGTGATGACGGCTAAGTACCTAGATGAGGTAAAGTTGCCTCCTAACAAAACCGTCGCATCTATCGAGCAGTAGCTAAAATCGGTGAGTCAATTAGTCGCCGAATAAGGCTAGACGTGCACTTGCGATTTTCCGTCGCTACGAATAAAAAATCGTGGTCGCAGTAAAATATGACCATGCATGCACTTGCGGTTTTCTGTTGCACGATTACTCACTCGCAATTACTCTACTGGGTCACAGTAGATGAAGCGAGGACCTGAACTCGACGCATTGTTCTATGGTGATACGAGGGTCCAGCCCGAAGACCCGCCTGTTCGACATTGAGTGTTAAGTCCAGATGCTCTCTTATCCGCTCTAGAACTAGGCTATGGCTGGAAAAACGCATATGCACGCTCATGCGATCAAATAATCGCAACGATTAATGAACCGCATTTTTTTGACGCTTGTTTTGTCCCAAAATGAAAAGATCATATATCTCCGGCTTAAATCGCAAGTCTGTAGATACGCTTGCCAGTAAGCATGATTCATTTTGACTTACGACAATCGCGTCGCCCAAATCGGGGTAAATCGCTGACTCCGATTGTTAGGTGCCATGTGCCTTCGTTCACATCAAAAGTTGCGTTTTCTATATTTTGGGACTGAATAGTCGTGCGTCGGAAAGAGGTAATAATCAAGTGAAGATCGGAATATGGCGCACTCCTAGAAATTTATCAAATATTTCGGCGTAATAATAGAGTACAGGTGGGCGCCGTGGCTCAAGTGGTTAGTGCGTTGGATCGCTGAGCGTGAGGTTCGAGGTTCGAATCCCAGAGAACACCAAAAAGTTTTTCACGGTCCCACCTCTCGCGAATGTCTGACAAACGTCCGAGAGTAATAACTGTCAAGAGAAAGCTTCTCAATTTGCCTTTCGGATATGGCTCTAAACTGTAGGTCCCTTCCATTTGTGTGGAAAATATAACACGCACAACACGAATGGTCGCGAGAAGCTAGGCCCTGACCACATTCGCTCCGTTGCGCCAAGAATTTGTATTTGTAATAGAGTACAGTCGCAGCCGCGACTCCTATGGACGTACTAGCTGATGAAATGAAACGAATCAGAAGAGATGGAAGAGCAAAAAAAAGAGGAAATCAGAAGGCTTGAAAGGACTATATCACTGGGAAAGTGACAACAGCGATGGGGCACCTTAGGTCCATTTACTTATACACTCATTTCTAAGATAGAACCAACGATAACCAGAAGTCACAGATAAGTAAATCACCCAGTAATGCAATTCCTGTCGAGTCATAACGGTTATTGCCGATACATTTTTCTCGCTTAAACTCAATGACTCGTGAAAATGTCCTGAATGTCCTAGATGCAACAGTAAGACTGATGGTCTTGTAACACATAGCGATTTATCTGGCCGCGAAACCCTGCTGGCAATACACAATCGCCTCGATGCTACTTTTTTCAAAAGTTCGCACACCGCCGACTTTGAGTTTATTTGCGTCAAAATATCCCTACCCAAGCGTTTTCTTTATATTATGTGTTGCTATATACATCCATCCCAACCAATTGCTCTCATGCATACCTAAACTCTTCGAGAGCATCGTGTATGATGTAATGTCCCTTCATTGCAAGCCTGTCTTCTCCAAATGGAGGTCGACAACAACCAACCTTACCCAATTTGTGTCTAGTATACTAAAAGCATTGGAAGACGGTAATGAAGTAGACGTCATATCCACTGATTTTAGCAAAGCCTTTGATAAAATTCCTCACCAAATCATCCTTTTCAAACTTAAAGTTCTTGGATTTCAACAGTGATTCATCTCATGGATCAAATTATACTTAGTAGACCGTCAATACAAAGTCCGTTTCAGATCCCCAGTATCGGACCCTATTACAGCTACATCGGGTGTCCCTCAAGGCAGCCATCTCGGCCCACTGATCTTTATCTTTACAATAAATGATGACGTGCGTATCATCCGGAACTCCGAACTTCTGGTCTATGCCGATGGTATGAAAATCTTCAGACGTGTTTCATATTCCACTGATTCCCTCCTTCTGCAGGATGATCTTAATAATTTCTCCATCTGGTTCAGTAAAAACTTCCTACAGCTAAATGTCATCAAATGTCATTCCATTACCCACTCCCGTAAGCGTCTCCCACTACCACCTAGGGTCTACTTCATTCATAATGAGCCTGTAAAACTCTATCTGCGATAGAGTACTCAACTTTCAATCACACATCGACAATGTAGGGCCAACTCAGCACTGGGCTTTGTGAAATGATGGTCAAAAGAGTTCTCTGATCCATACGTAACAAAATCCCTCTATCTTATCTTCGTAAGACCCCACCTCGAGTATGCCAGCCAAGTATAGTCCCCGCATTATGCTGCCCATACCACGAGAATTGAAGCGGTACAGCGTAGGTTCATTCGCTTTGCTTTACGTGGCCTGTCTTTGGCTGATAACCTGAACCTGCCACCCTATGTGGATCGACTTGGACTGACAGGTCTTCGGTCATTTGAAAAACGTCGTGATGTTGCCGACATACTTTTCATTCATCAGTTGTTATGCGGTAACATTGATTGCCCCGCCCTGCTTCAAACTATTTCTCTTAATACCAATCCCCGCACTCTTAGGTCTGTTCCTCTATTCCGTATATCTCCTCACCGTACTAACTATGGCCACAACGAAAGCTGAAGTAAAGCAGAACGGCAAGAACGTCCGCGTAGAAACGGAAAATCCGGTCCACGAGGCAATATCTACCAGTTGTTCTGCTTGGTGAGTGTCTAAGCTATGCTAGGTTTGTGTATACCAATCTCTCCATACCGTACGCCTATGGAAGGTTTCTCTTCCGCTAACCAAAACAAATTGGTGGAATTTCAACTTCGAAGTTGTTCCGGAAGATCCTTAGAAGCAGACGACGAATTTTTAGGTACTTGTCATTCTGACGTTGGCAACACTAACGCCCGTAAAATGTCGACAGATATGTAGTATCAGACCTCGGCGGCGGTAGGAAATGGACCACTTAACGTTTGAAAAATGCTGAGAAATACTAAAAAATTGTTTCCAAAGTGAGTGTTGTGTTAAAGAAACTTTTAATCGAAATGAAGACCCTTCAGTTGCCGATGTAAGATTCATGAAACTGTCATACCTTTGGATAAAAAAGCTATCGGCGTTCTTGACACTGGACAAGCACAGGCGAAACAATTGCTGTGTATGCTCAAACTGCCCGTGAAGAACCTCAACTCGTCGCAGAGTTAAACAGTTGAAGATTAGTCCCACTCCTCAGAGAAGAATTTTCCATAAACAGTTACAGAAATTAACCAATCAACCGCACTTACTTTACTCAGCTCTCAGCCTCTTTGAAAAGACCACGTTTTATTCCTTAAATGCTATTTTAAATTCGTCGTGAAACCTTGTTTTAGACTGCACAAGGCTGTGCTAGTCCTCCAAACGTCTACTTAATCCTAACTATACAAATAAATTCACTAAATAAAATCTTAAGTTTAGAAGTCGTTTATAAAACGAAAAAACTAGGTGGTGTCAGCGACCCCCTTCTGTATCCAGTCGATAAAATGAGCAACTCTCGTGTACACCCCAGGAATTTCGGGCCTTGCGCAGCCAATACTATACGAAACAATCCCAATCATATAGAAACGCATTTCGTTACTGAAAGACTGAAACAAGGACAATTAATTTCCACCTCCAACACATCTAGAATGTTAGCCTCACCTCAGGTATCATAAGTGGTCCACCAGAGTCCCCTTGGCAAGTGTCCTTGCCACCTTCAAAGACCCCGGCGCATATGACCGAGTCATCGATCTGTTCCTCGGACACGAGTTTGCCCTGCCTCTTGTACAGATCCCTGCAGAACGTTTTATTTAATATCGGGATTTGCAGTTCTTGCAACACCGCAGCGGTTTTTCCACCCTCCACAGTCCTACCCCAACCGGCAACATACGGAAAAAAATTCACAAAGGATTTCGTCCGCATCTCCTCCGTAGCTGGTAGGCAAATCGGGCCGATCGTTTCTAAATTGTTCCTCTTTGAGAAATTAAACGAATTTTGAATGAATCCTGTGAACTCACGTGATAACTGAACCCTCTCAGCTAGATACAGCAAGGCGACATCATTGCGACCATCTGTGCGATTGTATTGAGGATGCCTAAGGGACTGATGATAGAAAAGCCCTCATTCTAACAATTTTTTGACAATTTCGAACAACCTACCTTTGTAACCGGTATATCCAAGTGCTTAGCTTCGGTATTTGTATTCAAGTCATGCTCCCCCAGGCGCACGAAACTTCTGTAACGACACAATTTTCAGTTTTTACCACTTCCAATGCAAACGCCTTCTTACAGATCCAATTGAATGCAATGCGCTGCAGTCAAGACATGCCGACTTGTGATCAATGCTCCACCGCATTTAAATGGTGACGTAGACACCCCATCATCGTAGCCGATCAAAGCAATCCATGGCCAAGCACGGATCCTGCTCGCAGTGCCACCAACTATCAGCACGCGGACTTTCTTGACCTGCGTGCTGGATACACGACCCGTGCGACCACAACCCTCTGCAAGTGTGGGTAGTTTTGTTGAATTGTCGTTGGGGTACTCTTGGGATTGGTCCTGATTTGCAAATGGACAGCAGACTACTGCGTATACGTTGCCACAGATTCCATTGGACTGCCTCAGGAAGTCAATAAAGTTTGTATCGGATGTATTCTGCTGCAATCTGGTCAGCAATGGTTGGCAATTTATAAGTGCTGTTGGAAACCATTGATAAGTATAATTCACAAGTGGAGATCATCAAATCCTTCGACTTACGTGTACAAACTCCATGCAAGTAGTCGGGACCATTACAAGATACTGGAGCCGTTTCTGAAATGATTAAGCGGTGTCCTTGATGTGGGGTTTAAAACAATTTATGGAGTGGGATTCTCTGCACATCTGGATGGTGGCTACGGAGCAACCAGATGGATTAGGACGATGCTTGTTAGCCGCATCATAACATCTGCAGCAAAAGGCTGCCCAATGCGGCTTAGTCTCACCTCTACTATGGTCTCCAGGCTTAGATTACCTACTGGTAAGACTAAATAGCTAAGGCTTTGGTGCCATAGGCTATGCAGATGGTCTAGTGATCATAATCAAGAGCAAGCATGAAGGAAATGTGTGTCAACTCATGCAAGCTGCACTCCTTGAAGTTTCTAACTGGTGTGCCATCGACCCACCCTAGTAAGGCAGTCGTGGTGACTTTCACAAGGAAAAGAAAACTAAACGTCGCGTCGCCTCAGTTGCCCTAAAGGAATAATACTCGATAGGAAACTTAACTGGAACTCCAATGGGACACCACTTGGGCTATCGTCGTCCTTATATATGGTAAAACTTAACACCTATCCCCAAAGGTCACTTACTGGTTATATACCCCGGTGGTTAGACCCATTCTGACCTGACTTACGCATGCGTTGTCTGATGGAAGTAAGTCAAGGATAAAATCATCAATAAAGGGTAAAGGCTTCAAAAACTAGCATACCTTGGTATCACGGGTGGAAATATACCCGTCCTACGGCAGCCATCGAAGCTTTTATCAGGCTCATCACCCTGCATATACCCTGCATGTATTTGTCAAATAAATAGCAACTGGCAGCACGGTAAGTCTCCGAAAGTAGGATGAAATACTCCTCGGCATCAGATGGATCTCATGGGACCGATATCCGAATTCCCCGAACTAGAAATGCTCAGCACGGTCCCCGACATTATCCCCAAATCACCTTGCTTGTGAATGTTGACACACTGTCGCATCAGACCAGTGAAAATCTTAGTGGTGAAGCTAGCATTACTCACGGGGTTCCCCAAAGCTCAAAAATAGGACCTCTGCTATGCATTATATATAGAAACCGTTTACTAAAGGCGCTAAGAAGAGTAACTTTCTCATCTGCAGATGACATGGCAGTGACAAAGTGCTGCAGTTTACTGAGCTTGCGTTCCGCACTTGACCACCATGCGACCACACCTTACACAAGATAAGGTCTAGCTATGTCAATGTATATCCAGGGTTTAAACCCCAGGCCCTACTGAACATTCTACTGCACTGCCAAAGTATGCGGGTGGCTGTTAAGATCTTGGTCTAAAGGTGTTGTTTGAAAGCAAGCTCTGGGTCTAAGGTGACTCACAAGTAGTTAGCTTTGTTCGAAAGCTATAATGCCTATGGCCATCTCATAGGAGATTAGAGCGCTGCCTGCATGTGATGTGGTAGATCGCTACCGCTGACGACAGTATACTCGTCGTCATCAAACCCTATTCCCTACCCTATATACAGGGCATCCCACTCGTTAATTTTACTCAATAGTGAGTCTGCCAGTAAGTTCCGCACGCCACCTTGAGCGAATCCTTTAACAGCCTGCATCGATATCGTGCAACTACCAAGAGTAGCAGTAGTGACTCTGCACCAAATCATAGCAAAGATCCACTCCACTACACTAGTGAATTGCCTTGTTTGAACCTTTGAGCTGCTTCTACTCTGTCAAAGGAAGGGATGTCCAAGGCACCCTTAATATCTAAGAAGACAGCGAGAACTGGACTTACCTCTCTGGTAGGCATGCTGACTGTCATGTTGCGGCAAGCGTGTTAACGCGTCATACTTCAGTTGCATGTCGACCAGCTTTTGAAGGCTCTTTAGCAGGGACGAAGTAAGTCTAAACCCGGTTTAGGGATAAAAACCGCCTTACGCCATTGCGCCAAGCAATGCTAGCTCTGTAGAACCTGGTGAGCAGTGTTAGCACTGATTCTATTCCCTTTCCAGGAGAATTTTGAGGAGAGAAAGATAAGAACATAGATTTAACCTTCTCTGAATTCAAAGTCGTCACTGCAGACCTCCACTGTTCGCCAGTAAAGTGCGTTTCCATAAGCAGTTGCACTACCGAGTGGTGGACGATAAGCAGGATAATGGAGTACAATTCGTCGAGTTTTCGGTCGAGGTGGGCGCAAAGGTCGGAGCTGTACCACGATATGGATGTAGTTTAAAAGGCCAAGATACTCCATTGTCTCTTCCACATCGAGCGCAGGAGCAACAACGCTCCAGCGAAGAAGATCTTCGAATTAAACTGAACCTTCGCATTCAAAACCAAGCTTAAAAGGATTCTAGAGCGCTTGATCTTAACAACTGGATTGACGTTCTTATGCTTGACGAGGATGAAACGCCACCCTCTCAGACTAAATAAATAAACAAAGCTTCTAACAAAACGTGGGCGCCTTGGCTCAGTGGTTTGTGCGTTGGATTACTGAGCGGGAGATTCGAGGTTCGAATCCCAGACAACACCAAAAAGTTTTTTCATGGTCTCACCTCTCGCGAATGTCTGACAAACTTCAGTCAGTTAAAGCTGTCATTAGATAAAGGATATGCGTTGGATTCCCTTCCGTTTGCGTGAAAAAATGTAACACGCACAACCCGAATGGTTACGAGGAGCAAATACAGTCTGTAGCGCCAAGTATTCGTACTTTTCAAGCGAAATTTTTGGCGTGACGACTTGGTTAACCGGTATGCGGTGATTTCGTTTTTATTTTCTGGTTTATTAACGATTCTTACCCTGTTGTGACGATGCAGGTGAAACACACGCTAAACCGATTCCAGCTACGAGAAGTACTAGGAGCTTCATTCTGTCAGATACAAACTGTATCCGCTCTTCTTGTTTCTGAATTTCAAAATCACTTTCGCTGTTTAACTTAACACTTTAAGGACACGCACTTTAATAAATTTTTGAATAAAAATACTCGCGCGGCACAAGACGGATGATCTTAGGTCAGTAAACCGCTCCAATGAACGTTTTTGTCAAGACTGCTCGGAATGTTTTTAATTACAGTTTTGATTACAGCTCTTCGCGATAACACACACTCATCCATAGACGGTAGTACAACAGTATAGGAAAACCCCTGACTCGAGTGGTTTTTGATTTACATTTTGGGGCTGCGTCAGCTGATTGAGCTCGTATGTCTTCATTTTATTTGGAACTCATAACTATCGCACGGTTTTTCACGGCGATACGAGTAGTGTATGTATGTGCACATGTGTGAATGTTGATATGTGTAACGTCTGCCACCGAATTTGGCAAGTATTTCATTGAGAAACTGGCTTCTACACAATCAAGCTCCATTATCAACAAAAAAGTTTCCGAATTGCAATTACATTCGTGTTCGTAAATTACTACTCGTTGTACTCGTACATCGAGATGAATGAAATATCTACGTTTGCCCGGATGTTGTGAACGTTTGTTGGAGCATCCTGCTGGTAGTCATACCTTTTAAGGCACGTCTTGTGTGCTGGCAAAGCTTGTATGTTGGCATGTAACCCCGTGATTAATTATAGTTTGGTCGCCATCGGAGGAAGTGGTGGGGTGTGCTTTATTGAGCTCCGAATATGGATATGTACTCAAAAACTGTATTTTCGACATGTGATGCGATTTTTCTATGAAACAAGAAAAGAAGGAAATTGTACACGGACACATTTTGGACGTCGTGGTTCAGTGGCTAGTGCATTGGACTACTGAGCGGAAAATTCGAGGTTCGAATCCCAGAAAACACAAACACAGACCTTACCTCTCGCGAATGTCTGATAAACGTCCGAGATTATTAACTGACATGAGCTTCTCAATTTGCCTTTAGACCGTTGAAGGCACCCAGTGGTTATTGCTGGTGATATCAACGAATGGGCTACAGAATGGGGCAGTAGGACTACGTACACAAGGGGTGAGCTCTCCTCGAAGTGACGAACAATGTTGCCAAGAACTCATTTCTCAAAGCAGGCAAGTGGTCCATCATAAACGTTACGTTTATGGGTAATTCGCTCCTGCGCATAACAAAATGGCGGGTCAGCAAGGAATATACGCACAGCGACCATCAGGCGATTATATTCAACGATGTCCAAGAGAAGTCCAGGCAGCGCTCCAAATTAAGTTAAGAAAGTCCCATCGCACCAATTGACCTGACTATGACTACACATAGACACCTTCAGATTGACGAGACGTGACCTTGAAAAGCCCATCAAACAGAGCAAAGATGCTTTAAAAAACTCATCAATGTGAACAGTAGGTTCCTACAAATATCCTGCCCAACAACATAGAGCATCTATTCCTCCATAGACAACATACTCTGTGCATCATCACGAGGGAGACCAGTATGGCTAAGATCCCGTCAACCAAGCTGGATGAACTACACGAGGCATGCAGAAAGATAGGCGACAACAAAGCGCCTGGATGTTGCCCTCGAGAACATAATGTATGACGGAGTTCTGCCATTAACAAGGAGTAAGGGTGATCGGCTTTGCTGGTGATATCACTGATATCCAGAGCTAGCTGACTACGAGAGTGAGGCTGCCTTAATAAACAGCGGAAGGACTTTGAATACAAAAACTTCCGAGTTAGGAGCCACATAATCAGGTTTTGAACCGAAAAAATACTTGGATGTAATGCTTGACAACAGACTGAGCTTTAAAAACCACGTCGAACGGCAGTAAAAAGGCATCGCACATGCAGGTAGCGCTATTCCAGCTGGATACGCCAGGCGGACTCTGCTACCCAGGGTAATAAGCTCAATACTTACCTACGAAGGAGACACATAGAAAGCTCTCGTCTGTATACTGGTAGAACAATATGCGGCTTCCAAACAATTTCGGACGAAGCAGCCTCTGTTATAGCGCGTATGGTTCTCATCGGCATTCTCGCCAACGAGTTGCAAAGGGTTTACCTTAATCGAACCCCGATCCGACAAGAGACCAATTTTACCAGGAGAGTAATAGAAAAGAGGCAAAAGAACTATGACAAGCCAGGTGCAATAACATGGCAAAAAGCAGATGGGCCCACAAACTGATTCCCACGATCGAGGCCTAACAAAGAGATCACACGGGACTGCAACTACCACCATTCTGTCCGATCACGATGGCTATCGGAAATACCTCCACAGATTTAGACACGATAGCTCGCCCTTCTGCCATAAATCTCCAGGTAAGACGCGGAGAAGGAAATGTGCTTCGCAGAGGGAAAAATGAACCCACCAATCCCAGAGCTTCTATTATCTCTTCTAGCTCTTTGTCTTGCTTGAAAACCATATGACTTATAGCTCAAGAACCATAAATTGTCTGACCATTGGTTTTGGAGCTAAAGACTCTTAGCCCAGACTATTGTTTGCTGCTATCGATTATGTTCCTGACTCTTTCAGGTTCACAGGGTTTCGAAACAATCCAGGAAAGAGTTCTCTTCGAGATCTGGTGCCGACCATGATCTCTAGTTGTACTCCTTTCCATACTTTCTTCAGGCCAGCAATAGCTACGTGTTTTAAAGAGATCCTCATTGCTTTGATGGCAATTTGCGATAACACCGATGCCATCCACTATCGCAGGAGGTAAAGTAAGAGCCTTCCTCCTAAGTTAACTTCCACTTCCTTTCAATTTCAAATGATATATCGCCATCCATATCGCTTTTGCCAATTATGCCCAGCATAACATACGCCTTGAATGTCTCACTGAAGGACTCTTCATAGCCGGGACAGAGGCGGTATCGTTTTAGTTGAAGGCTCATTCAGCGACCCTTGTCTTTTTGACGTGCGGTCCATGTTGAATGAATCGCACAGCATTTAAACAGCAATTTCAGTCACCCACCCAGGGAACGCCTTAAGGTTTTCTGATAGCTTTACCTCAGGAAGGATTCAGGAGTCTGACGACCATGCGACGGTTTCCATACTGGATTCTCTAAAGTCTGATGAAGTAATACGGCACGCTACCCCTGAGGACTCTGAGATCGACTTACGGTCAAAATCTGGATCCAATGTCAACTAAGTTACATGGAAAGGCTTTGGCTATAACTAGCATTCCCATCCATAAAGTAAAGCTCATCGAACTGTTTGCCAAAAAATTATATTGCCTGACTTAAGCCTTGACACGTTATGAAAAAAAAAGGAAATAAAACTGCTGGCAGCTACTTATGTAGTTTCAGCGACTCTCTGTTGGATCCAATCGATGAAGTTAGCAACTCTTGAGTACACTCCGGGGGTTTCAGGCCTCGCGCATCCCACACCATACGAAACAATACCAATCTGATGGGTGCGCAGGTCTTCGTCAAACAGCTGAAAAGACAGAAGAAAATCAATATCCACCTCGACGACCTGTAGTGAATGCAAGGACTTACCTCAGACAGCATAAGTGGGCCACCAGAATCCCCTTGACACGTATCCTTGCCACCTTCTAAGACACCGGCGCATATAACTGAATCATCGAACTGCTCCTCCGAAACCAGGTTGTTCTGCTTCTTGTACAAATCCTTGCAAAACGAGTTATTAAGGACGGGGACCTGCAACTCCTGCAGTACCGTCGCGGTTTCACCTCCCTCCAAAGTTTTACCCCAACCGGCAACAATCGGAGAAGCATTTATGGGCCTCGCACGTAGCTCTGCCGTGATTGGCAGGCAAATAGGACTGATGGATTCTGAAGGGCTGTTCTTGAGAAATCGAAAGAATTTTGAATGAAACTTGCAAACTCACCTGAGAAGGGAACATTCTGAGCCAGGTATAGCAAGGCGACATCATTGCGACCATCCGTCCGCTTGTACTGGGGGTGTCTAAGGGACTAAGGCGAAGGAAAAAACACATTAACAGTTAACCATGGATAGGAAGGCATTAAGTGTACCCTTGTAACCGGTACGTCAAGATGTTTGGCTTCCGAATCCGTGCTCAAATCATGCTCTCCGAGGCGCACGAAGGTCCTGTACGGAACTATTTGTTAGATCTAGGATTTCACTTCCAATACAACGTTTACTTACAAATCTGAACGAATACAATGTGCTGCAGTCAGGACATGCCGACTTGTGACCAACGATCCACCACACTTGAAGGGCGATGCGACTGTTGTGTCATCGTATCCGATCAACGCAATCCATGGCCAAGCACGAATACTGCTTGGCTTACCACCAACGACTTGTAACTCCACATCCCCGGCCTTCTTTAGGCCGATTCCACAACCTTCTGCAATGGTGGGTAATCTCGTTGGAATCCCGCTTATGGAGTCCTGTAACTGGTTTTGAGTTGACGATGGGCAACAAACTACTGCGTACTCATTCCTGCAGATTGCATTCGATTGCCTCAGAAAGTCAGAAAAGGTTGCATCTGTCGGATTCTGTTGTAATCTGGTCAGCAATGGTTGACAATTCCTAAGTGCTGTAGAATCACATTAGTTTACTTAAACATAAAAGACTCTCAAGTCCTTTAACTTACGTGTACAAACTCCATTCAGGAGATCTGGACCACTACATGAACCAGTAGTTGCTGTTTGTGGTACTGTGAGTCCTGCATTGACTGACGGTGGATCGATTTTGAAGAAAGGATTGGTAGATGGTGTCCTTTCTGTGGGAACCGGAGTGATTTTAGGGGTAACAGGTCGTGTGTTGGAAGGAAGAAATGGATTTTTGTATAAACGAGTAGGTCCTGTGCCTTCCTGGTTGGTGTTGACCGTCGGATAACCTGGATATCCTCTTAGTTTCCATGTGAAGCATTCTACGATCATTGGAGGAGAAACAAGATTTTTCATTTCAGGTCTTGAATATACAGAAATTAAGCATTTTTAATCCAATACAGAGGCGTGGTTATAAGCACTCTGAACTTCGCTAATGGTCGGTGCAGCTCAAGCGTGATTGAGACACCCTCTTAGCTTTATTCTCATAACAGAGTTGGACGTCCTGAAGTCAAAAAATTGCTGTTTACCTCTCTCCAGACTGCAAAATCTTGAATGAATATCAATCGACATTCACAGCCTATAATTTCGACCAAAGGGACGTCCTTGAGAGCCCCCATCCGTACAGGATGAGTGAACATACATAGCTGACACGAAATTGTACGTACATACATGCCCGTACGATGATCTATGTTTTGGAGTCAAGACACAAACCGAGGACGTTCTTGACTACGTTCACCTTCGTTAAAATAAGCAAAAGCTTCTAAGACACCTAATGCGACTGACACATGTTTAGCTGGGCCTGCGCAAGCACATCTAGATGAACTCAGCACACTTGTTGGCCTGACTGAGTCTATAGCGTCTCAGAAATCTAGCCATCAAAAGGTGTTCGTGCGGAGGAGGAATTCTATCCACGAGATCAACCCCTACTGACCAGTCTGAAGGCTCAGTCAAGGTGGAATTTGATGACTTTCTAGATGATGCCTATGGAACCTGTCCAGGATACGATGTCAAAATCAAACTTAGGGACTTTAAGACCTAGGCACGCCTGGAATTACCAGAAGACTATTAATAGCACCTGAGAGAGATTCAAACACTCAGTGGAACTGGTATCGCAACATCAGCAAAGTAGTAGACGAAACCGCCCCTGGGTACCGAATGCCTACAAAAAGGACTCCATGGTATGATGATGTCTGCGAATACCGGAAAAAGGTGACAGAAGATGCACATTTAAAAAAAAAAAAAAACAAGAGCAGCGAGGGGAGAACCCTGGGGCAAGACAAGAACATCCTGCTAAGGAAGAAGAGGGCATATGCAGCCTCCCAGATCAGGATAATCAAAGAATTGCGCCAGAGGAGTATCATCAGGTAGTTTGGGAAAGCCAAGCAGCTGTCAGCGGTGACGTGAAATAGCGCCCTACAAAAAAATGACTGCTGCGAAATAAGGCCCAGCGGTTCTTGAATGTAGCCTTATTTCTTGGGGCGCTATTTCACGTCACCGCTGACAGCTGGTTACAAGACCGGAAGGCAGGCTCGTCGTAAAAGTGAAGGGAACCTATCCACCGATGCACAGGAAAGTTGTGTTTAAGTAGGACCTCCAGACAGAGTGATGATGCAGGAAGAGATCGAAGAAGTTAACCCTTCCGCTAGTATAGAAGAGCTTGGCCCAGCTTTTCATAAGCTAATAAGGTCGACGGCTCTGATGGCCTACAAGCGGAGCTATTCAAAGGCGGAGATCATGCGTCAAATCACCAATCAAGTGTGGCTGGACAAACCTAAGCCGGATGACTGAAATATCAGAGCCGTATGCAAGAACAACGTGTACGAGAAGGGCGATCCTATGTCTTGCACCAACAATTAAGACCTATCCATGCTTAATGTCGCATATAAGACCAGACACTCTGGTAAGAAAATACCAGTGTAGCTTCCCCCTAGATCGAGGTCACGTCAAATTTTCACACTGCAGCAAATCCTGGAAAAGACCAACGAATTTCAAGGCGAGACTGGACGTTTTTTCATCAACTTTAAAGCTGCTTAGGATAGCATTCATCGTCTAGAGCTCTATAACTCGGTAGCTGAATTCGGAATCCCGAAATAATCAATCAAGCTGTCGTGGGTAATGCTGGACAAGTATTCTAAAATACTCCAGATATTCGCCGGATTTCGGTGAGGAGATGCGCTAACACGTGATTGCTTCAATCCCGTGCTAGAGCAGATAGTGCGTGCAGTCAAAAGCCCATCCATCTGCTCGGTTGCACAGACGATATCGACATTATCGGTTGTTCCCAGTGTGCCGCAGTAGAGGCTTCCAGGGCAATTAATGAACAAGCGAGTTTCTGACAGGTTCGTAGACGTTTTTCTTCAGTAGAGCTTCCAGTCTAACCTTAACCCCTAATAGCTAGCGCTGTCTGAGACACTACCAGTGTGGAAGCACCCAGTCTAGGAGGCGAGAAGCAGGGGATATTGCTTTTCCAAGTCAACTCAATCTTGGTCGGATTAGCCCTATGGCAGAAGCTATTCGTCCAGTTGACTAATTTATTTAAGGCGAATTGCATGACATCGGGAAGCGTCCGCCTAATATAGAGGGAGCTACATATATCGTCCGCGTAAGCAACAACCTTGCATCCTGTGTTCGTTGAGAACAAGAACACGGTAGAGATCCTTAGGTTAGGTTAGGTTGAAGTGGCTGCCAGCTAGTAGTCGCCAACACACTTAGACCAATGAAAACTCCATTGTGATACCACGTGGATCATGGGAGAAAGTTTCTCTCTACCTACTCGTTCAAAATCAATTAGAGCTTCTTATGAAGCGTAGGAGGCTCTTGATGTCAATATTCATCAGGTCGCCTATATCGCTATAATAGGGAGCTCCCAAGTGCAGCTTCCTTCTACGGGAGAGAGCTGGACAGAAACAAAGAAGGTGAGGAATAGTTTCCTCCTCTTCTTCATCCATGCAGCTTCTACAAAAGTCGTTCGCAAAGAGGCCTAGCCTTATAGCATGCTTGCCTATTAGACAGTGTCCAGTGATGACGCCTATTGTGATGCCGATATGCAATTCATTGAGAGGAATCCAATTCTTAGATCCAGCTTTGGCCAAATCTGTTTTGTCGCTAGACATGTTGATCCACTTGTCCACCTAAGATTTGTGCTCTCGACAGCATCCAGCTTAAGTTTCAGTTTGCGAGTAGCGATTGGAATACCTAAGGTGCCATTGTCCGGCAAGATGGGTAGAGTTGTTCCTCTTCTGGCGAGTTCACCGGCCTTACAAATTCCTGGAATGTCTCTATGCCCCGGCACCCAACACAGGTGAATGTTGAACTGCTCAGCTATCTCCATAAGAGACGAACGACAGTCTAGAGCTACTAAGGAATTAATAGAGGTCGATTCCAGGGATTTGATTGCTGCCTGGCTGTCTGAAAAGATGCGGATGATCGCCATTATTTCCGCCTGGAACACGCCACAATGATTTGGAAGACGGAAGGAGACTTAAGGTTAAGCTTATCAGAGAAAACACCTGCACCAACTCCGTCTTTGGTTTTTGACACGTCATGACGCGTCAGTGTAGAAGTGAATGATTCATCTTTTAAAAATGAATCGTCTTCCCAGAGTGATCTGGAAGGGATGGTGACTAGGAAGTTCTTCTCAAAATTTAGACGTGGGATGGTGTAGTCCGTATTCTCGGGTGGGATTTTTAATTTATTCAGAATTGAGGCGTGGCCGAATTCTTTTCTTGACCACTGTTGGGTAGCGAACGGCTGCAATCGCTGCCATTTGCTTGCTAAATGTATCGACGGATATCAGATGAAGCAAAATGTCCAGTGCCGCAGAGGGAGTTGTACGAAGTGCTCCGCTTATGCACAGAAAAGCTGTACGTTGGACCCCGTATGTGAGTATCGGTCTTATGATCGAGGTGTTGCAGGCCCCATTTATTCCCAATGGCTTTCTTGCAAGAGAATAGTGCTACTGTAGCTTTCTTTACTCTTTCTTGAATATAAGGTTTCCAACTTAGCTTCCTATCCAGGATAAGACCCAAATATTTTGCTTTATCAGAGAAGGTTAAGCTGGTTCCATTAAGAGAGGGAGGGTCGACTAGCGGAATTTTATATTTCCTTGAAAAGAGTACTAGTTCAGTTTTGTGGGGGTTTACACCCAGACCACACCGAACTGCCCATCTAGTGAGCCGTTTTAGAGCGTTTTGTAGGAGTATGTAGGTGCTTTGCCGAGACGGCCAAGGCAACATCATCTGCATAAGCGATTGCCGTGCATCCCTCGCCTTCCAGGATTATCAATAGTTCATTGACCACCAAATTCCACAGAAGCGGAGATAGATAGTGAGTTCCTTAACTGAGAGGGATATTTCGATGGGGTATATAATTGAATGTAGGGCTGCATCAACAAATTTGCCTTTCTGATGGACATGTTGCGACTTAGATAGCAAGGCACTATTCACAGAGTCCTTGATGTAGTGATCGATGATTCTCTCGAAAGTTTTGATATAAAATATGTCAGACTAATTGGTCTGAGATTTTTTTGGAAATATGTGTGAGGATTTGCCTGCTTTGGCAATGAAAACAACCTTCGACGCGACAGTCTTTCAGAACACAGGAAAGGTTCTGTCGTATGGTTCTGAACGCCATCTGAAATTAAACCGAAAGATGCTGTTCGCTCATGGTTCAAAGCTGTTAACCACCCACTCGCTGATTATGTCAGGAGAGATCTGTGAAAGTACAGCATACACCGTGGCAGGTCTCAGATGGGGGATAGACATACAGCCGGGGAAGTGTGCGTCCGTTAACAGATTGAGCAACTCCCTTTCGGATTCCATCAAGATCCATCGGGATTGTTTGGGACACTCGGTACGGTGGGTGATTTTGAGAGGACCTTACACAGTCTATCAGATTGAAACGCATTATCAATGCACTGCCAGAAGCTGCACCAGGGTCTAAGTCGGGCTTTTCCAACCGCTGCAGTTTTAAACAGTTGTAGGCTTATTTAGTCCAAAGGTAACGAAGTTCTCTCTGCTCTCACGACGAAGGCTGTTGAGTTCGGGACTCCATCACTCTGGACGCGATTGCCTACCTTGCTTCTATTAGCTGAACATGATTCTGTGGATGCTGAGTTGAGGGCGGAAGTAAGAACATTTTTTTTTAGCTCATCTAGTTCTAACTGCGTATGTGGGCTGGTACAACCGCGCTTGGCCAGTTTAGCGGAGAAAATGAGGTTTAACTTCAAGCTGGTTAAGGAGATCGTCTACCCCGGAGTCAACGTCAGCTCCACAAATGATACCTTAGTGGAGGTTCGTCGATAATTGGCCCTCGAAAACCGGTGATGCTACGGTTTGGCGAACCAAATGAGGACAAAATGTGAGCTCTACAGAACGCTAATCCTGCCAGTGCTAGATGATGAATGGGACATGTAGAGCTGATGGACATTAATGTTACTCGAGTACGCACTAGAGCAAGGCCTCCGAATCGATGGCGCACACAAGTGGAGATGCAATTCAACGAACTTGCTGGAGGTGTGTGTTGGCTGAGGCCCAAGTGTAAAAAAAACTATAAGCACGACTGTTAATCATGCACGTCAGGTAATCATTTTGAACGAATTCGTTGCTTTTATGCAGACAACAACATCGTCTTGACATTGCTTGTGCGTGTTTATGCCAGAAGTAATCGGATTCTTGTTCCAACGAACAATTTACTTACATGCGTCATCCCTCATCAAGAAAATTACATATATTTCAAACCGATAGATGACTAAAAAAAAAAGATTCACTTGCGATCTTTCTCTTGAAAAATGACAACAAAGCGACCGGAGTCAAAACTTGATTAACGTGTATAACGCGATAATTTAATTTGCTTTACGACAACTTCCACGTTAAGTGTAAAAAAAACTCACAGATAAACCTTACCTTGTTGCGTTAGTACAGGTAGAAGACAAGCTAATCCAATCCCAGCAATTAGGAGCCTCATTCTGTCGGATACTAATTGCAAACCGATTTTTTTTTATTTTCCAAAATTAATTTATGACGCACTAATCAGCTTTTTTTCCACCTAATTTTCACACTTCATACTTCTACGAGTATCTTAACACAATCGTACAAGTGATATATACTTTCCCACGTCACAGGACGATAAACCGCTCAAAGGAACGTTTCTGTTGAGACTGTCTAAAATATTTAAATTTGCCTCGGTTATACCTCTTGTAGATCAGGTGACGCATACATATGTTGTTGTAATCCAATAACTGGAATTGTAGAGAAACCCCGACTGTAATGCTGCTCATGTCTTCCTGTTCTGTTTTTTTTTTTCAAGTACAGTGTGTAGATGTCTCGGTTAAGTGTCAATCAAAATTTTACTGCTCTGCTCTGGCAAACCAGCCGGACGCACTAGTGAAACCACTGAAGGACAGATGCTAACTCCAGCAGCGTATACCTTCTAAAACCTCATAGTAACCAAATACATATAATGACAGCGAGAGTCCAGAGAAAAGATACTTTTTATAGCTCGTCGCTACTTAACCACTAGCAGGGGGCATCATAATAGTTATGGCGAACACAACAAGACTGCGCACAAGTTCAATCCAAGGACCATTCAACTCATAACCTCAGCGGTGGAGAAACTGGAATTCGAAGTCCATTAGCACTTGAAGAAGAAGGAAATGAAGCGGTGCGTACGCTATGTACAAGTGTATCTACAGCTGAAGAGGCAGGAGTCACTGTTTGCAGGAATGAACTCTTGGGTGCTTCTCGATATTGAGGAAGCAATAAGCGTTGTTGTGATCCATTCAATGCTGGCCTTTGTAGCTGGATAGGTATTTTTTTTCTTGTGATGGAGGTGAACATTTCGAAAAAGCTTGGTAGTTCTTGGTGAACCCAACTAAAAGCATCTCCTTAGGTTAGAATGGGCGTCTATACTGAATGCAGACACACTTAGATCAAAAGAGGTCCTTCGCGACGCATCCATGCCACGCAAACGCATGTGAAATGGGAGAGTACCGATGTACTAGTGGAACTATTGCATCGCTAAGCTGAGAGCAGTCTGGCACATAATAAGTAGACGCTATCAGCAGGCAAGATGAAGACAGAGAGAGGACTTTGAGGAGATGCGAGAAGAATTCTTAAGAAAAAGAAAGGAAAGGACCAAGTAGAGGTCAATGACTCTCGGGACTAAGTTCCCACACGAGACTCGAAACTAAGATGTATTCGACCCTTAACCTCCCTTTCCCATCCTTTCCCTTTCCCCTCTCCCTTCCGGTGGACCGGACAAAAATTGAGACCGGTTCTCCTTTAAGACCGGACGGCAGTTCGTCGTTTAAGCTGTATACCGGCAAAGCTCCTGAAGAGCTGCTAAGCGGAAAAATTGTGGCTTCACGTGATCCTACCACTACCAAAAGCCGCGCGGAGCCCCAAGGTACAAGTACCCTCCCACGTTCCACTAGGGGCTCTTCGGGAACAAGGCGTATCCTTGCTCCCTCAAAAAAGGCGTACAAAGATCGACTTTGATAATATACCGGAATGCCCGAATAGAATGGGCGACTCAACGTCAAAGCGTCAGCGATTGTTGGAGGGATCCGTTTCGAATCCCAAGAGAGCCAGGGTGCACAACATCAGTATCCCCTCCAGGCCATCCAGCTACATCGAAGTCCTGCAGCGATGTCCTTAAAGACAAGTTACTGCTGGCGGTCATCGACAAAAGCGATGCGGAAGGATCTATCGCCCCTGAAAAACGGAGGTTGATTCCAGAAAAACTTCATGAGGGAGAATCCAGGTCCTCCTCCCAGATGTTGCGATGGTGACTGGCATCAAGGCCACCTCAAGCTAATCGCCTGCGAAGAGCAGAGGTCGTACGACCTATATAGGCTCGCCATAAGCAAATAAGGGGAGGTATGGCCAGGGGCGAGACTCGAGGATTTTGCGAGGGAAGATATCCCAAATAGACCTAGAATTCGCACCGATATGGACACGATCCTTGCGATCCTCAAAACTAGCAACCCCACATTGCCGACGCACAACTGGAGAGTCGCTAAGCTGGACGAGCCTAAGGGTCTCTATAGATGCGCAATTATTGTCATCAATGAAGAGTCCCTAGCTCCTTTGGCGAAGACTGGACTGCCTCCACACCCCTTAGACCCTACTCCTACAACAAATGACCAATAGCCATCTGTCTCCTTTCCATCTCTGGAGAGTGATGACTCCTAAGCGCCATTTTCCAAACAGCATCCGTCTCCAGTCGATGGAACATGGAAACGAATGATAATCTCAATAAAATGCACCCACTACTTTTGAGTGAAGACGAACTGTTGGAATCGTCCTCAGACTCGGAAGCCCTAACCTCCACAGTGGTAGAGGCCTGATTGTAGCGCTGATGCTGCAGTTAGTTCAGATTAACCTTCACCGGCATCTGCCTGCTTTCTTCTCTGTCTGTCAAAGGATGGGGAAGATATCGTCTTAGTCCAAGAACCCTGGGTTGTTAACAACTTGATACGTGGACTCAAGACTCTTAATTACTACATCCTGTATGCGCGGGCCGAAGGTAAGCCAAGATCGTGTACACTGGTAAATACTTTACTCCCTAATTACAGCGATCGAGATACAACTGCGGCGAAAATAGAAACGATTGACGGATCTTAAAACGTCGTTTCGGCGTATATAGCCCATGAAAATATGGACTCTCCTTTTGGAGATAACCTGGATAGACTAGTCGCTCATGCAGGGAGACAAAAAAAATGCAGCCGTTCGCCTTGAAGCCACCCAACAGTGGTCAAGAAAGGAATTCGGCCACACGCCTGAAGATGATTCAATTCACTTCTACACCGACGGGTCAAAGACCAAAGACGGACTTGGTGCAGAAGTTTCACTGATAGGCTCAATCTTAAGCTCTCTTTCCGTCTTCCAAATCATTGTAGCGTGTTCCAGGCGGAAATAATGGCGATCAAAGAAGCCCTATCTTGGCTTAAGAAAAACGTGATATCTGCTAGAGATATCCGCATCTTTCCAGACAGCCAGGCAGCAATCAAATCCCTGGAATCGACCTCTATGAACTCTCTAGTGGATCAACATGTCTAGCGACAAACCAGATTTGGCCAAAGCTGGATCTAAAACGGTCAAAGAATTTTATTTCTCTCAATAGATTGCAAATCGGCCCCACAATAGGTGTCATCACTGGACACTGTCTAATAGGCAAGCATGCTACAAGGCCAAGGCTTTTTACAAACGTTTTTTGTAGAAGCTGCATGGATGAAGAAGAGGAGGAAACTATTCCTCACCTTCTTTGTTTCTGCCCAGCTCTCTCCCGCGGAAGGAAACTCCACTTAAGAGCTCCCTATTACAACGATATAGGCGACCTGATGAATATTGACATTAAGAGCCTCTCACATTGGTTTTAAGCGAGTAGGTAGAGAGAAACTTTCTCCCATGATCCACGTGGTATCACAATGGACGTTTCATTGGTCTAAGTGTGTTGGCGAATCCTAGCTGGCAGCCACTTCAACCTAACCTAACCTAATAGTGTCCACCGTTCTCGCATAAATACAGAAGGATACGGAGACAATACCATTCTTCACAACTCCAAAAGTCCTGGAAGTAGCGGGAACAATGAAAAGCAAGGCTCTCGTAGTAGCCGGTACCCCTACTACCGCCTACTCCCAAAAGGTGACAAGCTAAACACAGGAGGGAAAGCCCTCGAAAGAATTATTCAGGCTTGACCAGTAAACTGGAGGGGACAATGGACTTTCCAACGGACGAACAGATGAAGGACCACCAATGCGATACAAGCAGTTTGTGATATGCCTTCACCTCGGCCAACTGGAGCTTGACTATGAGAGCGTTGAGGAATATGCGAGTACCAAGCTACCTGTTGCGAATAATTAGAAATTGGTTTGAAGGTAAGTAAGTAAGTAAGTAAGTAAGTAAGTAAGGGCCGAAAAGATATAAGAATTTACAGAAGGAGTCCCTCAGGGATCAGTCCTGGGTCCGGCCTTGTGGAACATGTATGTGGTCCAGGGCCTACCATCTCGTGACCATTTGTGCTGTGCGTGTTACATTTTTTCACACCAATGGAAGGGACCTACAGTTTAGAGCCATATCCGAAAAGCAAATTGAGGACCTTGCTCATGACAGTTATTACCCTCGGACGTTTGTCAGACATTCGCGAGAAGTGGAACCAAAAAAAAGTTTTGGTATTTTCTAGGATTCGAACGTTGAACCTCCTGCTCAGCGATCCAACGCACTAACCACTTGAGCCACGGCGCCCACGGCTGCCTTCATTAGTAGCCGCAAAAAGTTGGGGGCCTTGCCTTACAAGTATCGAACGAAGTCTGACATAAAGTTTGTAGCATCAACAAGGACCTTACAGGCTTAAATTAGGTAATGTAAGCTTAGGCTAGGTAGCTGCCCTTGCTTAGGCAGAGTCAGACGTAGACCAAAATTTTACGATCGTCTCGTAGAGTTGCTGTTGTCATTTTCCTTTTTGTCGTCCATCCATTTTCGAGGTTATTGGTTGCTGCGTTAAATTTTTTTTTTTTCACGTTGCCTACTGTGCGAACGTCTTATCCCTTTCTGTAACACTCTGATCGAAAAATACCAGTGTAGATCCGCGCGGCAGATGGACGATAGACAAAGTATTCACACCAAAGCAAATCCTGGAAAAGACCAAAAAATTTTTAATTGGGAGGCACCATCTTTCCATCGATTTCAAAGCCGCATATGATATCATTCATCGTCTGGAACTCTACAAGGCGACGGATGAATTCGGAATCTCTTCAAAATTAATCCAGCTGGAGAATACGCGATGAAAAGTGCAGCTCTCCTGAATTATTCCCAACGTGTACCCGATTTTGGCAAGGAGATGGGCTTTCAGTCTTGTGCTGAAGCCGCAGCGGCAGGAGAGAATACAGAAGACGCCATTCGCTATCATCAACAAATCCGTCAGCTGCTGTGATACTCAGACGACATTGGCCTCTCCCAGCGTACCGCAATAAAGACTTTCACAGCAATTCATGCAAAAGCTTAACGAGATGGTCATGCAGTGAACGAGGCCACCACCAAGTATTTGTCCACCGCTTTAACTTCAACGTTGTCAAGGAGTTCAGCTACTTAAGTGTCAACATGGATTCCATAACTAACTCCTTAGTGGCGATTCGACGAAGACTGACCCTTGGGCCTTTCCCTTGTCGCTGGAAAACAGTTTCGGAATCAAACGAGGTCAAAACTCCTAACTCGAGGACAAATTGTAAGCTCTTAAGAATGCTAATCCTGCCAGTTCTGCTGTACTGTACGGAGTGCTAGACTTCCTAGACTTGAGACGATCAGCGAAACAGAACCTCAACTTTAAGAACCAAGCTAGCACAGATACCAGGGTCGTCAACAATAGATTCATTCCTATCCGAGGCTTGTAGTTGCTCCGTAACTAAGGGTTTATTACGCGGTGCCCCGATGCACAACCCTCAACCTGGAGGGCCAGTTCCCTTTCATACGAGGAGCCGGGTTTTCGGGAATCAGTAGCCCACTTTGGGGAAATGAGCGCCGCCGTTGACCCATTTGGGGGTTATCCGCCACCAACTCTTTTCCAACACCCTGACTCAGTATTGGAGATCCATATACACCTGGGGTTCGAATAGGTCGAAGGAGCTCATATAGGGATAACACAAATAGTTCGGCCTAACTGGAACTGGTAGTCGCCACCATTGATTCCATCTACAGAATTCGTCCGCTGCCGCCTGGAACAAGAGGAGGTGCCTTTGTGAAAGAGCACTCCTCCCCCTCTCTCGTCTGCTGCCACGAACGACTTTCCAAAAGGGGTTGGTTATCCAATCTTCAGTCGAGGTACTAAGCACCCAGCGGCTACTATCGTGGAGTGGAGTAGGGGTTGATACTGAGAGGCTATTGTGAGAACGCTTGTGCTCTCATATATTCGCATCACTACCCTTGTAGCGCCATGGTGCATATGTATCTCTAGTCAAATTGAAGCATATGAAATGCAATCAATCCAGACGGGACCGTATAAACCACCAGAAAATGTCACCGCGTCATCGGATCGTATTTCTTAAAAAATGAGGGTGGAACTCGCTTTCCTCCAAGTGGATTTCGAACAAGATGGCGCTTCATCTAACAGCTTCGCAATAAGTTGATTTCGAGATCAGCCAATTAGTCTCCTACATCCTGATACTTGAAACCTCTCGACTATTTCCTGGAGTGCTGCGTAAAGCCACTGGTTTGTGCCGATAAACCTGCAGCAATTGACGAGCCTTAGAAGCTAGTAGTAGCGCTACAGTTCGCGGTGAGCCTGGACCTCAACCAACAAGCCTTTATAGTTAGCCCGGTGCTTAGCTATCTGCCTCGGTGTCACTGCACTTGGAGTGTAGTTGGTTGAGGTCCCCTTCTAGTAGCGCGTTCCACCTTAGGCGAGCTCATCCTCCCATCCTCCACTGCGTTGTCTCTCCGTATTGGATTCGAAGGCTCTGCGGGCTGGAGCATTAGTGTCCATCCTAGGTCGACATCACTGTAAAACTCAAGTATTTCGTCCTCCAAAGCGCATCAACGGAAATGGGACCCATTTTCTCTCGAAACGAGCAGGGATAACTTTATCCACTTTCAACAGTATCCATGCTTCAGCGCTATAGAGCAGAACTGGGAGGACTACGGTCTTATACAGACTCTCCTTAGTCGTCCATAAGAAAGTGACCACCTCAACTGCGCCGATTATAGAGGAATCAGTCTCCTCAACATCGTGTACAAGTTCTTACCTGCCACATTGTGGGAACGCCTGAGACCCTTCGTCAACAACCTGATTGGCCCCTATTAGTGCAGTTTCAGGGCAGGAAATTCCACAGTCGATCAAATTTTCACACTCTGGCAGATCCTGGAAAAAAATCAAGAAGTTCAAATCGATACCCACCATCCTTTTATCGATTTTAAGGCCGCAAATGACAGCACTTACAGAGATGAGCTATAGAGAGCCATATCTAGTTTTGCATTCTTGCCAAACCCGTCTGCATGTGCATGGAAAACGACTATGGAAAACGCTCGCTGCTTCATCAAAGTCGGTGTCAAGACCTTTGATGTCAAGTAAGGACTTAGGCAAGGTTATGCACTTGCTGTCATGTGACTTCTTTTAGCATCGTACTTGAAGGCACAATCTTTCCAAAGCCTATGGAACTACTAGCGTTCGCCAACGACAATGACTTTATTGTTTGGTGGTATGTTCACCCCGAACTGTAGCTGTTCAGGCCCAGGTTCACCCTAACCTGTAGTGCCACCTAAGTAATGTCTGTCACTGGCGAGCCTGCTATTATAGCGAGAGAAGTAGCTAAAAAGGGTCCAGCAACGATCGAGGGCAAGACAAAGTCGTGAAGGGACTTTGTCTACCTTGGATCTCCTTTGAACTCTGACAACATCTCGGCGGAAATTTGAAGTTCCATCGAGCTTAAAAAAACTCGTCCATCAGTCAACCTGTATTTCACAGAATTTTTGTCAACACGATGATGAATAAGGTCACCATGCAGCAAGGTTACGAAACGTCCAAAGCCATTGATTTAAAATTAAAATTTACTATGCGAGTATTGTCCTGTAAGGATACTTATAAAAATATTTATCGCGTTCTATGTACATTTTTGCTAACTTAAAAGAATAAAAGAGGAGCGATCGTCTTATCAACTACGTCGTATCTGCGATTCCATTTTGGATCCATTCTATGAAGTTGGCAACCCTTGAGTATACTCCAGGAATTTCAGGTCTCGCACATCCAATACTGTACGACACTATGCCAATCATATGGAAGCGTAGGCTATCTCTGTATATCTGAAATAAAAAAGGAAGGAAGTCAGTCTCATTTCGACTAGGTACGGAGTGCTTACTCACCTCCGGTAGCATAAGAGGACCACCAGAATCGCCTTGGCAAGTGTCTTTGCCACCTTCTAGGACACCAGCGCAGATGACCGAATTATCGAACTGCTGCTCCGAAACGAGTTTACTCTGCTTCTTGTACAAATCCCTGCAAAACGAGTTATTGAGGACGGGAATTTGAAGCTCTTGCAGCACCGTAGCGGTTTTTCCTCCTTCCAACGTTCTACCCCAACCGGCAACAAATGGCGACGAGTCCACGAAGGACTTTGTCCGGAGCCGATTCGTAATTGGCAGGCAAATCGGACCAATTGTCTCTGAAATCCGATCTTTGAGAAGCCAAACTTTTTTTTAAAGAAGGTCGTGAGCTCACCTGTGAACTGAACATTCTGGGCTAGATACAGCAGGGCGACGTCATTGCGGCCATCTATCCGACTGTAATTGGGGTGTCTGAGGGTCTGGTGGATGAAAATATTGGAAAATTCGAACTTTAATTGAAAAGATTCGGGTAAGAGCGACCTACTTTTCTAACCGGCACATCGACATGCTTAGCTTCCAAATCTGTACTCAAGTCGTGCTCTCCAAGGCGTATGAAGGTCCTGTGAAGACAAATTCGTTAGTTTTAGCTTATTCCTTCGAGTACAACCTGTTCTTACAAATCCGATCGAATGCAGTGCGCCGCAGTCAATACATGCCGACTGGTGATCAGTGCTCCACCACACTTGAATGGGGATGAGGATACCCCATCATCGTATCCGATCAATGCAATCCACGGCCAAGCACGTATCTTGCTTGGCTTACCACCAACGACTTGTATCTTGACAACCCCGGGCCTCTCGTTAAACACGTTATTTAAGTGATTTACGGCTCCACAACCCTCTTCCATGGTGGGTAGTCTCGTTGGAATGCCGTTTGTGTAGTCCTGAGACTGGTCCTGATTCGACGATGGGCAGCAGACCACGGCGTACTCCTTCCCACAGATCTCATTGGACTTCCTCAAGAAATCAATGAAGCTTACATCGGATGAATTCTTTTGCAATTTAGTCAACAAAGGTTGACAGCTTGCAAGGGCTGTTAGAAGGCTTTGATATATTTCGACGGAAGATACTCAAAAATGTTCAACTTACGTGTACAGACTCCATTCAGGAGATCAGGTCCTCTGCAGGAACCAGGAGTTATCGGTGCTGGTTCTGTGGATTTCGGAAGGTTTTTTGGGGTGAGTGGTTTGTTTTTGAATTTTGGCTTTTTAGGTCGTGACCTTGATGTGGGTTTTGCAGTTATTTTGCGGGAAATGGATGGACTGGTGGGAAGGAAAGGGTTTCTGGGTTTCACCGTCGGCTTGGTAACATTGGCTGGTAGAAATGGATTTCTTGTCAGTTGCTTGGTTCGGGATTCTATAGTCATTGGATGAAAAAATAAAATTTTGAAATATATGAATTGAGATACATTTTCAACTCGTTTCAGACCCTTCAGTGTGACGTCTTTCTTGCTTAAAAGCATGAAGGGAACATGTGCGTAAAGTTACTCTCGAAAGGTATCCTCTTTTTGAGGCGCAACACGTTTGTAAATGCGGAAGTCCTGGGTGGCTGCGCTCAAAAGCCTTGCTAGAAAGACTGAAAGCGCGATTGATAGGAATAGGTAATTTCATCGATCTTGACTGTGCTTGATACAACAAGATGTGGACAAAACATTAGTCCTGTGAGTTAAAGCAAAGCTAATGAACAGGATGTCGATAGCTAAAACGGATTGTGGCAAATGCGTCATGACAGTGCCCACAGGATGGTATTTTGTCTCTCTATTGTTAACGATAGTGAACTCTCGGATAACAACTCTCAATGCTTCTTACGTGCACAAAAAATCGACAATTTACTGGAAAATTAGGTTGAGAGGGCTGCCAAGCACTACCATTTTCCATGAATAACCAGAATCGGTGTACTATCTGCACGTAAGCCACAATCATTAAAAAATATAAGGCGGTACAGAGTTAATAGCACTCAATAAGAAGCCATCAGATGGCCCACCCTTTACAAACACCCTCATCGTGAGGACAGTTCTTGTACTAAGCAATTTTGACGGAAAAGTTCCAAGGACGCGACGTTTGGAATTCAAGACCGCTGCGAATAGTTTACAGATACATATTTGGATTCCCAGTCGAAGTGATTATCTCACTTTGCACTTTTAGGTTGAAGATACGAATTTTAACAAACATTGGCTTTACTTTGTGACACTCTTACGAGCCTGTAATGCAATGACTTGCTTTTTTGACAAATTCCACGGAATACATAGATACTAGACACTTAATTCTCACCTTGCTGCGATAATGCAGGTAGAATACACGCAAATCCAATTGCAGCTACGACTATGAGTAGCTTCATTCCGTCAGGTAACTAATCTGCTTGTCTCTCAAAATTTTTTTATTACACACAAATCGGTTTAAGCACTTTCAGTTGTACAAGCAATAGATACATATCTGTCCTACTCTCGAATCTTGAAAATATTTCACAGAATGAATGACCTTTCGACTGGTAGACCACTAAAGCCAACGTTTCTATTGACACTGCTGGCAGTGATTTCAATTTGTTTTGTCCAAGCTATTCGCAATCTTCAAGTTGAAGAATGACACATATGTAGGCATGCTAGTATCAGTAGAACCGGAATCATTGGGAACCCCAAACGCATGTGTTTTTGTATAAATTTTGCTTTGGATTTCCACAAGTAAAAGTACATCTTGTAGATGCGTCAGTTGATTAAGGTTTTTGTAGATATTTCTGGGAAGAGATTGAATATCGCGCTGGTTTAGCGCCATGATGTGTGTGGCTACGTCGATGTGTAAACATCCAGATGTTCCATATGGAATAGCACTCTCCTAAGCTGTTTGAATACGCCAAGTCAATACGTTCAGTCTTTTTAGATCTGTTGGTCAATGGGCAGGTTGAAGGTATCTATGTGAATAAAGAAGAAGAAGTGTTTTCTTCGCGGCAAAAGCCGGAAGGCACCTAGTCTGGAAAACCAGAATCAGGCTCTAAGGGGCCTTCTGCCTATATCCCTGGGAAGGCCAGACAAGCACTGCGACCTGAACGATCTCTTGTGCTATCCCTAGGTGCACCTAGTAATGGAGAGAATATTTATCCCGAATAAAGACCAAGGTCGTGAAGGAACCTTAGAGTCGTTTTTGCGGGTGACTGGTTGACCATGTTTGGGGAACTGTACTTCCTTCCAAAGTGTCTTTGCCTGCTTCGAGCCATGGCGGGACAATCGCACAGGATATGCTCGGCAGTCTCTTGATCTTTCAGACAAAATCGGCACATGTCCGTAGAACTTATCCCATCTCGTGGAGATGGTAGTTGAGTAAACAGTGCCCAGTGAGGAAGTCCGTGAGGAGCTAAGCATCACGCTTGAATGAATCTCTTGGCTTGACGTAGCCCAGTTGTTGAATTCCATTTAGAGAGTCTCTCTTGATGATCCCATGAGTTGAGCCCCATTTTTATATGGCTGGTGGGTAAGCCGCAAAACGGAATGAAGATTGCGATCCTAGTCTGGCTAGCTCATCAGCAATTTCATTGCCCTCTATTCCCTCATGTCCTGGAACCCAATGAATTGTGATTCGATTATGAGCAGCGAGCTGCTTTAGAGCATCCAGGCAGTTCCAGACGAGCTTGGACTTGAATCAAAAGTAGTTCAGAGCCTTTATCGCCGCCTGACTGTCGGAAAAGATGACAACCTGTTTTCTATGGCGGTTGCGTCAGATGCACTCTCTGGCACATAGCTCAATTGCAAAACCTCGGCTTGAAAGACAGATGTGGAGCAGCCTAGAGAAACTGCTTGTTTGAAGTTGGGGCCATATATGCCTGCACCAACCATCGGTGAACCACACCGAGTGGAAACTAAAGAAGGTTGGAACCCCATAACTCCACACACTTCGTTCCGGAGTAATGGCTTTGAAGGAGCTGGCGAAGTTCATCCGAGAGGGCATAAAATCCTTAATACAAAGCGACGGACTGGAAAGCAGATGATGCCCAACTGGATCGCCCAGTTTGAAGTTGCACGCAAGATGAAGCTTTATGGCAGTGGCTGCGGCCGACTTCTTGATACTTGTGTGCAAGGGAGGAAGATCTAAAAGAGCTTCAAGAGCTGCTGTAGGGCACGAACGCATAGCACCAGTGATAACAGTGCAGGCGGGCCTTTGGGGCTTTTGACTATGATAGTGAGGTAGGTCCAGTCTTTTTGGTTTCAGACCCAACTTCTTTCCGAACAGTCTTGAGCAAGCCCATAACGCTGAGGTAGCGTTGGCTAGGGTTTTGTTAAGATGTGGAATTCCAGGTAAGTCTTTGGTGTAGGATTACTCCAAAGTATTTGACTTCCTTTGAGAATGGAATTTGAATGCCATTTAGCGTCATGTTTGGGGGATTCAATGTTCTCTTTCTAGTGAAGACGAAGAATCTATGAAAAGTATTTAACGGTACCTCCGAAGGTATATACATATAAATTATTTCGAGAGATCTGAAATCAGACCACAGTGATGGGTGCATTTTTGTCTCTCTTCCACGATCCACCTTAGCCTGAGAGACTCTCTGGAGTCCTGAGCAGTTCATCTCTGGTGTTCCGGTCAGGCCCAGTTCTTAATCAAGTGCTCCACCATTCCTCTGCCAATTGCAGCAAATAGTTCCGGACCAAAGAACTCCGAGGATGACCCTTGCTTTGCTAGAGAGTCCGCCTTTTTATTGCCCTCCGTCTCATCTTATTTCGAGATGAGCACTCATTGAGGCGTGAAATGTTTATTGCATCGCTTAAGCTTGGTATTCAGCAGTGTTCTTGGCAACGTCGAATACGTGGTTAACGTAGATTATCATTTCGTTTCGCTGATGAAGGCGCATCTTTGCCCTGTTTGGTCTAGGAAGTTCCTCCCTAGTTCCTACTGGCTCCGGGCCAGTAAAGACGGTTTCTGATCCTTTTGTTGCTAGTTTATCAGCTGCTTTATCTTATTCTACTCTCACCTGACCCAGTAGAGGATGATTCTATTCTTCTCACTTGGTCGGTATGCCAGTGAAGATCTGATTTCATACGATCTCAAAGCCTTGACTGCAGCTTGACTATCCGGTACAGTACTGCGATGTCTTGCCTGAGATACTTTTTTCCGATCAGACAAGGTTTATGGAGAGCTCTGTGCCGTATCTACCTTACACGGCGAAGGTGGTAATTGCATCTGAACTTTGGCCATCCTCGCTGAGAGTTGGTCGAGCAGCAGCATTTGTTGCGCCTCGAAGTATTCCTGAAGGCGTGACGTTGCTTGGTCTTAAACTGCCCTGCGCCCACTTTGCCTAGGAAAGCCAACCCGTCTGGATTAGGGCTAGGCTAGCCACGTGTGTAGGCGAGTGGAGGAGATCAACAACGCCACACTCAGGTCACTACAGACCCATTGTGATACCCATAGGGCAAAGATGTCCCTTGCCCATTGGTTAACCCTAGCTCTACAGATATGCGTTCCTATGAGCTAGCAAAATAGTAACCTTTCCTACTCTACTCTAGAAACTGTCCGTCAATATTCGTTTGCTGAAAGGCCTTAAAATATGAGCTTTGGAGTACCTTGTGAAGAAGATTGAAAGAACCTTTTGCTCTAAGGAAATAGCTCTATGTGCCTTCCTTGACATTGAGGGCGCTTTCGATAACACTGGCTACAGCTCAATAGAGAAAGCAATCAGTATCTTATCGACCAACAAATGGATAAGAGCCATGCTTGAAAGTCGAAATATGACATCCTCCTCGGGAGCAGTGCTAGTGTCTGTGACCGCAGCTAAGGGCAAACCCCAAGGCGGAGTTGTCTCTCCCCTTCTATGGTCACTAGTCATAAACAACCTTCTAGTCGATCTTCATAGATTTGGCTATATCGCGACTGCTTATGAGGATGACTTGGCGATACTTGTTAGTGGTAAGCACAGCGCAACCATCTCTAGTGTCATGCAAGGTGCTTTACTACACGTTTTAGAATGGTGCAGCAGAGGAGGACTAAAAACTGTTCTAGTGCCTTTTACTAGGAAAAGACTGGTCCTATCTAGGACCTATCATTATCAAAGGCACCACTCTAGCTTATTCCAATGAAGTCAAATACCTCGCGGTCATCCTCGACAAAGGGCTCAGCTGGAATTCTCATATCAAGTCCGCCATCGAGCGTGCTACTAGGGCCATGTGGGCCTGTAGGCGCCTGTGCGGCAGAACCTAGGAGAAGCTAGGCGTGCTATCAAGTATAAATCAGGTGACCATGTGGGACATCTAAAAATTCTTGACTCAATCCAAAAAGAGACATGTTTTGTAACATTCCTGACACCATGGTCAAGGAGTACTGTTTCGGTAGGTTATTTGAGGTAGAAATATTAGGCCGTGCATATTGGTCTAGTGGCACTCAAAGCGCTGTCGTCCAATTTAGTGGACTCCATATCAGTTAAATGCTGATACGATGCACTGCAATCACTGGCGAGACACAACAAGGTAAAACTTGGATGGGTCCCTGGTCATTAAGGGGTTGCAGGCAACGAACTTGCAGATGAACTAGCTAGGGCTGGCTCAGAAACTGCGTTCATAGGACCTAAACCTTGCTGTGGCATTAACTGGTCTTCGGCCACAGCGCTGATTAGTAATGGGGAACACAAACTTTGCCTGGACCACTGGGAAAATGTCTCAGGTTTGAGACAATCCAAACTACTAATCATGCCTTACTCCTATAAGGATATACTAAACCTTAATAAGGATAGCATCAGAAAGCTGGTGAGCTTTCTCTCGGGACATTGTGACCTGAGATACCACCTTAACAAACTAAATCTGAGCCCGGACACGGAATGTAGGAGGAGGACGAGTCATCCGAACACATTCTCTGCTATTGCCCAGCATTACATTGGTTAAGGAAACGTATTTTCTACGAAGAAATATGTTCCCCAGCGAAAATTAAAAACTCTGCTACTAAGGATATACTATCCTCCATTAGGGAGCGGTAGTACGTTTCTTAGACTAACCAAACCCTTATGATACAAGAGATCTTTTAGGTCGCAGTGTCTGCCACATGGGCAAGGGTTTTTAAAAAAAAAAAAAAATAGCTTTGGAGTGCTAAAGGTGTTAGGAGCCAACCCGCGCCGACCCGAGTCACACACGAATCCAGCCGGCTTACCAGAGTAGAGTCGGAAAGTGTTTTGTGTCAGGGAGTGGCACTGTCCCTTGTCGAACCATCCCATGAACTCATGCTGGATTTGAAGGAATTTGGCGTCTTTGAGACCTTCTTCCTATGACTTTAGAAGGATCCCAAAGCTAGAAAATCGTTATCCTTGTTTGATACCCAAAATTCTTCATCGAAGAATCCGTCCATATTCGAGGCATTGTAGTCCGGTTCGTTTTTTATGAATGCAAGTTTCTCTTTTATGACGCAGGACACTCGTCATTCATTCCCGTTTCTAATTTTCGGCATTTCCAGATGACACCTCGTGAAGGCGGGAGTAGGTCTTACTAACAGAGCTGCAAGATGTTCGGCTGTAGCGGCTCGAACCTTTCTGCTGCTGCTTCTGCGAGGATTTGTTGGCAGTTCCCCATACCTCGCTTGGAAACAAGACTGCTTCATCTTTACGTCTCATGCTGTTAGCGGTCTCAAGCAGTTCCGAGTGAAGTCGACGTAAAACTAAAACTTCTCCGGATATTTAAAGTAAAAAATTTCATTTTATTTGTAAACCTAAAAGAATCATCAGTTTCCTAAAACTACGGCGTATTAGCCACACCCTGTTGGATCCAATCAATAAAATTGGCAACCCTTGTGTATACACCAGGAGTCTCTGGTCGCGCGCAGCCAATACCATATGACACCACACCAATCAAATGGAAGCGTACTCCCCTATTAAATGGCTAAAATGAAAGACTGTTAGTCTCCACTTCGAGGACCAATCAAAACTGTTATCCTTACCTCAGGTGTCATAAGTGGACCACCAGAATCCCCTTGACACGTATCCTTGCCGCCGCCTAAGTCACCGGCGCATATCACCGCATCATCGAACTGTTTCTCTGAAATAAGTTTGTTCTGCTTTTTGTACAAGTCCCGGCAAACGGAATTATCATAGACGGGGATTTGTAACTCTTGCAAGACTGTCGCTGACTTGCCACCCTCCATCGTCCTACCCCAGCCGGCGACGAATGGAGTGTGATTCACAAAGGATTTCGTCCGAAGCTGTGGTGTAATTGGCAGGCAGATGGGGGTTATCAGTGCTGAAAGTTTAATGTCATGAATCCGAACAGTTTTCAAGGAATCCTGTGAGCTTACTTGAGAATTGAACATTCTGAGCCAGGTACAACAAGGCGATGTCATTGCGGCCATCTGTCCGATCGTATTGGGGATGTCTGAGGGTCTGAAAGGGATAAAAAGTTAGTCATGCGCTGGAGAACACAACATAGCGTAACATACCTTAGAAACTGGAACATCGATGTGCTTGGCTTCCGTATCTGTGCTCAAGTCATGCTCTCCCAAGCGTACGAAGGTCCTGCAGAGAGAATCTCTTAGTTTCTCATATACGAGTATTCTAATGCAAAGCGGTACTTACAGATCCGATCGAATGCAATGCGCCGCAGTCAGAACATGCCGACTAGTGATCAACGCTCCACCACACTTGAAAGGCGACGCTGATACTCCATCATCGTATCCGATCAAAGCAATCCATGGCCATGCACCGACCTTACTTGTCTTTCCGCCGACGATTTTTCTGTACGCATTATCCGCATACCCACAGCCGTCTTCCATGGTCGGCAGTTTCTTTGGAATCTCGTTTGTGTTCTGTGGGAATACGGGCACCTGTCTAAATTGTTCCTGATTCGTTGATGGACAGCACACCACTGAGTACTCAAAGGAGCAAATCTCGTTGGAACTCCTCAAAAAGCTGGCAAAGGTTACATCCGATGGATTCTGTTGCAATCTGGTAATCAGCGGCGGACACTGAGCGAGTGCTGTTGGAAGAGACACGTTGTTGTAATTAATCTGAAAATACCGGTAAACGACCCTCATACGTACGTGTACAAGTTCCATACTGGAGATCAGGACCTCTACATGAATCAGAGCGATCTGAAATTCCCGTCGTGGTACTAGGTGGAGGCGCTGGTGTTGTAGTTGTTGTGGTTGTTGTTGCAGGTGGTTGTGTGGGTGGTGGTGGTGGCCTTGTTGTAGGTCCTACAATGATTGGAGGGGAAGTAGGTCGATTGGTTGGGAAAAATGGATTAACAGTTCTAACTGTTGTGGTTGTAATTTGCTGTTGTTCGCTACCACAACAGACCTAAGGGATACGCGAAAAATTAAGGAAACAGTACATAAGCCAAGCCATTCATGCGACAAATATTATAAAAACAGGATGCATATGCAGGGGAAATTCACAAAGCGAGGTAGATACACACATAGAAAAGCCAATTGTGAGTGTCTAGGATGCAAGATAAAACGAAACATTTTAATCAGGAACATCCCACACTTTGAGCGATTTCTCCTGCAGATCCGTTGAAATGAAATAAATTATTACCACAGGATCTCCGCGATTGTTTACATTTCCACAGCTTCGCTTAGCGGCTCGCACATACTGAACAGCAATATTCTGCGCATAAACATTGAATACATTCGCAATAAAAGGACAAACGGATAACGGTAAGCATTGTCCGATTGCATTCTCTGGGGTGTAGCAAGGTTGACCTACAAAGGAAGCGATAGTTAGTTGCAGTTTTCTTTGTCTAAGGAAATCGGAGAAAGTGAGGAAGGGGGGAAAGGATTTGAGGTATCGAATATTTTTTTATAAAACTGTATCCGTACCCGATGTGAAGTCAGATCTTAAAAGTAGGATCGAGTCCTTTTCTTTCCAATAAGTGGTTTAAAAAAAAAAGGAAATTTCTAGCACTCAAAGGGGATACAGATTGCTCCTGAAACATACTAAAATTTGGTACCAAATTCTGAGCTCAACTTGAGCAGTTAAACACACTAAAATAGTTCTAGAATCCCTTACGGTACTAGGGATAAAAGGCTATCTAAAGTGTTATACACAAGATGACGCAAGGATCGTCACTATTTCGGAAGATGCCTTGTGACATTAGAGGTCCTCTGAAGGAGAAAGAACGTGCGGCGGAGAAATTCCCTACATGGAATCACCCGTAACGTTGGAGCTTAGCTCAGGTCAGTAAGGAACTTCTAAGACCAAGCACGGTCTTGGAAAAGAAATGGTGGCGGAGGAGACCTTATTGGGCAAACGGCGGCGCTCGCATCTCCGAAGTGGGTTACTGGGATCTGTTAAACCGACCACTAGTCCTAAGGGTTATTTATAAGGACTGTGCGCCGGGGCAACTTTCCAAGTTTATTTAAGAAGCAACAGCAAGCCTCGGATAGGAATAACCCTCATGTTGG
The DNA here is from genome assembly GCA_946965025.1 of Blera fallax. Lineage (NCBI taxonomy): Eukaryota > Metazoa > Arthropoda > Insecta > Diptera > Syrphidae > Blera > Blera fallax. The sequence goes on from OX337245.1 coordinate 55,544,175, forward strand.
CAACCCTGGCAAACGAAACAAGGACAACGATTTTTGGATTCACACGTAGAATGTTCGGACCCTTAACAAACTACGTGCAGGTTGGATCTAGAGGTTGACTTTCCATTAAAAATAATCAAGAGCGACCAGGCGCATTTCCATCAACCATAAGTACGGAGCAGCGGCCAATAGGAGACCATGGAGTCAAGCATAACGCCTTCTACCGTAGCTCCAGAGTTACTAACAAGAAAGAATCTCTTCATCACTTTCTTTGCAGATGTCAGGCTTTAGAGAGAACTCTAGGTAAACCTTTCTTCGAAGACCTGAGAGATATATCTGACAAAAGGATTGGAGCCCTCATCCTCTACTTTTACTCAACAGACTGGGTATACCATACAACCGGGTAACATGATCTACTGCGCCACCTAGCCTACCTACTTGCCTTCAAGATCCTGACGCAGCTTCTGCCAGGATATTAATAACACTACTCAATCTGCCAGACTGCATAAGGTCTTCACAAAAGAAGTCTCGGGTGCCCTAAAGAATCCCGATGATTCTATGGCGGATTCCGTAAGGGAGTCGCTCAACCTATTAATGTACACACGCTTCGCCGGCTGTATGCCTTTCAGCTCTAAATCTGCTAAGGGCTAATCTCACATGGACTAGGCTGATAAATTGCGTCATATCAAGGGGGATATGGCCCAACAAACAAAAGGGAAAAAATACGTGATGGATGGTGTATGGATTGAGAGACTCCCAACTACTCAAGGACACACTTTAACAATCAGGTCACGTGAGACGTACATATAGTCACAGCTGTAGATTGGTGCTAATTGGGTTGGGTTGAACCACCATCTCTACGCACCTACCTAGCAGAGTTTGAATATCTAATAATCACCCAGCCCCTCCTTTTCAAGATGTCTAGGAAGGCCGGAACTCGGTTGTAAGGAATTGTCCGACGAAATATTCTATTTCGAGATGCTAGCTCCTACAGCATTGTTGGACTGAAACCATGACTAAGCCATCGCTACCTTGGCTTCTCCCAGAACAGTTGGTTATCATCATGCAGGTTGTATGGTTCAACCTGTCTGACAGCGCCACTGTTAAACAGCCTTCCCAAGTATTCTCAGCTTCGACTGTGACTATCCTTGGCTATCTCTTGCGATAATAATCGTCCTACATTTCACATCTTACTTTGGCTACAACAAGACAGTGGTTCGACTCAATGTTAAGTCTTCGAATGGTTAAGGCATTCATCACACTTAAAACAGTCTCGCTTGTCTTGAGCAGCAGCTTGGATCCGCCGGCTTGGACTCTCGCTCAGCCTGAATCTTGCATCGAAAGTGGTTTCGCACCAATTGACCCGAACAATCACCCCAGCGTGTGATGCAGCGATACCCAGAAGATCAGCCAGCAGAAGGGGTGAACCTTGCTACTGGTTGAACGATTAAATCAACACCTTTAAAAATCCCTCCAGGCCCGACGCAGATCCCACCGATCTAGGGGAAGACCAGAGTTCCAGGAACGTTTAGAAACCTTCAGATGGGCAAGACCGGACCTTAAGCAGGCCATCAAGGGAGCAAAGATGCTTTAAACAACTCTGCAACGAGGCAGACATAGACCCCTGGAGGGTGGCATAAATGTGGACCTGGGATTTGTAGGTCCCCACAAATATAATGCCCAGCAATGCTGAAGACAATGGTAGAGCATATATTCCCGCATGGACCATCTACTCTGTGCATCATCATCACTAGGAAGACTAGAAGGGACCGCGGGAATCTGCGTTTAGCACTACCACAAGAAGCTAAGGTGATCGGCTGATTGCTGACGATATCGCTGTGGTCACCGTGCCCAAACGAGGTAGAGTTCACCACGGATGAAGCGGTCTCCAGCCTAGAACTATCCGACCACCGAGTCTGTCTTAATAATCAGCCGAAAAAATGGAATACGCAAGCTTCAGACCTGGGAGTCTGACAATCAGGTCCAAAAAGCTTGTTAAATCCTCTGAACCATTTTTAAGTAAGTAGCCATTTTTGGTAGTAAGCGAGTACAGTCCCCATCGACATTCTCGCCAACGAGATGAAAAGGGTTTACCTTAGGCGACCCTCGAACCGACAAGAGACCAGCGTTACCAGTAGGGTAAGAGTAGAAGAAAGGGCAACATCTATGGCAGCACTCTGGCAAGCCAGGTTAAATAACATGGCAAAGGGCAGATGGATTCACAAGCTGATTCCCACTTTCGTGCTCAAAACAAAGAGAGTACTCGGGGATTGCAACTACCACCTTATGAAATTCCTATCCACTCACGACAATTATCGAAAATGCCTTCAATAGCTCGCCCTTCTGCCAAAAATGTTCACATGTCCACTGCAAATGCTTCTCAGTGGAAAGAATAAACTTACTTATCCTGGAGTTTCTAGTAAGCCACCCGATAACGTTAGGGGATGACTGGTTGGCAATATGTTCCTTTATAACAGGCCTGCAGAATGGGTTAAGAAGACTCGATAGAGAGGACAAGGCATAAGTGCCTAACCACCCCAGCCAAGTAATACCTAACGGCAGTTCCGCGGGGTGTGGATTAGAACGTGGACATACTCTCCGCATCGATTATTCGGATTTACGAATCCTGCATGCTAATAGCCCTGACTATCAATGAAAATTCCTCATTAGGGCACCCATTAAAAAAAAGTCTCCACTTCATCTGCTATTCAAGACCAAAGACGGAGTTGGTGCAGGTTTTTCTCTGATAAGCTCAATCTTAAGCTCTCCTTCCGTCTTCCAAATCATTGTAGCGTGTTCCAGGCGGAAATAATGGCGATCAAAGAAGCCCCCTATCCTGGCTTAAGAAAGACGTGTTATCTGCTAGAGATATCCGCATCTTTTCAGACAGCCAGGCAGCAATCAAATCCCTGGAATCGATCTCTATAAATTCTTTAGTAGCTCTAGACTGCCGTTCGTCTCTTGTGGAGATGGCTGAGCAGTTCAATATTCACCTGTGTTGGCTGCCGGGGCATAGAGACATTCCATGGAAATGTAAGGCCGATGAACTCGCCAGAATTGGAACAACTATACCCATCTTGCCGGACAATGGCACCTTAGGTATTCCAATAGCTACTCGCAAACTTAAACTTAAGCTGGATGCTGTCGAGAGTACAAGTCCTAGGTGGACAAGTGGATCAACATGTCTAGCGACAAAACAGATTTGGCCAATGCTGGATCCAAAACGCTCTAAGAATTTGATTTCTCTCAATAGATTGCATATCGGGAGCACAATAGGTGTCATCACTGGACACTGTCTAACAGGCAAGCAGGCTACAAGGCTAGGACTCTTTGCGAATGATTTCTGTAGAAGCTGCAGGGATGAAGAAGAGGAGGAAACTATTCCTCACCTTCTTTGTTTCTGTCCAGCTCTCTCCCGCAGAAGGAAACCCCACTTAGGAGATCCTTATTATAACGATACAGGCGACCTGATGAATATTGACATTAAGAGCCTAATACGCTTCGTAAGAAGCTCTAATTGGTTTTAACGAGTAGGTAGGGAGAAACTTTCTGCCATAATCCACGTGGTATCACAATGGACCTTTCATTGGTCTAGCGAATTCTAGCTGGCAGCCACTTCAACCTAACCTAACCTAACCTATCTGCTATTCATAGACTTTGAGGAGCCCTTCGACAGGTTAAGAGAAACTATTATAAAGCAAGCTTGAAGGGGTAAGTGTTACGTCTTATACAGTGGCGAGGTGGAAGAAGACCTTGAAAACCAAAGCGGCGGTCAACAAGGATCCATAAGTTCACTGCTTTTGTCTTTAGTGATCATAAGCGACGTACTCTGCGTATCATTCATGAAACATCTTGACTACGCTGACGATTCTTGCCTGCTCTCACAACGGATAATGGGCCTAAATCGTATCGTCAACGCTCAGCTGAACATAGTTTGGCAGTATGTTGAGAAAGTAGACAACTTTCTATACTAAGGAAACGTGGTCTTCGAACAAGATGTGTGCAGCAGGTTAGAGGAAAGTAGAAGCTGCAATCGAAGGCCTGGCTTAAATCGGGTAAAGTGATGTTCCCAGTATCGAGAACGCTCCAAAGTGGAATCAGTACTGCTCTACGGATGCAGTACTTTAATGGTAGACTCTACTGTCTCCCACAAGCTGCAAACCATCGTGAATAGATGTCTACGAATATCCAAGGATATTTTGGCCCAAAAGTATCTCAAACGCACAGCTTTAACAGAGATCGGGATAAGATCGTTTAGGCGTATCCGTGCTAAGGAGAAGGTGGCAGGGAAAGGCAATTTCATTATAAAACAGACAAGAAGAACAGCGGGTTTCCCTAGGCAGATATTCCGCAGAATAGTTGAGGACAAATCGAGTTAAACTGGAGGCAGCTCAAATGCGTTGCTGAACTCCGAAAAAGATGGCAAGGGCAAGCGCCCCTCGAGAAAAACTTCAGCAAATAACTGCGGCATTAAATGTCACAAAATTTGCATAAAAAGAAGTCACACTCCAAATTTGTTTGCCATCCAGAGAAGCTTATGGTAAATAAGTTGTAAAATATCAAGGGAATTCCCCATTGCGAGCATCTTCCACGAAACTAAGACCACCGACATAAACGCACATCCAAGAGGATGTATAAATCACACACAAACATAAATAAAGATACAAACTTGATTCACGCAATCTGTTAAATATTTCATGCAAAGCCAACCACAAGCTACCTGTATATCAGGTCTAATTTGTAAGTCAAACCAAAAGGGCGCCCGCTAACGTGACTAAGACGATCACCTTGAAAGCGGATTTAAGCAAAAACTCTAAACATCTCGCCGGTCATTCATTTAAGCTTAATTTAAATAATTATAAATAATTTAACAAAAAAACAGAAAAACACTACTAAGATTAAAAGATACATCGACTCAACCAGTTTGTCCATAACTTGTTGATCCGTTTTTTTTTTTTTTTGCAAAGATACATAAATCTACTTCTCCAGACAAATTAGCACTTGAATAGCGATACGTATTAAGTATCTATAGATAGATAGATACAAGCATTAGCACGTAATGAATCTAACCTCTAATTTGAGTTACATACCCATTAGCCAACTGCAATTATTGACCAGGAATAGATACAGATACACTGTCTGTAACTGCAACTTTATAGGGCTCAATTATAAGAAAAAAAATTAGTTCGTAAATTGTGGGAAAAAAGCTACCGTAAGCGATTACGATCTACACGTAGATTCAAGGCTCTGCCGTAATCAAAGATTTTAACATTCAAGCAGAAGATATTGAAAAAGATTTTTTTTTTCTTCTGAGAAACAAAGAATTTAGTTGCAAAACTTGATTTAAATTTCATGCGATACAGTTCTTGTTTTTTTTTGGCAAATTCCATGCTAGGCATACTAAACTGATTGACAGGTCTCACCTTGCCGAAAACCTCGTTGCGATAATCCAGGTGCAACGCATGCTAATCCAATTAAAGCCACAAATAGCTTCATTCTGTCAGATACTAGTTGCATGTCGATAGTAGATACTTTTTTAAAAAATTCACTTTTTTTTCACAATTTATGTACCCGCAGCACACACAATTAATTTTCGTCACTTAATTTTCACACCTCATATTATTTTTAGCACAGAGCGATAGATAGATACTTAATTAGGGATAAATATTTGCACTATTTTGTGAGTAGAATACGCCACAACACGGACGATTCGGATTTGGTTAACCGCTCAAGCAAACGTATCTGTTGAGACTGCTTAAATAATTTTGATTTGGTTTGATTATAGCCTCTTCTCGATCTTCGAGTCCGCATAGTTATAGCTGTGGAGATGTAGTCGGGTTGTTGTTGCTGTCAATGCTGTCGTCATACAGTAACTATAGTGGACATAAACTTATAGAAATGTTTGTCTTTCAGATATTCCCAAGCAATCCATTTAAGCGGGTAGGCATTGAGCACAGTGGGGGCAACTGGGGGTTCTGTGTTTAAAAAAAAATATCTAAGTTGAGCTTTGGAAATGAGTTTAGCAGTTCAAATCTCAGTCTTATGGCATAACATGCTTCTATCTAAGCCTGAAGGTCGTCGGATGTATTAGAAATGAGAGGAAACGATTTCTGACTTCAGGAGAAAAGGATACGTAAGGGGAAGCTCAAGGAATTTCGTTAAGTAAAAGGTGTTTTTCTTAGATTGGTAGATTGGTTATAGTTGGTTGGATGTAAGTCCACTGCGACCTTTGTAGATCTATTGTGCTCTGTCGACGAGATACTCGACTTGGAGCACCTTCTCCAGTCCAATTTCCTTGATAAACCGGAGCATCCAACGATGGTGGATCTTCTTCTGATAATTCGTAGACATCCAGATATGGATCAGGGACCACATTCTTTTAGAAGGTGACTTAGGATTTCCTCAACATCTCCGCAGTCTCCACGTTGCTCTACACACAATTTCCGGAAACACTCCTCAGTGATCCGTTGTAGATGTAGATTGGTTATAGGGGTGTAAGGGCACAACAACCTTTGTGGGTCTATTTTCGTTACAGTGATGCATTAGGAAGCCTGTAAGAATGCGCAGCCGATTTTTCTTTTGCGGTTATTGTTCCCTGACGGTCTTTGGCCTGGCTTGGCTTATGCATGTTCGTCCCAATCTTTCGTTCTATTGCAATGTTCCTCATTCTTTAGTACGCGGAATGGTTCCGGGCTGATAAAGACGGTTTCTGAGTCCTCTTCTGCTAGTTCATCAGCTACTTCAGTTCCACCTCTATTCCCACCTGATCTGGTACCTCTCATTTAGTCAGTCTAGCTTAGGAAGGGCGGCTTTAGATCCCACGATCTTGAAGGCCAATTTGCAGGTCCGAATCTTGAAATTGCTCTCTCACCAAACTTTCAATAAACCGATGGTGTATTGGTCACAGTATGACACGTAGTCCCAATGCCAACGCCAAAGGACATAACTTTGCAGCAGCCCATAAAATTAGATTCGCCAAATGAAAGGCTTATTGCCGAACGCCACCTCTTAGTATGAATATCCATCTCGAAGGAAGTAAGGGAAATTTTAGACTTACTCAAGGGCGCAGAATAACTCTAAGTACCAGAACCCATGGCAACAGCATTATTATCTGTATTATCATAATCAGACAGTCTTCATGGCCTCCAAGGGTTAACTTTCAAGTCAACCCACTCTAAATACCTGGTAACCGCCACATACCGGGGTACCAAGAAGATGGTGAACTGACGAGAAACGCGGTAGATAACATGGGCATTATCATGGGAACAACCTTAAGCATAGCTCTAAACGTTCTTAAAGCCGTGCATAGCACGTCGTTGCCAAGCCTATATGTAGTAGGACCCCCTTCTCCTTTAGCTGTCTTCAAGCAAGAAGAATCCTTAGTCTGGGTAGACTAAAGGTCCGCCTATACATCGGCCACATCAACTTAACTAACTGACTGCGACTGGTCACGTCTAGTACTTGCGACAGGAGAAAAGGGACCTCCAGCACTTCCACTAAGATTGACTTGTAACAGGACGTCTAAGATGCAAATACTTCGGAAGCCACATCCTTTCGATGCTTTCTATTCAACTACCTAATGGCCCACCTAAAGACTAGTATTATTGGACGAAGTGGGGTTCAGATATGGGGAGTGCCGTGCCCAAGGCGGTAACAAGACATGGACATCCCAAAAACAATCAAAAATGGTCGTTGTAATGCTCTTAACTCACGTAAACAGCAAAAAAGAATTTAGATAAAATTTGGTACATTTAGCTTCGCAGATTGTTTAACCTTGAAACCATTAAAATCGGGGAGACTTGTGGTATGGAATGGAAAATGATATCGCCAACTGCGTTCAGAAATGTTCTTCGTCAGATGACGAACTCGAAAGCCCTTTTGAAGAATTTGGTTTCGTTAATTTGATAGATTGGAGATATGTATGGCTACAAACACCTCCAAAAACCAGGCTTATTAGCAAAACTTAGTAGGAACGCACGGTACGGCAATACGGCAGGTGGTTCCGTTGTTGAATTTTCCATTTCCGACTTGACCAATGAAGACCCTCAGACTAGGGAATAACAGCCAAACAAAATCTTCAAAATTACATGACAACTTTCCCACAACCAGGCGCTCAAGCATTGAGTAAATCCCCCCAAAAGTTTTCCACAAAGCAAGAGTTTGGGAAACAGAAACTCCATGAGGGCGATTGTTATCAATTTAGTCTGTTGATCAACAAACTATTTTTTTTTTACTGTACGACCTTCACATTCAATTAATCATTCTACGAGCTCTAGTACTGATAGTGATTGTATGCTGAATGGTTATAGATAAGCCTGTACAACTATACGAACGGTTGCTGTGCCCCATTGACGGGGATGAAGTAGATGCTTTAAGGCAGATTGTGAATGGAATGCAAAGGTCATCCAAAAAGGGCGGTCGATTTTTGAAAATTAATAAAATGGCGTGTATCTAAGGGATGATCGAAATCGATTTTACAGATCATGGCGTCATTCAATTCGTCTCCACCGTTTTATTTGCAGGGGCTTATCCGAGAGACCCAATTTTGAATGAGCCTTCCTCATAAATCGGGTTGGATTTCAGCAACGACTTGAATGACGTTGTTCTCTAAATCGTAAATTGTTGCTGGTTTATAGGTCAGAGACCTAACGTCTTAAGGACGTTAAATCACATGCTTTTGATGGCCACATGACACCATCTTTTCTAGGACAAGCGCGAAAACATTTACCTCGAAAACGCCATTTTTTTTATTTACTGAGTAGCACGCAGCGCATCGTCTTACTGGAACCACATAAACATACCATCCACATCATCCAATTTTGGTCATCATTTCTTGAAACCATTCGTCTTGGACAATCACCCCCTTGAATTTCTCATTTCGTAAGATGTACGGCCTGATGATTCCGTCTCACCACAATCCTCACCAAATAATGCGTTTTTTTTTTTAAAACGAATCTCCTGGAACTTTTGTCGATTGGCATCGTGTAATATCCAACGGGACCATTCAGCCAAAAATTATCTACAATAGGGGCAATGAAGAAGATGACCCCGCCTAAGGTGGTGCGCACAAGAACCAACTGTAGACGCCTTATGTTCCACGAGGAGTAACAGGAAGTACATGCCATTGAGATCTGCGCCGATCCTTATATCAAAAAAGGGTATTAAGGGCGCCAAAATTCTTATTATTTCGGATAGTCAAGCAGCACTGCTAGCGCTATCCTCTATGACAGTTAAATGCTGCTACGCTGCCTTACAGGCCCTGGCCAGACAAAATAAGGTTAAACTTGGATGGGTACCCGGTCACCAAGGTTTTGTAGGCAACGAATCGGCGAATGAATTATGTAGCTAAGGCTGGATCAAAATCCGCGTTCATAGGACCGTACTGCAAAGTCAAATGGGCTGCTGCTTTAGGGCAAATTAACGATTGGGAACACCAACTTCGTCTCGACCACTGGGAAAATGTCCCTGGTCTAAAACAATCCAAGCGACTAATTAAGCCTTACTTCTATAAGGAAATCCTTAGACTTAGATAAGGAGAGCATTAGGAAATTAGCAAGCTTCCTAACTGGCCACTGCGGCCTGTGATACCACCTTAACAAGATGAATCTGTGCCAGGTTACGGATTGTCGATTCTGCCTCGAAGAAGATGAAACATCCGAACACATTCTCTGCGAATGCCCGGCACTGCACTGACTAAGGAAACGTACTCTCCGCAAGGAGATACTTACTTCAGTGGAACTGAAAAGATCCTCTACCAAGGACTTACTTACCTTCATTAGGGAGGTAGTACCCTAGAGGAGAATACCCTAGTCGTCTTTTACGCAGTACCATGCCACATGGAAGTAGACAAAATGAAGCAGATGACGAAAAGGCTTAGAGACCATTTCACCGGTCCGGAACCGTTCCGCGGACTAAAACTGCATGAGATAGGGCACGAGCTAAGAAAGGAGTAAAACCGCAAAAGAATAAAACATAACTAAGGCAGGCTAAGGAGTTTTCCGGAATTATAACCGGAAAAAAAGCAAGGTAAACATCGACAAAAATTGAGTCTGAGCCTGCAATGGGTCAAATCTTCACAGATGGCTCCAAAGCTGGTCAGGGGTCTGGCGAGGGATTCTTTGTGGACTTCACTCCTGGTTAGGTAAGCATCCCACTGATTTTCAAGAGGGTCTATGCTATCCTAATGGTAACCGACTATTTTGTAAAGAATAGGTGGAGAAGCCACGCTTAAGGCCTTGCTCAACACTGCAACTGCCCAAGGACTACTTGACTTTGGTCACAAGACTGAACTCTCTGACTCTTGCCTGGGCCCCAAGGCACACCGCGATTGCGAGAAATGAAATTCCTATGGGATTCCTAAGCAAGGCTCAGGTGATGTTTTCTCAAGGCCTGATCCTGCGTTGGGGCTTCCAGTGTCCTTGGTCAGGGCCTCCATTGACGATTGGGTTTCTCACGAACTCAAGGCTGTAGACAACTTATTGACGTTCCCTCCGGACATTTTTTTTTTGCTAAGCATCTTAGCGTACTAGGCTTAAGAGACACCACTGTTTGCGACGGTTGTGGAGAGGATGACGATACTTCAGATATCTTCCCTTGTTACAGTCCAGCCTTTACTCGGATCAAGTGGCAGATCTTTGGTGCTGATGTGGTGAGTGCTGATACTGTAAGCTCTGCATCACTGAAGTGCTTTCTTGGCTTTCTCCGAAAGACGAAAGGCCTTTAGTCCTTTTTCGTTCAGAGTTGGCCATAAGCTGCTGGTTGCCCAGAGGGAGTTGATATTTTTTCTTGATTGAAGGATAGTTACCGATACATCTGTGGATCCGTCACTTAACGCTGACCCTTTCTTCATCTTCTGTTTCGTTCCCTTTCTATGCCCGGAAACCCAGCACAAAGTGCCAATGGGTTCAGGAGCTTTGTTTTCGCATACCGTCTTGCAAGGTTCGTGCAGTTCTTCCGGCGTGATTGGCGGGATAGGTAAGTAGGTAGGTAGGTAGGTAGATGGGTGCCTTGTGACATAGAGTCACTGCTCACTTAGACCAGGTCGGTCCATTGTGCCCAATCTTTTAACCCTGGAAACATGTGAAACCGTTGTTAGAACCACCCAGATAATGATATGAATCTCAGGAGGTCCGTCAGCTCTACATTTCCGAAGTCCTCCAGTTCCGAAAAGAAGTAACTTCCGAGAGTCGTCATTCTTATGACGGATAGGACAGGACAATCACACAGCAGATGCAACTTCTGCAAAAGTCGTTATGTAGCACGCCGAGTCGTTCTGCGTGAACGCCGATAGCACAGTGTCCAGTAATTATACCAGAAACGACCCGTGCGTTATAACGTCTAAGTTTTACCAGCAAGAGGCCTTCTTGCTGAAGGCCGGCCATAGCGCCCTGGCCGATGCGCATGTTTCCAGATGAACCCAGTGTCTGTTTGCTCGACCGATGGCTTTATCTTCTATCTTTTTCCGTAAGGAACTGATTGCGGTTGCTTCAAAAGGGAGGGTCCGCGATAAGTGCAGCGCCGATCCTTTCCTAGCAAGCTCATCAGCCTTTTCATTTCGCTTGATATCCATGTGCCCTGGTACCCAGCAGAGGATCACCGCATTGGCTATGGATATCTCGTTTAGGAGTGACTTGCAGGATCTCACAAGCCTCGACCTGATTACCGCGGAGTCCAGAGCCTTAACGGCTGCCTGGCAGCATTGTTAAGCAGGATATCTGTGGAGATCTACTGCTCCTTGACTTTTCAGTCGCCATCCTATATACTCCCACCCAGGGGTCTAGGTCTGCCTGCAACGAGGCATTGCTTAAAGCATCTTGCTGTGCCTGATTGAGCCGTATCAACAGCCATTAAAGCAGAGAGGAGCACGTATTTATTTTCCAGTACGGCTTACATAGGCAAGCTTCATTCATCCCTTCCTTAGCTTCGTTAAATTTTTATAAAACTACCCAAGCCATCAGCAGCCAACAACGGGTTGCAGCAACTCTGAATGATCGCCTCACGAATCCGATCTCGACCGCACTGTGTATCTTACTCGGTAATGAAATATTAAACACGAAGAACGAATAGTAATAATAAACACAACTTAATGAACTTGTCGGTGTAGCAGCGGTGTATCTGAAGGTTGATTGAATTTGGAAGATATACCTGTTTTCTGTGCCGCTCGCTAGAAGCGCAATGTCAATTGGTTTTCGCGACGGAGAGCCAGCGGCGTTAGTCTATAGATACACAACACTTCAGCACCTTTTGAAAAGCCTCAGATGTTCGCCTCTGTCGTGGCTCGAAGCTCTTTGACCCAAGACGTGTTACGCATTAATCATCATCAAATTAACGCCGGCAATTTACTAATACCGATCGGAATCTATCAATGGGACTCATTGTCTTCTTTGGAACTCATAAATGGAATGGATTTTCAAGCGATTTTAAGATTCTTTCGCGAATTTAGATACATCTAGTGACTAAGCTGCATTTGGCGCCGTTAATTTGCACCTAATTGAGTTGTTCTAAGTGCGGTGGGAGGGGGTTAAAAATTCACCTGAAAGGCGGATCTTAAGAGTGCCTAGCAATCAATATTAATTACTTTATTCCACATTCGTTAGATGATTAACGGTTGCGTTTTGTTTTGTAAACAAATGACAATATGTTGCGCAAACAGAGCACACCTTTGGCATTCGTTGGTGGAGGTATTACATGAGGAAGGTCATACCCCGGAGAGGTACACGGCGGTGAACTTCATTAAAATTCTAGAACGGTTTGCTCAGTGGCCTATCAGTTTGAAGTACACGCATTTCTTGAGTTATTTATTGCAAGGAAGACCAGGTGGTGGCTACGGTTCTGGAAAATCCCAAATTGCGTGCAGACACTAGGGTTTTTGTTATTTTTTTACAAGCGTCGCATCCGCCTACAGAGATACATTCGAGTAAACGCATACGTACGGTTGAGTGAATTTTCAGGCAGAATTAACAATTCCGCTGGCATTTTGCGTGACTCAGATGTGCCGGACGGGACTGACAACAATTTCGAATCTGATGCTGATAGTTAGGGTTTTCCTTATCACATGCCGTGTAATTGATAACACAGAATCGAATTTGTGAAATTTTTATAGTAGTTTGGGAATCGAAAAACTTTCACTGTAATCCGGAGGAGGTGCTTCCCCGGTGGAAATATTCATGAGAACTTTATTGATATTTAATTATTTTGTTCGAGACTTGTAGTGTTGTGCAAGCATGATTCTGATGAGGCGATGATGATATCATTTGCTGTAAGGGATGGAGTTTTAATAAACATGAACGTAGGAAAGGCGTGTCGCTATAACTATAGGTAGCTAGGCCGTTAGGGGAGCACGCAGATTGACAGAGGAGGAATATCTAAGAGATGCAAGAAGCGCCAAATGAAAGCTACGAATTGACATCAATGGCAGATCAATAACCATTATAATCAACCCTGCATTGGGAAATAGGTTAAATTAGGTTGGGCGGTTGGATGTCCACCTCAATGGGGGCCTATTCTTCCACCTTTTAAAAAAATAGAATCGCGTGTAGCAGATTACACGAAATAGGGTTAAGGCTGAATTATCTCGGATATTTCCGAGACTCGATGGGCGTTACCTCACGGCCAAGCACTTGACTACGATGAGGGATATACAAAGGCGAAGATATGGAACAAAGAGCCTTCTTTGCACTCCTTAGGGCCGAAATCCACTGAGATTTAGAAGATCTTCCACTTCAATAAATTGAGGGGTGGAAGAATTTATTCTCTCAGTATCGTTAGCGACTCAGCCGCGGCTCTAATCTTAAACCCTTTTTCCTGGCCACCAGACTTAACTGCAAGTTTGAAAAGAGTTCCTCGAAGGCGACGAAGGTTCCAGGTAACATCCTTGTTAAGCTTGGGATTAGCAGACCTCGGTCACACATTTCTGTCGCTTGTAGTCTAGAAAACAATCTTCTCCAGGGGTAAAACTCTGGAGCGGGGTCGTTGAGGGACTGCTTACTTCAGTATACTTGCCCTATGACTCACTATCTTCATCTCCGACGCCGAAGGATTATCGATAACGTTCGGCAAAATAACAAACGTTTGATCGTAGGCATCGACGCTTACCCCCACAACCTCCTTTGTGAAAGCACTGATAGAAACGAAAGAGGAGAAGCTATCTTAAACTACTTTGCTGCTTCACAGCTTCAAATTCTACATCGTAGTGAAGAGCCAACTTTCTTTACAAGACGGAGAAGAGAGCTGATCGATATTAAGGTTACCATGGCAAAAGTCATCGATTTTATTAAGGGCTGGAAAGTAGCGAAGAAAACCCAGCCTTCACACTAGATGTGGACGAAATGAGTAAAGTCAGAACCAGGAACGTGCGCCACATAGACTAAGACGTCTTCAGAGAGGCCCTGCAGGTTCAGATTGGAAGAACCGGACAGATTCAGGCTAGTGAACTTTACTGCAACCCAAAACGTTATCATAGCTATCACGTGAATGCTTAATCTCAAAATCCACTAAAAGACATTGCTCTCCATTGATTGAAAAACAGCAACCGAATGCATTCATCTGGTATTCTGGATGTCTGGAAGCTTTGAGGGTCCGACAGCAACGGCAGAAAACCACTGGCACCGTTGCGAATAAGCCATCCGAGATGCCACTCCTGATGTGTAGCATTATAAGCAAAATATTTAACCAACCCCAACGTGAGACTATCGAAAAGGCTCCTGCCGTGGCCAGACTGTATGAGACCATGACAAGATAGGTGGGTAAAAGTGGCAGTTCCGGCGTGCTTATCAAAAACTCAATTAGCATTGATGTGCAATTTTGTGGACCACAACTCATGTTACCCAATCGTCGATTGGAGTTTATTTTTTGCCTGAAAAGGAAAGGAATAGTCGTTAGATCAGCCTGGGAAAACCGCATCATCATTTCCCCAAGGCTCTCGCTGGATAGCTATCATATTTGGTAGTCAAATATGACATCCATTACTAGTACGAGTGCCGGACCTACACAAGCACGGTTGGGTAAACTTCAGCGCGTATGTGCTGCACCGCATCTGATAGGCTTGAAAAGCACTTAGGAAGCCCAGCAAATAGAACAGCAGAAAATGGACAGAAGCGGAAGATTTCTCCAATCAACAGACTAACAGACAAGCAAAGCTACTCCGACATAATCGGGGCTAAGGCCTATAAGCAGCAGTGACTCATGTGTGTTGGCAAAGGATTTCTGGTAAATGGGCCCTTTATGGGGGTCAATGGCAGTACTTACAGCATCTTTTGAGAGCCTGTTCAACTAATGGCTGCCCGTCAATGGGGAATTTGCGAGTATTGGGAGACCGTCCACAAAAAGGAACTCTCAAAAGGAGCCTAAGGATAGTCTGAGCGCAGCATTGGGCAGATATAATCCTGAGATGGTCAAGGTGTTTGTCTTCCAGGACTCTATGATGAACTATGGTGAAATTGCTAAGTCTAACAGCTAAGAAGGTAACTAAGCAACTAAGTTAACTCTGTGAAAATTCTGATAATCCCAGCCCTGGATATTGTTTACTACGGATTTGCTTTGAGGGCAAAATACTCCGTGCAATCTTCGATCTCGTCAATATAGACGCTCAGAAAATCTTCGACTCTACGCAATAAAAAAAGGCCCCCAAATAGCATACAAGTGGTGAGTGACCTCAACCAATTAAGAGGCGGCTGACTAACAACTGAAGAGCTGATGCTGGAGAGCTATGTTTCTTGAGGCCCAGATTAACCTTAAGCTGTAGCGCCACCTCAGTAAGCAAATAGTCATAAGATCCATCTTTTGGCATTCGTGAATCTGATCAGATCTAGAGATCTTTCCTTGACATTTCTACGAGGTCGTCGGAGAAGCATTTGATAATAAGGTTAGCAGAGTAGCGTTTTAGGATAAAAAATTCTTCACAGAATACTAAGCCCTGTGTTCCGGGAGGGCGAGTTAAGAATTAGTACAAGTGTGAGCTCTACGGGCTGTATTAGATATGTACATACATATGTACATATGTAAAAAGTTCAAAAAAGCTCGGTCACATTAAGTTCACGGACAAAAACCCTCCAGCTAAGAGCTTCCACGAATGCCAAACCCATGATTCGAGACGACGAAAAACGAATCTCCGTTTTAGGGACCAAGCAATCACGGATGGAAGCTCAGGATAGATGGGGATGGAAGGCCACATAGTCTCAGGCAGAGACTCTTCGCCAAAGGACTCCGTGCTGTTTAGTGATTGGACTACTCAGGGGAAGCTTCGGCATTCGAATCCAATTGTATTTTCGCCTGCCTCTTTTCTGAACTTCGACTGGAACTTGAGGCGCTATTGCTCTTCGGACGGGATTTATGTATTTTCAGACGATCTTCTTTGTACGTGACAGTACCAGCTGATGCCCTCAGCCTTGAGTTTTCAACAATTGGTTTCTTTACATGAAGGCTTCCGCAAATACAGGTACTTCTAATTAGGTCGCGTTTTGATACTGCCGCTGACATCCGTAGCATTTTCCTCTCCGTCGCTGTCATTTTTCCTTTATAATGTTCGTGCATCATCCAACACTGCGACGCGTATGTTAAAGCCGGACGCACTACCGTCGTATAAAGCAAGCCTTTAAGTTTAAGTGGCATTTTGCGGTCACAAAAGACTGCAAAGTTTTCGCCCCATTTTAACGAGCCCACGGTCATTCGGTGTGCAACATCGTCATCACAATTTCCCTGATAATGTACGACTGAGCCGTATGTGAATTTGTCACATTTTGGAACGATTACTCGGTCGGGTTTGCGGGTTTGGCATTCAAATCCCAGTACACAGCAAAATATTTTCTTACAGTTTCACCTCTCACGAATGTCTAACAAACGAAAAATATAACCCGCATATGTATATAAGGACTCTTCACCGGGCGGGAGTACGTTAAGTAAATTCGTGATACACATTCGATATCCTGACAAATTGTCGAATTACATTAAGGCCTTTACCACTAATAACCAAAAACGTCCTTTCTACACCCAATTAAACAACCTTTCCCTGCCTACACCAAGAGTCCTTACATGCTTAATAAAAATAAAAATACACTCAGTATTCGATTCACTGAGAGTCCTTTAACTGTATGCAAGTTAGAGACTGAATACTCAGAGTCACATGCAGTTTCGGATCGGACTGTCGAATTCAAATTCAATTCAAATTCGGGTTGTTACAGCTTTCCACGAAAAGGCTCCAATTCCCGTCAAGCCCCTGTTCAAAACCTCTAAATCCAAGGACAAGTACTCATCATTTTAAGTAAATTTTATTTTTTTCTTAAACTCTACTCTTTAGCTAAAGTATATGTACATTCACAGCTTAAACAATTAAAAACTAACCTCAATCTAGAACTCATTAGCTTTCAGCGATTTTACAGCCTTGGTGACCCTAATTGGGCTCAGTTTTGCACCCGTTGGTCTCTGTCAGAGCACTGATATACGACGCCGATACGAATTCAGACTCTTCTTCCTTCACCTCTTCAAGTTCCGCATCGGCGAATATCTCTGCAATTTTCCTTTTCAACAGAATTTGTCGTCTCTTCGAAAACGTTTTCATTGTTTTCGAATAACTCAGAAACAGCATGTCCATTGCGTCCATATCTCCCTCAGTATTTTGATTCTTCCACGAGATTTCAAAACCCTCGTTCTTACTCTCGGTAGCTTGTCTGGGACGCTTGTAAGGCGGACACTCTATAGTTTCCTCCTCTCCTTCATAATCAACGCATGGTGGCGGGAGTATTTCTTCTCTGGGTTCCTCCCAAATATCCGAGGAAACCTCTTCTTGATCCTTTGTGTCGCGAGATCTATTTAAGGTAGCAGACAGAAAAATATCAGAAATCACAAGAGAATACCTTAAAAACTTACTTGAAATTCAACAGCATTACAGGCTTCATAAATGCCATTTGCTCAGCGTAACAATATTTCTTTCGCTTCTTGCGACCCTGATCTGTGGCACGTTTTTGTGCCTTCAGAAATTTTATGTACGTGTCACGAAGACCCCTCCACTTGGACTTTGCAATTTCTAAACCGCACACAAAACATCTGCATGAGTTTATTTTTTTTTTGGGCTCCCACCCTCTTGCTCTACTTACCCATCCTTAGTCCACATTCCTCGGACACCTGCTTCCAAGCCTGTAATCGCTTTGAATGGTCTTTGTACGCTAAAGCTGATATGTCCCATAGGGCTCTGCGGTTTCGCACAGCTGTTATCAACTCTTCCATATCTGTGGAGCACGAATTTTAATTGTGGACGGAATCACCACTAATGTTCGATTGAACGTCACAGATTGTGGAATTGCGCAGCGACGCAAACTGACCTTGCGAATGGTTCTCGTACGACTAAATTGTGTATCTTGTATTAGGTATATGTGCGCCGTATTCGCAGTGCGATGCGAATGTCGGTGTCGCGCTGTGTCAGTGTTGCCATCGCGGTGCACCGTTTGAAAAAAATTTAATACGAAGTTCGAGATAGTCGATTGCGAGACTTATTATCAGATACAAGAAATATTGTACTGAATTCGTACCGAGGTGGGAAAACATGTAAAAAAAAAAAAAAGAAAATCCCACCGTGCGATGAGCCTTACTTCTATGTTCAGTGGCAAAATCTTTGAGATGCATATAGGCCTGGATACAATAACTTAGTAAATTGGAACTACGGCTCGACACAAGGTTCACGCATTGGCATCAGATTAGACACGCGTTCAAGAGGATTGCAAAATCGCTGCAACATTAAACAGATTAATAACAAACTTGGGAGGTCCTAGAGCAGGCTGGTCCCAACTACTCATGATAAAAACGCACACGACTCTCTTCAATGGTTGTGAACTGAACTCATATAAAAAAAAATAATAATAATAATTTGGTGTCTATTGCACCTCGAATAAGGCTATTATTATGGGGATATGTCAGATGTAATTTTTCAGATGCAATAGCAACGTCAAGGCAGACAGACACTTATGTATAGCGGTCCACCGAGACGTCCTTCTGATTTGGCGACGTTGCGTGCCCTTTCTGACCGCATGTACTTTGTCTTGCCCTCGTTTACTAGACCCATTTTAATCGCTTCTGACTCTACACTCGCAAACGAATCGTGATTGACCGGTGAGTTCCAACAATTATGTCAATATCATCGGCGTATGCAAGCTCTTTGGTGTCGACTTGCAAGTTTCAAGCAATACTTTGAACGATAATATTAAAGAAAAACTATAACAGAGCGTCGCGTTGCTTAAATCCCCTTCTGACATCAAAGGTCTCAGTAAGGACATTACCGCCCTTGATGGAGAAGCGATGGCTGTTCATGGTCACCCTTGTTAGACAGGCGAGTTTGGCAAGGATGTCAAAACTAGACATGACTTGTTCATCGATTGTGAACTTTCCTGGCTTAAAATCCCACTGATTAAGGGCGATCAGGTTGTCGACGAAAGGTTTCAGGCACTCACATAATATGGTAGATAAGATCTTGAAACCGATGTTTTGAAGGATGATGCCTCTAGAAAAGGCTCAGTTCAGTTGGTATTCTTTCTTGATGTTTGGGTAAACGACGCTGAGATTCCGTTCATCAAGCATACACTCATCTAACCGGATTATTGAAATAATTTGTTGTCTATCAAGTCATTTGCAGCTAATTTAAGTAGTTCGGCAAACAGACCGTCAGGACTAACAGCGCTTTTTGATTTAAGTTTCGATATTGCTATCCTCGTTTCAGTTTGGTCAGGTGAACGGTAACCTTGGCTATCATCTTCTATGTTAAATGGTTAAACAGTCTGTAAAAATAGTTGTTCGCAGCTCTGACTGCGACTCTACAAAAAGTTTTCCTTCATCTCTGCAGGTTTTTGTAGTTGCAGGAAAACATCATCCCGCCGTGACAAGTGCACAAATTGCAGTTTAATTCTTTCGGCTTTTGTTCTTCATTGCACTTCACGAAGTAAACGATTTTCTTTTCTAAATCATTCAAAGGCTTGTGAAAAATTGTGTTCTGTAATCGAAATGTCTCGAGGAATTGAGCACAGTCTTGTGACGTGCTATTGCTACACATTGCTTAACCGACAGTTTGACAGACTTTGATTGACACTAACGTGCATACCGGCTATAAGTTGGAACATAACAAACATATGCATCGAAATGCAAATAATAAGTCCCCAATGCTATGGCAACACTTTCAAGAGAACTTATTCGAACTCTATTTACGTGTTCTCTTCGCTTTACCCACTCTGACGATTATTTTGCTTGGATGCGAGCCGCATGACATCGCACCATATCGCATTGTTTGTGTGGCGTGTTTTATTCACCGTTCATTTCATTATGTGTACACCCGTACGTACATATGTGTAACTCGTAGTATACGGACGAGTGTGTCTATTTTTTTTTCATTCGTTTTGCATTTTGTCGTGCGAACTGCGATGGTTTCGTGTTTTACGACAAATCGTCTGGTCGAGTGGAAGCACTCGCGGAAAGCTTTAAGCAGATACATATTTACGTACGGATACACATCTGCTTGGTAACGGTTGAGACAAAATACGCCATCACAGCAAACGTAGACATGTACATACTTCGCACTGCGTGATTCGCAGTTATAGTGAGGGTGAGTGTATGACATTCGTAAATTGTTGGGTCAAACTACTGCACAGGGGTAAATTATACGATTGATAAAAGGGGATTTCGCCTAGGATAAGAAAATAAAGTAGAGGATACTGGAAACCCGTAATTCAGAATGCATAAGGGAACGAAGCCTATCCAATAGTAGCGGCGAGGAATTGTGCTCCTTTAGGTTAGGCAGCTATCCACCCAAACTTTCAAAAGCTTCTGACATCTTTCCTCTGGGATAGAATACCAAGCTTCCTTTATGCCATCCCAGAGCTCATCGTTATTTTTGAAATTTTGCTGACCAATCTTTACCTTAACATCATTCTTGGGAGAACCAATCTTTTACTATTTTGGCTGAGTGCTTTGGATCATTATCCTGCATAAATACACAATTTACTGGCATAAACTCAAAAGTATAGGGCTCCATCGTATTTTTTAATGTATCCTGATACTGAAATTTGTCCATCTTTTCATTTATTTTTGCAAGTGGTAGTACTCCATTCCAAGAAAAAGCACCTGGGATTCAAGGCTTGACCTTTTGGACGGTGGACAATTGTCTTACCATCTGGTCCAATTCTATTTACCTTGGTTTCGTCGCTCCATACCACTTTTTTCCAGAAGTGGAGGTCTTTATTTATATGGGCCCTGGCAAAGGATAAACGTTTTCGAATATTTTTTTTTTGGCAGGAGAGGTTTTTTCCTGCTTTTTCGTCCAAATAGCTGCGATTAACCTCAAATTCTTCCATAATTTCATTTGCAATTAGCCGAGATGACTTGAAAGGATCTTTCTTGGATTTGCGAACAATGGCTTTATCGATGGATGCAGTAGTTTTTCTTGGTTTCGGACGGCGTCTTTTGTTTTTATTCAAACAAACTACGCCTTCCTCTACTAGCTGAATTGCATTATAGACCATTTTCCTGGAACAGTTGACTATTTGAGCTTTTGAGCTGGCTTTTGCCCATCTTTTTACAACTCGTAAATAATCCTTCTTTTTTCTGGACAACACATGAGTCGGTTACTCGTGAAGCCATTTTAACGTTTCCATATTTTATTTATATCCGTATTCGCAATATCTTGGAGGTTTTTTAAGAAGTATTCTTAATGGTTGCACGTATCAATAATATTCTATCTCTCATTAGCCTGTTTCAGCACTAGTTTGGCGATTTTGCATCCTGCCGTTTCTATTGGTATGTGTTGGTGTCCACCTTCAGGTGCAAGCCCCGTTTTGGTGCCTTTTTTTTGGGTAGCTCATCTGCCTCACAATTTCCCCGAATATCTCTTTGACCAGGAACCCAGCATAGAGTTACGGTGGACCTATTTAATATCTCATTTAAAGATGCGTGACAGAGCAAGTGCTTTTATGGCTGTCTGGCTATAAGTTTAATAACGATGCCAGGGTCCAATACCGATCTCATTCAGCCATTCAGCGACTTCACACATAGCCAAATCTTCTGCTTAGAACACACTCCAGTGATCCAGTATTCTAAAAGACTTCAAAACGATCGTGAAGATACCAGCTCTATACCATCATCCGTCGGTGTAGATTTCCAGGACATTTTTATCATTTGGAGAAGCAACTTTGGCATGCCCTGAGTCAAAAGATTTCCATTGGGATAATTCTCTCAGTCACAACGCCGATTTTATTGCAGTGTTCCTTGCGAATATCCTTGTAAATATCCAATGAGAGAATTTGTAGTATGGTTTCCAATGCTGCGGTATGAGTTGTCAGCATGATTCCGCACTGACCACCACTAAGCCATGATGCCAGCCGTAGTTTATATGGTGGTATACATATACATATATGCACTTATCTATCGTACTTTTTGGATGGCACCTATGCCCTACGTTCCATGTGCTAACTCGTTAGTCGTTGCCCTTTTCAGGGTTATCACCAGTGCAATAGTCTCTCAGACTTCTGGTTTCTACGTAAGTCTTTTTTGACGTTGTAAAGAAGTCACTCTGACAGAAGAACTTCCAACCTGAAGGACTAGATCCTTATTTGCTGTATGAACGCTGGGCCAATTGCTCATATGCCGTCGTCCCTATCCCAAACATCCTGTCTAAGTGTTCAAAATCCTCATTGGCTTTGACTCCAAATATGCCGAAGCAGCTCATATAGAAAGTCAACAGACCGACTTCGCCGCCAATAATGCCTTATTTGGTGCAGCATATACGCAGTAATGTTCTCCCAGATGTGCTTGCGCAGAAGCGAGTGTTCAGCTGCACATGCATCTTTAGCTCACTATCAAGGGTGATAGCTATCCAGCGGGTACCACGGAGAGGTGGTGATGCGATTTTACGGAATGGTCAGTATATCCAACTTGTTTCTTCGACCCTGTCTAAGGAGAGGGTAAGACACCTCCATACGGACAACTCTTGCCACGTTACTCTGCACCCAATACTTGAACTTACCCTGTCTATCGACACACTGCCCATCTAGCCTACAGTAAGCCGATTGATTATATGTCTTTTCAAAACCCTTTTCAGGCGTTTCTAACGCTCCGACATCTAAGTATCGTGTGACCTGCCCACTTTACTTTGATGTTTGAACATATTTCACAGCAGAGAAGCGGCCAGACTACCGTAGTTTTGGTTACGCATCCTTCACGCACTTGTCGTTGATTTACGTATTGTCCTGAAACCAGGCCATCGTTTCCTTCGAAGTTCCTGTCAAATTGCAGAGATCCTGCAGCCTATTAAGCCCATAATTGGAGCACATCTCCCCAACCGTTCTCCGTTGTCAAGTGGTAATGTGAACAACTTCCTCGTCGGTAATATTGACTATCGAATGGTGCTGTCCTTAGTCACACGTTAACCAATAAGCAACATCCAAAGCCTGCTTCTGATGTGACTCTTTCCTGCCTTTTCCTAAATTTTGTGAGATCATTTGTCGTGTTTATAGAGTCGCTAAACGTTACGGATCAGATTAATTGCTTTGCCCGCACTTGACTAGAATACTTAATTAAACTCTGGAAGACAATGTTTGGCGCTCTGACATACTCACAACATCGCTTAACCGCATGATTAAATAGACACAGATAATTAGATACTTAGTCATATTCGTACACAGCAACAGGTAGTTGGTATTTTAAAAAGGTGTGCATAATCGATTAACGTGAGCTGCCAACGGCCGTTAAAAGTTTCAGACTTTCCTATCGGTTGAACGGTAGCCAATGATCGTTTGATGCAAACGAATGCAAACGTGACGGCATTGATTGACGCCTTCGTGAATTGATTTTGTTACAAGTGACCCATGTGAGGACACACCTTTAGGTGCTCGCTTGCACGTAGGTGTATGCATATGTAAATCCGTGGTCATCGATAAAATTATGATTTACTGTCACAGTCATACATACAAGGTCCGGTAATTGTAAACAGAAAAATGCTACTGAATAGCTGTGCAGTTTCTTGTGAGTATCTTGCAGTGCCAGCTGTTACGGAACGATCTCATCAATTATATTCGTTTCGAGATGGATTGCCCATTAAAACGGAATTTACTGCCCGTTAGTATATCTTTTGTTGACGGGATGGTTTTATGGTTGTTTGTTTTGAAATTAAGAACTTTTATCACACACTTACTATGGACACGTTTCACTGTTAATTGTCTAGACAAAGATATGCATATACGAGTACATCCAAAATGGAAGCAATGAATACTTTCAAAAATGTCCCCAGAATCTGATCAACTATTTAGGTTGCAGTAAAATGGAAGAACTGACAGATATTCTAACATATGGAGAATGCACACTGTTCCATCGAGGTATGTAGGTAAAGATCTCACTGAGACCTTTGATGTCAAAAGAGAATTTAGACAAGGCGACGCACTTTCATGCGACTTCTTTAACATCGGTCTTGAAAGAATTGTGCGGAACTCACAAGTCAACACCGGAGGCGCAATCTTTCGAAAGTCCGTCCAATTACTCACATACGCCGGCAACATTGACTTGATCAGCAGAACGTAACGTGATGTCAGTGACGCTTTTGTGAGTATTGAGACGGAAGCGTTGAAGGAGACCAACTGTCAACAAGAGGGACAATCAACACCGAAGTTTCAGACGGAACATCATCGGAGACAGCTATAACCTCGAGGTAGTTATGAACTTTGTCTGCCTATACTCTGCTATTAAAGAAGAATACAAACAACGACACCAAGGATAACTCTTGCCAACCGCTGCTTCTTTGGACTGATCCCGTCTGCATAGACTATAAATGGAGGAGGAGATTCAACGACAAACTGTACGGGCTGTACAGCGAGTCCGATTTAGCCAGAAGAGTGAAGGCCCAACGACTGAGGCGCTTGGCTCATGTAGACCGTATGCACACCAATGCTCTTGCGTGAAAAATCTTCAAATTCACTCCCGAGGGACGGTGCAGTAGAGGGAGATCGCAACTCAGGTGGCGCACGCGCACAGTAGGGGCCTGAACCAACTTGGCATGCGAAACTGGAGACAGATAGCTAAAGATCGAGCTGACTGGAGACAGTTGTTGGTTAAAGGGTAGTTCTGCAGAGATATAGGAGTCTGCAGTTGAAGCCGACATCGTAGCTTACTTACTTACTTAGGGGGTACTACAATTCGGGATGAATCTGGGCCTCAACCAACAAGTCTCTCCAGTTAGCCGGGTCTTTAGCTCCTATTGCACACTCGAACTTGGTTGAGGTCCCCTTCTATTTGTGCTTAGGCGGGCTCGTCCTCTGCTGCGTTGTCCATCCGGGTTAGATTCGAGAAGTCTGCGGGCTGGAGCACTGACATCGACATCGCAGCTGGTCAAGACGATAATTAAGGGACTGCCTTAAGGTCACCCTCTGGTATTAGAGACAGATGATCTAAATATAACCTCGAACTATAGACCTTCCAAGTAAAATTTACTGCATTTGACTAAACTTCTCCTTGGGCAATGGACATAAGACACGGAGAAGTCAAAGGTTAATGTGTCGCGCATTTTTTATCTCTATGACCTGGAATTCAGGCTATGGCAACCTTGTTCATGGGTACGAGATTTTCGGGAAGAAAGTCTCAGAGGAGCTCAAACCTTACCGTATAGAATTTAAGGGGTAATAGTGTTCCTTCACTGAATTACGGGCGCCATTAATTCTTGCATCCTTTCTTAAAAAGTGTCATCGGATTCGCTCCTAACCTTGATTACCACATCATCTGTATATTAGTAATTTTTTATGACCAAAGTCCAGAGAACAGAGAGAAGAGCACACCTCCTTGCGGACTACCTTCAGCTATAATAGTATTCCACCACATTCTAGCTGTATTCGTCTGCTTTTCAACATGGTGACTGGTGAATACCTAGTTTATGCTAAGGCGTGTGATCTACTTTCTAGTCATAGCTTGCTTGATATCCTCACAGGAAGTATTTTCGTAGGTTCCCTGTACACAGAGGGAGTAATTTGTGATACTAGGCTGTTAATGGCAGTCTCAGTAGGCATTCTAGATTGATCGGCAAACTGATTTGCATGCAGAGGATAACGAGTAAGGAAAGGACACTTACATATGTGGTGGTCTCCATTGTCTTAAGGCGTAAGGAACTTAAGCTAATAGGATTGTAGGTGAGTAGGTGACAGTTTGCTGGTTTCGGTATGGTTATCTATCCCAAACTCTTTCCAGCTGGTATCTAAGGATTCGTATGAGGGAGGGTTTCAGTAAATCTTGTCTCTGTTGTAGGAGCAGGGGAAGATTCCATCCGTTCCTGCACTGAACATTTTATATATTTGGTCGTGAAAATTCTCCCAGATAGGCTATGAATTCGTGTGGAATATGGTTCCTCAATGGATCCAAGGCGGCAGCACTATCGAAGATACAGCCTGGGAAGTGAGTGCCGAGTAGTAAATGACAGGGCTGGTGAATTCGCCATAGTTACTGTATCTGGAGTGACTTTGGCTAGAGACTTTCGAAGGTGAACTGTGATGAAATAGAATATTCCACTCTCTGATGCGTAAGACAGCAAAATTCAAGTAGCGGATTTGTCCCACTGCTTTACCTCGTGCGATACACCATTGGCTTCTGGAAAAAGACTGATCTTCGGACTTACACAAAAGACTAAGTCTCATGATATCTCTTCTCTACATATATGCATTCTCCATCGCGATCCAAATGAACGAGTTTGGCAGGGATGCCAAAACTAGGACTTGCTCTTCATAGCTCGATGCTGGCATATGCGGCCTTGAAATATGCATGAAAAGGTGGTGGTGGTGGACTTCCCTGGCCTAAGCCTACATTGACATGGGCCAACAGAAGGCTTTAGGCGCTCAGACAACCCGGCAGACAAGATCTTATGTGCGATGTTAAGAAGACTGATGCCTCTGTAGTTGGCGCAGTTCAGAGGATCGGGTAAACAATGCTGAGGTTCTCTTCGTCCTCTTTGGATGGCGATGATATCTGCCTTGCAGCAGTCTTGTGTCTTCGCTAATTGTTCGGCTGGACGTTGTCTATGGAAGGACCTTACATTCCACGTACAGAGCCGAAGTTCGTTGTTCTTGTTACGTGGTTGTGAAGAATCAACCTTAAGAACCAGCAATAGTTACAATATTTGGTTTCGCCTGGTGGACACCAAGCAGAGTCTATCATCTTTCTTTCACCGATCTTTTATCATTGTTACTTCCCTTAATAAGGCTCAATAAGTCTACTTTTTCATCACCTATCACTTTAAGGACATTCTTTATAAATACGGCACTGCTGCTATATTTTAGTGAACCTTCCCGCTCTCCAATCTCCTTTGGGCTTGCAGCACAGCTTCTCTGGCAGTTTTATTCGGTTGGGACTGCATCGACGTTGAACTTCTGCTAGAGGAGTCAAGCCCTTACACCTTGTATGAAGGGCGCATTTGCAAATACAGATGTAGTAAATTTCCCTTAATTATTGTAGGCAACTTTCGAACTCCAATGGATTTTAAAATCTGCGCCATTAAAGTGCAGTACTGACCTTGACCTAACAAATTAGAGTAGCTCCCCATTAGAGCAAGTTTTCATGCAATTAAAACGCTTAGCTTCATAACTGTTTCACTGCCAATAAAAAAACAGGAAAACGTATAAAAATCATTTATTAATTCCCGATAAAAGTACACAAATTTACATAATTTACGTCATGTTCTTCTTGATCCACTGCATGTAAGCAGCCACACGCGTGTAAACACCCGGAAAACCTGCCCGAGCACATTCATATCCATAAGATACGATGCCAATGAGATAGTACCGAAAGATTTTCCCCTCCAACTAGTTTTTTTTTTTTTGTTTTTCGACATCAAATCCCAAAACAAGAAATGAAGAGTTACTCCACATTACTCAGCATAAATACGAGAACAGATGAGTCATTCACATACCTGTGGCATCATGAGTGGTCCACCAGAATCCCCCTGACAAGCATCGACTCTATAACTTCCAGCACAGATTAGCTGGAGAAAGAGAAACCACAAGATGTACAAGTAATCAGTTCAAGGACATCGACTTACCGTGGTAGTCATTTCGGCAGCCTTGAACACCGTTGAGTAGTTGTCCATGCAGGCCTTTGTTTGAATTATTGGCACCTGAGCATCACGAAGGACATTTGAAGTGGCGCCTTGATACTTGAGTGAGCCCCATCCGGCTACAAACGGATTGCTTCCAACGAAATCTTGTTGCATGAATTTACTGTCCTCCGGCAGGCATATGGGACGTATAAAATCTTGAATTAATTATTCACAATTAAAGCGATTACCTTTGAGATAAACACATGACACTGCATGCGTTGAGTGCGGGGTTTACCTGTAAATGCGACTGCGTTGTTTAACTGAATCAGCGCTATGTCATTTGAGATAGTTTTGAGGTCGAACTTCTCATGGAGAACTTTGCGTTTGATTTTGACATCAATCGCGTTTGCTTCCGATTTGGATAGATCGTGTGCCCCGAGACGGATCATGGTCAGAGCTGAGTTTATGCAGTGAGCCGATGTTATGACGTAGGTACTCGAGACTAGGCTTCCGCCGCAGAAGAACTTCAGGACAGCTGGCTCTGGCGGTTCATAGTAGCCAAGGGCCACTACCCATGGATAGGATCCTGGAAGATTGGGATCGTTTTACCCACGAACGTATTCAAATTCCGAGAGATACTTACCGCGCTTTGCCTCCATTCCTCCAACAACACGGTTGGTTGCCCCGCTACTGATGCCGCATTCGCCGGATTTAAGAGGAACTGGTCCACTTGGAAGCGGTATTGGCGGTGATGTTCCACCTCCTGGAACAGGATTGATAATAACTGGTGGCAATGGCGGCTTGGTAGTCGTAGCAGCAGGTGGAGTTGGTGCAGAAGTTGGATTAACTACTGGCGTCGAATCAATTTGATTGCTTAGTGCAGCAAAGTGGAACAGGGTTGACGAGGGTTGACTATAAAATGGATTCGTTTGGAGCGGCTGCTCAAAGGTTTGAGAACTTCCTCGCATTGGACGAAATGTACAGCAGATCTATGGAGGTAAGATGACTTAAATCTGATTCTCGAAACTAGTGCAAATTGCTTACCAAAAAATTAAATCCATCGAAGCCACAAATCGATTGACTAACGAAAGTTTGAAAATCAACGCCATCGGGATACCTTCGAGCTTGTTCATAAAATTCTTCCAAGAGATGGGGACATCTGGCCAAATTCATGCAACTTCCAACGTGTTTGTTGGAATCGAAGCAGGTTTGAGCTGAAATAGAAAATTCACTTAAAATTAATTGATACAGCATTGCGAGGACTCTGTTGGGGAGGTCTAAAACCGGTCTACTGAAGCTAGGCTTTAAGAAAAATAACATATTCGAGCTCAGCAACTAGAAAAGTCACTTGGAAAACAATGCTTGTTCTCTGTGAACCATCCATCACTCTATGAAGGACCTTAGATATCTTAAATTTGGATATGACCTCACGCAGTATAAGCCGGACACCACTAAGACGAAGGTTCAGAAAGACGAGCAACGCCTTTACAAAGCTGTTCATAAGATTTTTCCACGCGCAAAGCCTTCATGTCCTCAAAGCCTTCATAAAGGTTAAAGATGTGCGTATATTGAGTCTGCTTATCTGCACACTCGCACATGAGCAAGCATATCTGGATAAACTTCAGCGCGTATTTGTTGCACCGGACGAGCCTTCTCTCGTAAACTTGATCGCCTTAAAAAAAAGTCCCAAATTGGATGCAAGGTCTGAAGCAATTTTAAGTACTGAGCCAGGGTGTTAGATTAGGGTTTATGGTGGATGAAATGGCCTTTAAATGGCCAAAGACAGTGCTCGTGTTCCCAAAGTGACTTCGTGATTTCGGTTAACGAATATCCGTGTCCTAGGATTTCGAAAACACGATACAGCTCTCCAGGTCTTAAGTTGTGCATAGAAATACTTGCCCTAGCTCTGGGAAGCCTATAGCTACGAAGCAACGACAAGACTTTTGAAAACAAAATAGAAAAGGAACACATCTTTGCTAGGACAGAGTGTAAGTAGAACCTACAGGACACCAGGCTAATTGATTTTGCGTCAGACCAAAACGTCACTCTAGAAAATACGCAATTTTTTCATTTCAGTATTCACTTAAGGACATGGTTGTCCTTTGATCGTAAGACAGTCAACTGGTTTGATCATAATGCGATCAAGGAACGGCACGCCTCAAGTATTCCGGATGTGTGAGCCTTCCGATGGGCGCACATCGACTGGGGAATATTTCAAGCGCTACAAAGAAGAACCACTGACAGAATCCTCTCCCAATGTCGAAAGCTGCAGGCTCTAGAAACTTTGTTAAACGGGTATCCCCGAAATCTTTCAACAACTCCCATGGCGCCAGCATCAAGTGCCGAAGGCTAGTGGCAACATGCCATCAGGATTGCTACAAGTGGTATGCTAGGTTTCAGTTCTTTATTCCTTAGATGGCGCTACAGTTCATGGTGAACCTGGGCCTTAGCCAACATCCCTCTCCAATTTAGCCCTGTTCATAGCTAACTACCTCCACTTGCGCACTCCAAGTTGATTGCGGCCCCCTTCTACTTGTGCCCGCCGCCTTAAGCGAGGTCTTGCTCTACTGAGTTGTTAGGTTAGGTTCTCCCAGACCATTGGTGTGCATTCGCTCCACATGCCCTAGCCAAGCCAAGGTTTAAGAAGAAATGCCGGCAAGCACATGCGGCAAACCAAGATGCATGCAAAAAGAAAGAGGAGAGCTGCTACCGGGATCTATGACCACAAATGATGGGAGGAAATCCTGTAAAAAGAAAAGAAATGGAAGTACCCGATCGAGGTCCTACTCCATGAACAATATTCAGAAGCTTAACTAAAGATGAAAGGAACAAATTAAAGAGAACCCTTGCAGAAACCTGCAGAGATAAAACGAAACCTTGTTGAAGAGTCACATTTGATAACAAGGACAAATATCCCGCTAACTCACAGAAAAAAACACTCAACGTAGATGATCATCCTCAAAAATTCCATCCAGTTGACCAAAACGTAGTGTGAGCCAAACACCCGATCAGCCCTCCTCAGTAAGTTTTTAGGCCATGAAACTCCACAAGATAATGGCTGAAAGGGTAACTGACGATAAAACCCTTCCCTGAAAAACTTAGGAGATCCTTTTACACCTTAATCACCCCAATCACTCGAATACTACAGCGCTGAACCAAGGAAGCTATCAGAGGTGAATAAAGGCCGGACAATAAAAAAGAAAATATACCGCAGTATCACCGTTTGCCTGACATGCAGGGCAGATATGTAGATGTGCTTAGGAAAGGGACTAGCCCGTAAGGACGTCCACAAGTTATCTGCAGTCAATTCATCACCGACGATTGCGTTCATAAGAAACCCAGTCATCTATGTAACTTTCAATCGTAGATACAGGCAAACCCAGTACTGGTTTGGGTCCTGGAAAAGCTTTCTCTGAGCCTTGTCTTGCACGTTCATCGAAAATCTCTTTTCCCTGAATTCCAGTGTGACCTGGCCATTCAGACAAAGGCAATGGATTTAATCTTCCGAACAGTGAGTACGGCGTCATCCTCATAAGCCTGATCATAGATGCTGAAAGCATTGAGAGAAAGTGTACTACCGTGCACCATAAAAGAGGAGGCAAAACGCCACCTTGTTGGCAACCTTGTTTATCTATGTCATAACGTCCTTGCCACACTTCGCTTTAGAAATCAATGGTCTAGTCGTTATCATCGCCTTAGTCCATAAGACTAGTGTTTCATCCACGCTGTGTTGTCTGGAGGACATTTGGTCCCGTAAGTAGCGGAAGAGCTTTAGATGTAATTTGTTCAGCGACATCAACCAAGACGTCGACTTAGAGGCACGCACAAGTAGGAGGGGATCAACCAACAAATTTGGAAGTGCACAACTGGAGGCTAACGGCCAGTCTAACTGAAGAGACTTCTTGATTAAGGCCCAGGTTCACTACGAGATGCAGCGTCGCATAAGTAAGTAGTACTTACTCCAAGCGGAGACATGTGCTGCTCCAATAGCTTGAAACTGTATTGACAGCTAGACAGCGTTTTAAATATTGGTTTACCCTTCAAACGCATTCAAACTTGAACCTTCGTTCAATCCCAGCCTAAAAAACATGGTTTAGTAGAGCATAGAGAGGCTTAATGGCTGCCTCCCTTTACTAAGAATGAATACGCAGCATTATTAGTGTCTCTTAGCCGAACAGACAGCAAACATCCTGTTAAAACTCAACGTTTTCCAAGGACCTTAATGTTCTTTGCTTAAGCGACAACACTAAAGAACCTAAACCATTTCTCTCATACAGGGTTTAAAGACCCTACCTCTTCTAAACTATCAATAAAATAATAATATTTCAAAGAGCGCTATGTCTTCTGAGACATGTAGGTCACTACTGTACCTATATACAACCGTATTCGCTAAACCTTATCTCACTCAGGGCTGCAGAAGTGACTACTAAGGGAGTATTCCTACTCCTTTTGGCGCAAACGCCGGCCCGTCACTTTTTGGTCATGCAATGGTGTTTCATGGATCTCGTGTGGATTCTCCGTTCCCCAAATGCGGCAATTTTGCTTGTTAAAGGCGCCAGTGAGTGTGAAATGGGCCTCGTCGGTCACCAAAATTTGCTTTCAAAAATCAGGTTCAGTGTCAACCATTCGACCGATTGTTTGGCTGTATTCCAAGCGACGTGGACGGTCTGTCGGCAATATTCTTTGAGTCAATTGCACTTTATACGGAAACAAATGCAACTCATCCTTCAAAATGCGCCGCAAGGTGGTTCCACTGAAGCCAAAATGCTGAGCGCGGTGATATACGACACATGTGGGTTCTTGGCAACACTCACTCTTACCGCTTCAACCAGTTCATTAGAACGACGAATAGTGTTGTTAGACGGTGCTTGTTGGCCACGATATTTTCAACGATATGCACGTTGAGTTAACTAAACAACTATTTTCAATGTACATACAGGATCACTATTTCGGCGATTAAAATTGTACTGAATTGACGTTTCAAAAACATGTCTACTTAAGTCAATCGGTTGATAAATGTCAAAGTTATTAAATTTTTACATACCGACATAAAAGATGGCGCACCCTGTACATATGTGCATAGTTCTGTTAGCTAGATTGTCAAAAACATTTCTGTGAAAACTGCGTCGTCGTATGCCCGTCCTCAAAAGTGATTTATGGCGGGCTTATCCTGAGAGTTTCTCGTGAAATGCGAAAATGGAAAAGTAAATAGGTACTCCCCTGTAAAGTTCTAAAATACTTCCATTAATAAAACGATAGCCCCGATCTCATTGCGTGCTTCCTCAAAAGGCGATGACCAGAAAGTATCCCTTTTGCTACTTAGTTTTCAAATTCCCCCAAATTTTTCGATCTAACACTGGCCACAAGGCCTTACACAACCTAAGCCCTTCTAGGTTGGACCATTTTTGGCCAGCCAAGTTGAAAATTATCTCGAGAGAATCTCTAGCCACACACATTGGGACACACTATCTGGAAACTAAGCTCCTTTTTTGGCCAGTACGTCGGCACTTTTGTTACCCTCTTCTGAATAATTATTCTGAATAAAAACGCGTTTTAAACTCAAAAACCACTTCCTTTGAGTCTCTAATCACAATTTTTTCTCCGGGTTGACCCGCTCAATGAATAGACTTTCACTTACCGCTGATAAGGCAGATCACAAGGCTTAAATATACTAGAGCTACCCTACGCATAGTTGCGGCATTAACACAAATTCACGACTTAATTTTGTTTTGTTTTTTTTTAATCTCAAGATTAACTTTAACACTTTTTAAGAGCACTTCGCTTCCGGCGGTTATTCAAGGACGAAAATATCATCATGTCCGAACCGATTGGGCCGACTTGCCGCTTTTGATTATTCCGAGGATCTATACAAGGACAGTTGGGGTTTGGACGTTCCCCTCCCGGTAGGCAAATCACTGGAAACACTGGGCACGATGCTGGAGTCGTTCCAGGTGGTGGTGTAATAGTCGGCTGATTGGTCGAAGGTGTTGGCTGATAGGTTGGTGGAAATGGTGTCTGAGTTACAGTTGGCGGTAGAAACGTCGAAGGAACAGTTGGTCTCGTGGGAAAAGGTGGAAAGGTTGTAGGCGTCGGGAAAGTCGAAGGAAATGGTGGGAAATTCGTCGGCGGAGTTGGTTGATATGTCGGCGGAGTTGGTTGGAATGTCGGTATTGGCGGACTAAATGTTGCACCGGGCGGCAGAGTTATTATCGGAAAAAACGTTGGCGGTCTATATGACTGCGGGCAAAGGCCCTTAATATTCGCCAAATACGATAGATACGGCCAAAGATACAACTTCAAACAAATATCCGTAATCAACATGATAAACTTGTGCAGATGGTTTTATCTATAGCCGCCGCGTGCACCTTCATGTCACAATTAGCCGAGCCCAACAACTGACCAATTGGCCAGGCAACTGAATGTATCTCAGTCCACCGCCATGCAGATGGATTCATTTGTGAAAGCAAGTGAGAGGAAAAAGTGCTACACCAACACCATTCTTTGAATAGAAACACTCTAGTTTGGCGCTGAATACAACATGATTCATTGTCTGACATGACAGATACATGTCATGCTTCAGTCAATCGAAATTGTTCACAATTGTTGAACGACGTCGAATATGAGGCCTGGGGGAATTAAAATAACTCGGCCAGTAGCTTTTTGTGGGCTCGCGCCAAGTCAATGTCAGATAAATCGTGTTAATCATTATGAAAAACAAATGTGGGCCTTTTGACGGTTGTTGTAAGGCCTGCTGTAAGCTGTAAGTATGTATCTACTCGTATGTATCACACAGCAAATGTGAAAATAAACCAAATTAATTAGATTTTTATTCGTTTTCAATTTAATCATCCTCAGGAAATGTATAATTTGTTTAGCATTGCGCGTGGGGTATGGATATGGATAGAGAATGATGCACATTGGCGCGACGCTAACGCGCTTTAGATAGCCAATTGGGCGGCTTTATTGAGTTATTATTGACAACAAAAGTGATTTTGATCAAAATTTGCGATACATTTTGAGTTGGATCTTGAATTTAAAGTTCATGGTGCGTTAAGTTGGTCTGTTGTTGGAAAAAATTTAATTGCTTTGCTTTTTAAAAACAGATTAGCGGCACAGTATACGCATGTCAAAGGTGTTATGGACACGTTTTGATGGGCTGTTACTAAATGGGCAACATTATGAGGGTTTTCAAAAGCATAACAATGCAGAATTTAAATGAGGCGGACTTCAACACTCGGTGAGATTGAATAGATGGGGATTTCGAAAAAAAGAGCGTCTGGCTTCTATTTTTGGAATGAGAGTTTAAATTTTAAGATTCTGACTGTCTGGTCATCCCCATAGTGCAGATTTTTGTAAAAGGTGTCCAAATGTGTCACGCGGCTCTCCTGGCAAACTCTTGCTCGTTTGATGAAATTTTCGGTGTCATAGTTGCACAATTTCTGGCTCGATAGTTGCAAGGATCCCCGCCGTAAGCTGAGGCAAATTCAAAGAAAGAAGTCGCATGGTGTCGAATCACACGATCTTGCTGGACAATTCTTATTCGTATTTTTTGAAAATATCTCAAAATGCCCCACAAAAACAAATTCATTGGGAAATCTATTCGAAGTCAGACTCTACGCATTCGGTGGGCAGACATTTATTGCATCTCTCAAGTTTAAGAGTATCTAGATCACAATTTGTATCTACATTCAAATAAAAGCAAAAAATAAGTCTAACGACGCCGCAAAAACCCTACCACCACGAGTAAGTAGCAATGCGGTTTATGTGGTTCTTATTTCCCGCACTCCAAACCTGCCAGTCAGCTTTGCAAAACGCAGCAGATCAGCAAGGTTGAGCTTAGCCAGATCCTCATACTTGAAGACGATGATAAAGTGCCTGATTTCTGCAAAAGCAGGACTATAGCACCGGAAGTGTGTGGCCGTTTCGCACATCCCACAAAGACTCGAACTACTACACATATGTACATATACATAAGTCCTATTGTTTTCTAGTGTCCGTTAACGGAAGTAAAATAGTTCTCAAGTCACTTTTTAGTAGGTAAAGCAGAAACCTGGCTCTGCCCGCACTGAAGGCGTCAATCCGCAACTTTGTTTGCCGGCATGTACCGTGACATCACCAGTAGTCCAGATGCTCATTTAGTAGCAGCTCAGCCACTGTTTGCCTAAAGAATGCCAAGCTACAGCCTATTGATGGCTGAGGACGCACAAAGAGTCCTGCCTCCCTGGTAAGAAATCTGCTCTTTCGCAATCCGGTATCATCATATGTCCAACGTCACCGCCTGAGCCAGTTCAGCTTAACGATTTCCTCCTTCACGAACTTGGTGGCAATGACGTAAGCAGATCAAGCCTTAATCGCAGCCTAGCTATCGCACTTCCGATGGCATAGACTTTAGCCTGAACGACTGTAATATATGGAGCTAGTGAAATAGCCTTGTTCACACTCGATTCCTCCGAAAAGATGCCTGCTCCCGAGAGTCCATCAGTCAGAGACCTTTCTGCATAGAAAACAGTACCAGTTGATTGAAACCCAGCTCATCTGCGGTTTCTCCATTCCAAATGCTCCGGAAAAGAGCATCGGAATCTGTGCTCAAAGATAATTTCCGTTCGTATGATCTCCGATGTCCCATCCCGAACGAGTGGAATAGGGCTGAATAGGGCTCCTCTGGGTCCTTCTTCAAAGACTACCGCCCGCTAAACCACCATTCCAATGCGGAATACTGTTTTCCTGGTCACGTACTCGATGAAGAGGTGCAAGAGAGGAAGGCTCAGAAAAGCTCCATTGACGGGAGTCGGAGTTCCTCTCATACCCCCAATGATGCCGACACAGGCAAGGTGCTGCAGTTACCGACCTTGCGCTTGAGAAATTCTGTTCTTGACCACCCTGCAATCTCACCATACAATAGATACGGTTTGACAATGGTAGCTCATATCCAGTGGAGCATCTTAGAGCTTAAACTCCAGGCTCTATTGGTGGCCCTTAGGCGCATTCTTCCTCAGCAGCAACAGCATGATCCCAATCTTGACTGAATTGCCGGACAATGAGTGTTCACGACAGCAAGTCCCGACAATATTAAATGCCGCCTGCATGCGACAACAAAGATCCAGTAGACTGCTACCGCTTCCGAAAACACAGGAGAAATAGTGAAGCAACTTCTCCATCTACAACGAATGACAGTTTGATGCGGTTTTTGAGCTGGTGGTGCCATTGAACCATGTTTTACGAAAATGATGCTGGTGCAACCGTTTCAGTGAATGGAATGCGTTACCAAACGATGTTGACTGACTTTTCTTTGGCCTGGAACTGATGCTACGGACGTGAACGACGTTTATTTTCCGCAGGACGGCGCGGCGCCACATACCACACAGCTAGCGAAACAATGGCTCTATTGCGCTTCAAATTTCCTGTGCGTGTAGTTTCTCTAAATGGCGACTTCAATTGGCCGCCGAGATTGATTTACCCCATTAGACTATGTTACAGATAAAGTCTACGCCAATACTCCACCAACGAATCATGCCTTAAAAAAAAACAGAGCTGTCACTCGCGAAATACAGCCGCAATTATGGGAAAACGTGATGAAAATTTCATTAAAAGAATTACATCAATTTGTAGGCGGACATTTGGCAGATATGGAATTTCATTACTTACCTCAGAGTTTGTGCTTTAGATAAAAATAAAAATATCACCACTTTTCATAAAAATGTTGCGTTTTTCTATTGATTTAAAATGACACCTCTTGTTGGACGACCCTATAATTGACGCATGTGAAGGGAACCTAGACCAACTTAGTGTGCGCAACTGGAGGCGCACCCGAGCTGCATGGAGCTGACTGTAGTGCCACCTAAGTAACCAGAGTTGTAAAAGAATGCAATCATTTTTGAGTGCACCCTTTAAAAAGCATTCAATGAATTCAATTTTATGATTGCATTGATTGACTTCATGTTGGGACTTCAAAAAAATGAATGCAATCACCATTCATTTAGCATAGAAAAGATTGCATTCATTTTTCCACCATTCTAATGAATGTGATTGGATGATTGCATGTGATTGGAGGAATGTAGGTGATTGCAAGGAATGCAAATTGTAAAAGAATGCATGAAATCACAAATGATTACATTCAATTGATTGCGTTCATTTGAATGGTGAAAAAATTAATGCAATCTTTTGTATGCTAAATGAATGGTGATTGCATTCATTTTATTGAAGTCCCAATATGCATTCAATGAATGCAATCATGAAACTGAATTCATTAAAGAATGCATTTCAAAATGATTGCAATCTTTTACAACTCTGGCGTAAACCACGTGCAGAAATGTATATCAAATCACCCTTACAAAGGGGTGCCTCAGGAAGTGGGCCATATGAACCCAACGACCAGTTCAATCAAAATTAAATCAGCAAACCGAAGCAATGTGCAAGTAGCAAAATTTGTCTCGTTTGAAAGAGCACCATAATTGATTGATGGAGCAATAAACAAGTGCCTAATGGTCGACTAATAGCTTATTTTTTAGTGTTTGTCAATTAGCGTCAAGTCGACAACAAATAATTTTAATTTAAGTTATTGTCTCAAATTTGACCAGTTTCAGGAAGCAGAAAGCAAGTTCACGATTGTCTGTAAGTACACTTCAAATGTGCAGTTTAGTTCGTTTAACAAGCTCAAGTATAAATTTCACATTTCATCACAGCGAATTCCATCAACACTTCTGAGTCACAATTCATGCGATTTTTTCAACTAAACAGTGTTTATTCGAACACAATTGCGAATTATTGTTCGAAATATCTACAAGCATGCATCTACAAATGAATTATCTGCTTTGTGAGTTATGTACGTTTTCACTCCAAAAAAAAAAAATCACCTTAAACCCTTGATCTTTGTAGCACTTACATTCTCCGAAAGAAATTAGGTAGCACAAAACCGTCAAAAAGTAGTAAAACACCGCAACCTTATTCGAATTTCGAATCATTTCACTAGAAAAATCGCGTCTTTTAGCGCCGACTGCGCTTTCGTGTCTGAAATCAAACAGCCATCGCTGAAAAACTTACACAATTTATAAAACTGAGCCCAAATAACAAACAGGAGCAATTATTTGATGGAAAATTGTGAGAATAGTCACATTTAGCATTGAAATTCGTTTAAAGTGGTGTGAACTGGGAATACCCTGGTAAATCATCGGTACACCTAAGTGTCGAGCTACCTTTTTTTATGTCGCATCCAATTGATACTTTTTTATTGGCGATGTTTTCTTTACGCAGCACTGGATTACATAATTTCTTGATAAACAGATACAAGAGTACGAGTGTATCGTGTACGGTTTTTGTACTGACTCAGTGGGTGGGGGGATTCGATGACTTGCCTGACGCCCGGGAACAGCATTGAAATTTATTCAGATGCACCCTTGAACCTGTGATTTAGATAAATGGAAATTCCGGCGATTAAAATAGTGTGATTGAGACGAATAATTATCTGCTTTGTGTCTCCATTGAATTATCCAGCAGTTGGGTGTAAATTAAGTGTCAAGTTAGTGGTAACTACAATTAATTTTGCTCGATAGATGGGGGTAACCTCAGTTGAACTTAACAATCTGTCTTTGGAAAGGTTGTTGTCTAATGGTGCTGACGAAACTCTACTTTTTGTCGGGTTATGAAACACTCCAGTGGAGCATTCAGACGCAACTGGTCCATTTTACTGGAATTTTCTGGACTTGCGGAGAAAGCTGAGAGGGCACTTCAGTGATGCAGAGCTTACGATATCAGCACTCACCACAGCAGCGCCGAAGATATGCCATCTCATTTCCCACAATCCCAGTGTGACCTGGAATCCAGACTATAGTCAGACAGTTTAGCCATGGGACCGAGTTCAAAGAGTTCTTGCATTTGGAACGTGTTGAAAGGGTCAGCAAGGCCTTAAGCGCAGTCTGACTGTCACTACAGACGTAGATACTCCGACCCGCCCATCTATTTTTTACAATATAGTCGGTAGCCATTAGGATAGCATAGAGCTCCGCTTTTAAAACAGTAGCATGTTTACTTAACGAGTAGTGAAGTCTAGTGTTGTCGAACTCCACGAAGACACCCGCGCCAGACCCTTGAATAGTTTTGGATCCGTTAAGGCACATGTGTAGCCAAAACAGGCCGTTCTTTGAAGTTTAGTGCAGAAAGCAGTCACATACTTACGCGAGAGCCCCCTCTACCAAACAAATGATGCATAAGCTAGTAAAAGTCTTATCATAAGTGTAAGAACTTTTTTCGGTGATAAGCCCCATGTCTTGCCAAAAGTATCCTTGCACTGCCAGAAGTCTTCTACTTGACATGCTTCGCCCAAAGAATTTTCCTATCTAGGACCACTCCCAGATATTTAACTTCATCGGAGGTCCGGATAGTGACTCCCTTTAGTACTGGCCGAGTAAGACCAATCACATTCCACCTTCTCGTAAGGGTTAACTGAGAGGCTACTTCTAGTGCACCATTCATGGATCTTATTTAAGGCGAAGATAGTCTCTTGTCATGGCCCGGCAGTAAGTATGGGAACATTATCCGAAAACTCTTTTGATTACTCTGCATTAGTTGAATCCAGTCTTTTACTTGATTAAGGTAACGCTACAGTCTAGGGTGGACCTGGGCCTCAACAAACAAACGTCTCCAGCCAGGTCGATCATTGACTCGCTGCCTCCAGATTCGCACGCTAAGTTGGTTGAGATCCTCTCCTACTTATGCGCGACCTTAGGGGAGGTCGTTCTCTACTGTGTTGTCCCTTCTGGTTAGATTCGAAAACTCTGTGGGTTAGAGCATCCATACCCTCTACATGACCCATCCACCTCACTCGTTGGACATTCACTCTTCAAGCTAATGCTATGTTGCCGTACAGCCTCTTTTTTGTGTTTTCTGGGATTCTAACCTCGAGCCTCTCGCTTGATAATTTAATGCACTAACCACTCTTTTATAAATCTAGTGCGAGTATCAGTCTTTCACCTGATTCCAGTGCATTTCTATTTGGTTTGCTAGAGTAGAGTAAGACGATTTTCCCAGTTGGCAACGTGTACCAACCAACGTCCCAACATCTTATTTCACTCAGCCCCAGGATGTCCATCTACATGAGTTCTCGTTCAAGTTTAAGGAATCTGTAGTCAACGTACAAGTTCACGTTCCGGAATCCAATCGTTGTTGATTTTTGATAGTCAAAAACCGTCAACAAAGTATTCGAGACGTTTGTTGCCGTTCCCTATGCTACAGATCAACAGGAACTTATTCTATTTTGTTACGTAGGATGCTCGCCATTTATCCTCTTCACTTCGCAATTTCCAAACAAATTCCCGCTGAGAAGCGTGAATTAGAAATGTCTAGCACAGCTTCAATGTGTTCGGCTCCAGAGGCTCTTTCTCATCGGCACCACTAACCGTGATAGTCAATCGACAGGAACGCCCGCGCCGTAATAGCAGTTTTAAGCGAATATCCTTTAACTTGACGTTTTCCTCCTAGAAAAAGGATTGCGTCCTACAAAGAGGACTACTCTTGACCGACAAGCTGAGTTCCTCGTAGCCGACAACAACATGTGCCTGGACAAAGCATTAACAGACAGATTCCCGCGAAAATTTTCCAAAATTCTCCATTCCGGCAGGCAATATCAACAATCAATGAATGATACCCACAGTCTTATGACACAGTTGGCTGAACGGCTGCTGGCAGTGACAGCAGGGGTTAGAAACCGCAACGGAAGCCAGGACATAGCCACTTTGGCGAACTCAACGACGAATGGCTGCAGTTGACGACAATTACTAGTACAAGTTTCAGGACATAAAACTGTCATCAGAGCTGATCTTTTGTCCAATCTTTTTGAGATAATCTAGCTTATGACTTATGTACGTCATGGACAACACACTTAACTGGTTTGAGTCAAATTTAGCACCGCACATGTTGGTTCTCACTTGGGGTGCGGTATGTGCGCCATTTATTTCACGATTCGGGCCAGTAGTTGCCTGTTGTCCTGTTGTCGAAGCCTAACATCACTTCCTTAAAACTTCAGAGACGTTAAGACCTACTACGTGGGCAAAATACGTCTTTTGCAATACGTTCAACTGTCAGAGAGTGATGCCGTCGCTCAGTTAACTTTGCTTGCAATTGCACTTCAAGTGAAAACAACATTCGGACAACAACATCCCAGCTGAAAACACAGCCGATCTCACTCAAAGTAACCTCCAATACCTTGTCGTCATTATGGACTGAAATAGGGAATCTCCTCGAAGAAGGCGATAAACAGATCGACAGTCAAGAGATGTCAAATATCGGCAGTAACTCGGTCCAGGAAAACTTCCCGAGCGGTCATGGCTAATGGATACATTGGTGCGGATCAGACTAACAAACAACTAAAGACTCCAACAGTACCATTGATGTCATCAGCTCATCTTTCGCCGACCTTCTGAAACTAAATCCAGATTCGCACTCAGCTAACAAACGTCAAGGCCAACACAAAAAGCGGCGGACGCTTAAGTATAACCTATGCGTCCATGGTAGCGAACCCTTCTCCCTATCCTGATGGGATTTTCGACTCGCGTCACAGATAGGCTCGCTGCCATTCATCCAAAGACTTTCTTGAGCGAAAAACCTTTTGAAATCAACAGAAGCACTCAGACTCTATACGGCCCATTGTCCTTCCAGGCAGCAACTTCTTTTTTTGGTTTAGTTATTGGAGAAACTCAGATTTTATTCGTTTCTCTGCTGTGCTTGGTGCCTGTGATTGCTGTTCTCCTGGCGGGGTCTGAACTTACTACCTATACTACCTATACCTACTACTCCGTGGCCACAACAAGAAGAATGGTACGATAGGTCTCTTACGATATCGTATTGCGTGAGCTTCTCTAAGGATTCCCTGCCATATAAGGATTCAATCACTTTTTGTTACTTAAGTTTGCATATTTTATTCAAAGCGATTGATAGTTACATTAACAATAAAAATATGTGCCAACAATTTAATTAATTCTATTCTGAGGATTCAAATTTGTACGTGCGCTGGTGTTTTGCTGTAAATCTGTGCCTTTACTCTTTACGATTACATTCAACATAAAATTGAGCCTGCACCTAGATAATTTTAAAAATTTCAGTTGCCCACTTTGTGTAGATACTTATATAGTAGCACATTACCTGAATGAATTTAAAGATATCCAAGAGAATTTCATTGGGATTCTTGCAGTTTCCAATTTGTGGTCCGGCATTTTCACCAACTGAACGTTTTCCCCAGTATGGTGAGAATGTTAACTGGGAAAACACAATTTTTTTTTTTATTAATTTATTTAATAATTTATAGAAATACACTCACTTGGCAATGTGCCATCGCAAGGATAACAAACAGCACAACTGAAACTAACAGTCCACGGATTGAATTCATACTGAATGCTTTGATGAATATTCCACAGCGTTTATTGCCTTTTTATACTCGTGTAGTAAACATGTCTCTATGTGTAGGGCTTCTGTTAAATTTAGCCAGAGAGGAATCATTAGGAACGCCTACGATTCTCGGAACTACTTTATGATGTAACATGTCATCGCTACACATTTTTTTGTGAAGAGGAAGATGCCTGAA
This sequence comes from Blera fallax, assembly GCA_946965025.1. Lineage (NCBI taxonomy): Eukaryota > Metazoa > Arthropoda > Insecta > Diptera > Syrphidae > Blera > Blera fallax. Next base: position 55,587,758 of record OX337245.1, read on the forward strand.
ATCCTTGGATTTAAGAAGGGAATACTAAAAAAGTAATGGTCAAGTGCTAAGGGATTAAAATCTATCGAGGCTTATCCATGCGTAATATTGCATGAAAGATCCTATCCAACGTACTGTGTGATTGTCTAAAGGGGTTCCTGCAACACACTTGTCGGGAAATACCAGTATGACTTGTGCCCCGGCAGATCGACGATAGACCACATCTTCACTCTGAAGCGAATCCTGGAAAATACCAAGGAATATCTAGTCGAGACACACAACAATTCCCTTGATTTTCAAATCTCTATATGAAAGCATTCATCGTCTGGAGCTATAAACGGCGATGGCTGAATTCAGGATCACGCCGAATTTAATCCAGTTGTGTCGGGTAACGTTGGAGAATACTGGATGCAATGTGCAGTTTGGAAGAAGCTCTTTTGAATTATTCCAAATGTATACCGGATTCCGGCAAAGAGACACGTTATCATGTGTTTTTTTCAATCTGGTGCTGGAGCAGATAATGCGTACTGCAGGTGTAATCACAGAAGGCACTTCTCGCTGCCATCAACAATTCCGTCCAGTTGCTGGGATACACAGACGATATCGATATCATTGGTCGCCCCCAGTGTGGATAGTATAGGCTTCCAGGCAATTGATAAATAGGCGAAAAGTGTTGGTCTTGAAGTGTTGGAGGGTATATGTCCACGGCCTATAATAAAACGCCTATGTAGTTTTCCTTCTGGGATATTTCATTCAACGTTGCCAGGCGGAGATTATGGCGATCGATTATAAAGGTCTTAGCGTGCAATATAATATCTACGCAGGATTTTTGTATTTTTATGTAAGTTAAAGGCAAATACGCTGAGGCGATCATAATCGCGGCGCATACACTTTCTCACGGTAGCCAGCGAGAACATTATGCTGACATCGTGTCTGGGGCATCGGATAGCTACATTCCATCACGTAGCAGCGGACATCCGAGGAAGCGCGTGTAGTTGTAAGATAGTATTTAAGCTTTAGTTTTAAGTAAAATATTGTTCAGTTCTTCTGTAGGCAGAATCGCTGCCGGATCTAAAAAATAATAAAGTTTTTTTTTTTAAATTAAAATAACATAAAATAATTTAATTGGCGCCCAACGTGGGGCACAGGTCAACACATCCGTAAAGTAAACGCCCTCAAGTAGTGCTAATCGCGTAAAGAAAAAAGGCCCTTAAGTAGTGCCAATTCTGTAAAGCCAAAACGCCCTCAAGTAGTGCTAACCCCGCGAGTGAACGAAAAGTGGTAATAAATCCTGTGGCCCCAAAAGAACCCCAAAAGAACCCCAAAGTAGTGCTTCCAGACCCGCAAAGGAAAACTCCCTCAAGTAGTGAGGAAAAGCGGACAAAGGAATTGTGAGCTGTAAAAGAACGTGTGGAGAACGAGGCCCCCGAGTACCCATCTGGGAAAAAGGAGACTGCAGCAGTCAGCCGCTCCACCACAACAGAAGGACAGGCATGATAAGAATCCTGTTATTATTGTAAGTTTAGTAATCTAAGAAAAGTGAAAGAAATACATTCCAAATAAAATTTTAAAGAATTTAAATCAATTAAGAAAAGTGAAAATTACATTATAGATGGAAATTAAATAAATTAAGGAAACGAATCGAATGTATAACTAGAATATATTTTACAAAGTGAAAGAAAAATAATTTGTCATAATAATTTGATTGGAATTAAATACATAAATTAAGAAAAGTGAATCAGAAGTCAAACTGATTAAAGAGACAAAAGAAAAGTTCTATACAAATTAACTTAAACAATCGAAAGATAAACTAAAAGCAGAAGTTAAAAATTGAAGAATCTAAGATAGGAGTCTAGAGTATTATTGAAAATATAAATTCCTTTTATTAACTTTTTTTGCATTATAATGCCTGATTTGCGTTCAGGAGTGTCTACTGACCCTCCGCATGGCAACCCAAGGGGCGATGCTCCCGCCATTAATATCAACCCTACTCTACTACCAAATCCCACCCCTTCCACAAGAACAAATACTGCTACTCCGACGATTGAGAACCTAAATAACTCATCTACATCTAGTTCTTCGCACTTAGATGGTGACCATGAGGTAAGGGGAACTCCCGAATTGAACACCCTCATTTCGTCCATAATTCGGAAAACTTTCCAAGAATCAGGGAAAGAGATTATTAATAGTATTTTAAACCCAAGTGCTGACTTCTATTCCGGTGTCGATCAGCCAATTGCCGCGCAATATCGAAACAGATTAGAAGACCTTGATAAGACCCCAGATGTTGTTCGCTGTCTGAGGAATTTCTCAGGAGATGCAACAGAGTTCAGCTCCTGGAAGAAAGGTGTAGACCGAATCCTCCAGATATACGAGCCCATAAAAGGAACACCTAAATACTACGGTATTTTAAGTGTTATCCGTAATAAGATCATTGGAGACGCTGACGTTGTCCTGGAGTCCTACAGTACCCCACTTAATTGGGATAATATTTCTAGATGCCTCGTCATGCATTATGCTGACAAGCGTGATCTAAACACTCTTGAACACCAAATGGCGTCCCTTGTTCAAGGAAGCAACACGGTATCAGAGTTTTACCAGGCTGTTTACAGTCACCTGTCTCTCATTCTCAATAAAATTTCCTGCATGGAAATTTCTCAAGAGTCAACCCAATTGCTTACGCAGACCTATAGAAACAAGGCTCTTGATACCTTTATTAGGGGACTCAAAGGTGATCTTCCCAGGTTGTTAGGAGTACGTGAGCCCACTGATTTACCACAGGCACTCCACCTGTGTCTCAAGTTGGAAAACCAGGGGTACAGATCACAACACATGCAAAACTACGGCATGAGAAGACATCCCAACCCGAACTTATTGTCACAACCACCACGTAGAAATCTGCCTAACTATGTGAATTCACAAAGTAGACAACCATTCCATACTCAGACAAGCTTTCTGACTTCCAATCAACCACCACCAAGAGCATCATTCCATCAGCAGCAGAATGTACAAAGGTATCAACAACAGCCCCAACCAGGTAACAGGCCATCATTTGCACCAAGGCAACAACATCCCTTTCCTTCATACCAACAGGTGAAGGCAGAGCCCTTAGGACAGAGTGCTCAAGTTAGGACTCAACAATTTTCACAGCGAGTACCAACGTTAAAAACCCAAAAATTTGTGCCAAAACAACCTCTGTTTAGTTCCATCAAGCCACAACCAAATTTCCACATCAATAGTGAGTATTACGAAGTTTTACAAGCCGAAGATGATAATTACGACCAAACCTTAGATGATTACATCCAACCATTGGAAGAATCTGACTATGTAGCTGACACTAATGTCGATGAAATCACGGATTTCACAGACATTCATTTTTTAGATTAGCTACCTCTTCGTTACCCTATTTCGAAAGTAGGACGAAGAGGGGAGAGATTATTAAAATTTTAATAGACACTGGATCGAACAGAAACTACATACAACCTCAGTTAGTAGATAAACCCATACCAAACGACAAATGTTTCCATGCAAATTCAGTAGGTGGTAGTATTAGGGTCACCCACCACGTCGAAACAAGCCTTTTTGGTTTAAACAGCCACAAAATTAAATTTTTCCTTTTGCCCTCACTGAAGTCCTTCCATGCAATATTAGGTAACGATAGCCTAAAAGAGCTATCGGCCGTTATCTACACTAAACAAAACTATATGCAAATCGGGAATGGTATGAAAGTTAGGATAAAGCAACAAATTTCTGAATCAATTAACGCTGTGGCTATTAGAACTGACCATTTGCCTCAAGATCACAAAAATAAATTAAAATCTCTTACCAAAACTTACGCAAATCTCTTCGCGGAACCTAATGAGAAATTAACATTTACCACCATGGTAAAAGGGAGAATTCGGACAACCACAGAAGACCCAATTTTCTCAAGATACTATCCATATCCAATGTCACTCAAAGACGAGGTAAATAAACAAATAAACCAACTCCTCGATGACGGCATTATTAGACCTTCACGGTCACCGTATAACTCTCCGGTATGGATCGTACCGAAAAAAGCCGACGCCTCGGGTGAGAAGAAGTACAGGATGGTTATCGATTACAGAAAACTTAACTCTGTAACAATTCCCGATCGATATCCCATTCCAGAGGTTAACGAGGTCCTAAATCAATTAGGAAAGAGTAAATTTTTTTCGGTGTTGGATCTGAAAAGTGGATTCCACCAGATCCCACTACATGAAGCAGATATAGAAAAAACTGCTTTCTCTGTTAACAACGGCAAGTACGAATTTGTAAGACTTCCGTTTGGACTAAAAAATGCCCCCTCGATATTTCAAAGGGCACTAGATGATATTCTGAGGGAGCATATAGGGAAAATATGCTATGTGTATATTGATGACATAGTCGTTTTTAGCGAAAATGTCGAAACTCACTTCCAAAACCTCGTTAAGATATTTGAGACATTGCAAAAAGCCAATCTCAAGGTACAACTAGACAAGTGTGAATTCCTTAAGAACGAAGTGGAATTCCTTGGATTTATTATTTCTCGCGAAGGAATAAAGACGAATCCCGCTAAAGTAGAAGCAATCGCGAAAGTTTCATATCCAAGAACACTCAAAGATTTGCGATCCTTTCTTGGTTTATCAGGTTTTTACCGCAGATTCATAAAAGACTACGCTAAACTAGCCAAACCCCTAACAGCCCTTTTAAGGGGGGAGGATGGCAGAGCGTCAAAAGAAAAGTCAAGTAAGAAAATTATCCACCTGAATGATGAAGCCATAGAAGCATTTCATAAATTAAAAAATGCTCTCACGTCAGAAGATGTCATTCTTAAATTTCCAGATTTCAATAAAGAATTCCATCTAACAACAGATGCATCTGATTACGCCATAGGCGCTGTACTCTCACAGGATAACAAACCCGTAACCTTCATTTCTCGAACTCTCAATAAAGCAGAAGAACACTATGCGGCAAATGAAAAAGAAATGCTGGCCATAGTATGGGCTTTAAATTCATTGAGAAATTACCTTTACGGCACTACAACAATCAAAATTTTCACAGACCACCAACCCTTGACTTACGCGTTAAGTAACAAAAATACGAACAATAAAATGAAACGTTGGAAGGCGATACTGGAGGAGTACAATTACGAACTAAAGTATAAGCCTGGAAAATCTAACGTCGTTGCTGATGCATTGTCAAGACCTCCTCAACATACCGAAGTCAATTCCTTAACCCCTACCGTACATAGTCACGAAAGTTCTGCACAAAATCTTATCGAGATTGCAGAAGAACCAATTAATGTGTTTAAAAATCAAATCATCCTTAAACTCGGAAATGCACCTTCATACGATTTCAAAATTATTTTCCCCACATATCACCGCCATACAATAGTAGAAACAGAGTACACAGAAGAAAAACTAATAGAGATACTTAAACGATTTTTGAACCCGTCCGTCACAAATGGCTTGAAAACAGAGGACAGTACCTTGGGAACGATCCAAGAGCTTTACCCAAATCATTTCAAGCAATATAGGATACGTTTTGCTAGGAAAATTGTAACTGATATAATCAATGAAACTGAACAGGAAACCGAAATAATCAAAGAACACAATCGCGCACACAGGAATAGTCGAGAGAACAAAATCCAACTTCTCGAAAGACTGTATTTTCCACAGATGAGAGCCAAAATTGAAAGAATTACAAAATTATGCAGTGTTTGTAAAGAACACAAATATGATAGGCATCCACAGAAACCCATGCTTCAAGGAACCCCAATACCATTATACCCCGGACATATTTTACATGTAGACATTTATTTTACCGATAAACGTATAATTTTAACCGCAATTGATAAATTTTCAAAGTATGCCCTAGCTAGAATTATAAAATCCAGATCTGCAGAGGATATCAAACAACCTCTTAGAGAACTAATTTTATCTTTCGGCGTCCCGAAACTCATTGTTGTGGATAATGAGAAGTCCTTAGGTTCAAATTCTATAACCTTCATACTAGAAAATCTATTCAAAATACAAGTCTTTAAGGCTCCACCGTATACAAGTTCGGTAAACGGACAAGTTGAAAGGTTTCATTCAACACTTTCCGAGGTTATGCGGTGCCTCAAAACAGAAAAAATACATAATAATCTTTCGGAACTATTAGACAGATCAATCTTTGAATATAACAGTTCGATACATTCCACAACGGGAAAGAAACCGATAGACGTATTTTTCGGGAAAAACATGCTTAACGATCCCGAAGAACTTGAACGAGAGAGACAATATAACATCCAGAAAATAAAGGATAAACAGGGAAAAGATCTAGATTATCATAACAAGAACAAGTGTCCCCCAAAAAATTACTCCGTAGGCGAAATTATTTACGTTAGAATTAATAAGAGAATAGGAAATAAGCTTTCATCCAGATATAGGAAAGAAATAGTAGCCGAAGACAAAAACACTACCGTCATAACTAAATCCGGAAAAACAGTACATAAACGACTTATAAAGAGTTAAATTTTTCCTTAACAGATTCCTCATCCCCCTGTGCGCTGCAGGCACACAAATCCTGGACTATTCTAATTCACAATTAGTCAAAATAGATGCGGGACCCGCCAGACTGCAAACTGGGTCATTCAAAATAATCCATATAATTGATATAGAAGCATACGAGATACTGATAGTGAATTTGGAAGAAGTGCTGAAACTAAATGCAAACCAATCACATCCCCTTTATCCCATCCTATCCTACGAGATCCTTCGAATTCAAAGTTATCTATCGAGACTAAGGATAAATAAAATCAGTAAAAGATCCTTAGATTTTATCGGTAGTGCGTGGAAGTGGATCGCAGGAAACCCCGATCGCCACGACCACGAAATAATGCAAGAAAAAGTAAATAATGTCCTTACAAATAATAATAAACAGACGGTCATCAATCGGATGACATTAGAGAAAATTAACGAAATTACAAATTTAACGAATAAAATTTTAAAAATTCATAATAGTAATAATAGTGACAAGAGTATATTAGAAATTAAATACAAATTAGAATTAATAAAAGAAGAAATTATTAATGTCGCCTACGCTATTCATTGGGCAAAAGCAAATATTGTGAACTCTTATATTTTATCAAACACTGAAGTAAATATTACAGAACAACTTTTTAAATCCGAAAACATTCCTTTTATAAATATTGACGAAGCACTCGAATTTGCTAATATAAAAATCGCTTCCGATAATAAGAATATAATTTATATAGTAAGCCTACCAACAACCAATTTAGAAACTTCTAAAATTTTAATGATTAAACCTGTAAAAATAGGAACACAAATAAACAAAGTACCCTATAATTCGATAATGAAATGTAATGATAATATATATGGAATAATTGAAACATGTAAATCGCATAACGAAAACTCTATTTGTAACTTAAATAATATTATAGACATAAGCAACACTACATGCGTTCCCAACCTCTTAAAAAGCCAACCTTCAACATGCGTAAAAATCAACAACCAGCACATCCCATCAGTTGAAGAAATTTCGTCCGATGTACTCTTCCTTAACCAATTCAACGGCCCTGTTACTATCAACAATGAAACCCTAAGGTTAAAGGGTACATACATCATCAGACACGTCAACACCACGATACAAGTGAATGGGAAAACATTCAGAGCAAGTGAGATCACCAAACACCAGCCACTACCAGCAATACTTCAACCACAGTCGACTCTTGGCAATACAGAAGAAGAACTATCCCTCGAGATGATTAAAGAACTCCAAGTCAATGGTACAGAAGAGATAAGTCTGCTACGAATTAGAAACAACATAAATCTGGCCACTAACATTAGCCTAGTGATGCTACTAACCATCTTAATAGTAGCTTACTTTGCCTACCGGCTAACGCAACATCCAAAGATTCGTAAGGGAAACAAGTCCAAAGAAGAACCCATTCCAACACCTAGAAACGCAGCATCAATTACCATAGGAGTAGAAGATATCCCTCATCTCTTAAAGCCAACGACCTCGAACGTGGACGTTCGAACTTAAGGGCAGAGGAGTTAAAGGCAAATACGCTGAGGCGATCATAATCGCGGCGCATACACTTTCTCACGGTAGCCAGCGAGAACATTATGCTGACATCGTGTCTGGGGCATCGGATAGCTACATTCCATCACGTAGCAGCGGACATCCGAGGAAGCGCGTGTAGTTGTAAGATAGTATTTAAGCTTTAGTTTTAAGTAAAATATTGTTCAGTTCTTCTGTAGGCAGAATCGCTGCCGGATCTAAAAAATAATAAAGTTTTTTTTTTTAAATTAAAATAACATAAAATAATTTAATTTGTATTGCCAAGGCGCTATTAAATCCATGCAATCGGTCATCTTCAGTTTCAAGTCCGCTTTAGATTGCCGCTTATTTTTTAACGAAATGACTGCGTGATAACATATACCTTTTCTGGGTGCTAGGGCATATGGGCATTTCGGTTAACTTCTACCGGGGAAGCGAATTTCGGTATTCCCCTCTCTACATGTAAGCTATTGCCTAAGCTTGTAGCTGGGCATCGCTTTAATATCAACCGTAAATGTGCAAATGGCAATGCTTGTCAGGCTACTAAATATGTACGTACATTTGGTCTGAGCATAATCTGAAACGGTCTTGTAGTTTAACATTACTGAAGAGATTGAATATCAGCACAATCGCATGCGCCATTATCTGGTATGACCTGCCGAAAGGCGTGACCTTTGACAGGGGAAAGAGACATTTTTTCATCCCCTATGCACTTTTCCAGAACTTTCAAATCAACAAGGTTAAAACGGCACCATAGGCGCTCTATGGCCACCTTCGTAGATGTTCATCTCTGAATCTACTAAACGTTAAAAACTTGCAGAGCATGCAGGGCGATCAAAATTACGGAATCTGGATAAAGGAAGGCAACACCGTACAGGTATAGTAAAGGGTGGGGCCATCTGTTGGTCTCTTTTTGAACCAAAACGTAACACAGATACACATGTATGTAGTGTAAAGCCTCGCGGTAAAAATAAATCGTTTGAAGCTTGTATAACGCTGGAAAATATTGAAAAATACTTTCTTAGTGAATTGAGTTGTGTTCCAAAAACTCTAATGCGTAATTTTTAAACCATTTTGGGCGACATGATTTCCTTCAGTGTGACTGGTGTAGGAGAATTCCTAAGATATAAGATCGCAAAACTGGTACGCTTGTGGAAAACCCATCCGTGTGCTCGTCCGGCGTGCACAGACGAATGAATATTTACTGTTGCCCTATGTATGCATGAAAATCTAAGAACCTGAACCCATCACAGAGCTCAATAACTGGATATCAGTCGCACTTTAAGAAATTTCATAAAGACCTCGCATTATTTGCTTTTAAGGTCCAACTCACCCAACAATTTAAGCAATTTTGGTCGCATGATCAAGCTTTTCAACGAAACTCATTTTCATCTCAAAGGCTACATACATATGTCAACATACAAAATTGTAGGTCTTGGGGTTGTGAAAATCCGAGTGGTAGAGAAGTCATTGAAGAATGACTATTCGGTGTGGATTTTGGAATGAAGCTAGCAACTACTTATGAATATGAATGGAGTGCACTACAGAGACCATTCTACGTCTTGGATTTGGACAATCTCTGGTTTTAAAAGAATACCGAGACTTACCACAACAGTCGACAAACAATCGATCTTGTACGCATCTTGTGCTGGTGCAAATAGTACTTAGAACAGAAGTGAACACAGAAGGCATAATCTTCAACAAATCAGTCCAGCTGCTGCGACACGCAAACGATATAGACATCATTGGACGCTCCCAGCATTGATGAACAGTCGGAACCTTGCAGTAAGCAAGGGCAAAACCAAGTCCACCGCCTAGGACAAAGAAGTACATCTACATCGGAGTCAACATCAACTCCATATCTTAATGGAGATTCGACGAAGACTGGACCTAGGAAACCAATGATACTTCGAAAAGTCTGTACTGGCCTGTCACTGTGATAGCGACATTATCCCTTGCACACAATGTTTACGATTTTCAGGAGAAGTTCGTTGCGAACTAAATTTCAAAGAAAAAAGGTAAGCACGACCCCTGGAGAAGTTCCCCGTTTGCTACTCTCTTTAATGAGCGGTTGTCGGAGAAAAGTCAAGACAGATTCGTGGGCGCCGAACATATAGGACATTAAAAGGCTTACAACGCGAATTGCGGTGGAGGAAGTGATGCCCATTAGGTGATTCAGTGATTTATCTTTGAATCCTGCCGGGAATCCCGTGACAGAAGAAAACTTGCTGTAGTTGGCACTAACAGCACTTCCTTTGCATGGTGACGGTAAAAGGCATGGCATCTATGAACAAATAACTATCTTTACGAATGAATTCAAGAGCTGGAGCAGGATTTTTCGCAGAAAAGCTAAAACTGACTATCATCGGAGTCTGCTGAACCTCTGAATCAATTAAGGGAGGTTCAGATAAGAAGGAAAAATATTCTTAGGGCACAATAACAGGCAGTCATCGGGAACATGAGGTAGATGGATACTAACACTTTGAAATGTATCCAGAAACTCAATGAATGTGCAATTCATACCGAATTGACACTGGCTTGGGTGGCCTTTCACAAGGGGATCGAAGGAAATGAAAAAGTGGACCAAACTTTGGAAGGCTTTGAAATCTCAAGGTCCTGAACCATTTGCCGTCCTAGGGAGGAACGTTGAAGGATCTGGTCGGTGGTCTTAAAAAAAAGGTCTTCTGGTAGATCATACCTGCGAATCTAGGCCTAGAAGACGTGAAGTCAACGGCATATGTTATACTGTGCCAATGTCCGTCCTTAACTAGCTGAAGAATGAGGATCTTGTTTTATCACTGGAAAACCAGGACAGACAACTTTTAAGCAAATGCTGTCATTAACCCGATGAACCGTATTCAGATGCGGTAGTCTGGAGAAACCCAGAAGGTAGTTCTGGCTTGGATGACTGGTGGACCGAGAGGAAAAGGGACCAAGCAAGGTGATCTTGTGTCGTATCATACACATATGAGATTGCGAAGGAACTCCTCCCAGTGATGCAGAGAATAGCTTCAAACATCGTTCATATCATAAAGACGTCGGTGCTGCCAAGTTTTATGTGTCTTCATATATTCTCTAGGGAGGGTGTGCATTTTGTTTCATCTAAGCTTATATATAATAACGAAAACTACACCTCCTTACACCGTAATTGCTTAATACTGGTTCAGAATATGTGCAAACTTATGTAAAATGGTGAAAGAGAAACATGTTTCGTAATTTTGTACTGAAATCTGTTCTTTTGTAAAACCATTTAGAAAGACTTTGATATTTCCCACTCATTTGTATCAAATTGTTAACCCTTTACTTGAACAGGAATCAAATCCTTCATGGCTTCCTTCTACTACGACCACATGACGCAATTGAAAACTAATTAAACGCGCGTCTGAATAAGAAAGACGTCAATAGAAAACATTCCCCCCACATTCAACTGCATTCGAATAATTTTCCATCCCTCATTCTATTTCCATTCTGCCCCCCAAAAAATAAAAAAGGAAAAATTCAGAAAAGCCAGTCAGGACAATCAATTAACTGAAGCCCTACCGCCAATTGGTATAAAAGAAAAGTGCAGTAAGTACATTGCACAGATTCAACAGAATGTCTTCCCTTCGATCAGTTCTAGTATCAGCAGCTCTTCTCGTTGTTTTAGCCATGTGCAATGGTCAGGTAAATAAAAACATAAACAAATAATTTATAACAGTTTCTAACAAGCGAACTTTAGCTAACCTTCTCTCCTAATTGGGGGAAACGCTCCACTCCTACTCGCATCTTTGGGTCTTATTCAGGAAAATGCCTTAACGCTGACGACACGTTGATGGACATTTTCAAATTTGTTCAGGTAAATTTAATAGCCGGCCTATCTTTTCCAGTTGATACGGTTTTTTTTTTCACAGAATGAAGTTCAAGTTTACACGGACTGCAATGAACAAAGGCAAAGTAATAATGTGATTCCAAATACATATACATAGGTCCGATACAGTTATACACATAAATAAATTAATGTTTTAATTAAAATGCCTTTCGCGGTGTTGCCAGAAAATAGAATTCGAAAATGTTAAATTATATGGAGCACAAAATAAAAAAAGCTTGATCCAAAACATACCCTTATTTAAAATGATATTTGATTCGCCCCTAAATTTTAACGGTTTCTAGTATTTACTTCGCGGGTCAAATTTGGTCACGACATAAAATAATGCATGGCAGAACTGCGAAATCACAAGATTATCCTTCTTTCCAGCTAGTATTGTCAGAAGTTACCGCAGTAGATAAAATGCCACTTCTACCGATTTAAACAAAAAATGCAGTGAACTGGTCTTATACACACTGTACATACATATGTATACTGTTTACCGGATCCTGTGGTTGAAATTATATGACGACTAGTTTATCATCCCGCAACTCACTTAGAATTGACTACAATATTCCCACATAACTGAAGCCATCCGCATGACAAGCAGAAATCTTTGCCTTTGGTACAATCTTACGCAGTTTGTTAGAGAACCCACATGATTTTCCGACAAATTCGAAAACAATAAAGATCTCTTTCTCTTATACATAATAGCCAGAGAGCTAAGGAACACAATATTTACTCCTTTAGAAAATGTTGACCACGGTCTGTCATAGGCACTAAATATATGCATATGTCTCCGAATCCAAAGACAATGCAATAGGATTGCCACCACCTCATTTGCACTGCCCGGTTGTTCAACTAGGAAGAGCGGCGAATCTTATTTACGTTTCTTGCATAAGTTAACATACACATGTAGATATAAAAATGCGCTTAAATTGCAACTTTAAAATCTTGAGATTTCTCACTGCTCCAAAATATCAGTTTTGCATTAAACCTTGGTTCAAAAAGGTCCTAAGCAGGCTTATCATGTCAGAAATTTAGCATATAGGCAATAGACAAAAACAGTGGATTTCTGAACAAAATAAAAAAATAAACGCAACAACAAAAGCCAGAAGAGAAATACAAAAGTCTTCCATAATTTATACGTCATCAGTACTATCTTCCAATTATATACGAGTATCAACAGCTAATAAATCTCGTTCCGATTACGCCGCAAAAAAAAAATAACTTTAATTTATCAGAACTTAGCACAACTGAATACAATGTAACTTACAGACTACTTGTCTTGGCTTTTGCCTTTGCTTTCGCTTATATTAATCCTAATTTGCTAATCCAAGCAATTCACGGTACCCATAAAATTTCTGGTTGTTCGCCGGGCAAGGAGCTCAGCTGCACCTGTATTACAAAGAAAAGCATTAGCTACGGATTGAATACATGAATACATAATGCATTCAAAGCAGTGCTTGCAGCCGATACTATCGGCAATGGTTGCTAATACTAATTTTTCTACTTGTTTTTTATAAATACGAACATTACTGCGAATACTATTCGCAAAACGTAATGTCGCTACAATCCAACAAAGCAAAATGTTTCAATCCATAAAAAATGTATGGATTCGTTGAACAACAAGCTCAATAATAGTCAATTCATAATTTATTTAAAAAGTCACTGGCCGATTAATTTCTTCTTCTTATTCATTAATCCACTGACCAAAAACATCACGGAAAATCCCTCAAAAATGGGATAAATGCCGCGATAATTGCACCCAAGACGCAAAATAGACGTACGACGGACTGCCGCATTTTTCCAAACAGCAGTAAAAGCATCAGGTAAGTGTTCCTACCATGTCTTGTAAGAATTACCAAGCTATTCCCCTTGTCTCATTTAGTGTACTACGTAAACTTCTAAAGGATTTTTGTGTCACAGATCGACAGAGGATAAAATTTCTACTATTGACGATTCCTAAGAGGTTGCAAAGTATAGATTTTTGAGCAATGATAAGGTACCGAAGGGATTCGATTACCACGACAGAGTACTACCCTTCTTATCGTTGTTATCAACGATTATATTCATGCACGATATTATTCATGCAGCATTGGGTAGAGGAAATCGTAAAAGGCGTTGAACCTCGACACTTACATCTAGTATCTGGTGGTTTTCGTATAAAATAATGGATTTTCACAAAATGGGGTTGAATTAGTAAAAGGACTGGTGTCCAAATGAAAAGCTCTCAATCTTTTAGAGCTCAGACTCAGACCCATAGAAACATTTCTGGGCCGAATCTGCATTCGGTAAGTTGTCAAATACATACAATATATTTAGCATTATACCTAAGCTTCGACCATTCAGCTCCAATGTATAAATAGCAGTAGTGAAAACTGAAAGCCTTGGTCAATGTCTTCGCGTCATCTTAAGGATCTCCAATGGAAAACCTTCGTACAAGAACGGGTAAGAAACAGCGAATAAAGTTCCAATGAATTGATCTAACTGCACTATGGTTGATTTGAGAAAGGCAACAGTGTTACACAGTTGGTAATATTTTAAACTAAACAAATTCTGCATTTACTGTATCTAATGAAGCACACACGGTGCGAGAACTGTACGAAAACAAATGTATTACATTTGCAAGTACATATGACAGATTTCGAGATTTGTGAAAACTTGAAGATAAATAAAGAACACTTGAGCTTACGAATTATAACCTTACTTCGGAAGTCCACATGCCAGACTCTGTTTAGACTTTAAGTCTATTGGTAGCAAGAGCTAAGCAAAACATTAAAACCTTCACCAGGGGTGTTTGCATTGCACCAGAAATTCCGACGCAGTCTTTCGCATTTCAGTCTGGTGGCTGTAGCAGGTGGACGCCGTGGCTCAGTGATTTGTGCGTTGGACTACTGAGATGTAGGTTCGAAGCTGGAAAAAGACGTTTTTTTAACTGACCGGTTACTGAAGACGAGAAGTGAATTGTTCAGAAAAATCGTCATAATCCGCCATCAAAAGAAGGTATTCTCTTTGGGATCGCTAGGGTCCAGTTACAACTAAATGACGTGATAAGTTCTAAACGTTAT